>CM060912.1:68201492-68826492 GCA_030737875.1 Allium sativum
GTTTATATCGGTCGTGTAAGTTATGATGGTTGTTCAAATTATAATCACTCAGACCAATTTGTATGTACCTCGACAACATGTATGCAAATCATTTATAAGCCATGCTAGTCTTATTGCAGTAGCGCCTGTATATATGCAAAACATGTATAAGTTATGCTAGTCGTATTTCGGAAATACCTTGCCTGTACATTGAACATGTTCCATGCCTTGAATAAGCGATTTACTGAAATTTGACAGTACTATCCCTGACGTGTTCGACACTGAAAACACTTAGTACGTGTTGGTTAAGGCTTTGTTCTAACTATGAAGCGATATACATATGATATGATGACTTGCTATACACATATGAACTGAAGTTTAAACTGAATTGTTTGGTGTAGTTGATTAAACCTGAAACATGTTTTCACTTTTTACTTTGATTTACAACGCTTCACCAATAAGTAACACATTAGTGCAAAATAATATCATTATTCATGAAATAATGTATGATAACTACTTAGATAATATTATGATCATATTTTCATGCTACATTGCAACGGTGAGAAGAATTTCGCTACGATTCAAATTACCTCATTGTAGAGTACTTCTATGCCAAATAAATAGCATTAGTAATCATTTATGAAACCATATTGTTTACTAAAATGGAATTGCTGACAGATATTATATTTGATTCTTTGTTCCATATGCCTCCTCCCATGCTGATCATTATATATGTATGGTGCTGCCAGAATATTTTGGGTTATACTAACTTGGCCTTTTACATATTTTTACTCTTTGAGATATGCTCACGATTTAACTAAACTAGAGTATTACAACGTAAATATGAAGCCGAATATCATAGTGCTTACACTTTGGTATTTAAAATCATATGGATGTATATACATATTTCGGTACGCGTATATAGGCACTTGATCATGGATTTAGCTAGACATGCATGACAGTATTTAAATGTCTTTGACCCCTGTGTAAATACTGTATGGTAGGGCATTGGTCATAACCCCTCTATAGAATGACCTGCAGTAGACGCCTTGTTATTTAAAGGCTGTGATATAACATTTCTCTGTTTAGAACAATATATACATATATATATATATATATATATATATATATATATATATATGGTTTTACCATATAAATAAAGTACATGTGTATATCAGTCTAACTATAAACCTTTACTGCTTCATTGATGAAAACTAAATTAGTATAAGCTTATATGGTCATGTTTCATATAAATAAAGTAGTATGTACTACCTCCTGTATGGAAGTCATAGTAATGATTAACATGACTATTTTGCAAATAAACACACCGTATACAAAATAAATTATATATATATATAAACATAGGAGTGTTTTATAAAATTGTACTATCAAATGTTGATGTTGTTCCTCATTGGAGGCAACTGCCTTCAATCAATTTTGAGAATCCTGGACAAATATTATATCTGATGGCTCCATCTAATGGAGAATCCTTTCTCCTATATGACCACAGGTATGACTCATAGACACATTTCAATATGTAGTGATGATAAAAGTAAAAGATATTAAATTATAAAACATGAAATGTTGTATATCTTGGAAATGTTAGATTTGTAAGCATGATTTTTTTTGGGGTAGATTAATGATAAGAAACATTCCTGATGTATAAATCTTAACTACCCTGTTTATTGCATGCCAACCCTGTGTCACCAAGTTCCTGCTACACTGATCTTGTTCTATCATGTACATACTTGATGTTGAGGTGTGTAAAACTGCCTGTTGTTGTGATTCATAACGTGTTATTGATCTGTGTACTCACATAACTAGTTTAGTGCATGTGAATTCTTACATGAAGTGGGGTTATTCTCCTTGAGATGTATACACCTGATGCTAGAAATCTTAAAATGAATCAAATTGTTGGCATGAAACTAAACTGAATTTAGAATAGGGATGACTCGGTATATAATCATGTCATTTATTTCTCCCTTTTTAAATAATCTTTATTGTCTTAGTATTTGTTTGTATGCAATATAATAAGCACTGAATAGAAAACCAAATTATGGTGTTGGAACGTGGAAGCTTATTGCATGATAGCTAAATGTTTGGGAGGAAGGAGCTATTGAATTAGTGCTTAATTTGCCTTTGTTGACATCAGAATGGTTTCACTGATTGAAAGAAAAAAATACATACTGAACCAAGAACTTGATTTATTCTCTTCCTATGTTGGAAAAATAAAAATAAACTCATACCGCCATGTTTTGTTTGTTGCATGCTTATGGACACTAATATATTCAGTATAAATGTACAATAATACACACCCGTGTGACCTGGTAATAAATGCAAAGTTTCCAATCTAATGAAAACCATTTTGTTTACTTAAATGGGTGTGCTGACACCATTTGTTCATTGAAATGAAATGCTGAAACCATTTGTGTACTTAAATGAAAGCGCTGAAACCATTTGTCCACTGAAATTTGCCAAGTTGAACTTTTCTATGATTGATAAAGGTTTAGATCGATCTGACTTTCCATGCATGGTTGTTTTTCTTCATTTATTTACTACCAAACTCATGAATATCGGACTGACGATTGTGTTCATTCTAAAGTTGGCCTCATAAGTTTTGAATTGGTTGATATGTTCAAATGGAACCTGTTATGCCTATGCTTGAGAATACCCATGTATCACCAGTACTTAATTATTTAGGCATCACTTACTATTGCAAACTAGAAAACACCTTAGTACCGATGTACATGCTGAAATTTCCACGTGACAAAAATTATAAGAAATCACTTATAGGGCAATTGTTGCGTTATACACTTTGATACGGACTGCCGCTATGGCTGAGCCATTGTTGCACATATATGTTATCATCTCATACTCGATTTATGGAACGCTGAGGCAATACATGTGTATGTATATGCAAGCTCCCGAAAAATACATGAGTTAAAATCTCCTATTCGGATTGGGATGTTGAGGCGGTGTACACGCATATATACGCGTACATCGCAAGCTTCCGAAACCGTTCGTCCTTGGCAATAGATGGTATTGATATGAACTGATGCCACCACTATTTATTTTATATAGGACATCGATGATTGGGATTAACTATTATATTTTAGTTTATATTGAAGTTAATTTACTTGAACTATGATTAATCCTGACTCGAGTATTTTGTGTTTTACATGAAATGCTCGGGTCAGACCCGACCAGTGCAGATTTAAAGATTTCAGCTTAGGATTCGAAGATTTGCAAGGCTAGGATTCCAGGAGACGCGCACTCTGAAGAATTTTAATACAGTAAAGATTTTTCTTGTATTTTAAACTGTTCTTTTAAAATTCCGTTGTATATGAAATTATCTGTATCAAAAGTTTTGATTAGTATGTAAAAAAAAAAATCGTTGCTGTGTTATTTATTTATTATGTGTTTATTTCCTATGTTGATTCGGATTTAAATTCTGTAAGGTAAATAACGATCCGTCGATTTGAACGTTTTAGATTGGTTTAATTACCAATTTGATGCGGTCAAAATGGCGGGACGTTACAAGTGGTATCAGAGCTTTGGTTTATTCAAAGCTTAGCTTATCGAGTTTAAAAATGAATCTTGAAAAATAAAAGGTTTTGGAATATAAAATTTGAAAGTATTTTTAAAATAGATTTTGAAGGTAAATTATTTTGGAAGTATTATTTTGAAACTAATACAGCGGAAAAGTATTTTGAAATTTAAATTTCGTTCCAAATCCCCAGTTTTCGGAAGTGTTCGAATCCCGGTTTGCGAGAGCTAATCTTCGGTAAGGTCTCTTTAGATTTGAAATTTGAATCCATCAATGAATGGTATGAAAGGGAGATAAGTATAATTAGAATCAACGAATCAATTTATTTGATCATGTATTTAAGAATTCAAAGACAACTGAATAGATTGTAATTAAGAATTCCGATGGAATTTGAATTTAAAAAAAAAGATTTGAAATCGTTTCAAAGGCGGAAAAAAGATGATTTTTATTTCGATATTCCAAATATAAATTAATGGAAATAAAACTGAAAAGGGTATAATTGGAATTCAATTGGGTCAAATTGTATCACTAATTTATTTGAATTATTTAGAACTTGGCCAGATAAATTTATAATTAGTTTCAAACCAATAAGGTATAATCGAATATATGAATTCGATAATAAGTTAAAAACTTGTTGATTAATTAACAAGGAGTGAATTGTGAACGAGAATAGTAAATGAAGCGAAATGTGAATGGAGATTGTAAAGAGATTAGAACCAAGATTTAGATGAAATCAAAATTGATTTGATGTGGCGAGTTCAGATTCCTACAAAAGGAATAATATTAACTTTTTAGAAGTAAATAACGATTGAAAACAAAAATGTTGTAAATAAAATAGAGGATGAATGAAATGGAATGACCAAAACGGTGAGATTATTCTGAAGTTCAAAATACAAATCAATGATATTTTTCCGAAGTTCGGAATATATTATCGAATAAGAAACTATTCGAAATGAGGTTACGCATGGGAGTCGATTATGTGTAATTTCAGTAAAATATCATTTACTTTTCGTTTTTAATTAAAATTCAATACATTATTGATTAATTACTTATATATCCAGATTAAAGAACAAAGTTTATTTCTGTTGAAATTAAAAATTTGCAAATATATGGAAATGTTTTCCAATGGTAATAGGAGATTTTTTAAATTTTAGAAAATGGATATGAATTGTTTTTCGAGGAATTGAGAGAAGTTTACGGGTTTTGATAAATCAGAGTGCGGAAAAACGAAGAGCAGAGAGCAGCACGTCGAAAACAAGGGACGACAAAACATAATAGAAGTGGATTCATAAGTTAAATTTGAAAATTGTTTGAGCAATGATTTGGAAAAAAAATGAAAAATAAAATAAGAGGAAGATTTAAATAGTAATTGAATTTGAATACAAGTTTATTTATACAAGGAGGAATGAAATTTGACAGTTAATAGATTTGAAATGAAAAAGAAAATCGGAAACGTTGGAATTAAGTAATGAACTTGATAATTGGAATTTGGAAGAGAATTTGGATTGTAACAAATAAGTTCATAAATTTGAGTTTGATAAGATAGCTGAATCGATTCAGAGATAAATTTTGAAATTGAAAGGAATTTGAGGATATTGAATTTTAGATAGTAGATACAGAAGATTTTCGAACTTATATGAGAAATGTATAAGAATACAGCGAAGTCGAGAACTACTGGATGGAAAGATAATCCATTTGAAATGAGACCTTATATAACAAAATTTATATAAGAACAAAGGATTGAAATTTATGATCTGGAAAATGCATTGAGAAATTTTTGTAAGTACGAGATATTCGGAAGGTAACAAAAGTACTATATGTACATAATATTATATGTTTTCAAAGCAAAATAAGGAAAGTACCTTCCTTCTCATTTGAATTTCGAGCTTAATGAGATGTGTTGCTGGTGGTAGTAGGTTGTCCGGACATAAAACTCGAGTTGTCATTGTTCCTTGAAGAACACGATTGTGTAGCGTAATTCGCAGGGTTGTAGATAGCCTACGGCGGACAGAAGTTTCTTGGGGGAACCAAGCGTAACTATTGTGTCTGTTGCGATCTACAGTCGTGATAAGGGTGTAATCCGCAGAGCTGTGAAAGCTTACGGGTATGGATGTTTCCTGAGGGAATCAGGCGTAACCATTGTGTACCTGCGGTCCCAATGGCATATCTACAAGTGAAAGAGATGTAACCACTAGAGTTACTAAAGTTAGAATGGAGCCATGCGATGATGAGATATCTTAGTGATGTGGAGCCACCTGTTTGATGCAGCCCTGTGTCTTCGTGACTTGATTGGTCTTCGTGACCTGATTTGTCTTTATGACTTGATTTGTCCTCGTGACTTGAAGTATCTTCATGATTCAATGATTTTTTTGTGACTCTGAGATAGAGCAGTCAACGCTCAGTGACGTCAGTTTTCTCTTTTAATTCGTAAATATTTTCCGTTGATCTGTCCATGACGAAAATCGTAGGGAAGTGAATTCCTATGGATACGGATGTTTTCTGGGGGATCCAGACGAAACCATTGTGTATCTGCAATTCATGAACAATTAACATATCAATATCACATTGAGAATTTCCGTATTTGTTTCTAAAAGAATTTTTGAAATATTTTCAGTGAAAGTTGAAGCAATGATATTTAGTACTTGGAGATTTTAGTCATGCGTCTGGCCAGCGTATGTCTTAACATCTGTGAGAACGACAATAGACTTGCCAAACTTAAAGTTATTAAGTATTTTCAAATCAATAATTTGAAATTAAAATGTATCTAACTAAATAAGTAAAAAAAGGAAGATTTTGAAGTATTTTCAAGCCCATAGATTTTAGATAATAATACAAATATTTTCTATATAAAAGTTATATAAGATTTGGAATTTCAGAAATTTTCAAGTCGAAAATTTGTAATTTGAAGACTAAATATTATTCACACTTCTTAACGAGTGTTGAGAAAGATTAAATGAATTGAATGAAGGGAGTTTGAGTTGAACTTGGAATAAGTACAACAATGAGTAAGTAAACGTGACCGATGAGGTTTGTTAAGAAATTGAGGTGCGTAAAATCTAACTTATGCTGAAATTGAAATTTGAAAAGGAGATGGATTTTGAAAAGAAATTATATGGTTTTGAACCTTTTAAAGAGTTAAGTAGAATGAGAAATTGGGAAATATCTCAACAAAAAAAAATGAGATAGAAATCGGTCTTGAAACTTGAATACAGTTTAAAAGGCATGGAAATAGATAAAACTGACTCGAAGGATGAAAGAAAAACTTGATTGATCAAAATTGATCTCCAACTATAAATTGATTTTCAGAGTTAATTGAATATGATGAATAAACGAAAGGGATCGATGATCTAAATATCTGTATTTAAATTATTTGTGAAAAAAATTTCACGCAAATATGAAATTTGAAGTAACATTGGTATAACTCTAACGATTTCTCCTTTTCGAGGACGAAAAGTTTTAAAGGGGGAAGAATGTAACGTCCCAGAAATTTGGACGGTTTGAAATGGAATTAATTAAAGATTTAACTGTTAATAATCAATTTTATATTGATACTGGGATCTGAAATTTTAAATTTAATATATTGTTTGTGTGAAATAAATTCAATGTTAATTCAGAATGACGGGTTAGGGACCAAAAATTTATTGTGGAATATTTGAAGTGAAATTGGTTGAGTAATTGAATTGGATTTGGAATTCAATTTAAAAATAAATAAATGGTGCAATCTAAAAACAAAAGTCGTTGACATTAAAGTAATTGAAGATCTATTTGTCGAAATATCTGGAAAATTTGCTTGAATATGTGTGTACTTATATATATATAAGGGAACTGAACTTAAGGTTTCAAATTTGGAAATGATCGGCGTTGTTGTACGAACAAAAAGGAAAAAAATCAGTAAACGATAGATAATTGTGTGTATATATATATATATATATAAATATATATATCGTTGTACACAAACGAAGTCAAGTTACAATTAAATTAATTTTATTAAACTCAGAACGTTGATATATAAAGATACGCCAAATTTCGTTGCGGTTGGAAGTAATATTAAGGGAACGAATGTTGAGTGGTCAACAGTTTAGTCTACGATGCAAAATAAAAATTTATTTAAACCTAAATACCACCTACCTCAGAATAACCAACGCAGACCTATTCTCTGATCTTCGCACAGCTACCCTAAAACCTAATGAAAATACATTGTTCTTATCTCTTCATTTCCCCTTATATAAAGAAAGTCATCCCGTCCCATTTCCTTCAGCAAAAAGTTGTTTCCCCCCTTTTTATTTTTAATCGCTTCCACCCTAAATTCAAAGCCTCATCCTTTAATGGCCGAAGCCTAAGCCTTTCCTCAAATTGATCGAAAACGGCTGTCTCCAATTTGATTGCTCCTCCTTTCACTACTCCAGTTTTGCTTGCTGAAACCAACGTTGGCCACCATCATCAAAGCCAGATAGTCCAAGCCCCAAACCACAGTTCGCCAGAAAATATAGTTCGCAAGTTACCCGAAGCACCACATCGACGAACCCTAGAACCACGTCGAGACCATGACCTGCGCCTCCTTACGGTTGCGTTCAAGGTGAGCATCTCACTCACGATTAATCTTGTTTTTAAGTAATTTAATTTCGAGTAAATTGGGTAAAATGGTGTGATTTTCGGTGTGATTTGTCTGTGCGAATAATTTTTTTTTCTTGGGTTACTGTTGTTTGTTCTTTAATGGACCTTGCCACGTACTGTCTTGACTTGTTATAAATAACACGGCTTGCCCTCTTATGGCCTTCGGCTGACCCCTTATGTCTCAACCCTGATTGTATGTGTGTCTGGAGTTTATAGGTAATTAGGAAATTAAACTTACTGAAGCTATGGTATTATTAGAATGACTTCCGTGATTGTCGGTTGACCCTTTAGATGTTCAAATCATGATAATATATGTATGAGAAGGCAACATTTCTATGTGTATATATGTATGCATGTTGTATGTGTATATACATAGCTTGGCACTCATATATGTATATACTGATATTCAGATATATGACTTTGTTTTGTTTATATCGGTCGTGTAAGTTATGATGGTTGTTCAAATTATAATCACTCAAACCAATTTGTATGTGCCTCGACAACATGTATGCAAATCATTTATAAGCCATGCTAGTCTTATTACAGTAGCACCTGTATATATGCAAAACATGTATAAGTTATGCTAGTCGTATTTCGTAAATACCTTGCCTGTACCCTGAACATGTTCCATGCCTTGAATAAGCGATTTACTGAAATTTGACAGTACTATCCCTGACTTGTTCGACACTGAAAACACTTAGTACGTGTTGGTTAAGGCTTTGTTCGAACTATGAAGAAATATACATATGATATGATTACTTGCTATACATATATGAACTGAAGTTTAAACTGAATCGTTTGATGTAGTTGATTAAACCTGAAACATGTTTTCACTTTTTACTTTGATTTACAACGCTTCACCAATAAGTAACACATTGCTGCAAAATAATATCATTATTCATGCAACAATGTACGACAACTACTTAGATAATATTATGATCATATTTTCATGCTACATTGCAACGGTGAGAAGAATTTCGCTTTGACTCAAATTACCCCATTGTAGAGTACTTCTACGCCAAAGAAATAGCAGTAGTAATCATTTATGAAACCATATTGTTTACTAAAATGGAATTGCTGACAGATATTATATTTGATTCTTTGTTCCATATGCCTCCTCCCATGTTGATCATTACATTTGTATGGTGCTGCCAGAATATTTTGGGTTATACTAACTTAGCCTTTTACATATTTTTACTCTTTGAGATATGCTCACGATTTAACTAAACTAGAGTATTACAACGTAAATATGAAGCTGAATATCATAGTGCTTACACTTTGGTATTTAAAATCATATGGATGTATATACATATTTCGGTACGCGTATATAGGCACTTGATCATGGATTTAGCTAGACATGCATGACAGTATTTAAATGTCTTTGACCCCTGTGTAAATACTGTATGGTAGGGCATTGGTCATAACCCCTCTATAGAATGACCTGCAGTAGACGCCTTGTTAGTCAAAGGCTGTGATATTACATTTCTCTGTTTAGAACAATACATATATATATGTATATATATATATGGTTTTACCATATAAATAAAGTACATGTGTATATCAGTCTAACTATAAACCTTTACTGCTTCATTGATGAAAACTAAATTAGTATAAGCTTATATGGTCATGTTTCATATAAATAAAGTAGTATGTACTACCTCCTGTATGGAAGTCATAGTAATGATTAACATGACTATTTTGCAAATAAACACACCGTATACAAAATAAATTATATATATGAAAACATAGGAGTGTTTTATAAAATTGTACTATCAAATGTTGATGTTGTTCCTCACTGGAGGCAACTGCGTTCAATCAATTTTGAGAATCTTGGACAAATATAATATCTGATGCTCCATCTAATGGAGAATCCTTTCTCCTATATGACCACAAGTATGACTCATAGACACATTTCAATATGTAGTGATGATAAAAGTAAAAGATATTAAATTATAAAACATGAAATGTTGTATATCTTGGAAATTTTTGATGTAAATTGTAAACTAATTTCATTTTAATTAGATCGTATAAATACTGCATAAAATGTTAGATTTGTAAGCATGATTTTTTTTTGGGGTAGATTAACGCTAAGAAACATTCCTGATGTATAAATCTTAACTGCCCTGTTTATTGCATGCCAACCCTGTGTCACCAAGTTCCTGCTACACTGATCTTGTTCTATCATGTACATACTTGATGCTGAGGTGTGTAAAACTGCCTGTTGTTGTGATTCATAACGTGTTATTGATCTGTGTACTCACATAACTAGTTTAGTGCATGTGAATTCTTACATGAAGTGGGGTTATTCTCCTTGAGATGTATACACCTGACGCTAGAAATCTTAAAATGAATCAAATTGTTGGCATGAAACTGAACTGAATTTAGAATAGGGATGACTCGGTATATAATTATGTCATTTATTTCTCCCTTTTTAAATAATCTTTATTGTCTTAGTATTTGTTTGTATGCAATATAATAAGCACTGAATAGAAAACCAAATTATGGTGTTGGAACGTGGAAGCTTATTGCATGATAGCTAAATGTTTGGGAGGAAGGAGCTATTGAATTAGTGCTTAATTGCCTTCGTAGACATCAGAATGGTTTCACTGATTGAAAGAAAAAAATACATACTGAACCAAGAACTTGATTTATTCTCTTCCTATGTTGGAAAAATAAAAATAAACTCATGCCGCCATGTTTTGTTTGTTGCATGCTAATGGAAACTAATATATTCAGTATAAATGTACAATAATACACACCTATGTGACCTGGTAATAAATGCAAAGTTTCCAATCTAATGAAAACCATTTTGTTTACTTAAATGGGTGTGCTGACACCATTTGTTCATTGAAATGAAATGCTGAAACCATTTGTGTACTTAAATGAAAGCGCTGAAACCATTTGTCCACTGAAATTTGCCAACCTGAACTTTTCTATGATTGATAAAGGTTTAGGTCGATCTGACTTTCCATGCATGGTTGTTTTTCTTCATTTATTTACTACCAAACTTATGAATATCGGACTGACGATTGTGTTCATTCTAAAGTTGGCCTCATATGTTTTGAATTGGTTGATATGCTCAAATGGAACCTGTTATGCCTGTGCTCGAGAATACCCATGTGTCACCAGTACTTAATTATTTGGGCATCACTTACTATTGCAAACTAGAAAACACCTTAGTACCGATGTACATGCTGAAATTTCCGCATGACAAAAATTATAAGAAATCACTTATAGGGCAATTGTTGCGTTATACACTTTGATACGGACTGCCGCTATGGCTGAGCCATTGTTGCACATATATGTTATCATCTCATACTCGATTTTTGGAACGCTGAGGCAATACATGTGTATGTATATGCAAGCTCCCGAAAATCACGTGAGCTAAAATCTCCTATTCGGTTTGGGATGCTGAGGCGGTGTACACGCATATATACGCGTACACTCGCAAGCTTCCGAAACCGTTCGTCCTTGGAAATTGATGGTACTGTTATGAACTGATGCCACCACTATTTATTTTATATAAGACATCGATGATTGGGATTAACTATTATATTGAATTTTATGTTGAAGTTAATTTACTTGAACTATGATTAATCCTGACTCGAGTATTTTGTGTTTTACATGAAATGCTCGGATCAGACCGGAGCAGTGCAGATTTAAAGATTTCAGCTTAGGATTCGAAGATTTGCAAGGCTGGGATTCCAGGAGACGTGCACTCTGAAGAATTTTAATACAGTAAAGATTTTTCTTGTATTTTAAATTGTTCTTTTAAAATTCCGCTATATATGAAATTATCTATATCAAAAGTTTTGATTAGTACATTAAAAAAATTATTTCGTTGCCATGTTATTTATTTATTATGTGTTTATTTCCTGTGTTGATTCAGATTTAAATTCTGTAAGCTAAATAACGATCCGTCGATTTGAACGTTTTAGATTGGTTTAATTACCAATTTGATGCGGTCAAAATGGTGGGACGTTACACCTTTTTCTGTTTTGGAGGAGCCCTACATTCGCGCTTAAAGTGCCCAAGTTTACCGCAGTTATAGCAAGCTCTATTCCTTTTGTCTTTCGGATTAGAGTTGCTTCCTTGCTTACTCTTCTTGTTTTGTTTTGAGTTCTGGTTTTGATTGCCCTTTCTTTTCTTTCCAGAAAACACATTGTTCACATCAGTGGAAGGGAAAACACCATCACGAATTCTGTTTTCTTCCTCAATTCGTATGTGTTTTCCGATCTTCTCCAATGTGAGTTCCCCAGTCATATGTAAGAGCTTTTTGCGATAATTATTCCAACTTGGTGGAAGTTTAGCAATTATCGCCCCAACTAGAAATGATTCTGGAATCTGTACTTTCAAGTCATTTAGTTTGCTATCCAGAACTTGTAAGTTGTAACGACCCAGGAATTTTCGGCCTCGAAAATCGACATAGATACCCTTATCGTATCTCATGCCGATCCTCCAAGCACCGAAAACACTAGAATGTTTAGAAAGAAATTAGAGGGTGAGATAAGAAAGAAAGAAATATTAGAATAGAAGAAGAAGAAGAACCAACACAGAGTCTCACATCGCAGCGGAACAAAATATAATACAGAAATAAATCTTTATTGAGAGCTTTTGAAAATACTTACAATATCAGAGTACAACATACATCTGGACAGTTTTGCTAATCTGTCCTCATATACATAGCGGAATAAATACTAGATTTCATATGTCTGAACATCTCCATCTCGTCTTTGGACTTCTCAGTTGCTGATAACCTGAACCTGTACACCTCCGTCTAACCCGAGCATTTACAAAAAAATGGGTCAGTCTGGTGGACCAGAGTGAGAAAACTCGGACAGCATTTAGAGTATCACACAACTTGATTTTAAAGTTAAAATCCTTTCGAGAGAAAAAGATAATCGTAAGACCATTCCACACATAAATACGGACGGTTTTTACCTTACGATAACCCAAAACAGTTTTGAAATCAATATCTTATCTGATATTATCATAGTGTCTAAATACAAGTAAATATCAATCTAGTGGAACGCTTGCATCTCACACTCCACGTATATATATACAAACAAAACCGTGGGCACGTAGTGGAGATTTGGATTCCAACTATGACAAGGTATGGGACCACCTGGCGATCGTGTATCTCTAGAGGCGAATACACTGGGTTCAACAAGAACGTCTTGCAACCCGGCCCTCACATGACCGACCACTCATTTCGCTTGAGTGTATCGAATGTATATCACCAACGGTTGGGCTTAAACCACCGTTTCTTGAATGGGCAGAATCGATAAAGTAAGAAACAAAAGGAATTTCTCTAGATAGGTGATTATACACCCTAATGGGAGCGACCCACATAGCCATGCTGCCTGCCCGATTTTTGTCATCTCCTGGTTGATGAGGCTTGAGGCCAGAACACATCTGATCGCCATTCACTTTGAATGCCACATCGTCAAATCCATTAGATATCGCTAGTTAACGACCACAAAAATACTCTAGTTGGGAGCTATGGCACGTTCGAAGAAATCAACGTACGCGATCCTTTTGGAAATACTCTATCAGACATCCGTCCATACAAGTCATCCAGGAATAGGATGAACCGAAGGTACTCTCCTACTGCATCCAATATGGGATTCACCCCATGAATCAGTAGCGATAGCCCTTGCAATCCATGGATTTCAACCACGACAGCACCCCAGTATATCTCCGGCGCGAATCAGAGATTGTAAGTGGTCCTTCCGCTTTATGAAGATCTATGGCCTTCACATGCTCCATCTCGATCGTCGCTTGATCTCCTCTTTAGATTCGTATTTGTTGGTCAGAATGGTTTTCGAATATTCATTCGATCCCGGTCTTTCCATACCAACAATCGTAAAGGTCAGACTTGATAGTCGGTTATTTAACTATCAAGTAAACATCCATAAAATATATTTACTGGTCTGGTATTCAGCATCACTTAGCTTCTTAAAATTTATCGCCCAATTCCCTTTTAATTTCGTTACTAGGGAAATATCATCTCATACCATTCCCGTTACTTTGGAAACTTCATCATACACTCTCGCCATTTACCAACTAGTATCATCTTTGGATAGTCCCGAAGTCATTCGAGTTGGGGTATTTTAATTACCTTTCGGACCTTGATCAACAACGTTCTTATCTTCAGATAAATACGAGTTGTAATTTAAAAACCCGATATTTTTATCTCAATTCCTATTTTAAACTTCGTTTACCAAGTTCACATTTAAATCCCTTTTTACCAATTTCCCTTTTCTATCGGGAAACCCCTTTTTAAACCATTGATTCAACTTAATACCTTTATTAAGTATTTCCAATTTCAAAACAACACTTTAATTCACATTCCACTTATAAATCTCGTTCATAAATTTCAAGTTTAATATAAACCCTATATATCTCCATCTTCTCTTTACTTAATGCCAACGGTAGGTTGACCTTTCATTTAAGCTACGTATTTGCTTAAATCTTTTTATTTCTTCACTATAAAACTTAGCTCAAATAATATACCTTATCTCTAGCTCCTTTCCAACACTCGACTACATTTCATTCCAAACTGGGTTATTTAGAATGTATTTAATTAGTGATTACCATATCAACTCATTTATTTCAACATTTATTATTCAAATCAATTAGCTCCTTTATTTACCAAAATGAATAATAAATTTCCCTTTTAAAATCTCACTAGGATTAACCAATTTACTTATTAAGTTACTTCACAAATTAAAAATCTAACTTGGTTTAAATGTTGACTCAGTCAACACAAAATACAATTTGTCTTCTGACCAATTCTATTTAATTTCCCCTTTAAATTAATTAAAATATAATTAATTTAAATAACTTTATTTAATCATTCCTTAGACGAAATCAATCAAATACTTGACCGCTTTGCTTTTAATTCTTATTAACATAAGAATTCATTTTATAAAACAAATTTCATGATTTCTATATAAACTTTAAACAAATAAATAATTAAATATTTATTTCCCTTTTAAAATAACCTTTTGACGTAATAACTTCCAAAATCTACTTTCGTTATAAAACATATTTATAACTCGAATATTTTATCGATCCACTATCGATAAAGGTCATATTTTATAAATCGATTGATTTATAAGCCAGGTGATGCCGATTATTCAACCACACTACCCACTGGTTATTATCAGAGCAAATGTTGAAATAAGGTTCAACCATCAACAATAATCAACCATTCCTTTCTATTTGACTGATATAACGATCACCAATCAATTAACAGCCAATTCAAACAATTCAACCAATTCAAGCATGTTTATAATCATGACCAATCATGAGAAATTACTTATTCAGGTCAAACCAAAATGATTTGTATTTTCTGAAATTAAACGACCGTTTGATTTCAATGGTTGAGTCATCGATAAATATATTTAACTAGCAAACAGTCAACCACTAGCAATTAGAACACGTAAAATAAAAACCCAATTTATATAAAATATAAATGGGAAGATCTGAGTGAGTTTAACTCACCTTGTTTTGAATCTGACGATAAACATTCTGTTTTAATCAAATTAAACTGACGTTTAATTTGAAAAAATTCCAGTCACTTCAGATATGGACCAGACCCGCTCCATCTCGAAGTACTCGTCTCCACGGTCCCAACGCAACTGACCGTGCTTGAATCTGATAACGTACGTAGGAAATATCGCATAAACAAATTTGTAAATTAATTAAATTAAACCCTAGATTCTCTTTGAATTAAAAAATCGGGCCTTACCTTAACCCTTAGCCCATTACTCTTCAAACCCGACCTGCCCTTCATAATAAAACCCTAATCCACCCGATCCTTTGTTCTCATTCATTAGCCGCCTCATCATTTCCATTGTTCATGACCAAAATACAAACCCTAATCCCCTTCTGTCTTCTATCGCAAGCATGGCGTCGCACCCGTTCCACCGTCAACCACAGCGAGCGAGCCTCCCCCACCACTAACAGAGCTCAGCCCGCCAGCGAACCTTCCTCATGCAAACGTTCGAACCCCAATTTCTTCCTTACGGCTTCAACAGGAGCTAAGTATTTTAATTACCGTATTGTATTTTTTTTTATCTCGCCTTAACTGTTGTGGTTTCGAATGGTTCATGAACCAGCGCTGGGTGGTACCGTATTTATAGTGGTGTTTTCGATCTTGATAAGATCACTGTTTTTCAATGACTACGAGTGGTTATTTCAATCAAAATCAAACCTATAATTTAGATTTTTAGGTTCGGATTTTAGTTCAGGCTTTCCAGCACATTTTGATCTGTTCGAAAAGGGTTCTGATGAATCTTTGGATAGGCTAC
Source organism: Allium sativum (assembly GCA_030737875.1). Classification (NCBI taxonomy): domain Eukaryota; kingdom Viridiplantae; phylum Streptophyta; class Magnoliopsida; order Asparagales; family Amaryllidaceae; genus Allium; species Allium sativum. Next base: position 68,217,951 of record CM060912.1, read on the forward strand.
GTCTAGTTAATTTAAATCAGAGATTCGAAATTGAAACATAGATTTTTTTTTCATTTTAAATTCATGTAAACAGTAAATTTCTTTACTGTATATTAGTTGTTCGATTGATGTCAAAAATATACATATAAATCTGGTTGTACTTCTTAGCTGATATGCTGTATATATACATAACTGTTAGCTATGTACAGTCTATTCCCTACAGTTGTTTCTTCCATTGTTGTTTTTTTTATTGTCTCATGAAGATTTCTTCTTCGATTTTCAATGTATGTAACAGTGGATTCGTACCTGAATTTTCTGTATTCATACATGTGGGTTTACTGTTGGATTTTAGCCATACAAATTTTGTTTACTGTACTTATAGGATTTATGTATTAATTGCAAAAATGTCTAGTTCCATCAACTACACAATGTATGTTTTCAGTTCGGCTATGGTATGGTCTGATCTTGTTAGTTGTTCATCACCTTTTGCTTGCTGCTCCTACCCCCTAACTCTTTAGTTGTTCATTGAGATACATAGGATCTGATATATGTATCTCCATAGATTTATTTGTTCTTAGTTGTTCATTCACTTAGATGTATGAATATATGCGGTTGTACATTGAACTTGATGTATAAAATATATATCCATACACATATCTTGAATTGCTGTTTTGATTTTATTGTTTCATTGTTGTCGTGAGTTACCCCTTTTAATGGGTTTTTCCCTTTTCTTTTTCGCAGGTCGAAACTTGATGGGAACAAATCCGGATTCACCGGTTTGGCACAAAAAGGCAGAACATGAAGAAGTTGTCTACAAAATGTTGATTTTTCCCCTGTTTTTGTATAAATAAAAATTTATGAATATATATGTTTTTTCTTTCTTTCTCTTGTGCTGATCATGTCTTATTGCTTTGTTCTTGTATTGATCAATTTTTTTCCAGTTTTGTACCCATATGGTATATGTCCAGTTTCTGTATATACAAACATTTATTTGTTGTTGGATATGTACTGATTTATTGTATTTGTATGTTGAACGCACTCCAGCCTTTACGTTCTACACAAGCTATGGGTAGGTTATTATTTTAAAACTCATATAATCTTAATTCAAACTAAATTAGTTTTTAAATGGCTAGACTAACGATAATAACTTAATATCATGGTATTATAGCAAACAGACTTAAATTTTAAACAATGTATCATTTCAACTTTAAAATCTTCCAATATGAAATCATAATGTATTGTTAAAAAACTTAAGTCAAACGATATTGAGAATAGCTAGAAATATAATAAATAAACGTTATCGTTTATTAACGATTTCCATAGCGACTATTTCAAATTTTGAATTGGACGTAACTTGAAATCTATACGCTGAAATTTCGATTTTTCTCTTTCATTAGAAAAATATAATCGAATCGGTTCAAACGTGTCCCGTTTCACATAAATCCGACTTATATTGAATCCTGTATATCCAATCAAAGTTCAAATCGAAAATTACGAACTACCACGTCGTTTTCGAGCTCGTTTTAATTAATATATAAATATATATATTTGAACTCCATTTAAATAAATAAATTCGATTAAAAATCCATTATATTTCAAATATAATATATAAACAAATTTAAATATTCGAATTTAAAGGGCCGAAAAATCCGGGACGTTACATAAGTCGTGCATTAGATCCATGACAAAAACATCATCTTTCATTTGAAATTCGAAATATTTAAGAGTAAGAAACTTATCTGTTCCATTCTTATCGGTTTTGTATTTTGTTTCCAGTGCATCCCAGATTTGTTTTGGTGACTTCAGTGGAGTGTAAAGATCATATAAACGATCGGATAAGGTGTTGAGAATATGGCCTCTACACATAAGTTCATCCTCTTCGCGTTTTAGCCTCTTTTTCTTCACTTCTTCTGTATCTTTCATTTTGCCTTGCCAGCGCATAAAATTGGTTCCATCAAGTCTGTCCAGGCGCACGAAGTCCTGGTTCATTAGTTTGAAGGTGGATTCGGCACTGGTATCCATATCAGGTATTGCTTTAAGTTTGTTGAATAATTTAGAGAAATCAGATTGGTATGGCTTTGAGGCGCGGGATCGCTTTCCTTAAAGCAATATCTGCCCCCACTCGGATTGAGTTTGCTAACGGGTTGCGTGGCAAATTGCTTTCTAGGATGCAACAAAACTAGAACTCAGAGACTCAGCAATGTCTGTGAGTTCAACGGGAGTTCTTATTTGGAAGAGAAAGATAAAACAGGGAGGAAGAAGAAAAGGTAATTCGAATGAGAAGGAACAGTATGCATATATAGGCGCAGAACAGTCACTACCGTTTGGAAGCAGTTGCACAAAAACAGATGCGTCCATCTGTTCGAAATTCGAAAAATGCGACTATTGCCAACAGCCAAGCCGCTTCCGTACGATCACGCACGCGCCCACGTGCCCCAAGTGCCCATCTTTTGACCATAATAATATTTATAGGCCCACTCAAGCCAATATGCATACACACCCAAGCCCCATATTCAAGCCCAAGTCATTTAATTCACATAATCATATACAAGGCAATCATATATACCTTGGAATAGTCCAAATAACTTGGTGATGTGGGACTTGTTCCCTTCATTAAAACAATCTTCCACAACAATCCTCCACAAGATTGTTTTATTGATGATGTTCAGTTTTATCTTAGTTAGAAACTGCACATCATATGTAGTATCTATTCGATCAAACCATATATTAGTTTAATTATTTCAGGACTTTAAAGAAGAGCTTGGTGGTCTCAACTTAAACCAAGTCTCCTTGGGTTATAAAGTCGGAAATACTACACACGCAATTTCAATTTCCAATAAATTTCCCTACCTGTGAGCGCCATTATGGCCATGTGCTCCATCCCAGCTTAATGAACTTTTGCAAGAGTAAACCTTAAAACTCTTGGTTAGAAGCGACACCACTTACAAGTTCATTAAGGTAAAGTTCCTTTTCCTTTTCGATGTCTCTGTTACCAGACTAACTAGAACTTTATTAAGAGTTATTCATCTCAGCCTCTTTATACCTGTAACAGTTTACACTAATTTGATTTAGTGTTTTCCCAATCATATGATAATTTGTTTTTACCCATTAAACCTTAAAATTAAAGTAATTAATATTAAGGTTGGGTTTCCACTATCATTGATTAATACAAGGTTTAAGTCCCATTCCGACTAACGTGGATCTTACCAATTCCCTAGTCAAAGCTTTTGTGAATGGGTCCGGTAAATTATAGCTAGATCTTATGTAGACAATAGTGATTATTCCATCATTTATTATTTGTCCAACATACTCATGTCTAAGACTTATATGTCTTGACTTTCCATTGTATATGTTACTATATGCTCGTGACATAGTAGCCTGACTATCGCATCGTAATGATATAGCTGGCATTGGTTTTGGCCATAGCTTGATATATAGTAACATATTTCGTAGCCACTCTGCCTCTTTTCCGGCGGCAGCAAGTGCTATAAATTCTGATTCCATTGTGGAGAGCGAAATGCAAGTTTGTTTCTTTGATGCCCAAGAAATTGCACCTCCACCTAATGTGAAAATCCAACCCGATGTAGATTTATTATCACCGACGCTAGTTATCCAACTTGCATCACTGTATCCTTCTAATACACTTGGAAATCCATTGTAGACATGTCCTAGATTATTGGTCCTTTTTAGGTAACCAAGTAATCTCTTTATTGCTTTTCAATGATCTATACTAGGATTGCTAGTATATTGTGCAAGTTTGCATATTGCATATGCTATATCAGGTCTTGTACAATGCATTGCATACATTATACTTCCAATAGCGTTTGCGTATTCGAGTTGAGCAATACATCTTCCTTCATTTTTATTGAGATTGATACCCGAGTCTATTGGGGTATTGGCATCTTTAATTTTTAGATGTCCAAACTTCTGAAGCACTTTTTGAATATAATGTGATTGATTTAGTGCATAGCCCCCAATAACTTTACTAACTTTTTTACCTAGAATTGTATCAACTTCGTTTAAATCTTTCATTTTGAATTTTGAAGTTAAATAATTCTTGGTGTCTTGTATTCCTTTCATGTTAGTACCAAATATTAATAAGTCATCTACGTAGAAACCATATTCAAAACAATTGGGATTACTTGAAACGGTCGTTTTGTGATTGGGACAGACCGCTGTAGATACCGGGCGAGGAATGGAATCCAGTGAATGATAGGTTGGATGGTACTGACAAGTGGTGGGCTAGCGGCCCAATCAGATGATATAAGCGATTCAGAAGAAATGTACTGATGAAGTTTCATGAGAAAAACATACTTTTTGGCAGCTGTTTAGGTACGTCTACTTGCCTATATCGGATCCCTCCTACTACACCTGCATCTGCTGCTTCTTTCACTACTGTCGACGTCGGTTATTATTTTAATTGGATGATTACTAACAACCCGCCTTCTGCTCAGCTCCCTAGTCGCAGACAGACCGAGTGTGGTAACACGAGCCACTTTTCATCACCCCCCACATTCAGGATGTCGTTTCCCGTTGCTACAATATCGTTCGAGCTGTGTCATATATCAAGTGATAGGAAATTATGTTGATTTTCCGCAAAGACCCGCAGAATATGAAGATTACCGACTCACTTGACGATAGTGATATACGGAGATTTATTTTAGGGGAGTTAAGGAGATTGGATCGTCATCATAGTTAGTAGTTTTTTATGTGCTCTTTTATTTTCAGTGTACTAGTTGTATTTTTGTTTCATCTAATGAAATGTAGTCTTTTTTATGTGCAATTAGTATTTAATCAAACAGATTGTTAGAGAGGTTTGCCTGCTGTCAGATGAAATCAATTTAGTCTTAAGCCAAAAACTTACGCCTCCATTTCGATTTTGCTTCCATAAACTCGTTCTCCCCCGCTTTCTCCGTCGTCAATAATCACAATCACTACAACAAAAAAGGCTTTTTATAGCGTTTGAAAAACGCTATGATAGGATAATATAGTGTTTTAAAGAACGTTGTATAACGACATGCTATGGTAGACCTTCTGTTTTATATAGCATTTGGTAAAACGCTATGTAAAGTCTTACTGTTATAGTGTTTAATTGCTGTCAAATAGGAAATACTAAACCAAATTTAACATACTATAACGTTTATTGGACTTCTGCATAGCGTTTTGGCTAGGGATGTTGTAGCGTTTTGGCTAGGGATGTTGTAGCGTTTGTTTTGCTTAATATAGCGTTTCTTGTTAACATTGTATAGCGTTTATTGATATACACTCTACTGCTTACTATAGCGTTTCTTGTTGAATATTTATAACGTTTAGGGAACTGCTTATTATAGCGTTTGTTACATCACAGCGGTTTTGTAATCCTATGAATTTGTATATCAATTTTATGGCCCTCTCAACCCTCTTTCTCCTCTTATACACACACATCTTGCTTAGATACATAGAAACATAACACAATTTCAAAGACAACAAACATGTAAATTATACCAATAATTTTGTAAACATATCACTCAGATAATATGTCAATTACAACATAATACACTAAATAACTGCTAAACAACTACAAAAGAAATGAAAGAAATATAGCTTTGTTCCATACCACATAATAGTTATAAGCTACAAATTTGATTTCAAATGTCTTCATAAAAAATGTTGAAGGATGGATTAATTGCTATCATGCTTTTCTGAACCGATTAAACTTCAACATGACCTAAAAAGACAAATAAAGAAATGTAATTAGAAACAATAATCAATGTTAAGACAAATAGAAAAATGCTATTTCAGCAAAAACAATAATCCGAAAAACAAACAAACAAATACATCCCATAAGTATCGAATTAGTCGCTCTAAACATCCCATAAGTATTAGTACATAATCTTTTAGTGGCTCCCTGTAATCAGAAGTAATATATTACTACATAACATGCGGAGGGCATATGTACCCTTGCCTCAAAGAATAAATTGATATCCAATTTCAATGCATATTGAGTTAGAGCATTTAAAATGACTTGGAATATTTAATGATATATTTATTTTTGTTATTTTATAAATTATATACGATTACACAATCCGCCGCCAGTGTATATTCTATAATCATCCTATACTTTGAATTTCAGAGCGATGTAGCTATTAAAGTTGCCAGGATTGAAATAACCATATCCAAAGCTCTACACGTGTTGAAATCCTTCCAGAAATCAGGTTCAATAGGCATGACCATGTCTACAAGATGATCAACAAAACGGATCTCCCTTCAATATAAAACTATTCGCATTTTCAACTAAAAGTCAACATTAATGAACTGAATCCCATTCAAAATCCACCACTATATATAATTCAACTTCACTGGCATCTTTTATTCTGATCCAGCACACAAACTAACAAAAAGACGACTAGACAAACGTCATACCTTTAATTGCAAACACCCCTAACCCTGCCTCAGTCTGCCTGGTTCACTGCCACGCCCCGACCTTCATTCTACACCAAACATCATCACACGACCCCCTTCACCTCCAAGCAACTAGTTTCATTCCCCCGAATTCACCGCAATCTAAACCCACCTTTGCCAGTTTCAAACTGCTACCTCACACTGCCTCACTTCATCGCATTCATTGTTGATTTGTTTCAAGGTTGTTGCTAGGACCCTTGCATAAAAACTACTCATGAGATGCTAATGCCGGTTCATGTTCCTAGTTCAATTTTTCCCATTTATTTATGTACTGATAGCAAAGGAAACAAACATTGTACGGATAGCGACTAATAAACTCTTTTTGTTAAAATTCAAAATGTGTGTCCTTGAATCTTGCAGATGATATAGCAATTCAGAACATCTTGATGTATGAACATGCATATCACATTATGCATGAAAAACATGAGACTTATTATTGCTTCAGCTACAGAAGTCGAACTAAAGATTTAATGTAAAAACTTACAGCGATGTATTTCCGAACAACGTCTCTGATCAACTGATCTTTGCAAGGTGAAAATTGTTTACCAGAAAATTTTGTTTCCTCATTATATGCTTAAATGGTGGCATGCAACAGAACCTGCCAATAACAGCAAGAAAAATGTTGTTACATGGTTAAAAATCATTACAAAAGAAGAATAAATGATGTTTTATAATTGTCATTATCATTAGTGGAGTCTTAAAATTAATAATCAATGGTTAGCACAGCTTTAAAAGTCATTATTCACTTAAACTATAGGGTTAGATCCATTGTCTTGAATTTGTGTTGTTCATCATTATCCCGTATGAGGGCACCATATGACATATCTCAAACTAATAATCCCTGCTACCAATCACAATGCAAAACACACATTTATTCTCGACCAAACTACACTACACAATTTCAGATTCATCAACACCAAATCATTGATTGTAAGACTACACTAATGCAAACAATTAGCAAACATAACAACCTTTAATACGAAAACTGAACAGAATGTCGCCTTAAATGATCAATTACAACAATTTGATAGTGAGCCTCCCCATCATAATTATATAATTAGGTACATGAAATTTGCATGTCTTTGTTGTAGCATTACCATTTCATGAAGTACCACAACAAGACAATGGATAAACTACAAAACTACACATGTGAATTTGATGAGGGAAACAGTACCTTCTGTCAAAACATTCAAATTACCTGTACAAAACAATAAGAGAGCAGACTTAAAGAATCATGTTAGTTCAGACAAAAAATGACTTGCAAAAAAATCCTAAATTAAGATTTCTGTTAATAAAAATAAATTGGCTAAAAGTTAAGTATTACTATTGTTTGTATATTTACTCATCATATTTTTACTGTTATTACATGAATTATTGTAAAAGTTAAAGAATCATGTTATTACTACTGTTCATATATTTACTCATCATCAACCCATGTGCATGGTTGTATTTTGTAGTTCATAACGTAGTTTAAAGAATCCTGTTAGTTAAGACAAAAAATGACTCGCAAAAAATTCTAAATTAAGATTTTTTTTTTTAACAAAAATAAATTGGCTAAAGGTTAAGTATTACCAAATGAGGGGTTTGAAGAGATTAATGTTGAACGCTTACCTCGATCTCTAAATGTCACCAGCAGCATGCTTACTGATGTTAATCTCGAAGAGCCTAATACTGTAGTGGACGCTTTGAATTTGATTCAAGCAACACCTACTTTCGATGATTGTTATTTTAAAGCTGATGGCAGATATAATCAAACTCCAACTGGGATAGAAATCTGCCAGTCAGACACACAGGATCAGTTATATACCCAAACATTAGCCAAGGAGAACAATTTTAACTTGGAAGCAGAGACTCCTACACCGAAGATTGATTCATAGTTAGGCTTGGAAGAAAAAAAGAAAGTTGAAGAGAATGCAGTTTTTATTGAAAATAGCAGTAGCTCTGCATCTGCAAAGAAAGATTCAAAAAATGCTGACCTGAAAATATCATCAAATACTCAATTGCCTGCTTCTGAGTACAATTTTACATCAAGCACCGAATCTCCAGCATATGAGATTGGCTCACTGATATATGTGAAGGACACAGAAACAATCAGAAGCCTTTTAATTGTTCGGAGCCAATTAAATGGCATAGTAGTCCCTCTATAGGGCTGTGATAGTGGCTGCTACCAGTTATGTTCTCCAGAAGCCTTTTAATTATGGCAAGGCTTCTTGTTCACGTCGACATAAAAGAAAGGGTATAGGGGCAAAAGCTGTACGTGGATGGGGCGTACGAAGTCCACCATGATTGGTGCACTTGCGTTGCATCAAGTAAATTGGACTTTATAAAAGAATGGAAGATGCAGCACTAGAATAAAGTCCATATTTACACAAAAATATATTTCATGGGCGCTACTTAATCAAATAACCAAGGTTGACATGTCAGATAAAACAGAAACAACCACTTCTTAGTTGGAAAAAAAGGAATTGTAAAAAAAAAAAAAATTACCACAGTAAGGTTGAACTATAAATATTTGTGCTTGAATATTTAATTTTTAACCTATGATTAATAACTGTTACACTTAAATAGAAAAATAAGTTATGCCAATAATATAGTTGTCGATTAAAACTGGGACTTGCAAGGCTAAATCGATATGGTCATGAAAAATCGAAAGCAAAAGATCTAATGAATCTCGATTCAGAACTTGCATCGTGTGATTAGACGCTTCAACTTAGTCGTAAGAGTTCGTAAGTTAGGAACTTGCATCCTGTGATTTGAACATATGAACCCATCTAACTTTTTTGACATATCTATGAATATTAGAGCAGGAGACTCTTCATTGCAAGTAGCAGAAAACTTCCCGAACCTGACAGAGGAAAAATCTTGCCTAAAAATAGCATTCCAGAATTTAACAGTGCAAATACATTTATTGATGTTCATGGTGAAGGTGATACATTTATGAAGGAATTAAATGATTTTAGACAAGAATTAAGATCATTTTGATGAATTTTCCAAGGGTTAAGATGAATCTATGTGGCAACATTATTCAGCGTCCAAAACAAGGGAAGATACAACTCAAGAGAGGCAATATCCAAGGAAAATGAATGTGGAGATAACATATCTTCTAGGGTTACAAGCTCGGTGGATATACATGAAAAAGACGACAATTCTAAAGAAATTAATATTGAAGACAATAACGCAAGCATTGACTTCGACATAGGGATCAACTTGAGCACTATGAATAATTTGGCGACGCTAGCTGCATCTTCAAATTTGGATGAAGATAGCACCCAAGATGGGTCAAACAGATACCAGGATTCATGTTTTAAGCAAATCAGACATTAAAAAAAATTGTACCCATTGAATAATTCATAAGAACTAACATCCAACAATCATAACTGGAGACTGGATTTCGCACTAGTTTCAGTGGAGTCATTTATCCATTTTGTATGCTATAATACATTGGAAATTAAATCCAATGTAAATTCCATTTCTTCATTTTGTCTTATGCGAACTTGTTTCATCTTTTATATTTACTTCAGAACAATGCACCATTATTAGATATAATTATAAATTGTACAGTTGTCCTTAATAATCGTTGAGACAAGTGGGTATATGACAAGAAGAATGTAATATAAGATTGTATTATGACAAGTTGTTTAGACGGTACCAATGATACAACACTACTGTGAAAAAGCTCAATTATTAACTCAATCAAGGACAACAATGTAGAAAATAAAATAAAAAATGAATGTACATACTTCATTATTAAAGTAAGTATCCAAAAGCATGTTAACTGTGTACAAGCAAGCCAGATTCAATGCAGTGTTTCAAACAAGTAGGTACCATGAATTCTTAGTACTCTTAACTTTACTTTATGAACACTGTCAACATAATACTTTAAAAGTTCATACCATCTTGTAGTCCTATGTACCAGACAGACATTGATCCACAAAAGTTTAGAAAACAAGAGTAATAGAGTTCACTCGATATTTGTGATTCATGTTATGAAAATTTGGGACCATTTAGAAAATTATTGTTAAAAGAAGTAAAAATTAGGAAGTACAATAAAATAAACTTAAACAGAAATTTCTTTGATTAGAAAAAAAATGTAGTAAAAATTTATCAGTTTCAAATTTAAAAAATAAAAGTTAAATATTCACGCAAATCAATGTATCAGCAGTTGAAGTAGAATGAACTATACCAGTCGAATTCATGCATAACATGGGATTCAAAAATGAAATCTGGCATTGATCATAAACAGAAATTTTGACGGTTGAGCGTTTGTTTCTATGTAAAAGGGCTTGAATTTATCCTAATATTTTGGGCAGATAAGAGGATGAATGAAGCATTTGCAACTTTTGATAATATAGAATTCCATGTGTTCACTGCAAAAGGATTGAAATAAGAAGAATAACAGGAGCAAAAAGATGCACTCGGTTGTATTATACAATAGATAAATTATATTGAAATAACTATCTTTATTTACATTGAAATTACTTAAATGGCACATGAAAATAACTCAAGTACCATATGGTTAGTTGAATGCGTCTTCTAAATCGATGGAAGGAAAACATATACAAACCACCAAGGGAAATTTCGTATTTGAATGGATTATTTAGGATAAAGCAGAAACTCTATTTGAAATTCAAATTTATAACATAAATGGACATCATAACTGCATCAAAAATAGAGCGGCCGTTTGTTACATCCTGAGCGAACAATACTAACATTTGGAATGTTGACACATTGAATATACTTTGAATGACAGAAATCAGCATGAAAATGGTAATATAGCTCAAAATATGGATTCCTATTTGTTACAGAAATCCAAAACCATAAGTCATGTGTTGAGAAGTCACGTTAAATCAATGTAAGTAACCACAAATTTCAGTACATGCGATTGTTGAGAAAAATCAGTACATGTCATAGTGAAATTCAACCATTAGTGACAACTATTTGGGTATGAGTATCATAAGTGATATTTTTTTTGTTCGATTTCACCATGTATTCAACATTAATATAAAAGCTAAGGTTTCCAATAGTACGAAAGCATGGTTATAGAATGTGCATTATTTGCTTAAGCTACATGGAAATTATCATAATCAGATAGCTATTGAAGATTAAGCCCACTTGTCAAAAGCCAAATTTAATAAGAATAAATTATTGAAAAATGTAATTTGATGTAAAGATTAAAGAAAGGTAAATTACATTTTCAATTGTAATCCATTTTTTATCAATGTGTCATTTAGTGTTCGTCTATATAACTCTACAGAGAAGTTGAAGCTTATTTATGCAAGTAAAATGAACATGTGGTATGCACTCCAAAAATCATATCCAAAAATTTTATGTGCACTGAAGTTAATTAAACCACTACATAGTCCAAGAACAGTACAACAACATCGCAGACTAAAGCACCAAGTAAAAATAATGCAAACTTAAAACAATAGTACATGAACAAAACGAAGAGCTCTAATAGTGTAGTCATCGAAAATAACGATCTTGCAATGCCAACATCTATTCTTTTAAAAATAAATTACTTGAATCATCTTTAATTCTAGGTTAAAGTGAAAATATTAACAAATCCACAATTACAATCACGTTGTCAATATCAATAACTAAGCCATAGGCAAACTACAGGTAAATTTCGGTTACTAAATTATTGTTGTTCTTCTACTTACATGGAATTCGAATGAAGATGGGAAGCGCTACATGGTTATAAAGCATCTTAGAAAGTGATAGATTAGTTAACTAAAAATTTAGACTGGAGAGAAATTCTCGTGAAATAGCGTTTTCGTTTAACCAATACGTTAATTCAGATGAGCTAACTAAGAATTTCTGAAACGCGTTAACTCTGTGCCAATTTTCGATTAAATAATTCAAATAACAAATAAATTAAGAATCATAAGCATGAACAGTAAAAAAATGTAATGAAGTTTGTAGTACCTTTTACGCCGATCAAAATTAGAGAAATGGGTGATCGATGATTCGATCATTCACGATTTTGAAGTTTAGGGATTTTATGATTCAACGTTGAGAATAGGGATCGACCTTTCTTTTGGAGGGGACGGAGTGAAAAGCGTTTTAGAAAGGGATTTTATTGTTGGAAAGCGTAAAAAGACACAAAATTTTGACACATATGGTGACACAATTGATTTGGACCATTGGATCATCCCATAAATTACACCTCTCCATATAAAAACAAAATGATCCAACGGTTGAGTCTCTATGTCTCTCTTTTTATGTCCAATTTTGTGTTCCCCCTTTGTTGTTTTACACAGAAAACGCAAAAAGAGTTAATTTTTGCTTCCCGCAAAATAATTTATTTCCCGCCTTCCTCCTTCTATAGCGTTGAATACACGATTAGTTGCCCAGGTAGCGATTGATATTTGAAACCCCTACGTTTTAGAGCGTTAAAAGGGGATAAGAGGGGAACGCTATTTGTATTTTCTATCAAATTCCCATTTTGTTGTAGTGGATTCTGCTGGAAACATCATAAGTTCCTAAGACTCAGTAATCAAATTCGATCTTTCTCCTCTTTCGACCATAATCACGACTTCGCTGAAAGCGTATTCTTATTCAGTTCATAAAACCGAATAACAAAATTCAATAATAAATTTTCCTCGTTGATAAAATTTTTGGATCTAGGAAAATCAATATGCCTGCAGAAGCAAACGAAAAGAACTAGAAATGATACGAGGAAATAAAGGCAAAATGATGTACATATTCGAAAGAATAAAGATAGGGCTTCCAATATTTATTTTGTCTTCCTTTACCTTATTTTTGGATGGATTTTACGGATCTATGCTATTTTTTCACGTTTTTCTTTTAGTATCATATTTTTACTGTTAATTTGAGAGCTTTTTATTCAATTTAAAAAAAAATTGATTTGGGCCACTTTCAAAAAATTATAAAATAAATAGACCAGTTTCAAAACTAATTATAGAAGTAGACCACTTTTGTACGTGCTGACGTTATCTAAGATAACGCCAGTGCAATTTTTTTAATTTTTTTGAAAGCGTTATCCTAGAAAACGCTATTAGCACAATAACCCGTGAGCCATTTTCTTTATCTTCTAATTTTTTGAAAGTATTATATACGATAACGCCCAGAAGCCAATAACCCTCTTCCTTCCTTTCTCATTTGCTTCTTCCTTTATTACTTCACAACTCCATCTGTGGAAAACAAAAAGTTTTCCCTCTTTTGTATAACAAGCGTACAATATTCGAATCATACTTTTTTTGAAGATCTCCTCATCAATCGACAAGTTATACATCTCATTTTGTGTTGAAGATATGTGTATTGACCTTTGAATTTTTAGTTCGTTATAGATAGTTAAATCGTTGCTTGCTTGTATGTAGAATGTCTCCTAAATGTATTCCTACCATATGTTATTATGGTGGTGAATTGGTGGTAGACAATGATAACTTTGACAAATACGTTGGAGGGACGCATAAACCTACAAAAGTACTTCGCGGACGTAACTTGAAAGATTCGGTTTATAAATCGACTAAGATTAAATCCGATGAGTTTGATATTTATTTGGTTTGTAACTGGCCTACAGATGTTGGATCGAAAGCCATTAAAATAGACGATGTTGATGATGTGGATGTAATGTTTTCAACGACAAGGAAATTCATAGAGCTTTATGTTTTAAAAAGAAAACGGGTTCAAGTAGCAAAAGAAACAGCTCCCATATATGATAACATTGAATGTCAAAATATTGATGATAGAATTGGTCATCGAAATGTATTGTAGAGCTTTAGTCCTTCGAGCTTTTACATCCTTAGGATTTCCACCGGGTACGAGCTGTCAACAAGATGTTCGATACAATGACAAAGATCGGACTTCAAAAAGAAACAAGTGTTGTAAATGCGAGATTATTGGTAATAAGACTCGATGTACTTAAGCCATATAAATTCGTGTATTTGTATTATCTTTGTAGTACTTGTAACTTTTCAATGTAATATTAATCATCTGAGTTGCATTCATAACCAAACGGCATAAGTCAGTACATAATTCTTTAGCATATTACATAAAGTTCATAATTAACAGAGTTACAATGCATGCATAATACAGTTACTTCCTATTATTCGGTCCAGCGCCGGATCCACTAGGAAGGTACTCTGTAAAGTTGTACCATCGATTCATCAACGCGTTCCGATACTCTAAATTTTGTTTCTACAATCATTTGTTTTCCGCTTGCATCTCCAATGCGTATTCAACCCCTATAGGACACATCTCAGGATCCAACAATTTGAAAAATATTGCAACATTTAATTTGTTTAGGACAAATTTTATGATCCTCATAATATTCGTAGTGGTAGAAGCGTACTGCGTTCTTGTCATTTCTACAAATAACTATATCGCATTCCACACCACAATTACAATACACTCGAGGAGGTTGTAAATTATTAAGCGCGTGTATGCTGCGATACGACATTATTGCATCCGTCACTCTACCCGGTAACCCCCGTCTTAGACGAACCTCAATCACCACGTCGTCTAAATTCTGTATCTGCGGATCCTGCTGCATAACTTTAAGTTGTGTCTCAAAAACAAAATCACCGTCCTTCGTTAAACCAGCTTCCACCTCCCACCAATATGATTTTTTTCAAAGTCATCAAAAATTTTCAATATTGTCTCATCAACAATTTCCCAGTTATCCATTTTTTAACCTACAACAAAGGTATAATAGATATGTAGTAGAAGTACAGAGAATAGCAAAGTCAAAAAAATCATTAACCTATCAAATCAAAGAACTTGAATGTAATATCTAACCTGATTTACAGCTCAATCGTAAATACTTACCTATAAATTGGTTGGTTTTTGAAATAGAGAAGATAATGAAAATTAGGTTGCCATTTTTTGAGTTTTGGGAAAGCACAAGATTGAAAGGAAATAATGAAAGTGGGAAAAGTGATGAAAATAACTGTAGTAACCAATTTGATAGAGTGTTATCCCAGATACCGTAGTGTTATTTGGAACTAAGCTATGTCAAATTGCCACTATCTCAACTTGAAGCAGTGGGAATTTTCCGTAGTGTTATCTATGATAACGATAACTAGCGTTATCCCAGATAACGCTACGAAAAATGCTCACCGCCTCCAAAATAAGGAAGGGAGCATACTCCTCATATCCTGGAAAGGCAGCTACAACATATCTGAGATAACACTACATATTCAACAACACATTTTCGAATCCAAATTACAAAACAAAATTAGCAGTTTTCTGCTGGTGTATATGGAAACAAAGAAATGCTATGATATTCAACAAACCGCTCAAGAGGTTTAAAGGATTATGTAATCTTATAATTCATTGCTTTAAATCCTGGTCAGGTCATTCTGCTCCTCCAGTCGGATTTGCATTTGCTCTTCCAGTAGCTACTAGTCCAGCGGAATCAGTGGGCTCTAATCACGGTTATTCTAGTCCAGACTTGCATTAAGAACCTTTCAGTTGCAGGATACCTTTTGCTATATAATGTTCGCAGCTTTCGGTTTATGTATGATCAGTTTTATTTATTTATTTCTTCTACGGATAGACTCTTTTTTTGATGTGGTAATGTGGGTTGGGATGTTGTTTATTATGGCAGAACTTATTGTATAATTATTTCCCTTTTGACTCAAAACTTTACGCTACCAGTTGGGCTTGTCAACTGGGTTATATAAATATTTATATTAATCTAATCGGCTGTGTAGTTGCGCGCTACACATCCGTCTTTCTCAAAAAAATAATAGCAATAACATATCAAACAAAACAATAAAAATCCGAATTACATAACGAACATAGCATGGCAACAACATGTCCCAATTACATATCGATCATAACAACATATCCCAATTACATAACGAAAATAACAACAACAGCTCCTAATTACATATCACATATAATACCACAAATTTGAATCATGTACGGAACATAGCAACAAGATAACCGAATTACATAACAAATATAACACATCCAAGGGGGAAGGTTTTAATTTAATTTATAGTTAAGAATTTACTTGGTGATCGAACAAGTGGATGTGTTTTAGCACACGGACCTAATCGGATTTTCATGCTTGTTAGCTTTATCCAAGTGACAAAGGCCGCTTCAATTAACCTAATGAAAATTGCTACTCCTTGCAGGTCAGTTATTTATTTTCAAGCAACTTTTACAATCTTCGAAACACACTATGTAGTGCAAGTAATGTATTGTGTTGTTGTACATGGCAAATGTTTTCATAGGGTTATCTGTTTTTTGACTGCTGCAAAAGAAAAAGAGATAACCCCAAGAAAACACTTTTTTATAGCAATACAAATTTATATTACTTACACTACACTGTTTGCTTCGAATATAGTAAAAGTTACTTCAAAATAAATAACTAAACTGCAAGGAGTTTCAATTACCATTTGGATAAGTGAAGCGGTATTTGTCACTCGAATAAAGTAAATTCTTAACCGAAAGTTAAATTTAAATGTTCACTTTGTACACACGTCGTCTTCTTCATATACCTTCGATGCATATATACATGCTCTATGTTCCATCTCTTGATAATATGTAAAAAGTTAAGATAGATGCACTAATACGTTACTCAATCAACAAAAACACAACTAAATATGGATAATTTGAACTATAATCACAAATTTAACTTTAAACATACACATATATATACAGGTACACTGTTTGCGAACAAATTATACAATTGTAAACAACTGTAAATTCCGTTCGTCTTTCCTAAACAACAAGGATCGTTGTAGAGGGTGTCGAACTCTGGGACCAAATTATTTTATTAATAAATCCAATCAAGTTATCCCAAACTTTTGATTGGTTGAAAACAAAGTAAATAGCAGAAATTAAATAAAAGAGAGTTTTAACAATAAGTGAAAGCAATTAGGGGATAATGACATAGATCAGATTCATAATCATCAATAGCCAAAAGATTAACCAGATCTAATACATGTTTCTGTCACAAACATGAATCAACGATAATAGGTTTTTAGAAACAAATATGTAAATAACGACAAGCATAGCCTATGCAGGAGCTCAGCTCTACAACCATAGACTATCAGGACAGATTCACTAATTAATTTCTAAAACCCTAAAATTAGATCTAAATCTGATAATTGTTAGACCGAACACGAATATAACCTGTGAAGGAGCATAGCTCTTAAACGACACAGGATATTAAGGTTCAGATCTAACCATTGGTTCAGATCTAGATCTATATACATGAATTCCTCATCCTTTGGCTATGTGATTCATATCGAATCATATCTATTAGCGTCATCACCCCCTAATCAAAGGGGATTAGCTAGACATGGCTAAAGAAAATGAGAAAAAGAAAATAAATAACATAAACATAAATAAAATAAAATAACAACAGAGAAGAGAAGGAGAAGTGTTTTATTCCAAGCAGAGGATTACAGAATAAAACTAAGTGTGTTTTACAATGAATGAGATAGAGTGTATTTATAGCTGATATGACAAAGGCTACTTGGCAAATTCCATAATGTGGGACTAAAGAATTAGCCCAAATAACACATAAGCTAGTGTGAACGGGGTTGTAGAGTAAGAGGCCTTGTAAGTGAGCCAGTGTGAACGCGTGCAGTGCATGAATGAGAAGCCTTGCAAATGAGCTAATGTGAACACTACATGAGTGAAATGGTCTGCAGTTGAGCCAATGTGAACACAATATGAGTCTTTAGTGAGCTAAATCTACCCAACTAAACTCTATTTGCATCCGTTCTTCAAGCTTTAAACTCTTCAAGCTTTAGTAATTTTAACTTCACTCTTTTTCAGCAAATTCTTCATGCTTTATTCATCAAATGCTCTAAATCATGATTCTTGTCAACAATCTGAAAACACAGCTATAAATACACAGTATCAATTATTTAAAAGATAAAATAAGATAAATATGCGGATAAAATATACACATTTACGTGTATATCATACACATACTAATATGGATAACTCGAACTTTAATCACTAATCTATAACATGAACATACACATGCACATGCACAAACATATACAAATACACAACTAAATATGGATAATTTGCACTATAATCACTAATTTAACTTTGAACATACACATACAAAACCCAAATTCATGAAATTGTTGATGTAAACTATAACTTGTATTCATAGGAACTTAAAAACACAACTACCACAAAATATGGGATTAAACTACAAATCCCTAAACATTTAACCCCTAAAATTCTGAAATTACAAAATTTATACATCAAAGTTAAGCAAACTTACTAGTTGGAGGTGTTGATAATAATAGGAAGCCATTGAAGTTAATTTTATAAGAAAAATTCGATTTTTGGCCTGTAGATGAAAGGGGGCGAAAATTTTCGCACTTGATAGAAAAAGGAAGAAAGTGGAAATAACGGAAAAAAAGAATCGATCGAGAGTTTATATTCTCCTACGCGTTATCTGGGATAACGATTTCAGAAGAAAAAAAAAGTACTAGTGTTATCTTGGATAACGCCAGTACGAATAAAAGTGGCATGTTTCTGTAATTAGTTTTGAAACTGGCCTATACTTGTTATAAGCTTTCAAAAGTGGTCCAACTCAGAAAATTTTCCATTTTGGAACTAATATTCTATATGTTTGACATTTGATATGTATCTGACTCTAGGATACTTTAAGCGTGATCATTTAGATCGCAAGTTTCAGAAATTGGCATGATGAGGCCCAATATTATGGTGGTTAGAATTAGTTTCTTACCGCACGCCATAAAAGATTCCATATTAACACACTTAAAAATCAAGGAAGCTGCTCCTATCTATATTCTATCTCAAATTTGGAGATTTCAATGGCATTAATTTTCTTTGAAGAATAAACATAAACCATAAACATTTCTCTCAAGTTTCTAAGGTGTAGTTTGTGAATATCATTGATCACATTCTCTTTTTCCATTGTGAATCGGTTGAAAAGCTTACCAGTTAGGATGCCTATGTCATCAGTTAAGATACCTATGTTATCAGCATTCAAAAGTTGATGTTGCAGCAACTACAAAAGCTGTGACTGACTAGCGGAGGTTTTCTTTAAGGGGCATGCATGGAATACTCTCAATTATTAGATTGTTTTTCATCTAAGAGGAAATGGCTGCTCAAGCAGTTTTTTTAGTTTTAAAAAATAGTCGTTGAGAAGGTTGGTTTCACAATGTGCTATAATCATCATTTAGTTTGCACGAGTAACGCAGAGCTAATCGAGTCGATTATAAAAAAAATCATGATTGATGCTGATTTTTTTTTGTTTTTGTTTTTGTTTTTGGGGCTTCTCATGTAGGAATGTGAACCTGGACACTTTATGATTCTAGTTACCCTACGATTAAAGTATTTTCATGGAAGTTTTTTATTTTTTGACTAAAAAGGTTGGTTTTACATTTGAGAAATATTGTAAATCGTCTTCATAATGAAATAATGTATAAAACATGGTCGATACTAGTTGTTGTGTCTTCGTCAGTACTCTTCTTACTGAGGGAAAATGTTTAATCTTGAATAGGAATCCTTAAATATGTTATGTTGGTACCTGGCTGAATATGAATTCAAACCCTTTATGCAGACATTTAGATGTGAAGGTTTATATAATATCTTATGTCATTCATGTAACACGTTTATGATATTGGTATGCAGGGACGGAACCATGGGGGGGCAAGTGGGGGTGCCCCCCCCCCCCCGATTTTAAAATTATAAAAAAAGAAAAAAATTACCCTCTTAGTACAAAAGTAACCATTTTTAAGGCATTTTTATTAGTATTTATGCAATATTTTTGTCTGAAACTTAACAATATGAAACATTATAGGTTGAAATTATGATAAATTCAAGGTAAACTGATATAAAAAAAAATGGCCCCCTTCGAATCCGCCCCCCGCTGAGCGGATTCCTGGTTCCGTCCCTATTGGTATGGCTATTAATTATGAATTTCTATGACAAAACCATGAATGGAAAGAAAATGGGACAGGGAGGCATGTATTTCCCAAAGTTGCTAAATTAACCAATATGTGTTCATATGCAATGTCATTCAATCTTATGAACTTTCTCCCTGCACTACGTAGTTTGTCTTTTGGTGATGTTCTTGCTTGTCTTCCATCTGTATGTCCGATCGAACATCTGCAAGTGTGTATCAGTTTTTATGATTTTCCGGATCTTCTAATAGCATTTGCATAGGAGTTCCCCTTTCATACAACACTCAAGGTTTTTTCAATCATTCATAAACCATGGACATCCTCTCATGGATTTTGGAATGGACAACATGATTTTAGTTTCAAATTTGATAATCCTCAAACATTTGATATGTTTATTTCAAAATATAAAAGTGAGCTTAAGTTCATAGAATATTTGAAAAGGTTGATGTGTACGACTTAAAGGATCTATATGGATATAGTGGAAATATATTTGATATGCTAGCTAAATAATATGCAATAGTTAAGCAAATAAAACCTAAGTTACGGAGATATATCACAAACCAAGTAAATGCGGAAAATAAAGTAAAGTGACACCAGGAGTTTTTATACTGGTTCGCACTTCCCGCCCCACGTCCATTCCCGAAGCTCCTCTACAGAATTCACTAACAACGTCCTCTCTTAACCCGGAGAAATAGGTAAGTACACCCGATCCCCAACAAGGATGCCTCTCGCCTGAGCAACTACACAGGTCTTCAACAATTACAAATGTTTGACTTCTGATTTGTGTTCTTGAATCAACACGGATAGCCAATAGTTTAAATACAACCTTCCTATAATCTGATCCTCGAGTATATGATTTCTATGCAAATATTTAAGGAGAAGATTGCTTGTTGAATCAAATGATATTAAATTGATTCAAGGATTCAACAAGTATTTAAATTGGAGAGCTTTTGTTTGCAAAGAATGTAAATGGAGAGAATATAATGATGATCAGAAAAATTGGTAAAATTCAGATAAATTAGGTGATTGTACAACATGATTGAAGTTGTTTATATAATAGTATAAGAGTACCAGTCCTTCAAGAATAGTTTCTATAAAAGGTTATGTCCATTTCCTTTAATTAATGAAGAGGAATCTCTTCATGAAGGATGGTGGCTCTTCACAAATTAGTTTCTGGGTCGAATCAGTTGACTGGTTAAAAATCATCAGTTGACTAGTAGAATTAAATCGTATAAATAATTTTTTATCAAAACTAGCCGTTATATGCAAAAATAGCTTGACCAGTCGACTGGTCCATTTCCTATCAGTCGACTGGTAGGACGGTTTCTGCATATATATGGCTTTTGAAGGTTTATAAACATATATATATATATATATATATATATATATATATATACACATATATATAACTTTTTTTAGCGCATTCGTGAATACTTGAGGATAGATTTTAACATAATTCTAATGCGACTCAATGTACACACACACACACACACACACACACACATATATATATATATATATATATATATATATATATATATATATATAACCTTATCTTTATGATTCAATTCCCATGGTAGCTTCATTCGTTGGCATCGATCAAAATCTTGTTATCAACATTCTGCCCCTTTTTGATTGATGACGACACTTTGGATTTTCTCCCCCTAAATGTATAGCTCACCCCAATTTCTGCACAATTTTGTTAGTTCATAATTTTATAACCTTACCATTTGATTCCTGCATTCACAAATGTTAGCACAATTTTCCTATAGTATGGAAAATATAAGAGTAGAATAGCATGGAAACATAAAAATGGTATAATCATGTGAAATATTTCTTCCCCTTTGTCATCGATTAAAAAGGAATTAAGACATTATAAGCAAAGAATAATCGAGGAACTTTTTTAGAGATCTTTGAATGATACAATTCCTAGTTTTCGTTGGAGTTTAATGAAAGAATTCTCTAAAAGTGGTTTAGTAAAGACATCTGCAATTTGATTTTCTGAGTTAGGAAATTCTGAATTAATTGTTTGTTTTTCAATATTATCTCTCAAGAAGTGATGTCTAATATCAATGTGTTTAGTTCTGGAATAGTTTACCAGATTCTTAGATAAATTTATTACGCTTGTATTGTCACAATAGATTATGAAATTTGACAAATTTACATTGAAATCTTTTAGTGTTTACTGCATGTATAATACCTGAGCACAAGCTAGTGCAACAAATATGTATTCAGCTTCGCATGTTGATAATGAAACACAATTTTGCTTCTTGCTAAACCAAGATATAAGCGATTTACCAATAAAGTGACATGTTCCACTTGTACTCTTACGTTCGTTCGTGATCCTCCAAAATCAGCATCGCTATATGAAACTAATTCAAAGGAACAGTCTTTTGGATAGAAGAGTCTAAAATTAATCTTTGGTACTACTTAATAATCGTAATATTCATTTAATCGCCCTTAAATGTGACTCTTTTGGATTAGCTTGAAATCGGGCACATAAGCAAACACTCATCATAATATCCGGTCTACTTGCAGTTAAATACAAAAGTGAACCTATCATGGTTTGATACGACACTTTTACCATTTTCATCTTTATCTAAATGTGTCAATGTACTCATTGGTGTAGGTTTACTTGATGTGTTTTCCGTTCCAAAACGTTTTATTAAATTAATACAATATTTTTCTTGATTAATGAAAATTCCATCAGATACTTGCTTAATTTGCAAACTCAGAAAGTAAGATAGTTCTCCCATGTGTGACATTCCAAATTCATTGGTCATTTTTTTTGAAATTTCTTGACATAATTGATCATTTGTTGATCCAAAAATAATGTCATCTACATATATTTGAACTATTAGAATATCTTTATTAAAACACCTCACTTCTGTTAATGTCACTCACTAAGGGAATGCATTAGGTTTCGTGAAGCGCTATAGGTAAACAGACACAGAATAATTACAAGACAGAGATAAAGAAGGCAACAATGGAAAATTTAAACTTTTATTTCAAACATAAGTCACAACTTCATGGTCCACAATTTCATAAGTCACAGAAACCATTACAATAAAGATACTTTTGTCTTGCACCATCAGAGTACGTAAGTAAATAAAAAACATTATTTCCCCAATAAAAAGAGTTAAGCCATGGTAGAGTCAAGAACTTGAGCCATGCTACAGAAGTAGCTCCTAGCAAGATGATATCTGATTCCTGATTAAGTCTGATTATTTCTTCCCTGAGAACCAGGGAGGGAACGGAAGAAAGAAGGAGAAACGACAGGGTCAGACATAAAGTCTGGCGAGTCTAGTTACTTTTAGCCCGTAGATAATTAAAAGCAACATGATAGGCATATAAAGTGGATATGAGAGAAATCACTACATAAATGGCAGGTGTGACAGGGTAAGCAAGTTAAGGTATTGTGCCTTACTAATGATAACTCTGCATTATTACTAGTATAACTGAAACGAAATGATCCCTTCCACTATAAGCTGGTAGGCTTAGGTCATACGTCCAAGTATACCCTAACCACTACCCTAATCGATCGGCTCCCTACCTTATAGATATCCTGTGCTGGCCCTACGGTAAGAGGTATCACTTCCTAAAGTGGCAACCCATGGTGTGCACAACTATATCTACTGGTGTCACGGCCGTCTTAGCCCCCTCTGCCCGGCCCATGCCTGCAAATGTCCCTGGACGGTTTGCGCCGCCCACACCATCCGCCTCGTTTGGATCTCTTACAATCAATTAGTAAGCGTGCAACTTCTCCGCCTAGTACAGAGGTCTTTACTTGATACCACTTCGGGTTACTGACTGAAATGGGTCCCTCTCAATATGATACAAGCTCTCCCCCTTGTCTGGTCCAAGCAATAATCTTTCTATAGACTCCCACCAACAAGTTGGCTATCTACATGGTTGTCCGTACAATGCTTCGAAGGGTGCCACACCAATACTAGCCTGATAACTGTTATTATAGGCAAACTCTACTAAAGGAAGATGCTCTTCCCAAGTCCCTCCGAAGTCAAGGATACACAGCCTTAAAAGATCTTTTAGAATTCTGTTCACCCTCTCTGTCTGCCCATCGGTTTGAGGATGATAAGCGGTGCTCAAACACAACTGTGTACCAAATGCTTCTTGCAAGCTCCTCCAAAATTTGCTGGTAAAGATGGGATCACGATCACTCACGATGCTGGAAGGAACTTCGTGGAGACGAACTATCTCATGAACATAAATTGCTGCCAACCATGGTACCGTCCTTTTACTTTTAACTGGAATAAAGTGAGCACTCTTGGTGAGTTTGTCCACTATCACCCAAATACTGGTATTACCTTTCTTCGATCTTGGTGAGCCAATCCCTGAAAGACACGTCAACATGGAACTCTCCAGGATTTTGCAGACCTGGTTTGGCCTGGGCGCACTTCCCAGGTGCGCTAGTGCATTTTTGTTCTGGCGTACGTCACAAGTGTGCCAGTTGTTCTGACCCATTTTCTGATTGTTCTGCCTAACTTCCATCGTCCATAACTCCTTCATTCTGTATCAGTTTTACGCTAGCTCGGCTCTATCTCAAGCAGAATTCCGAGACGAACACAATGGCGTAACCCATTTCACTTATTTCTTCTTTTAAAATTTAATTATTCTTTAATTATCCCTTATGTCATGTTTTAAAATTACGGGGTGTTACATTTATGGTCTTTCTTGATAAAAAGTGATTGATCAACCTTTCCAATCTAAAATCCTGAATCTAATAAGTATGTTTTGAGATGTTCATACCATGCACGAGGTGCTTGTTTCAAACCATATAATGCCTTTTTCAGTTTATAAACATGATCAGGATATTTTTCATGAGCGAATAGTGGAGGTTGTTCAATATATACTCATTCCTTAATGTAGCCATTTAAGAAAGCGCTTTTAACATCCATCTGATATAATTTAAAGTTATGATGACAAGTGTATGCTAATAATATTCGAATTTCTTCTAGTTGTGCAATGGAGCAAAGGTTTCTTCATAATCTACGCCTTTTTCTTGATTGTAACCTTGTGCAACAAGTCTAGCTTTATTTCTGGTGATATTTCCCAATTCATCTGCTTTATTTTTGTAAACCCATTTCGTTCCAATAACAGTTTGATCGCTTGGTCTTGGAACTAATTCGCAGACTGCATTACATTCAAACTTGTTTAATTCTTCTTGCATGGCAATTATCCAAATTTCATCTGTAGATGCTTCTTTAGGATTTTTGGGTTCGATATTTGACAAGAAGGCTACATTACTTACCAAATTAAGTTGACTTCTTGTTCTAACATTTGAAGTTATTTCTCCAATAATATTTGCGTTGGATGATCTCGTAATATTCGTGGTGGAGATCTGACTTCATTAACAGGAATATTTTGATTATTGATATTATCTTGAGTTTAGTTTCTATAGTATTATTCTCTATGTTGTTATGAACAATGTTTTCATCTTCTCTATATATTATCAAATCATCATAGTGAGAAGAGTTATTTATTGTAATATCTGTATTTAATGAATTTTGAATAAAATTTTAGTTAAACGAAACATGAAGTGATTCTTCTATTTTACTGATTCTTTTATTGAAAATACGATAACCTTGCTTCATTCAGAATATCATAAGAATATTCCTTTGTTAGATTTTGAATCAAATTTTACAAGTTAATCTTTTGTATTTAAAATGAAACATTTTGATCCAAAAACTTTAAAATAAGATATATTTGGTTTTCTACCAGTAAAAAGCTTGTATGGAGTATTTTTAGTAAGAGGTCGAATGGAAACACGATTCAAAACATAACAAGCAGTTGCAACTGCTTCAGCCCAAAAATGTTTTGGTAGTGTACTTCCATTTAATAATGTTCTCGCACATTCTTGTAAAGTTCTATTCTTACGTTCTACAACTCATTTTTGTGATGGAGTTCTAGGAAATGAAAAATTATGAAAAAATCCTTTCTTTTGACAAAATAAATCAAATTTCCCATTTTTAAATTCTCCTCCATGATCACTTCATATGTTCTTTATTTTTAAATCAGTTAAACTTTGAATTTATTTGACGAAATTCTTAAAAATATCAAAAGTATCACTTTTATTCTTTAAAAACATAGTCCAAGTGTATCTTGGAAAATCATCAACAATTACAAACACATATCTACTATGATTTATGGATCGAACTTGAGTTGGTCCGAATAAATCCATGTGTAGTAACTCAAGTGGTTGTAAGGTTGATATAACCTTTTTAGATTTAAAAGAGGATTTGGTTAACTTTCCGAGTTGACAAGCATCACATAAATTTCAGTTTTGAATTTTATTTTTGGTAATCCTCTTACAAGATCATTTTTAGATAATTTGTTTATTGTTTTTAATTTAATACGACAAAATCGCTTGTTCCATAACCAAGGATCATTATCTTAGGCTAGTAAACACATACTCGGATTATTATTGATTGCCATATTTAAAATATAAATATTCTTGTCTCGATTTCCTTCAAAAATAAGATTTTGATTTGAATTAAATATACTACATTTATTTTCAGAAAATGTTATTTTATAACCTTTATCACATAATTGACTTATACTTAATAAATTGTGTTTTAAATTCTTAACTAATAAAACATCCGAAATAAGAGGTGAATTAGATATACTGTAATGGCTCACATCGCCTTTGCCGATGATGTATCCTTTGGAATTATATCCAAATGTGATAGTACCTCCTTTTGAGTAAGTGATATTTGATAGCATTTCTTTGCCTCCTGTCATATGTTTTCAGCAACCACTGTCTAGTATCCATTTTCCTTTATGTTTGTCAAGTGGGACATCATTGTCCTTATCCTTGAAGCACACGTTTGCTTGCTCACTATCACTGTCGCTATCACTTTCAGAAGATGAATCCGAGTTGTCCCAAGTGACTGAAAAAATAATTTCTTTGATTTTTCATTTTTGCGATTTCTCTTTAGCTCTGGACAATTCTTTTGATAGTTCCGGGTCTTGTGACAGTTGAAGCATTCTACTAGAGCAGGGTTAGGTTCTTCTAATGAATTCTTCTTTATATTTTTGCTTTGACTTTTTCTATATTTTAGAAATTTTCCAAAATTCTTAGCAACAAATGCTATATCTTCTTCATCTGAATCAGAATCTTCTTTTTTTCCATGGAAAGCTAAATTTTTCTTATATTGTACCTGTGCTTTCTTTGCCTGCATATTCACTTCATAAGACATTAGATTACCGATCAATTCTTCTGGTTTCATGGTAGAGAGATCATTAGCTTCTTCGGTCGCTAATACTTTTCTATCCCATTCATCCGATAAAGAATTCAAAATTTTTGAAACTATGTCAAAGTCGGAATACTTTTCTCCTAGTCCTAATAAAGAATGATAAATATTTTGAAAACATGAATACATATCATTTATTGATTCGTTTTCATTCATCTTAAAATTTTGAAACTGATTCTTGAGCATAGGAATTTTACTTTGTTTAACTTTGTTAGTGCCTTCATGAGTAATTTTAAGTGTTCTCCAGATTTCATATGTAGTGTTGCACATACAAATCCGATTGAACTCATTTCTATCTAGAGCACAATGTAGCATGTTCATGGCCTTAGCATTTGAAGTAGCTTCATTTTTCTCAATATTTGACCATTCAGTGCATGCATTGGTATGTGATGTATACTCTTTTTGAGTAATATTCCATGCATCATAACTATTTGCTTGCATGTATATTCTCATTCGTCTAGCCCAGTAACTATAATTCATGCCATTAAAGAAGGGTGATCTAGCAATTGATTGGCCTTCAGAATATCCGGTGTTATTGCTAGTGCTAGTGTTATTATCCATAATCTCTAAATATCAAATAACGGTTTTACGGTTATATGATGGTCTTGCCCTAATACCAAATGAAAAGGTCGATGTGCACGACTTAAAGGATCTATATGGATATAGCGGAAATATATGTGATATGCTAGCTAGATAATATGCAATAGTTAAGCAAATAAAACCTAAGTTACGAAGATTTATCACAAACAAAGTAAATGCGGAAAATAAAGTAAAGTGACACCAGGAGTTTTTATACTGGTTCGGACTTCCCGCCCTACGTCCAGTCCTAAAGCTCCTCTATAGAATTCACAACAACACCCTCTCTTAACCCGGAGGAATAGGTCAGTACATCTGAGCCCCAAAAGGATGCCTCTCGCCTGAGCAACTGCAATGGTCTTCAACAGTTACAAATGTTTGACTTCTGATTTGTGTTCTTGAATCAACATGGATAGCCAATAGTTTAAGTACAACCTTCCTATAATCTGATCCTCGAGTATATGATTTGTATGCGAAGATTTAAGGAAGAAGATTGCTTGTTGAATCAAATGATATTAAATTGATTCAAGGATTCAACAAGTATTTGAATTGGAGAGCTTTTATTTGTAAATAATGTAAATGGAGGGAATAGAATGATGATCAGATAAATTGGTAAAATTCGGGTAAATTAGGTTATTGTAAAACATGATTGAAGTTGTTTATATAATAGTATAAGAGTAGCAATCCTTCATGTATAGTTTCTATAAAATGTTATGTCCATTTCCTTTGATTAATGAAGAGGAATCTCATCATGAAGGATGGTGACTCTTCACAAAATAGTTTCTGGGTCGAATTAGTCGACTGGTTAAAAATCATCAGTTGACTGGTAGAATTAAATCGTATAAATAACTTTTTGTCAAAACTAGCCGTTATATGCAAAAACAGCTTGACCAGTCGAGTGGTCCATTTCCTACCAGTAGACTAGTAGGTCAGTTTCTGCATATATCTGGCTTTTGAAGGTTTATAAATATATAACTTTGTTTAGCACATTCGTGTAACATAATTCTAACACGACTCAATGTACATGTGTATATATATATAAACCTTATCTTTATGATTCGATTCCCATAGTAGCTTCATTCATTGGCATTGATCAAAATCTTGTTATCAACATATTTTTTTCAAAAGCACGAGCTCTTAAAACTGTTGAAACCAATTTTGGCAATTTTGCTATAGATAAGGCAAGGACTTTCACAGAGGTCATTTGGTTTCCACGTATATTATCCAATGCTCAACTTACTTTGCCAACCATTCGGATCAAATGGTTGAGATCCGATTCCAATATTAATGCTCTTATTTTGTTCAGTGCTAAATATTTTGATTATTATTTTTGTGAAAAAAGTATCCGTAGGGACGTGCTACCATTAATCGGCAATTATACCATGACTTGACTGATTTCTTTGGATACGTGCACAGATATATGTGATGTTAAATTATTTTCATTTTGTAAACTTAATCAGTTAATTTCTTAAAACAATTTATAGTTTTGGACTTTCTAGAATTAGATATTGTCTGTTGTCAACGTTTGTGTCAACTATGTTTTCCTAATTTTGTTTATCTACGTTCGATGTTAGCATGCTGAGGTTGAGACTTACATGTCTTATTCATGTCAATTTGCATGTCATTTGCATTAGTATGACCTCATTGAAGTTTTCTTTAGGGGATCCTTGGTTCTTGCATGTTGGGTTGCCTTTCTAAATGGTCAAAATATGAGTAGTTTTTGCATATAATAAGGCACCATTCATATATTACATCTTGCCATTTTAGTATAACCGTACAACGATGATGAAAGTCGACCGTTTAAATGTATACTCTTATATTTTATTTCAAGATTATACATTTATACGGTCGGTTTTTCCCACTGTGTACGGTTATACTAGTTAATTCAAAACAAGTTAAAATCGCATTATATTTAAACATGGCATTCTAATACCACGCTCAAATATTTCGTTTGCAGCAAAAAACGTGTTCTCTGTTTACTAATGTGCCACGCTCAAATGTCATGCTCAAATACCTCGTTACCATTCGTTAAAAACGCACCCTAATTGTTATTTAAACTGTCATTGTCTCGAAACGCATTGTTTAACATGGAACAAAATCCCAACTACTTAATTCAAAATTCAATTAGAAAATACAAATGGGCCTGGTCTAAATGCGGTTTGATAGGCGGATATGTGTATTTTGGGGTTTATCCGTCTAAGCAGATATTTTGCTGCATATAAATACAACAAACTATAGTCCAAAATAGCAAACTGTATGTCATTTCTCTCTTTTTCCGAAAAGCAAAATTTAAACGAAACAACTTTTTTCCTAGGGAAAAACAATACAGGTACGCCTTCTACATTTATCAGAATCAATATTCCTTTAGTTTCGTAACTCTAGATGATTTTAGTTTACTAGACTTTTGTTTCGTAATTTAATCCCTTTTTTCAACATTAAATTGCGATATTGTGTAGATTAGAAATAATATATCGACCCTTTTATAAATAGGCATGACAAGATATAACACATGGGTCATGGCCAACTGTTATTCGTTTATATTCTAAAATTTGCGGATACGACACAACTGGCATTATACACACATTTCTTGGTGAAGTTGGTCCTGGTGACTTCATAAGTACGTGTTCACTTAACTATCATGAAATTATTTTGCACTTTAATAGCTTCATTTATTTCTAAAACATTTTATTATTAGGTATAACAAAATTGCTAAACTGGGATGCTCAGTTGATTGGTGTGATATCGTCGTGTTGGTGGAAGACTACGCACACATTTCATTTTGGGTTCGGTGAGTTAGGCATCAATCCGCTAGATTTATAGTTCTTACTGGGATTTCTATAGGCTTTGGGAAGATCTTACCTTATGATGAGTACTATCATCGGGGGGACGTATTAGCGCATTTATTTCCTCATCTTGACTTACAGCACGCTTTGACTCTGGATTATAGCTGCGAACTAGTGCTATTAAGAAAACCATCATTGATTTAAATGATAATTCAGGGAAAGAAAACCACCTTTAAGAGATTGCACGACTCTTTATCGTATATTTTATGGGTAACCTGTTTTCTTCAAACTCATCGAAGACCTTGCCCGTTAGACAAGTAGCGGTGGTCGCTGATTTGACTTTTGATAGGCCAGTAGTATATGATTGGGGGACTCCCATACTAGCTTATCTATATCGTTGTTTAGACCATCAGTGTGTTATTAGAGAGCGGGGTACATCCATCAATGGGTTTTGGTAGATTATACAGTACTAGGACTACGAGTACTTCCATAACATGACTTACCCGACACTTGATCCAGCATTATCACTATTCTTTCCTCGTGTGCGGTTGTGGACTCGTGAGAATCGGAGACCTGTAGAAGGTGGTCAGGCATGACATATTTTTTCTGTGGCCCGTAACCAGATTGAGTTACGCACGACACGACGGAGTATTATATGGCATCCGTACGAGGGTTCTCCCTTTTTGACATATGATGGAGCCATTCATTTTGCGATGTTGTCGATGCGTCATTTTCCTTTAGTTTCTTCTTCACCCTCAGGCGGTTATTACTGGTTCCTTGGGGAACGATGTTGGAGGCAGACATTAGAGGGGGACCGAGTTCTTGATAATCCACATCCTAATATACCTTATTTAGTGATGTATAAGGCTCAGCAGTTGGTGGACGCTCTTGACTCTCAGTGGTGGCCATTTGACCATTTCATTATCCCTACCATAGATTACGGACTATTCTGGAGCCACTTTTGTACACCAGCACACATGGCTGCGATGATACAAGTAACTTATTGTATCATCTGGGCATGTGCGTTATGTATTATCTACATAGTATTGTTGTTTCACTATGGTTATAGGCTTTGTTTGTATTTACTATTTTCAGTACATTATTGTATTATTGGGGTCACGTGTATTATGTCGCGGTACATTATTGTATCGTATTGGTGACGTGAATTTTGTATTATCAGAGTCACGTATATCAAAAAATTATAGTTATAATAATGAATTTATTTATAAATCAACCATTGAACATATATTGATAATATAATTATAAACCAGCTCATAACGTCGCGGCAGTTCATAATATTACGTTTGAAACTTTAAATGAATATATAGATGTTCGAATCTATTTAGCTATAGTTTTCTAACGAAAGTGAAAAATCAAGATTTCATCTTATAAATTGTGAGTTATGCAAAAATCAAATTTTCAGAAAGTCGCTATGGAATCGTTCATAAACCATAAGCTTTTATGTAATAAAATAAATGGAATTTAAATTAAATTGAATATCGTTTTAAATTGAAAATGAAGCATCAAGTTTAAATTTCAAGTTAGGATACAATGGAACTACACCAATTTTCGAACGACGTCGAATTTTAACGAAACTACAACTTAGGAAATACAAATGAAATAGGTACTACAACTTAGGATGCAATGGATGCTTAACAGATTCTAACCTAAGCAAGCATACTACCTGTGCTTGATCAATGTATTAAAAATGGCGTAGGCATAATAAATAGTTGAATGTATTAGATTATCCTGAAGTAGATATATTATGCTGCATTTATCTGTCAACCACTTGAAAATATCATTCTCGTAACTGATTTCACATTTAACATGCTTACAGATTTTGAGCTTTTTGTACATAGGCATATTTTGCTAGAAGAGCAGTGACTTAGAAAATCAAAGGAGCTTATTATTCGACAAATGTTTGAAGTACCCATCCAGAAGAGGTTGCATCAATTTTAAAGTTAACAATATCATGACTAAGTACTAAATTAATAATGTGTTGATGAAATATCTCATCTGCCAATACCATTTGTTGGTTAATGATGAGGTTAAGGCTTTTCTTTGTTTTCATTAATAATGAAATATCTCATTTGACAATATACTAATTTCACTGAAATAAGTATTGGCACACATTTACATCTCTGTCAAGCTTCATGAGCATTATTATATGTTTCTTTTAGCAATTTTTTTTCTTCTTACCAAGGGTTATATGGTAAAGGAATGATGATTGAATATGAAGGAGCGAATGTGACTAGTTTCCAGAAGAACATATACAAATTTGTAAAAGAGCAACAACGAAAAAATTGAGATTTTTTTTAAAAAAAATTGGTTATTGTAGATATGGTAAGCAACACTTATATTTGTTAAAAATATCCAAAGAAGATTAATGCTTCTGTTCTGCTAGGATCCTGCTTGTCGGTACTCGAAAAATGCACCAAAAGATTAAATGGGAAAATGATGAAAAATTGGCCAAAATGGTAGCTGAAACTAGATGTGAGATCACGCTCCAAAAAGGCGAAAACTTACAGAAGCGTTCAAGGATGTTCAACTTGGAATTGATCATTGTCTAATTAATTAGGATTAATTAAATAAATTAGGTGGTATTTGACAATGAAGGAAAAGTTCGTGGTATGAAATCTGAAGGAGAAACCGCCAAATTCAAGCAAACTGCATGTGATCCATCATATTTACCAGACAAGGTAAAAGTTTTAATAAATTTGTTGAATTTCCATTTTTAGATTTCATGTTGTCATAGTGCTAACCTTATTTCGGCAATTGGAGCATATAAACTTAGAAGCGTTGTGGTTTTCGATAGACCAAAAGATGACGAATTCGTGCGTAAGTGGCAGCTTGCTTGTGAAGGTAATACTACTCATGTCGTTGCAATATCGAACGTTACTATCGATAAATTGGATAGTTTTATAACTGAGTTGACTGAGAAGAGATCAAGTTGGTTACGAAGTTACTTGCTCGCTGTTGCTCTAGGGTTGGAGAAATTGCTTGTGTGTTGCACACAAAAAGAGATGCGAGCTGGTTCTTATTCATTTTGTTCTTATTTTTTTGCTACTAATTTGTACCTTAAACTTGAATGTTACATGCTCAGCACCTGCTATTTGTATCTGAATTTCATATGAAATTTTTTGTTTGGTACAAAAAAAAAAAAGAATAACTGATAATGTTACATGAACTCACTAAAGCAACATGTTGGTTCAGACTGTGGGTGTGTTTGGCGCAAATGGAAGCGAAGACTTGCAGTTAGCGGAGAATGCGTTTGGCGTTTTAAGTAAACCATTTACGTGGAGCATTTTAACGGGGTGTTAATAGAATAGAAAATTTATAAATTACTCTAATTCAATTCAAACCAACTCCATTATGTAGAACACTTCAACACGATCGCAATGCAAAAAACCGTGTTTCAAACAGATCTCATTTGCACAAATTTTTAATTTTTAATTTTTTTTAAAAACCTAATTAATTTAGTAATTAACTTAATTAATCAAGGCAAACGGGGCAATTAATTAACATCAACCAGAATCGGTCTGTTTGCAAAACGACGCATTTTGCCTTTTTTGAAACGGACGCGCCCTTTACTTTTTTGGTCTATTTAGGGTGCCGAACTGCCCCTTTGTATTTGATGTATAACTTGGCAGATGTGGTTTTCTAAACTAATGGTTAAAGACATAAATATCAAAACAGCATTTCTTTGACCTCGGGTTTGATCAAACTAGCGATCACCGAGATGGGCAGATTTATAGGATATTAAGAACATATATTTTGATATTTAATTCAAATTAAAAAGAACCGATCAATGCTTATTCATAGGGATAGAATCGTTTGAAAAGTAGTATTTTGCATTATTTTCTCAATATTAGGCTATATAAACTTGAATGGAGGCAAAGCAGAGGATCGGGGTCGCGTGTATTATGTCACAGTATATTATTGTATCGTATTGGTGACGTGAAATTTGTATTATCAGAGTCATGTGTATCAAACAAACTATAGTTATAATAATGAAATTATTTATAAATCAACCATTGAACATATATTGATAATATAATTATAAACCAGCTCGTAACGTCGCGGCAATTCATAATATTACGTTTGAAACTTTAAATGAATATATAAGACTCATTATAAGTCTGATTTCTTTGAAACAAGAAACGTTCGAATCTATTTAGCTATAGTTTTCTAATGAAAGTGAAAAATCAAGATTTCATCTTATAAATTGTGAGTTATGCAAAAATTAAATTTTCAGATAGACGTTATGGAATCGTTCATATACCATAAGGATTTATGTAATAAAACAAAAGGAAGTTAAATTAAATTGAATATCGTTTTAAATTAAAAATGAAGCATCAAGTTTAAATTTCAAGTTAGGATATAATGGAACTACACCAATTTTCGAACAACGTCGAATTTTAACGAAACTACAACTTAGGAAATACAAATGAAATAGGTACTACAACTTAGGATGCAATGGATGTTTAACAGATTCTAACATAAGCAAGCATACTACATGTGTTGGATCAATGTATTAAAACTGGCGTAGGCATAATAAATAGTTGAATGCATTAGATTATCCTGAAGTAGACGTATTATGTTGCATTTATCTGCCAACCACTTGAAAATATCAGTCTCGTAAATGATTTCACATTTAATATGCTTATAGATTTTGAGCTTTTTGTACGTAGGCATATTTTGCTGGAAGAGCAGTGACTCGGAAATCAAAGGAGCTTTTTATTCGACAAATGTTTGAAGTACCCATCCAGAAGAGGTTGCACCAATTTTAAAGTAAACACTATGATGACTAAGTACTAAATTAATAATGTGTTGATGAAATATCTCATCTGCCTATACGATTTGTTTGTTAATGATGAGGTTAAGGCTTTTCTATGTTTTTGTTAATAATGAAATATCACATTTGCCAATATGCTAATTTCATTGAAACAAGTATTGGCACACATTTACATTTCTATCAAGCTTCATGAGCAATATTATATGTTTCTTTTAGCAATTTTTTTCTTCTTATCAAGGGTCATATGGTAAAGGAACGATGATTGAATACGAAGGAGCGAATGTGATTAGTTTTCAGAAGAACATATACAAATTTATAAAAGAGCTAAAATAAAAAAATTGAGATTTTTTTTTAAAAACTGGTTATTGTTGATACGGTAAGCAACACTTATATCTGTTAAAAATATCCAAAGAAGATTAATGCTTCTGTTCTGCTAGGATCCTGCTTATTGGTACCCGAAAAATTTACCAAAAGATTAAATGGGAAAATGACGAAAAATTGGCCAAAATGGTAGCTTAAACTAGCTGTGAGATCATGCTCCAAAAAGGTGAAAACTTCCAGAAGCGTTCAAGGATGTTCAACTTGGAATTGATCATTGTCTAATTAAATAGGATTAATTAAATAAAATAGGTGGTATTTGACAATGAAGGAAAAGTTTGTGGTGTGAAATCTGAAGGAGAAACCGCCAAATTCAAGCAAATTGTATGTGTCCATCATATTTACCAGGCAAGGTAAAAGTTTCATAAAATTTGTTGACTTTCCGTTTTTAGATTTTATGTTGTCATAGTGCTAACCTTATTTGGCAATTAAAGCATATAAACTTAGCAGCGCTGTGGTTTTCGAAAGACCAAAAGATGACGAATTCGTGCGCAGGTGGCAGCTTGCTTGTGAAGTAATACTACTCATGTAGTTGCAATATCGAATGTTACTATCGATAAATTGGATAGTTTTACAACTGAGTTGACTGAGAAGAGATCAAGCTGGTTACGAAGTTACTTGCTCGCTGTTGCTCTAGGGTTGGAGAAATTTTTTTTGTGCGCGCAACACACACACAGATATATATATATATATATATATATATATATGCAGGTTCAATGACACCCCTTTAGCCTCCTACTTGTCCACCGCTCATTTCCCACTAACTCCCCTTCTCTCGCCTTCCACTAACTCTCTCACTTTCTTTATTATAAACGAGAGGTGGAAACAAGGGTGCTGTTGGGGTGCTCCATTTTTGGGGTTCTCTTGAACGTTTGCATATATATATATATATATATATATATATATATATATATATATATATATATATATATATATATCAGGAAGTGATGTGAGCAGGTTCTTATTTTTTTGCTGCTAATTTGTACCTTAAACTTGAATGTTACATGCTCAGCACCTGCTATTTGTATCTAAATTTCACATGAAAATTTTCGTTTGGTACAAAAAAAAAAGATTAATTGGACATGTTTCATCAACTCACTAAAGCAACATGTTGGTTCAGACTTTGGGTGTGTTTGGCGCAAACGGAAGCGAGGACTTGCAGTTAGCGGAGAATGCGTTTGGCGTTTTAAGTGGACCATTTAAGTGAAGCATTTTAACGGGGTGTTAATAGAATAGAAAAATTATAAATTACTCTAATTCAATTCAAACCAACTCCATTACGTAGAGCACTTCGACACGATCGCAACGCAAAAAACCGTGTTTCAAACAGATCTCATTTGTACAAATTATTAATTTTTACTTTTTTTTAAAACCTAATTAATTTAGTAATTAACTAAATTAATCAAGGAAAACGGGAGGCAATTAATTAACATCAACCAGAATCGGTCCGTTTGCAAAACGGCGCATTTTTCCCTTTTTGAAACGGACGCGTCCTCTACTTTTTTGGTCTATTTAGGGTGCCGAACTGCCCTTTGTATTTGATGTATAACTTGGCAGATGTGGTTTTCTAAACTAATGGTTAAAGACATAAATATCAAAACAGCATTTCTTTGACCTCGGGTTTGATCAAATTAGCGATCACCGAGATGGGCAGATTTATAGGATATTAAGAACATATATTTTGATATTTAATTCAAATTAAAAAGAACCGGTCAATGCTTATTCATAGGGATAGAATCGTTTGAAAAGTAGTATTTTGCATTATTTTCTCAATATTAGGCCATATAAACTCCACTCCCCATTAAACTACAACTCACGTAGAAACGCAGCTCCTAATTTTCAATCTAAGTTTCTTCCTATCAACTTCAATAGGTACCTACATTTTATATTGTTTATTTTACTTTGATTGATCTTACTGCTACTTAATTTGCTTTTCTAATTGTGATCTCAGCTATTTTAGATGTTGTATTCAAGTGCTTTGTTTGATTAGTTGAATATAAAGTAGATTCTTGTAAGATTAGGTAATGGTAAGTTCCTGGTTTGGAATTAACCCTTTTTATCTTGGCTTGGTGCATGCAGTAAAGCTGTCTAAATAGTAAATTCCATGCAATATTATCAGATATAATCAGTGCGACCTTTTTTTTAACCTAATACCAGCTGATAAAATTCAACGTAATACGCTGCATATTGCTACCGCTCACGAATTCAACATGATAACTGCGCAACACATTATATCACATTTTTCATTTATATATTAATATTTTGATGCTAATATTTGCTATGTGTGGAAACGTTGTTAAACAAACTAAAGACCATTATTCATATTAAATTATATACAGCCGAATTTCTTGGAAACAATGGCTGAGTCACGTACTTTGTCGCTTTCTTGAAGACGATTCGACGATCTGGTCGGTGGTGCAAAACCAGTTCGTACTTCCGTTGCCGCCTCTAGGATAAAATAGCCTCTCTAAAATGAATAACTGATTTTCTTTGCATAACAAATCAGTGCAGATTTGCACTTTCGAATTTAACTGCTCGAAAATTTCTGGAAGAATATTTTTCTAATGGCAGAGAAAGAGAAAACAGTTTTTTTTCTGTATTTTTCTGTACCAATCTCGTTTACAACTAAAGATAATATATAGACGGGATTAGGGCTGAACGAAAATGATCTGCGAAATACTTGGTCAAAAGTTTACCGCTTCATATAAAAGTCGGCTCAGAAATATTTTCTGTACTTAAAAACTGGTTCGAAAAATGCAGTGTTTTCTGGACCAAAAATATAAGTGTCTACACCACATAGCCAAGGCCCAATCCCGAACCGAACCGAGCCGGGCCGGGCCGGGTCGGGTCGGTCGGGTCGAGTCGGTCAGTCGGTCGCGCGCGCGTGTGTGGTGGTCTTGATGCATGGTCTCCCTTCTCACAACAAAGCATGCATTGGGAGCCCAAAGTCCCAATATGACTTCTTAGAAACAAGTATAAATACTTGCATCTTTCTTATAATCCCATGATGCGGGACTATTCACAAATAGGAGGCATCATAAACTTCATATTTTAAATAATTCATAAAATTTCCAACAATTCCCCACTTGAATTTTTTAAAATATTATCGAGTAGTTTCTAAAAATATAAGACTGTGCATAAACAAAGGTGTCATCCGACTTGAACCTTTGCATAGTGAATAAGATTCAGTTTTTACTAGAGTGACACGT
This sequence comes from Allium sativum, assembly GCA_030737875.1. Lineage (NCBI taxonomy): Eukaryota > Viridiplantae > Streptophyta > Magnoliopsida > Asparagales > Amaryllidaceae > Allium > Allium sativum. The sequence continues at coordinate 68,257,260 of CM060912.1, forward strand.
AGTCTTGAACTCTATTCCTGACATCAAACCACACGCAATCTTTTCTATAGTGCAATCAATTAAGCCCGTGCATTTATGGCCATACACGTCTATCCCAGTTTAGTGAACGCTCTAGAAGTTTTGCCCAAAACTCCATAGGAAACAGCCACATTTCCACATTCACATAGGTGAGTCTATAAAGAGTACTCCTGAAGGTAGGCACTACACTCCAAATAGAGTATAGATCTCATTAAGAGTTTCTATTAACTCATCCTCTATCACTTCAGGAATACATGCTTCTTAGTTTATTATATAGCATGTTCAACTTCTATCACTACACAACTTGTTTTTACCCATTGAACCTATTTCTTGGGATCTCCAGTCATTTAGGTCGGGTTACCATTGTGCGTGACTCAACAATCTAAGGGCAATAGTCCCATTCTTTTAGAAGAATTATGGACTTTCTCTCTGTACAGTCCTTTCGTCAAAGGATCTGCCAAATTTTATTCGCTACGTACGTAATCTACTCTAACAGTACCTGTAGAGATTAGGTATCTAACCGTGCTGTGCTTACGACGTATTTGTCGTCTCTTACCGTTATAATAACGGTTTTGAACTTTTGCGATAGCCGCGGTACTATCGCAATGTATCAACACAGTCGGTATTGGTTTTTCCCATAAGGGAATCTCTGCTTGCAGATTTCTCAAATACTCTGCTTCTTCACTAGCTGTAGCTAGTGCTATCATCTCAGACTCCATAGTGGACTGAGCCAATATAGTCTGTTTCTTGGATTTCCAAGAAACAGCTCCTCCAGCGATGCTAAATATATAGCCACTGGTCGCTTTAGAATCATCTGATAAAGTATTCCAGTCTGCATATGAGAATCCTTCAAGTACAGCTGGAAACTTTTCATAATGTAATCCAAGGTTCATAGTTCGTTTAAGGTATCTCATGACCCTTTCAATAGCATGCCAGTGCTCTATACTAGGTCTACTGGTAAACCTTCACAATAATCCCACGACATAGGCAATGTCGAGTCTAGTACAATCAGTGGCGTACCAAAGGCAGCAAATGATGCTCGCATAATCAGACTGTCTTACACCTTCACCAGTGTTCTTAAATAACTTTACAATTGGATCGTATGGTGTACATGCATGTTTATAGTCAAAGTAATTATATTTCTTTAGTATCTTCTCAATGTAATGAGACTGATCCAAAGAAATTCCCTTTTCTGACCTAGTAATTTTTAATACCAAGGATTACACTAGCCTCACCTAGATCATTCATGTCAAAATTGGCACTTAATAAGGATTTGACTGAATTTATGGCATGAATGTTTGACCCAAAGATGAGCAGGTCATCTATATAAAGGCATATAATAGTGCAAATGTCATTCTCAAATTTGTAATAAATGCATTTGTCACTTTCATTAACTTTAAAACCATTTGAAATGATTAAGTTATCAAATTTTTCATGCAATTGTTTAGGTGCTTGTTTTAAACCATATAATGATTTATCTAATTTGCATACTTTATGTTCTTGACCATGTACTACAAATCCTTCAGGCTGGTCCATATAAATTTCTTCGTCTAATTCACCGTTCAAAAAAGCGGTTTTAACATCCATTTGGTGTATTAGTAAATTATGAATGGAAGCAAGTGAGATTAATACTCGTATGGATGTTATTCTAGTTACAGATGAAAAAGTATCGAAGAAATCTATATTTTCTTTTTGTCTAAAACCTTTAGCTACTAGTCGTGCTTTGTATTTATCTATAGGACCATCAGGTTTTAGTTTCTTTTTAAGTACCCATTTACAACCTATAGATTTACAACCAGGGGGTAAATCTGCCAAATGCCAAGTCTTATTGGATTCAAGAGAATCCATCTCATCATTTATAGCCTCTCGCCAGAAATCGGCATCTAGAGAAGATAAGGCCTCTTGGAGGTTTGAGGGATCCTCCTCTATAGTAAAAGCGCTAAAATCCGAACCAAAATCTTTTTCGGTTCTTGCTCTTTTACTTCCTCTAGGTTCAGCTTCAGAACTTTTATTAAGTTCTGTTCTAATAGGCGTACTTGATATGCGCCCACTATTCCTTAATTTAAAAGGAAATTTAGTTTCATAAAAATTAGCATCATTTGATTCAATTATGTTATGTGCATTTATATCATAAAATCGATATGCTTTGCTATTAGTAGCATAGCCTACAAATACACATTCATATGCTCTACTTGCCAATTTTATTCTCTTAGGGTCTGGAATGCGAACATATGCTAGACAACCCCAAGTTCTAAAGTATGAGACATTGGGTTTATGATTCTTTAAAATTTCATAAGGTGAAATTTTATTCTTAGATTTAGGGATTCTATTTAGAACATAACATACAGTCAATAAAATATCCCCCACCAATGTTTTGCTGCACCAGAATTTAGTAGGATGGCAACTACTAATTCGGTAAAAGTCCTATTTTTTCTTTCAGCTTTACCGTTCATTTCAGGTGAATAGGGTGCAGTTCTCTCATGTACAATACCATGTAATTTATAGAAGTCCAGAATTGAATTAGATTCATATTCTGTTCCTCTATCACTACGAAATCTCTTGATTTTCCTATTTGTTTGATTCTCAATCTCAGTTTTGAATGTTTTAAACATGTCAAAAGCATCACTTTTATTTTTCATAAGATAAACATATGTGAAATCAGAGCAATCATCGATAAAAGTGATAAAATAACGATGTCCATGTCTAGTCAATGTGCCATCAAGTTCACATATGTCAGAATGAATCAAGTCTAAGGGTTCAGATTCTCTATCAACAGATTTATGAGGTTTCTTTGTGATTTTTGCTTGTGTACAGAATTCACATTTATCAGATTCAGATTCTGCTGTCTTAGGTATCATATCTAGAGTGTTCAAGTTATGAATTATCCGTTTATTAACATGACATAATCTCGAGTGCTAAATATTAAAATCACACAACATATAAGCAGAATTATTCACTTTATTAGATTCAACATTTAATTTGAACATTTCCTCACAAGCATAAACCTTTCCTACAAAATTTCCCTTATACACTATGGTATACAAATCAGCCCCAATAAATTGAGTAAACCCTGCCTTATTAAGGAGATAGCCAGACACAAGATTCTTCCTCATCTCTGGAGTATGCAAAACATCTTTGAGGATCACAGTCTTTCCAGAGGTAAACTTGATCTAAACGTTTACAATCCCTACAACTTTAGTGGGATGAGAATCTCCCAGCAACACTTTCTGATCATCAGCAGCCGTGTATGTGGAAAACATAGCCCAATCATAGCAGACATGGCGAGAAGCACCAGTGTCTACCCACCAACCCTCTGATCCACCAACAAGGTGAATCTCAGTAATCATAGCCATAAGAGGCCCCTCCTCAGTCAAGTTAGCCTGTGGTACAGAGCTAGGCTTGTTCCGACACTTTCGAGCCATTTGACCTGGTTTTCCACAGTTGTAACACAGAAACAACTGTCCAGAGTCATTCTTTTGGGCTGATTTTTGCTGTCCTTTTGGGTTTCCTTGCGGATTCCCATTCTGTTTGTTGCGTCTGTTCTGATTCTTAAAAGACTTCTGGTTTGGTTTCAGAACTGTGGGTTTGGTCTTTTTAGTGTTGTTGTTTGAAACAAACAACACTTCCTCTTTCTGGTCCTGTTTGCGTGCCGCCTCCTCAATGCGAAGGCGAGTGATCAAACTCTCTAAGGAAAATTCCTTAGTCTTATGCCGTAAGAAATTTTTAAAGTCTTTCCAACCTGGGGGCAGTTTGTCAATAATAACAACAATTTGAAACTGTTCATCCCAAACCATACCTTCAGAGATGATCTCATGAGCTATTTTCTGCAGCTCATGAGACTGCATCTCTACTGACCTATCGTCTATCATCTGGTACTTGAGATAGCTGCTTACATCATACTTCTTTGCCCCTGCCTCCTCTGTATCGTATTTCTTCTGCAGCGCTTCCCAGATCTGCTTTGTTGTCTTGTCCTCTGAGTTATAGTAATCATACAGATCCTCGCTCAATCCGTTCAGAATAAAATTCTTGCACAGATAATCCTGTTCAGTCTAGGTCTGCAACTGCTTTGATTATTCTGTGCAGGATGTCATCTGCGCTACATCAGTTCCGTCAGGCTTGTCTTGCAGCTGCGATTTGTCGGTGGTCAGAGCAGCAGCCACCTTCCTCATCGTCAGGTAGAACTCCATCTTCTGATGCCATCGTTTGAAGTGCAGACCTTCGAAACGAAACGGGGCAGCAGTCACCAATGGGAACTAGAATGCAGAGGGAGGAGCAGCTTCATCTATGGTCGTTGTCGAAGCCATTGTTTCTGATCGTCTTCAAATTGTTGGGAAACAATGGCTGAGTCACGTACTTTGTCTCTTTCTTGAAGACGATTCGGCGATCTGGTCGGTGGTGCAAAACCAGTTCGTACTTCCGCCGCTGCCTCTAGGATATAACAACCTCTCTAAAATGAATAACTGATTTGCTTTGCACAACAAATCAGTGTAGATTTGCACTTTCGAATTTAACTGCTCGATAATTTCTGGAAGAATATTTTTTAATGGCGGAGAAAGAGAAAACAATTTTTTTTCTGTATTTTTCAGTACCAATCTCGTCTACAACTGAAGATAATATATATACGGGATTAGGGCTGAACGAAAATGATCTGCGAAATACTTGGTCAAAAGTTTACCGCTTCATATAAAAGTCGGCTCAGAAATATTTTTCGTATTTAAAAACTGGTTCGAAAAATGCAGTGTTTTCTGGACCAAAAATATAAGTGTCTACACCACATAGCCAAGGCCCAAGGCCCAAGGCCCAAGGCCCAAGCCCAATCCCGAAGCGAGCCGGGCCGGGTCGGGTCGGGTCGAGTCGGTCGGTCATTCGCGCGCGCGTGTGTGGTGGTAATGATGCATGGTCTCCCTCCTCACAACAAAGCATGCATTGGGAGCCCAAGGCCCCAATATGACTTCTTAGAAACAAGTATAATACTTGCATCTTTCTTATAATCCCATGATGTGGGACTATTCACAAATAGGAGGCATCATAAACTTTTATCATATTTTAAATAATTCATAAAATTTCCAACAGTGTATAGTATACATGGACAAGCAACTCTGAATTGGAACAACAATATTACATCCTGCCATTTTTATTACGAAAATTGTGTGTGTTTGCCCCCCCTTTTTTGTGAAACCCACCTAAGCTGCAGAGGGACTCCACAGTCCACACTACTGAAGGATGTTCTATTTTATTGCGAAGGGATTCAGGTGTGACCAAATTCGGTCCAATGACCTCACCTATGATATTATGATGCCAAAACTACACTATCATGTATTTTCTTTCCTTTAAATTAACCATTAATCAATAACCAATTTCCTTTAAAGTTTTCCTAATTCTAGTTCTAAGAGAAAAAAATTATAGGTACAATCTTAAAATCATTTTGAACATATGCAAGTATTTTTGATAGTTTTGAAAATTCTGTACTAGTCATAATAAGGTATCAAATATCAATATATGATTGTTGGAAATTTTATGAATTATTTAAAATATGAAATTAGTTTAAGATGCCTCCTATTTGTGAAAAGTCCCACATCATGGGATTATAAGAAAGATGCAAGTATTTATACTTGTTTCTAAGAAGTCATATTGGGGTCTTGGGCTCCCAAAGCATGCTTTGTTGTGAGGAGGGAGACCATGCATCATGACCACCACACACGCGCGCGACCGACCGACTCGACTCGACCCGACTCGATTCGGTTCAGGATTGGGCTTGGGCCTTGAGCCTTGGCTATGTGGTGTAGACACGTATATTTTTGGTCCAGAAAACACTGCATTTTTCGAACCAGTTTTTAAATACGGAAATATTTCTGAGCCGACTTTTATACGAAGCGGTAAACTTTTGACCAACTATTTCGCAGATCCTATTTTCCTCCACTGACCAGTATTTTCGTTCATCCCTAATCCCGTCTATATATTATCTTCAGTTGTAGACATGATTGGTACAGAAAAAAAAAAACTGTTTTCTCTTTCTCCACCATTAAAAAAAAATATTCTTCCAGAAATTTTCGAGCAGTTAAATTCGAAAGTGCAAATCTGCACTGATTTGTTCTGCAAAGCAAATCAGTTATTCATTTTAGAGAGGCTGTTTTATCCTAGAGGTGGCAGCGGAAGTACGAACTGGTTTTGCACCACTGACCAGATCGCTGAATCGTCTTCAAGAAATCGACAAAGTACGTGACTCAGCCATTGTTTCCCAACAAGTTGAAGACGATCAGAAACAATGGCTTCGACAACAACCATAGATGATGCTGCTCCTCCCTCTGCATTCCAGATCCCATTGGTGACTGCTGCCCGGTTTCGTTTCGAAGGTTTGCACTTCAAACGATGGCGTCAGAAGATGGAGTTCTACCTGACGATGAGGAAGGTGGTTGCTGCTCTGACCACCGACAAACCGCAACTGCCAGACAAGCCTGACGGACCTGATGAAGCGCAGATGACATCCTGGACCGAACAATCAAAGCAGTTGCAGACCTGGACTGAATAGGATTATCTGTGCAAGAATTTTATTCTGAACGGATTGAGCGATGATCTGTATGATTACTATAACTTAGAGGACAAGACAGTAAAGCAGTTCTGGGAAGCGCTGCAAAAGAAATACGATACAGAGGAGGCAGGGGCAAAGAAGTATGATGTAAGCCTCTATCTCAAGTACTAGATGACAGACGATAGGTCAGTAGAGATGCAGTCTCATGAGCTGCAGAAAATAGCTCATGAGATCATCTCTGAAGGTATGGGTTTGGATGAACAGTTTCAAATTGTTGTTATTATTGACAAACTGCCCCCAGGTTGGAAAGACTTTAAAAATTTCTTACGGCATAAGACTAAGGAATTTTCCTTAGAGAGTTTGATCACTCGCCTTTGCATTGAGGAGGCGGCACGCAAACAGGACCAGAAAGAGGAAGTGTTGTTTGTTTCAAACAACAACACTAAAAAGACCAAACCCACAGTTCTGAAACCAAACCAGAAGTCTTTTAAGAATCAGAACAGACGCAACAAACAGAATGGGAATCCGCAAGGAAACCCAAAAGGACAGCAAAAATCATCCCAAAAGAATGACTCTGGACAGTTGTTTATATGTTACAACTATGGAAAACCAGGTCATATGGCACGAAAGTGTCGGAACAAGCCTAGCTCTGTACCACAGGCTAACTTGACTGAGGAGGGGCCTCTTATGGCTATGATTACTGAGATTCACCTTGTTGGTGGATCAGAGGGTTGGTGGGTAGAAACTTGTGCTTCTCGCCATGTCTGCTATGATCGTGCTATGTTTTCCATATACACGGCTGCTGATGATCAGAAAGTGTTGCTGGGAGATTCTCACACCACTAAAGTTGCAGGGATTGGAAACGTTGAGATCAAGTTTACTTCTGGAAAGACTGTGATCCTCAAAGATGTTTTGCATATTCCAGAGATGAGGAAGAATCTGGTGTCTGGCTATCTCCTTAATAAGGCAGGGTTTACTCAATTTATTGGGGCTGATTTGTATACCATAGTGTATAAGGGAAACTTGGTAGGAAAGGGTTATGCTTGTGAGGGAATGTTCAAATTAAATGTTGAATCTAATAAAGTGAATAATTCTGCTTATATGTTGTGTGATTTTAATATTTGGCACTCTAGATTATGTCATGTTAATAAACGGATAATTCATAACATGAGCACTCTAGATATGATACCTAAGATAGCAGAATCTGAATCTGATAAATGTGAATTCTGTACATTAGCAAAAATCACAAAGAAACCTCATAAATCTGTTGATAGAGAATCTGAACCCTTAGACTTGATTCATTCTGACATATGTGAGCTTGATGGCACATTGACTAGACATGGACATCGTTATTTTATCACTTTTATCGATGATTGTTCGGATTTCACATATGTTTATCTTATGAAAAAATAAAAGTGATGCTTTTGACATGTTTAAAACATTCAAAACTGAGATTGAGAATCAAACAAATAGGAAAATCAAGAGATTTCGTAGTGATAGAGGAACAGAATATGAATCTAATTCAATTCTGGACTTCTATAAATTACATGGTATTGTACATGAGAGAACTGCACCCTATTCACCTGAAATGAACGGTAAAGCTGAAAGAAAAAATAGGACTTTTACCGAATTAGTAGTTGCCATCCTACTAAATTCTGGTGCATCAAAACATTGGTGAGGGGATATTTTATTGACTGTATGTTATGTTCTAAATAGAATCCCTAAATCTAAGAATAAAATTTCACCTTAGGAAAATTTAAGGAATCATAAACCCAATGTCTCATACTTTAGAACTTGGGGTTGTCTAGCATATGTTCGCATTCCAGACCCTAAGAGAATAAAATTGGCAAGTAGAGCATATGAATGTGTATTTGTAGGCTATGCTACTAATAGCAAAGCATATCGATTTTATGATATAAATGCACATAACATAATTGAATCAAATGATGCCGATTTTTATGAAACTAAATTTCCTTTTAAATTAAGGAATAGTGGGGGCATATCAAGTACTCCTATTAGAACAGAACTTAATAAAAGTTCTGAAGCTGAAACTAGAAGAAGTAAAAGAGCAAGAACCGTAAAAGATTTTGGTTCGGATTTTAGCGCTTTTACTATAGAGGAGGATCCCTCAAACCTCCAAGAGGCCTTATCTTCTATAGATGCCGATTTCTGGCGAGAGGCTATAAATGATGAGATGGATTCTCTTGAATCTAATAAGACTTGGCATTTGGCAGATTTAGCCCCTGGTTGTAAATCTATAGGTTGTAAATGGGTACTTAAAAAGAAACTAAAACCTGATGGTACTATAGATAAATACAAAGCACGACTAGTAGCTAAAGGTTTTAGACAAAAAATATATATAGATTTCTTCGATACTTTTTCACCTGTAACTAGAATAACATCCATACGAGTATTAATCTCACTTGCTTCCATTCATAATTTACTAATACACCAAATGGATGTTAAAACCGCTTTTTTGAACGGTGAATTAGACGAAGAAATTTATATGGACCATGTAATGACCCGCATTTGCAGAGGTATTATAATTAATTTATTTAATTATATAAATAGTGATATAGTGAATTAAATGGTGGTTTAATTAAAATAACTTGAACATTTAATTAAAATAATAATTAAATAATATATTTAATTCAGAAATAATCAGAATTAGTGGAATTCACTATATTGTGTGAACTGGACAAATTCAAAGTATATAATTCAGTTAGAGTTGAATTATAATAACGAATATAATATTTGAAGGAAGATTTGAACGTATAATTATATTATAATTAAAATCGAGCTTGAAATGGTGCTGCAGTTCGTAATTCGTCGATTTGAACTTCAACTGAATGTACAGGATTCGTTTTAAGCCGGATTTCTATGAAACAAGAAATCCGTAGAGCTGGTGGAGTATATCTTTCTAGCGGAAGAGAAAAATTAGGATTTCATCGTGTAGATTTTGAGATATGTCCAAATCAAATTTTAGAATAGACGCTATAGAATCGTTTATCGACCATAACGGTTTATTCGATATAACTAGAGATCGGGTTTGAATTTAGACAAGGTCCGTTTTGGGAAATAGCAATAATTTAATTTTTAGAATTTTATTGTAATTTTTAATTAATTTAATAAGCAACTTTTTATTTGGAGTATTTGGCACCCTGTATCGACATTTCGGGGTTCCACAATATGAGTTCATCTACCGGTATTATTACATTTTTGGGACCAGAGCACATCACTCATTTAAATGGTATTTTTGTTTCTGTCCGTAACAGTCTCTACGTGAACAGAATATTTCATAGTGGGGTACACTATGTTTTTAACTTAAAACAAACTAAACTGAATGGTTAACTGGTCAAACGAACTCGAAATTCAACGAAACAAGTTTCATACGAAACCTTAGGAAGAGGTCTAGTGAAACGTCAAGGCCTCATATTTTTAGGATTTTTTATGTAATTTTAAGGAATTATTGCTCGGTGTTTTTCATCGATATTTTCTAAAGGATTTTCACAAACGATACCGGAATTTGAGAAAACCTGTTCCATTGGGTCCGGAAAAATTTTCTATGCTAGGAACAAAAGTTTCATCTCGACCGGGTATCATATCTGGTAGTTTTGTCGCGTTACTTCATAGTGAAGTATCGTTTAATTATATTATACTTTAATTCTCTCCCTATAAATAGAACCACTCGGTCACAACCCTAGGTTTAATCCTCTGGTCAATGCAGAAATGAATCTGCGCCTCCACCCTATTTAAAAGAAAAAAACTGAACGATTTCTAATCTTCGAAACAACTTCCTTCAAATCCTTGTCATCCACTGACCTAAATCAAAATTTCCTAGCAGAGAAATTATTCCCCTCATCGTGATTCCCCTTCTGGACGGAGATGATCGAAATCTGAGAGCCGTACTAGCTGGAATTTGCACCAAAGAGGCACGGCGTTCGAAGCAAAACTGGAGCGAACTGCAGCGTCGAGTTTAACAATGCTACTGGTGATCGTTGTGGACATTAAGGCGCGTCATCTGGTGGATGTTGATCGACCGTCAGTCGACGTCAGGCAGTACAGCGACAGGTGATCTCGAACTGTGTGTGTGGTAGGGTGTCATCGTTAAATGGGAGCAGCTATCTTGTAAAGACGTGAATAAAGGTCACGGATTTGTAAATGGAAACAATATGGGTGCAGTGTAGTATCTTCGTCCATTGTTTGTTGGAGGTGCTGGGCTATGGTTTGGGAGCTGTTGTTAACAAAGTTCTCAACGTGAGGCAGAGGATATAATTGGGCTCTTAATAGTAGGAGAGAAGTTGGGTATTTAAAAGTGAACGAAACAGTGAAGCTTGGGTTTCTGTGGAGCTGGAACCCTGTAGAAGGAAGCCGCGATGAGGACTTGTGTGGGAAACCGTGATGGGACATTGGTGGCATAAGTATAAGCTTGGAGTTGTGAAATGAAGAAATAGTTAAAAGGGAAAATGTTTGGGTAAAAAGAAAATGTGTAGTTCAAAAGTGAAGACAGGGAAAATGTGGATCATCATTGGGAAGTTGGGCCAAGGGGAAATAAGGTTAAAGGTCCAAAAGATTTTAATTTAAGTTTTATTTAAATTCAAATAATGTATTCAAATTTATAAATCGTGTAACTCGTTCATATTTTATCGGAATTCAGCGAAACGAGATCCGATGGGACCGTATGGACGAGAGCTTCACAATGAAGCTAACTGGAAGTGGATTGGGGCTCATATGAATTTATGGCGAAATAAACTATTTGATTTAGATCAAACAGACAATTTATCGTTCTTTAACGATGAACTGCAAATGTGAGTAAATCTCACTAACTCTGAACAGTTTATAATTTCATGTTGTATTTTTAGAACTGTTAGAAATTTTCTGTTTGATTGTGTGTTGACTGTTGATTGAACTGCTAGTCAGTTAATGAAATATTATATATATATATATATATAAATATATATATATATATATAATATATAAACAGTTAAATAGTTATATATTGATTCTGTTTATCAGAATAATTCATATTGAACTGAAAGTGATGACAATCATGTTGTGTAACATCTATGGATGCAGGGAAACAGGTTGGAGGAATCCGACTGGATTCCTCAACAGTTATTTTATTGTTTTTCATATATTTTAATATCTGATGTGAATTATAACCTGTTGTTGATTGTGTGTGTATGGACGATATTGATCATCGTGATTTGATATGTTGAATGCCATAACATACGGGATGTTGATAAGGGAATTTTCAAAGTGATATTGAAAATAAAATATTTATAAATGGAATATTTATAAATAAGAGATATTTATAAATTTGATTATTTATAAATAAGGAATATTTATAAATTGGAATATTTATAAATAGGGGATATTTAGAAAGGAAATAATTTCAAAACATTTTCTTTTTTTATGGAAAGGCCTGTGTGGCGGGTTTGGGGATTTTCCCGATGCTCCCGGTACAAAGGAGGTTATGGCGAATTTTCCCGGGAATATAAGGAGTTAGAATATTTTTTCAGAAATCAAATAAAAAGAAAAATGTTTGTAAATCATTTACAAATCAAAATGAAATAAAAATGTTTGTAAAACCTTTACAAATGAAATTGAAAAGGAATATATTTGAAATCAAATATAAAGGAAATATATTTGAAAGCAAATATAAAGGGATATATTGGTAGAGCATAAATAAAGAGTTAAAAGAATTTATTTATTTAGGAAATAAATAAAGATTAAAGGAGATATTTATTTACTAAATAAATAGGATTTAAAAGAAATATTTATGTAGAAATATATAAATAGAATTATATAAAGGAGATATTTGTTTAGAAATAAATAAATAGGATTATAAAGGGATTATTCATTCAGGTAATAAATAGAATTATATAAAAGGGAACTTATTTATAAAATCAAAAGATTTTATAAAGGAAATATTTATTGGAAAATAAATAAGGAGTTAATCAAATTGAATTAGTCGAATAATCAAAACGAATTGGTTAAGTTAAACCAAAGTGAGTTAGTCGAGTAATCAAAACGAATTGGTTAAGTCAAACCAAGTGAACTAGTCGAGTTAATAAGAGGGAATTTGTTAAGTTAAAACAAAGTGAATTAGTCAAGTTAAAACAAAGTGAATTAGTCAAGTTAAAACAAAGTGAACGAGTCGAGTTAATCAAGTGGGTTAGCCGAGTCGAATTAGTCAAGTGGGTTAGCCGAGTCGAATTAGTCAAGTGAGTTAATCGAGTCGAATTAGGCAAGTTAGGTTAAACAATTTGAGTTATCAAGTAAGATTATCAAATTGAGTTATCAGGTTAAGTTAATCAATTTGAGTTATCAAGTATGATTATCAAATTGAGTTATCGAGTTAAGATTTTCGAGTTAAGATTTATCGAGCTAAGATAATCGAATAAGTTATTCGAAAGGAGTTAAATCGAATAAGTTATTCGAAAGGAGTTAGATCGAATATGGTATTCGGAAGGAGTTAAATCAAATATGGTATTCAAAAGGAGTTAAATCGAATATAAGTTATTCGAAGGGAGTTAATCGAATATGGTATTCGAAAGTTAGTAAATCGAAGATGTTATTCGTAGTCGAGTCGAGTTGGTTGAATAGAATTAATCAGTTAGAGTAAACCAGTTAGAGTTAATCGATAGAGTTAAAAACAATGGAGTTATCGATTATAGTTAAATCGAAGGAGTTATCGATTTTTAGTTTAATCGAAGTAAGTTATCGAATATAGTTTATTCGAAGGAGTTATCGAATTTAGTTATTCGATGGGGTTAATCGATATTAGTTAAATCAAATGAGTAAATCAAATATAGTTTATTCGAATAGAATTAAGGGGAGTTATCGAATATTAGTTATTCGAATCGAGTTAAAATGAGTTGATCGAATTTAGTTTATTCAAAAAAAGAATTAAAAGAGTAAACCGATTAGAGTTAAACAAATAGAGTTTAAAGGATTTTCGAATATAGTTTATTCGAAAGGAGTTACGTAATGAAGTGTTAAGAAGTTAAAAGATGAACTTACCCTATTTCGAGATTTGAAATGTTGTTCAGTTAAGGTCTGAGAGGTAGCTATACCCCAACTTGATTGACTGCGTTTTTAATTTAGAAATGGTTAAGGTTCGAGAGTGAAATGGTTAAGTGAATTTAGTAAATAAGTATAGTGGTGAGTGGTCGTCGCGATGTTGATTTAAACACCTGTTTAAATCCAAGTAAAGAAGATTTGGAAATGTTTTCCCAAATAGAATCAGAAACGTAATCAAATATCGAAATTGGAAATATGAATTAGAAATGGAAATGTTTTCCAGTGTTAACGTATATTTTCTAAACATAGAAAATAGGAAATATGAATATATATATAAATATATATGATTGATGATTGATTGATAGAATTTCCATCTGGAAATAATATCATTGTTTGCACACCTGTTTTTCTTTGATGGTTAAATCACAGACCATCGAAGTTTTGACCATTTTAACGTTGTTAATATTGAGAGACCGGTTGGATTATTATCCAAAGAACCACTCTGTATTGGCATAAGCGTTGCGAATCATATATGCCAAAGAAAATTGAAGACGGAGTAAAGAGCAAGGGCTATTGTAGAAGTCTTAGATAACAGTGCCTAAGATGGATGTACTGAATAGTGCCTTCGGTTCATCCTGTTCCTGGATGACTTGTATGGATGAATGTCTGACAGAGTATTTCCAGAAAGGTCACGTACATTGATTTCTTCAACCGTACCAAGAGTGGAAGCGGAGAAGGAAACTTCTTTTAGCTAACACATAATGTATTGTTGAGGACGTCAATCGGTGATTGGATAGATTTGATGATGTGGCATTCAAAGTGAATCTGATGTGATGATAAAGCGTAGCTTCTAGCCTCATCATCCGGTAAATGACAGAAATCGGGCAGGCAACATGGCTAAGTCGGTCGCACCGAAGTAGGGTGTATAATCACCTATCTAGAGAATATTCATTTGCTTCTTTAATCTATCAATGTTGTCTCATATATATACGGGAAACGGTTGCTGATCCCAACCGTTGGTGATATACATTCGATACACTCAAGCAAAATGAGTGGTCGGTCATGTGTGGCTGAGTTACAAGATGTTCTTGTTGAACTCCAGTGTATCGCTCCTAGAGTACACTGATCGGAAGGTGGTTCCATACCTTGTCATAATTAGAAACCCATTACCCAATACGTGCTTGCGGTTTTTGATTGTATATTATATACGCAGAACGTGAGATGAAAGCGTTTCTGCTAGATGGTTATTATATTGTGGTTGATAGACATTATTATAATATCAAAAGGTTTTTGATATAAAGATATTTTGGATTCTCATAAGGGAAAAACCCATTCCGTTATACGGCGTGGTCTTATGAGATATCGTTTACTTGTTCAAACTGTTTTAAACTGTTTTACTCATACCAGTCCCATGACTGACCCGGAGTTTATTTTGTTTTGTTCTACCTAAACTCTTGGGTGCCTAAATTTGTACGGGCAGTCAAGTAGTTCAGGATTTTTCAGATTTATCTAAAGGAGCTTGGAGCAGGAGGCTTCAGTGTTAGTTATATAAAGTTTTGTTCCGCTCTGTTGTTAGTGCTGTACTCTGATAAGTGCTATTGTATACATAACTGTTATATTTCAAAGTTATGTTATCTATTATAAGTTATTCGTTCCGCTGTGAGGTTCGTGTTACTCTGATGTTGTGTTCTTCTTCTTCTTCTTCTATTCTAAGTTTCTATCTTATCTATTCTCACCCTCTATCTTCTTTCTATTAGTTTTTTGATTTTCCCGTTTAATTTGGGGTTGGACTTGTGTTTTTGGTCAGCTCAAATTGGACCGGATTTTCGGGTCACTACAGTTGGTATCAGAGCTTGAGGTTAAGTAAATAACCTTGGCTCTGTGGCGTAACTCAGTAGAGATGGGATTAGTAATATCCTAGATTGATTTTGAGTGTATATATATGAGTGAACGTATTTTTTTTAAAAAAAATTGTCTTATATTATGGAGATTCATTGGTTGAGTTGTTTATGGGTTCTGGTCGATCAGTTTGATCCACTGTATCGGTAGGAGTTACTAAACACTCGAATACGATGGGTCGTCTTGATATGTTTTGAAAAGAGGGTAAATTAAAATAAGTTTACCCAAGGTATATCTTGATATAGAGAAGATATATATATATATCAAAATTCTAATATAGTGGATATACTGGTTATTATTATAATCGAGTAAGATTATAAATTTAATGGTTATAAATAACCAATCAGAATTCATATAAGCGAAATATATGAAACTGAAATGAATTAAATCTGAATTTAAACCAGAAATTGAATTAAAATTCTAGAAAAAAATTGGATAAGTGTTTGTAAATGGATTTGGATTAAAAATAAGGAAAATTTAAGATCCTGGGAGATTTTAAATATATTTACAAGCAGTGTGAATTATATTTTGAAATGAATTTCAAAGTGGAAATGTTTAGAAATGGTTTTATAGTATTGAACTCACTTCGATCGCTGGAAAATAGATTCTGATGATGACAGCTGCATCATCAGTATTCATTTTCGAGTTGTAAGTGACGAATTACTACCAGAGATACTGTTTTGAATTTGTTTTGGGAAAGACAAGTGTGCTGAATTTCAAAAAGGAAAATATGATTTTTTTGAAAAGAGTAAACTGTTTAAAAACTCCCAAGGAAAGACTGTTTGAATAAAAAACTAATTTAACAGAAATTTGTGAAAGCAAATTTGAATTAAAGTAAAGCCAGTATAGTGGTAACTGAGATTGAATTAGAATGATATCGATACAAATGGGATTTGGGAGATTCGAATTTGAAGTGAATTTGGTAACCAAGTTAAGAGTTTGAAATCGAGAATCAAACTCGAGGTTGAAACGATATTTAGCTTGGATATAACACGAATGTTTGTGTTGGAGATAAAAGTGATTGCAGAATTTGGTTGTGGATAACATTGGTATATGTTGAGTCGATAGCATATAGAAGTGATAGAGTTGATATACCCGACAAAAAGGTACCTGTTTATATTTCATATGAGTTTGGTGATTTATTGAGCCTGATTGGCAAGCCGCTTGGCGTTTTGATTTTCTTTTGGGTTGGAGATGGCCCAGAGAGGCGAGTTGGAGTTTGACCAATTGACCAGTACAAAGGAGGTGCTGGCGAAATTTTTCGAAGAGTTATGGCGTTAGAAAATTTTCAGGATTTTTGAAAATTTTCGTTGATAAGAATTAATTAAATATTTAATTGAAACTAAATTGGTTCAGCTGAAACTGAAGTAAAGAAGTGAACAAATATGTTCTAACCAGTCGATAGAGTCTTTCTCTACCTTAGCAATTTCGAGGACGAAATTATTTTAAGTGGAGAAGAATGTAATGACCCGCATTTGCAGAGGTATTATAATTAATTTATTTAATTATATAAATAGTGATATAGTGAATTAAATGGTGGTTTAAATAAAATAACTTGAATATTTAATTAAAATAATAATTAAATAATATATTTAATTCAAAAAATAATCAGAATTAGTGGAATTCACAATATTGTGTGAACTGGACAAATTCAAAGTATATAATTCAGTTAGAGTTGAATTATAATAATGAATATATTATTTGAACGAAGATTTGAACGTATAATTATATTATAATTAAAATCGAGCTCGAAATGGCGCTGCAGTTCGTAATTCGGTGATTTGAACTTCAACTGAATGTACAGGATTCGTTTTAAGCCGGATTTCTATGAAACAAGAAACGCGTAGAGCTGGTGGAGTATATCTTTCTAGCGGAAGAGAAAAATCAGGATTTCATCGTGTAGATTTTGAGATATGTCCAAATCAAATTTTAGAATAGTCGTTATAGAATCGTTTATCGACCGTAACGGTTTATTCGATATAACTAGAGATCGGGTTTGAATTTAGACAAGGTCCTTTTTGGGAAATAGCGATAATTTAATTTTTAGAATTTTATTGTAATTTTTAATTAATTTAATAAGAACCTTTTTATTTGGAGTATTTGGCACCCTGTATCGACATTTCGGGGTTCCACAATATGAGTTCATCTACCGGTATTATTACATTTTTGGGACCAGAGCACATCACTCATTTAAATGGTATTTTTGTTTCTGTCCATAACAGTCACTACGTGAACAGAATATTTCATAGTGGGGTACGCTATGTTTTTAACTTAAAACAAACTAAACTGAATGGTTAACTGGTCAAACGAACTCGAAATTCAACGAAACAAGTTTCATACGAAACCTTAGGAAGAGGTCTAGTGAAACGTCAAGGCCTCATATTTTTAGGATTTTTTCTGTAATTTTAAGGAATTATTGCTCGGTGTTTTTCATCGATATTTTCTAAAGGATTTTCACAAACGATACCGGAATTTGACAAAACCTGTTCCATTGGGTCCGGAATATTTTTCTATGCTAGGAACAAGAGTTTCATCTCGACCGGGTATCATATGTGGTAGTTTTGTCGCGTTACTTCATAGTGAAGTATCATTTAATAATATTATACTTTAATTCTCTCCCTATAAATAGAACCACTCGGTCCCAACCCTAGGTTTAATCCTCTGGTCAACGCAGAAATGAATCTACGCCTCCACCCTATTTAAAAGAAAAAAACTGAACGATTTCTAATCTTCAAAACAACTTCCTTAAAATCCTTTTCATCCACTGACCTAAATCAAAATTTCCTAGCAGAGAAATTATTCCCCTCATCGTGATTCCCCTTCTGGACGGAGATGATCGAAATCTGAGAGCCGTACTAGCTGGAATTTGCACCAAAGAGGCACGGCGTTCGAAGCAAAACTGGAGCGAACTGCAGCGTCGAGTTTAACAATGCTACTGGCGATCATTGTGGACATTAAGGCGCGTCATCTAGTGGATGTTGATCGACCGTCAGTCGACGTCAGGCAGTACAGCGACAGGTGATCTCGAACTGTGTGTGTGGTAGGGTGTCATCGTTAAATGGGAGCAGCTATCTTGTAAAGACGTGAATAAAGGACACAGATTTGTAAATGGAAACAATATGGGTGCAGTGCAGTATCTTCGTCCATTGTTTGTTGGAGGTGCTGGGCTATGGTTTGGGAGCAGTTGTTAACAAAGTTCCCAACGTGAGGCAGAGGATATAATTGGGCTCTTAACAGTAGGAGAGAAGTTGGGTATTTAAAAGTGAACGAAACGGTGAAGCATGGGTTTTTGTGGAGCTGGAACCCTATAGAAGGAAGCCGCGGTGAGGACTTGCGTGGGATACCGTGATGGGACGTTGGTGGCGTAAGTATAAGCTTGGAGTTGTGAAATAAAGAAATAGTTAAAAGGGAAAATGTTTGGGTAAAAAGAAAATGTGCAGTTCAAAAGTGATGACAGGGAAAATGTGGATCATCATTGGGAAGTTGGGCCAAGGGGAAATAAGGTTAAAGGGCCAAAATATTTTAATTTAAGTTTTATTTAAATTCAAATAATGTATTCAAATTTATAAATCGTATAACTCGTTCATATTTTATCAGAATTCAGCGAAACAAGATCTGATGGGACCGTATGGACGAGAGCTTCACAATGAAGCTAACTGGAAGTGGATTGGGGCTCATATGAATTTATGGCGAAATAAACTGTTTGATTTAGATCAAACAGACAGTTTATCGTTCTTTAACGATGAACTGCAAATGTGAATAAATCTCACTAACTCTTAACAGTTTATAATTTCATGTTGTATTTTTAGAACTGTTAGAATTTGTCTGTTTGATTGTGTGTTGACTGTTTGATTGAACTGCTAGTCAGTTAATGAAATATTATATATATATAAATATATATATATATATATAATATAAACAGTTATAAAATTATATATTGATTCTGTTTATCAGAATAATTCATATTGAACTGAAAGTGATGGCAATCATGTTGTGTAACATCTGTGGATGCAGGGAAACAGGTTGGAGGAATCCGACTGGATTCCTCAACAGTTATTTTATTGTTTTTCATATATTTTAATATCTGATGTGAATTATAACTTGTTGTTGATTGTGTGTGTATGGACGATATTGATCATCGTGATTTGATATGTTGAATACCATAACATATGGGATGTTGATAAGGGAATTTTCAAAGTGATATTGAGAATAAAATATTTATAAATGGAATATTTATAAATAAGAGATATTTATAAATTTGATTATTTATAAATAAGGAATATTTATAAATTGGAATATTTATAAATAGGGGATATTTAGAAAGGAAATAATTTCAAAACATTTTCTTTTTTTATGGAAAGGCCTGTGTTGCGGGTTTGGGGATTTTCCCGATGCTCCCGGTACAAAGGAGGTTATGGCGAATTTTCCCGGGAATATAAGGAGTTAGAATATTTTTTCAGAAATCAAATAAAAAGAGAAAAGTTTGTAAATCATTTACAAATCAAAATGAAATAGAAATGTTTGTAAAACCTTTACAAATGAAATTGAAAAGGAATATATTTGAAATCAAATATAAAGGAAATATATTTGAAAGCAAATATAAAGGGATATATTGGTAGAGCATAAATAAAGAGTTAAAATAATTTATTTATTTAGGAAATAAATGAAGATTAAAGGAGATATTTATTTATTAAATAAATAGGATTTAAAAGAAATATTTATGTAGAAATATATAAATAGAATTATATAAAGGAGATATTTGTTTAGAAATAAATAAATAGGATTATAAAGGGATTATTCATTCAGGTAATAAATAGAATTATATAAAAGGGAATTTATTTATAATATCAAAAGATTTTATAAAGGAAATATTTATTGGAAAATAAATAAGGAGTTAATCAAATTGAATTAGTCGAATAATCAAAACGAATTGGTTAAGTTAAACCAAAGTGAGTTAGTCGGGTAATCAAAACGAATTGGTTAAGTCAAACCAAGTGAACTAGTCGAGTTAATAAGAGGGAATTTGTTAAGTTAAAACAAAGTGAATTAGTCAAGTTAAAACAAAGTGAATTAGTCAAGTTAAAACAAAGTGAATTAGTCAAGTTAAAACAAAGTGAATTAGTCAAGTTAAAACAAAGTGAACGAATCGAGTTAATCAAGAGGGTTAGCCGAGTCGAATTAGTCAAGTGGGTTAGCCGAGTCGAATTAGTCAAGTGAGTTAATCGAGTCGAATTAGGCAAGTTAGGTTAAACCATTTGAGTTATCAAGTAAGATTATCAAATTGAGTTATCAGATTAAGTTAATCAATTTGAGTTATCAAGTAAGATTATCAAATTGAGTTATCGAGTTAAGATTTTCGAGTTAAGATTTATCGAGCTAAGATAATCGAATAAGTTATTCGAAAGGAGTTAAATCGAATAAGTTATTCGAAAGGAGTTAGATCGAATATGGTATTCGAAAGAAGTTGTAACACCCCACCTCCGTTAAGTTCACTCACAAAGGGAATGCCTTAACTTTGGTGGAGCATTTTAGTAAACAGAACAGAAACTTACAAGACAGATAAAACAGTACTTGAAAATTTTTAACTTTATTACAGCGGAAACAGAAATTAATATGGTTACATCCTTTCAATTTCAGAATTCAAGTACAAAATATCAGTCTTGTACAAAAGCCTTCAAAATGCATAGTTTAAAATCATAATCCCCATGGAACGGAAGCTGTACAAAGCCAAGCCATACTTTAAGCACTTCAAGCAAAGAGAAATCCGGATCAAGCTAAAGTATTTCCCTCCTTGGATAACCTAGGGGGGAAACGGAAGAAAGGAGGCGAAGCAACAAGGGTCAGACAAAAAGTCTGGCAAGTCCAGTGACTTTCAGCATATGAACAGATAATAATAATATGATATGAACATAAAACTGGATGTGAGATAACTATAACAGGTGTAGCAGATATAACAGAAAAACAGAATGATATAAACTATTGTTTTACACTTCTCTGCACTAATACTAGTATAGCAGAATTAGGTGTCACCCTAATGTCTAAGTTGAAGCAGGAACGGGTACAGAATACTTTAACAGAAACAGAATGCTAATAATGGGCCTTTACTACCCGATCAGAAACAGACAGAAGAAGAAACAGATTTATCCCTATAGAGACAGAATGTGGAATTAGGTGTACACTAGTAATGGGCCTTTACCACCCGAACAGACGGTACCACACAGAAACAGACAGGTGTTACCACCCAACTGAAACAGACGGTACCAACAGAAACAGACAGAACTAAGCGTACCCTAAAACCCTACCCCAAGCGATCGGCTCCCTAATACATAAATATCCTGTGTCGGCCCCACAGTAGGGTGTATCACTCCCTAAAGTGACAACCAATTGGCACAGACCTATTTACAGATGTCACGGCGTCTTACATCCTCAGAGGCAGACCGTGATCCATGCACGCACATGACCCGGTTGGAACGCACCATCAACACCCCTCGTCATTATCAGAATGAACCACTTATAATTAGTTCAGTAAGCGTGCCCGGACCCTACCTACTGTTGGGTCAAAGTTTTGATACCAGAAAGGGTTACTGACTAATATGGGTCCCAAACAACAGATGACACAAGTAATTCCCCTCCTAACCTTGTGTCCCCAGACTAACAGATTTCAGATTAACTTGTTTGCAAGTTCAGACATACAGAATTCAGATTTACTAATTCACAAATTAAGTTGAAAAGTTTTCAGACTAACAGGTCAGATGTACAGATTTTTCAGATTTGTCTAACTTTGTATTGGGCCTACAGATTCATGGACGGGTTTTACTTCATCTATTAATCCCTTTGGTTTAACCCCATTTTCCCCAATACGTTTTAGACGTCATTCTTATCTTAGATTTTGCATTAATTAATTATTAATGCACAGACCTCTCACATTAGGTCGGTAGCTTGTGGCCGCTGGATATGCCGGGCAGTTCCGGGCAGACTTCTGCCACAAGCCAGACCTAACCTCGTGTCTTACGCATGTTATGACTAACTTCTCACATTAGAACCTATTGTTTGCGGCCACTGGATGTGCCGGGCGGTTCCGGGCAGATTTACGCCGCAAACTCATTCTAACCTCGAGTTAGCCATGTTTATCTTTGCGGCCAATTAATTAATAATTTACCGTTTATGCGCACGCCCAATATATATGCCAATTCAGATTATATCAATAACAGGATGATTATATCAACATACCAGATAACAGATTTTATATGACTTAACGGATTTAACAGATTTAGCAACTTAGCAGATTTTGGCATATAACAGGTTAGGCATTTCAAATGACAAATTTAACAAATTAGGCATTTCAATCTAATTAGCAGTCTTGGCAATATAACAAAACTAACAGTTTAGGTAACTTGACAAATTAGCATATTTAGAAATTTTAATATTTCTAAAGGTTTTATTTACATGCCTTGCCTAATCATAAATTGGCCTAAATTCATATGCCTAAATAATTGTCGTGATTCACAATAAGATCATATACTCCATGTTTGCATAAGCGCAGAATATGGACATAATTTGCCATATAACCTATGTTCCAATTTTTGTTAAACTAGCATTTTACAGCAGATTCACATATAAATTATACCAAATATAACCATTAATATATATCCAAAAATCCCTATTTAGGTGTAATCACAATAATAGATATCCTAATTAATGCAAATCTTTTACACCTAAGCTTCCATATCTTCTTCTTTTTAAGTCATGAATCATTATGCAAACTATACCCAACAATCTAAATCTTTAAATCATATCTTCTAAAAATCAAATCTTGACTTTTATATGCATTTTGTCCAAAGTCTCAAATCATATGTAATCTTACAGTGGTTCCTCTTCTTCTTTTATCACAGAATATGCATAGGTCTAAAACTAGTTTATAACATATGCTTATTTTTCTAATTAATTACAGATCTAAATATCATATGTTCATTTCTCTAATTAGTTACAAATCTAAATTACAACATACTCTATGCATGCAATATATAAATTACATGTTCATAGCCAAATTTATGCATCCAATCCCAAGTCACATGTCCAATATATTTTATGCTTCATATCTAAAGTCATACGTTCAATTCAGTCTTGTCAAATTTCGCATCATTCATTAATTGTCCCAAATTTTGCGTTCATACGTTAATCTCTTTATGAGATTGGGCACAGGCTCGTGGTAGCCTGGCTATAGAAACAGAAAAGAAGAAAGGAATACAGAACAGTCACAGAAAACAGATCCAACAGAAGAGAATATATATATACAACCTCAAACTCAGTTTTAAATGCATATCAAAATTATAATTAACGTTTATAGCGGAGAATAACTGTACTTGCCTTGATTGGATTAAAGAACTTTAACTTGTTGTAGAATCTTTGCAGAAACTTTAATCTCTAGTTTGAATTGAGTTGCTTAGGCTGATGTTGATTATCTTCTAGTTTTAATTCTAGCAGAGCAGCGACGCCATTTTTATTTTTTTATTAGAAGAAGAGAGCAATGGAGGCTAGAGAATTGTGTAAGAAACCTAGGTAGAGTCTAGGGTCATTTTTATAGAGTTTATGAACTGATTAGGACCATCGATGTTGCTTGGATTGATCGTAGCCATTCATTCGCAAGAGGGACCAATTAGAGCCTGCCACCTAGCCCTAATGACAAAGCAGACCACAGAAAATCGACCAACATAGAATAGGCCAGCCAGGGTGGACTGGGTTCGACCTGGGTCTGGACCAGGTCGACAGCCCTGTCGACCTGGTTAGACCAGGTCGACAGCCCAGTCGACCTGGGTGACTTAGGCGGGAGTTTTCCCGCCTTGGCCAATTGGGCCCGGTTTTAATTTTTAAACTGTTTTATTCTGTTCGAATTTTAAACTTAATTCAGAAACTTCCGAAGGCTATATCTTCTTCATACGGACTCCGTTTTTCGAAAACTCGGACTCTATTTCGCGTATTTTTCCGAGACGAACGAAATGGCGTATCCCGTTTCCCTTAGTTCTTTGATTTCAATTTAATTATACTTTAATTTGTTAATTCCATAGTTATAGAATACACGGGGTGTTACATTCTCCCCCACTTAAAAGGATTTCGTCCCCGAAATCTTCAAGTTAAGAAGAATGTGTCCTACCATCCAATCACCCATCTACTCAACCATCATCCACAAGCATCCATTTTCCTTAGAAAACTTCTAATGTTGTATGAACATATGCAAAAGTGTGTGTATATGTTCCTTATCTAATGCAAAGATCAGGCGGTCTACTGATTCAGTTGACCTCCTTAATGCGAATTATGTCAGTGCCATGAGTCCAACATGTATGCAATAGAATTCTGATGATATATTATTCCTATATGAGTGCACAACCATTCACTCAAATGCAACATCCATGTGCTGAATCAACCATTTTGCATCCACAAGAATTGAAAAATGCTCACCCATCCATATGCAGTATGAGAGTGTTTTCGAGCCGATCTAGTGCCTAGTGTGTGTATATGCATCCACGGGCAACCACTAGCAACCACTTGCATCCACTTGCAACCATCAAACATAACATGTCTCAAACACATGTTTACACCCATTAGTTTCTACCTAAAGTTCAAATATTCGATCTATAGGATACAGTCGAATGATGGAAGCGAGTACAGATAGAACGAAAATTTGGTTCCCATTAGACATGGGTCCTAAGTATCGGCCCCAAAGACCGAAACCAATATCAAATTGACACCCTACGAAAACTCAGAATGTATGCGTCATACTTGACGCCTAACACAGATATCCCTCAAACCCCAGTCTCAAACAGATGATCCATAACCCTTATGGGTCTGAGTCTATAGCGGAATTCAGAAATAGTACTAGCATTAAAGTGCAGAGTATCGATTACAAAATCAAAATACCAGAATCAGAAAAAGTCTTAACTCCATAATCAGATAAAGAAATTAAACCTACTATAGAAATTTTCCTATTTCTATCCTAGCCACTAGCCTCAAGAGTGTTCGCCTGCCTTCCTTGTCCTCGTCTCTTCGGGCAGTCCCTAGTGAAGTGTCCCATCTCCCCACAGTTGAAGCAAGCGCCCTTCCTTTTTCTGCAATCCTTGTTCAGATGAGTTGAGCTCCCACAAGTAAAGCACTTTTTCCCCTTCTTATCTTCAGGCTTCTCATCCTTCTTTTGTGTTTCCTTTTTGGGCCCCCTTTATTATTCTGTGGTTCTTCCTTCTTTGTCTCTTTCGGGCCCTTGTCTTCCTCGTGCAGTAGTGCCATATCCACCAATTTCTCGTAAGTTGCTCCCATGGGTACATGGGTCATGGCTAGGCTGTGCAGTGGCTCATTCAATCCTTTAACAAAGCGGAGAGCCTTTTTATGCTGAGTGTTGACTAAATCCAATCCGAATCTTGCTAGTTGGTTGAACTGGTTGACGTATTCCTTGACCGTCATACTTCCTTGCTTAAGAGACAAGAACTTTTCCAATTGTAAACTTCGTTCAGCTTGCGAGAGAAATTTTGTCTCAAACCTTGTTCTGAAATCCATCCATGTCTCAACCGGCCTCTCGGCGTTAGTGACTTCCCACCAGTAGGAAGCTTCGTCTTTGAGCAGCCATACTGCCAACTGTACCTTCTGCCTATCGTCCACCTCGAAGATAACGAATAGATCCTCAGTTTCTTTGAGCCGATTCCTTGCTTCTACGAATGATTCAG
Organism: Allium sativum; assembly: GCA_030737875.1. NCBI lineage: Eukaryota > Viridiplantae > Streptophyta > Magnoliopsida > Asparagales > Amaryllidaceae > Allium > Allium sativum. The sequence goes on from CM060912.1 coordinate 68,283,444, forward strand.
TTCCTTTGAAATCCTTCCCACCCATGGCCCTAAAATCTCTACAGATCTTTGAGAAAGCAATTGCACGAGGAGGGGGTGGAGGAGGGGGATCATTTGCTGGACCTGCAGCGGCGGTCCTAGCCTCAAGATATTGACGAAACCAACCGGGTACATGAACACCCTCTGGTATCTCAGATGCTTCAGACATGCTGAAACGAAAAAGGAAAGGTTCAATACAAAAAGGACTGAAAGAAAGATATATGGCTCTTGGGGATCATGTTTTTCAAAATAAGCTTTAATTTTGAAAATACTTCCTTTTAAAACCTTTTTTGAAAATAGTTTTCAAAAACTTTTATCTAATCTGGTAAACTTCAGCTCTGATACCAAGTGTAACACCCCACCTCCGTTAAGGTCACTCACAAAGGGAATGCCTTAACTTTGGTGGAGCATTTTAGTAAACAGAACAGAAACTTACAAGACAGATAAAACAGTACTTGAAAAATTTTAACTTTATTACAGCGGAAACAGAAATTAATATGGTTACATCCTTTCAATTTCAGAATTCAAGTACAAAATATCAGTCTTGTACAAAAGACTTCAAAGTGCATAGTTTAAAATCATAATCCCCATGGAACGGAAGCTGTACAGAGCCAAGCCATACTTTAAGCACTTCAAGCAAAGAGAAATCCGGATCAAGCTAAAGTATTTCCCTCCTTGGATAACCTGGGGGGGGGGGAAACGGAAGAAAGGAGGCGAAACAACAAGGGTCAGACAAAAAGTCTGGCAAGTCCAGTGACTTTCAGCATATGAACAGATAATAATAATATGATATGAACATAAAACTGGATGTGAGATAACTATAACAGGTGTAGCAGATATAACAGAAAAACAGAATGATATAAACTATTGTTTTACACTTCTCTGCACTAATACTAGTATAGCAGAATTAGGTGTCACCCTAATGTCTAAGTTGAAGCAGGAACGGGTACAGAATACTTTAACAGAAACAGAATGCTAATAATGGGCCTTTACTACCCGATCAGAAACAGACAGAAGAAGAAACAGATTTATCCCTATGGAGACAGAATGTGGAATTAGGTGTACACTAGTAATGGGCCTTTACCACCCGAACAGACGGTACCACACAGAAACAGACAGGTGTTACCACCCAATAGAAACAGACGGTACCAACAGAAACAGACAGAACTAAGCGTACCCTAACACCCTACCCCAAGCGATTGGCTCCCTAATACATAAATATCCTGTGTCGGCCCCACAGTAGGGTGTATCACTCCCTAAAGTGACAACCAATTGGCACAGACCTATTTACAGATGTCACGGCGTCTTACATCCTCAGAGGCAGACCGGGATCCATGCACGCACATGACCCGGTTGGAACGCACCATCAACACCCCTCGCCATTATCAGAATGAACCACTTATAATTAGTTCAGTAAGCGTGCCCGGACCCTACCTACTGTTGGGTCAAAGTTTTGATACCAGAAAGGGTTACTGACTAATATGGTCCCAAACAACAGATGACACAAGTAATTCCCCTCCTAACCTTGTGTCCCCAGACTAACAGATTTCAGATTAACTTGTTTACAAGTTCAGACATACAGAATTCAGATTTACTAATTCACAAATTAAGTTGACAAGTTTTCAGACTAACAGGTCAGATGTACAGATTTTTCAGATTTGTCTAACTTTGTATTGGGCCTACAGATTCATGGACGGGTTTTACTTCATCTATTAATCCCTTTGGTTTAACCCCATTTTCCCCAATACGTTTTAGACGTCATTCTTATCTTAGATTTTGCATTAATTAATTATTAATGCACAGACCTCTCACATTAGGTCGGTAGCTTGTGGCCGTTGGATATGCCGGGCGGTTCCGGGCAGACTTCTGCCACAAGCCAGACCTAACCTCGTGTCTTACGCATGTTATGACTAACTTCTCACATTAGAACCTATTGTTTGCGGCCACTGGATGTGCCGGGCGGTTCCGGGCAGATTTACGCCGCAAACTCATTCTAACCTCAAGTTAGCCATGTTTATCTTTGCGGCCAATTAATTAATAATTTACCGTTTATGCGCACGCCCAATATATATGCCAATTCAGATTATATCAATAACAGGATGATTATATCAACATAGCAGATAACAGATTTTATATGACTTAACGGATTTAACAGATTTAGCAACTTAGCAGATTTTGGCATATAACAGGTTAGGCATTTCAAACGACAAATTTAACAAATTAGGCATTTCAATCTAATTAGCAGTCTAGGCAATATAACAAAACTAGCAGTTTAGGCAACTTGACAAATTAGCATATTTAGCAAATTTAATATTTCTAAAGGTTTTATTTACATGCCTTGCCTAATCATAAATTGGCCTAAATTCATATGCCTAAATAATTGTCGTGATTCACAATAAGATCATATACTCCATGTTTGCATAAGCGCGGAATATGGACATAATTTGCCATATAACCTGTGTTCCAATTTTTGTTAAACTAGCATTTTACAGCAGATTCACATATAAATTATACCAAATATAACCATTAATATATATCCAAAAATCCCTATTTAGGTGTAATCACAATAATAGATATCCTAATTAATGCAAATCTTTTACACCTAAGCTTCCATATCTTCTTCTTTTTAAGTCATGAATCATTATGCAAACTATACCCAACAATCTAAATCTTTAAATCATATCTTCTAAAAATCAAATCTTGACTTTTATATGCATTTTGTCCAAAGTCTCAAATCATATGTAATCTTACAGTGGTTCCTCTTCTTCTTTTATCACAGAATATGCATAGGTCTAAAACTAGTTTATAACATATGCTTATTTTTCTAATTAATTACAGATCTAAATATCATATGTTCATTTCTCTAATTAGTTACAAATCTAAATTACAACATACTCTATGCATGCAATATATAAATTACATGTTCATAGCCAAATTTATGCATCCAATCCCAAGTCACATGTCCAATATATTTTATGCTTCATATCTAAAGTCATACGTTCAATTCAGTCTTGTCAAATTTCGCATCATTCATTAATTGTCCCAAATTTTGCGTTCATACGTTAATCTCTTTATGAGATTGGGCACAGGCTCGTGGTAGCCTGGCTATAGAAACAGAAAAGAAGAAAGGAATACAGAACAGTCACAGAAAACAGATCCAACAGAAGAGAATATATATATACAACCTCAAACTCAGTTTTAAATGCATATCAAAATTATAATTAACGTTTATAGCGGAGAATAACTGTACTTGCCTTGATTGGATTAAAGAAAGAACTTTAACTTGTTGTAGAATCTTTGCAGAAACTTTAATCTCTAGTTTGAATTGAGTTGCTTAGGCTGATGTTGATTATCTTCTAGTTTTAATTCCAGCAGAGCAGCGACGCCATTTTTATTTTTTTATTAGAAGAAGAGAGCAATGGAGGCTAGAGAATTGTGTAAGAAACCTAGGTAGAGTCTAGGGTCATTTTTATAGAGTTTTATGAACTGATTAGGACCATCGATGTTGCTTGGATTGATCGTAGCCATTCATTCGCAAGAGGGACCAATTAGAGCCTGCCACCTAGCCCTAATGACAAAGCAGACCACAGAAAATCGACCAACATAGAATAGGCCAGCCAGGGTGGACTGGGTTCGACCTGGGTCTGGACCAGGTCGACAGCCCTGTCGACAGCCCTGTCGACCTGGTTAGACCAGGTCGACAGCCCAGTCGACCTGGGTGTCTTAGGCGGGAGTTTTCCCGCCTTGGCCAATTGGGCCCGGTTTTAATTTTTAAACTGTTTTATTCTGTTCGAATTTTAAACTTAATTCAGAAACTTCCGAAGGCTATATCTTCTTCATACGGACTCCGTTTTTCGAAAACTCGGACTCTATTTCGCGTATTTTTCCGAGACGAACGAAATGGCGTATCCCGTTTCCCTTAGTTCTTTGATTTCAATTTAATTATACTTTAATTTGTTAATTCCATAGTTATAGAATACACGGGGTGTTACAGAAGTTAAATCGAATATGGTATTCAGAAGGAGTTAAATCGAATATAAGTTATTCGAAGGGAGTTAATCGAATATGGTATTCGAAAGTTAGTAAATCGAATATGTTATTCGAAAAGGGTTAGTCAAGTCGAGTTGGTTGAATAGAATTAATCAGTTAGAGTAAACCAGTTAGAGTTAATCGATAGAGTTAAAAACAATGGAGTTATCGATTATAGTTAAATCGAAGGAGTTATCGATTTTTTGTTTAATCGAAGTAAGTTATCGAATATAGTTTATTCGAAGGAGTTATCGAATTTAGTTATTCGATGGGGTTAATCGATATTAGTCAAATCAAATGAGTAAATCGAATATAGTTTATTCGAATAGAATTAAGGGGAGTTATCGAATATTAGTTATTCGAATCGAGTTAAAATGAGTTGATCGAATTTAGTTTATTCAAAAAAAGAATTAAAAGAGGAAATCGATTAGAGTTAAACAAATAGAGTTTAAAGGATTTTCGAATATAGTTTATTCGAAAGGAGTTACGTAAGGAAGTGTTAAGAAGTTAAAAGATGAACTTACCCTATTTCGAGATTTGAAATGTTGTTCAGTTAAGGTCTGAGAGGTAGCTATACCCCAACTTGATTGACTGCGTTTTTAATTTAGAAATAGTTAAGGTTCGAGAGTGAAATGGTTAAGTGAATTTAGTAAATAAGTATAGTGGTGAGTGGTCGTCGCGATGTTGATTTAAACACCTGTTTAAATCCAAGTAAAGAAGATTTGGAAATGTTTTCCCAAATAGAATCAGAAACGTAATCAAATATCGAAATTGGAAATACGAATTAGAAATGGAAATGTTTTCCAGTGTTAACGTATATTTTCTAAACATAGAAAATAGGAAATATGAATATATATATATATGATTGATGATTGATTGATAGAATTTCCATCTGGAAATAATATCGTTGTTTGCGCACCTGTTTTTCTTTGATGGTTAAATCACAGACCATCGAAGTTTTGACCATTTTAACGTTGTTAATATTGAGAGACTAGTTGGATTATTATCCAAAGAACCACTCTGTATTGGCATAAGCGTTGCGAATCATATATGCCAAAGAAAATTGAAGACGGAGTAAAGAGCAAGGGCTATTGTATAAGTCTTAGATAACAGTGCCTAAGATGGATGTACTGAATAGTGCCTTCGGTTCATCCTATTCCTGGATGACTTGTATGGATGAATGTCTGACAGAGTATTTCCAGAAAGGTCACGTACATTGATTTCTTCAACCGTACCAAGAGTGGAAGCGGAGAAGGAAACTTCTTTTAGCTAACACATAATGTATTGTTGAGGACGTCAATCGGTGATTGGATGGATTTGATGATGTGGCATTCAAAGTGAATCTGATGTGATGATAAAGCGTAGCTTCTAGCCTCATCATCCGGTAAATGACAGAAATCGGGCAGGCAGCATGGCTAAGTCGGTCGCACCAAAGTAGGGTGTATAATCACCTATCTAGAGAATATTCATTTGCTTCTTTAATCGATCAATGTTGTTTCAAATATATACGGGAAACGGTTACTGATCCGACCCATTGGTGATATACATTCAATACACTCAAGCAAAATGAGTGGTCGGACATGTGTGGCTGAGTTACAACATGTTCTTGTTGAACTCCAGTGTATCGTTCCTAGAGTACACTGATCGGAAGGTGGTTCCATACCTTGTCAAAATTAGAAACCCATTACCCAATACGTGCTTGCGGTTTTTGATTGTATACTATATATGCAGAACGTGAGATGAAAGCGTTTCTGCTAGATGGTTATTATATTGTGGTTGATAGACATTATTATAATATCAAAAGGTTTTTGATATAAAGATATTTTGGATTCTCATAAGGGAAAAACCCGTTCCGTTATACGGCGTGGTCTTATGAGATATCGTTTACTTGTTCAAACTGTTTTACTCATACCAGTCCCATAACCAACCCGGAGTTTATTTTGTTTTGGTCTACCTAAACTCTTGGGTGCCTAAATTTGTACGGGCAGTCAAGTAGTTCAGGATTTTTCAGATCTATCAAAAGGAGCTTGGAGCAGGAGGCTTCAGCGTTAGTTATATAAAGTTTTGTTCCGCTGTGTTGTAAGTGTTGTACTCTGATAAGTGCTATTGTATACATAACTGTTATATTTCAAAGTTATGTTATCTATTATATGTTATTCATTCCGCTATGAGGTTCGTGTTACTCTGATGTTGTGTTCTTCTTCTTCTTCTTCTTCTATTCTAAGTTTCTATCTTATCTATTCTCATCCTCTATCTTCTTTTTATTAGTTTCTTGATTTTCCAGTTTAATTTGGGGTTGGACTTGTGTTTTTGGTCAGCTCAAATTGGACCGGATTTTCGGGTCACTACAGACCAGCCTGAAGGATTTGTAGTACATGGTCAAGAACATAAAGTATGCAAATTAGATAAATCATTATATGGTTTAAAACAAGCACCTAAACAATGGCATGAAAAATTTGATAACTTAATCATTTCAAATGGTTTTAAAGTTAATGAAAGTGACAAATGCATTTATTACGAATTTGAGAATGACATTTGCACTATTATATGCCTTTATGTAGATGTCCTACTCATCTTTGGGTCAAACATTCATGCCATAAATTCAGTCAAATCCTTATTAAGTGCCAATTTTGACATGAAAGATCTATGTAAGGCGAGTGTAATCCTTGGTATTAAAATTACTAGGTCAGAAAAGGGAATTTCTTTGGATCAGTCTCATTACATTGAGAAGATACTAAAGAAATATAATTACTTTGACTGTAAACCTGCATGTACACCATACGATCCAAGTGTAATGTTATTTAAGAACACTGGTGAAGGTGTAAGACAGTCTGATTATGCGAGCATCATTGGCAGCCTTTGGTATGCCACTAATTGTACTAGACCCGACATTGCTTATGTCGTGGGATTATTGTGCAGGTTTACCAGTAGACCTAGGATAGAGCACTGGCATGCTATTGAAAGGTTCATGAGATACCTTAAACGAACTATGAACCTTGGATTACATTATGAAAAGTTTCCAGCTGTACTTGAAGGATTCTCAGATGCAGACTGGAATACTTTATCAGATGATTCTAAAGCGACTAGTGACTATGTTTAGCATCGCTGGAGGAGCTGTTTCTTGGAAATCCAAGAAACAGACTATTTTGACTCAGTCCACTATGGAGTCTGAGATGATAGCACTAACTACAGCTAGTGAAGAAGCAGAGTATTTGAGAAATCTGCTAGCAGAGATTCCCTTTTGGGAAAAACCGATACCGGCTGTGTCGATACATTGCGATAATACCGCGGCTATTGCAAAAGTTCAGAACTGTTATTATAACGGTAAGAGACGACAAATACGTCGTAAGCACAGCACGGTTAGAGAGCTAATCTCTACAGGTACCGTTAGAGTAGATTACGTATGTAGCGAAGAAATTTTGGCAGATCCTTTGACGAAAGGACTGTCCATAGAGAAAGTCTGTAATTCTTCTTAAAGAATGGGACTATTGCCCTTAGATTGTTGAGTCACGCACAATGGTAACCTGACCTAAATGACTGGAGATCCCAAGAAATAGGTTCAATGGGTAAAAACAAGTTGTGTAGTGATAGAAGTTGAACATGCTATATAATAAACTAAGAAGCATGTATTCCTGAAGTGATAGAGGATGAGTTGATAGAAACTCTTAATGAGATCTATACTCTATTTGGAGTGGAGTACCTACCTTCAGGAGTACTCTTTATAAACTCACCTATGTGAATGTGGAAATGTGGCCGTTTCCTATGGAGTTTTGGGCAAAACTTCTAGAGCGTTCACTAAACTGGGATAGACATGTATGACCATAAATGCACGGGCTTAATTGATTGCACTATAGAAAAGATTGTGTGTGGTTTGATGTCAGGAATAGAGTTCAAGACTACGTGTCACTCTAGTAAAAACCGAATCTTATTCACTATGTAAAGTTTCAAGTCAGATGACACCTTTGTTTATGCACAGTCTAATATTATTAGAAACTGCTCGATAATATTTTAAAAAATTCAAGTGGGGGATTGTTGGAAATTTTATGAATTATTTAAAATATGAAATAAGTTTATGATGCCTCCTATTTGTGAATAGTCCCACATCATAGGATTATAAGAAAGATGCAAGTATTTATACTTGTTTCTAAGAAGTCATGTTGGGGCATTGGGCTCCCAAAGCATGCTTTGTTGTGAGGAGGGAGACCATGAATCATGACCACCACACACACGCGCGACCGACCGACTCGACTTGACTCGACCCGACCCAACCCGGCTCGGCTCGGTTCGGGATTCGGCTTGGGCCTTGGGCCTTGGCTATGTGGTGTAGACACGTATATTTTTTATCCAGAAAACACTGCATTTTTCGAACCAGTTTTTAAATACGGAAAATATTTCTGAGCTGACTTTTATATGAAGCGGTAAACTTTTGACCAAGTATTTCGCAGATTCTATTTTCCTCCACTGACCAGTATTTTCGTTCATCCCTAATCCCGTCTATATATTATCTTCAGTTGTAGACGAGATTGGTATAGAAAAAAAACTGTTTTCTCTTTCTCCGCCATTAAAAAAAATATTCTTCCATAAATTTTCGAGCAGTTAAATTCGAAAGTGCAAATCTACACTGATTTGTTGTGCAAAGCAAATCAGTTATTCATTTTAGAGAGGCTGTTTTATCCTAGAGGCGGCGGCGGAAGTACGAACTGGTTTTGCACCACCGACCAGATCGCCGAATCGTCTTCAAGAAATCGACAAAGTACGTGACTCAGCCATTGTTTCCCAACAAGGATTATTTTTCACATTATTGGATTGAATTTACTTTTTGTCAAAGATTTTTTTTTACAGATGCATTATAATAGTTACATGTGAATATACAACATACTAGAATGGCGGTCTATTTAGATTTGTTTGAGCTGAAACTAACTTAATGTATTTAATTGCTAGATCTGCATGTCCAGACATTACAAAGAGGATGAAGGCTTCAATGAAAGAATACGTTCCAAACAACAAACAAAAAAACACACCAAATCTTTTATTTCTTCATATCAAGTCAAAAGCACAAAACGAAATGGAAGAGTTTCAAACTTTCTTTGATATAGCAGAAAGGAAGTGCTACACATAGTGCATATGGAAAATGCAAAACTATAAATGTTGGCCTACACCCCAAGGATGGATATTTATGGTAAATTCCTATAACAAATGCATTTTATTTAGTTTCTTCAACAAGAAAAGCATACATCTACCTTCGATGAAATATCCAATCGGGCATGATCGTTGTGTATGTGTTCTCGGCCTGAGGAATGATCACTACGTTATTATGTTTGTCAACTACACGCGTAGGTGCATTTCTTTCTTGGACAGTAATCATAATGAGAAAAAATGGGTGACATATAACTACCGTGATGAAGTGAAAGAAAAACATCTTTTGGCGGTGGTTTCCTGTAATGGACAATTTTATGGGGTTAGTTCTACACATGTCTTAGCAATAGATTGCATGCCTAAGCCAAAAATTACCATAATGGAACCGTTTAGTACCAGAATGCTCGGCTTAAATCACCCAAAAATACACATGTTGGAGGCTAGAGGAGACTTATACATGGTATGTCGACATCACGCTGGTGGAAGCTCGCTAAAATTATGTGTTTTTATTGTTTGGAAGAGAAACAGTTCATTAAAACAGTGGAACATTGTGGACAGCATTGGTGATCTGGTATTTCATTTGGGTCCAGATACTACAGGTGCAGCATGGTCGGCAGTTGACAGTAGATGTAAGGGCAATCTCATATACCATGTAGATCGGCGAAACAAAAGAATTTTTTGTTATGATGTGGAGATGAAAACCATTAACGTAGATAACCCTTGCCCTCATGTTAGTAGTCGGTTTTGCCATCCATTGTGGGTATTCCCAACCATCAAGGTAGTATGACAATTAGTGTCATGTGATTTAATTAGAGACGTAGCAAGGTGTAACACCCCACGTCCATTAATGTCAGTCACAAAGGGAATGCATTAACTTCCATGGAGCATTTTAAGTAAGTATAGAACAGAAAATCCCAACAAGACAGATATAAAGCAGTACTTGAAAATTTAAAACTTTATTTCATTGCAGCGGATAAACCCATATGTTTGATTACATCATCAAAACTGTAAACCAAAGTCAAGTACATCATATCCATCTTGATAAAACAAAGTACATAAACTGAAAGACATAATCCCCAACATTAAAATAGCCATAAATAAAGAGAAGCTGAACTTTACTTCAGCGGTCCAAGAAATCTTCTAAAAGCAGTCCAAGATCAAGCTCCACTGGTGCTAGTTCCAACCTGAGCACCTGGAGGGGGGGAAAGGAAAGAGATCGAAAAGGGGGGTCAGACATAAAGTCTGGCGAGTGCGATAATTCTAACAATATAATTAACAAAGTAACTAGGCTAAGACATAAGTTGGAAAATAGGGAAATGACCATGAACCATTGAGTATGACAGAGTAAACAAGGAAACAAGATGAATTAAGATATCGTTAAAGTGCAGTTAAACTACTATAGGATAATTACTGAACTACACCAAAACTATGGGATAATTCCTAAACTGCACCACCACTAGTATACTGTACCACTACTAGTCACCCTAAGGTTGATCCCGCCTAAAGACTTAATAATGATATTGGTAGTTTCGTGCACCCCTAGCTGCCTTCATAGGTGTCGTCTGCCCTTATCTCCACTAGGTTTACCCACTACCCCCAAGAGATCGGCTCCCTAACTCGTAGATACCCGTGCTGGCCCCACAGTGGGATGTATCACTCCCCAAAGTGGCAACCCGATACCACCAAGAATGCATGGCTTATACCTACACGATGCAACAACGTCTTACCTACCAGACCGGGTCCACACACGCATATGAACCCATTGGACTTGCGTTGCCACCGCTAACCCGGTTTGGCCTCTTACAGTCAAGCCCAGTATGCGTGTCCCGTCCTCGACTTGGGTCGAGCCCACAAAGATACGTATGGGTTATTGGTTGAAATGGCCCCCCTTTACATGACACAAGCTATCCACCTAAGCTTGGTCCCCTCTAGTACATCCCACTTAACGCACTTCTTATTCATGTTTCAATTACATGTTTCATATTTTGGTTAAGTGTTTCTAATCGTATTTCCAAATGCCACCCAAGGCACCCACTAGATTCCACATGCCACCCAAGGCACCCACTTAACCCTCTCATGTCCCACTACATGCTTATCTGGTTAAGTGTTTCTTAATTCATTAAGACCGTAACCTCATAAAGGCCTCTCATATTAGACTGGCATTTGTGGCAACTGGATTTGCCGGGCGGGTCCGGGCAGCCTTACACCACAAAAGAGCCTAACCTCGTGTCTTTACAATTGTTACGTATTTAGTTTATGCCTAAGACCTCTCACATTAGACTGACATTTGTAGCAGCTGGATTTGCCGGGCGGGTCCGGCCAGTCTTACACCACAAAAGAGTCTAACCTCGTGTCTTAGACGATTAATTACTCCTAATTAATCACCCCCAATTTGAATTAATTTCCCTATTCAAATTATCAATCAATTCCAAATTTAGCGATGTCCATAATTGACTCAATTATGTCCATCCATTTATGGTATGTAAAATCATACCAATTTCACCACAATTTTATTTTATGCCTTTTAAGGCATTTATGCCAATTAAACATTTTTAATATTATCCCCTTTTTCCCCACGTAGTATGTTTGTTCGTTTAACGTAAAGATATACGTTAGACTCGAATAGTTTAACTCATGAAATAAAAGAAAACATCACATATTTACACATAATTAAAATATAGATCTAACATAGGGGTGAACTTGCATATGTGAATGATGTTCTACATCTAAAACTTGCATAGGCCAAGATTACAACTTGCATAACAACATATGTCATGGTTCCAAATTTAAAGGTGTGAACTTGATGAGAAATTGGCCACAAACTTGCATAAACATCATGTATAACATAGATCCAAATCTAAAGGTGTGTACTTGATGAAATAATGGCCACAAACTTGCATAGACAACATATGTCATAAACCTATATCTAAAGGGGTTTAACTTGCATAAACATCATATGTCATAAACCTATATCTAAACGGGTCAAACTTGCATAGGTAATAACATAACATGATTCATGTCCAACTCATAAATTCACATATGTGATTTATACATCGCAACAATGGTGTAAACTAATATCTAACATGTAAAGTATCATGTCATAGCCTAATCTTTAAATTAAATTCTCACATAAACTAGGTGCCATAATCATGTAAGGTCACATGTAATTCTACCCAAACTTGTATATGATTCATGTTTGAATCAACATCTAAACTTTCCTACATATGATTTATCATATGAATCAACATCGCAAACTAGCATAAGAAACATGACGGTTTGATTATATATAAAATTACAACATGGATGATAGCAACATAACTTCGCACCACAACATAACATCATAGGTATTTCAATCATAATCCTACAACATAATTACAACATGCAATCAATACTTCATATCACATCCATACAATCCGCGTTATAACTTAATCTAATTAAATTACTAATTATTTTGCTAAGACTATCGAACTCACAACTCAAAAGCAGTCTTGAGTTCTGAAATCTGATTTCTGGAGTTGAATTTGCGCTCCTTTGATGAAGAATCGCTGTTAGGGTTGAGTGGTTCTGATTTGGTTGCTGTTCTTTCTCTTTGATTTGGTGGTGGCTGCTCTAGGGCTCAAGACAACAGCATGACAGCCATAGTTTTAGTTTTAATTCTGATTTAGGGTTTGTGTCTATGGGTCTTTTTATAGAGTTATGAATTAATTTAAGCCGTAGGATGTTCTTAGGGTTAATCAAAACCATTCAATTATGATAGGGTGATGAGTCAGCCCTAATGACTCGGCAAGGAGTCAGAATGGACTCAACAACACGGGTCAGCCTGAACCAGAAAGCTGTGCAGGCTCCAGCCTCAGCCTGGGCGCACTTGGCAGGTGCACCAGTGTAAATATGTACTGGCACACTTCCCAAGTGCGCCAGTACATATATATATATATATATATATATATTTCTTTACTTTGCCACCAAACTTCGTTCGTCCATAACTCTTTCATCCAGTATTCGTTTCCCGCAAACTCGGACTCTATCTCCACTAGAATTCCGAGACGAACACAATGGCGCAACCCAATCCCCATATTTCTCACGTCTAAGATTTATTATTCTTTATTTTAGTTAATTTGATTATTCAAAAATCCGGGGTGTTACATTCTCCCCTCCTTAAAGGATTTCGTCCCCGAAATCTCCAAGTTAAGGAGAATGTATATCCTACCATCCAAACAACCATCTATTCAAACATCAAACACGGGCATCCATTGTCCTTATAAAATTTCTAATGATGTATGAACATATGCAAAAAGTGTGTGTACATGTTCCTTATCTGATGCAAAATCAGGCGGTCTACTGATTCAGTTGACCTCCTTAATGCAAACCATGATAGTGCCATGCGTCCCTTATGTATGCGAAAGAACCCTATCGATACATATCATTTCTATATGTGTGCACAACCATTCATCAAAATGCAACATCCATATGATGGTACAACCATTATACATCCATTACTTACATATGAACATACATTTATATGCAATATGAAGTGACTGAGCCGATCTAGTGCCTAAAGTGTGTGTATATGCATCCACGAGCAACCACTAGCAAACACTTGCATCCACTTGCATCCATCATACATAACATGTCTCAAACATATGTTTCAACCATAGGACTATCCTATCTAAAGGTCAAAGATACTAGCGAGAGGACATACTAAAGATAAGATAAGTACAAGGTAAGCGATAAAGGAGAAATCAAAAGACATACCCTCGAAAAGAAAAGGGTACAATGAACGCATCTTCGCTTCCATTTCCCAAGTAGCGTTACTCTCATCATCTCCACATTGCACTTTGACTAGTTTGACCTCTCGAATCCTCAACTTCTTAATCTTCGACCCAAGAATGCGCGTAGGAGCTCGTCGAATCGTCGCATCACGCTCGATTTCCACTTCTCTAAGCAAGCTCGGCTCTACCACCTCTGCGGTCTCGTGCAAGCACTTCCTCAAATGTGATACATGGAATACGTCGTGTACACCACTAAATCTCTCGGGCAACTCCACTCTATACGCCATCTTCCCAATCCTTTCCTTAATAGGAAACGACCCTACGAACCTTGGTGCTAACTTCCCAACGGACCCAAAGCGAACGACGTTCCGTAATGGAGACACTTTGACAAAGACCATGTCCCCAACCTCAAACTCAAGATCTAACCTCCTCTTGTCCGCATAAGATTTCTGCCTATCTTGCGCCGTCTTCATCCTTCTTCGGATCAAATCAATCTTTTCTGAAGTCTCTCTAATCATATCGGGCCCAAGCAAGATCTTATCTGTAGCTTCCCACCAACATGTAGGCGAACGACACGGCCGTCCATAAAGAGCTTCGAATGGTGCCATGCCAATGCTAGACTGAAAGCTGTTATTATATGCGAATTCTACCAATGGAAGATGTTCCTCCCATGTACCTCCGAAATCTAAGACACATAACCTCAACAAGTCCTCTAGAATACGATTCACCCTCTCGGTCTAGCCGTCCATCTGAGGATGATATGTGGTGCTCAAACATAACTGAGTCCCTACCGCCTCTTGCAAGCTTCTCCAAAATTTGCTAGTGAAAATAGGATCGCGGTCGCTCACTATGCTAGAAGGAACACCGTGCAAACGAGCTATTTCTCGAATGTATACGGAGGCTAACCATGGAGTAGTCCTCTTACTCTTCACGGGAATGAAATGGGCGCTCTTAGTAAGTCTGTCTACCACGACCCAAATACCCATATTACCCTTCCTCGATCTCGGTAATCCATCAATAAAGTCCATCGAGACGCTTTCCCACTTCCATTGTGGGACCTCCAATGGATGAAGCAATCCACCGGGCTTCTTTTTCTCCGCTTTTATTTGTTGGCACACCAAGCATCTAGCGACATACTTAGCCACATCTTTCTTCATGCCGACCCAAAAGTAAAGTCGTCTCATGTCCATGTACATCTTGTCCCCGCCGGGATGGATGGTCATCTTCGAATGATGTGCATCATCAAGAATGGTCTTCCTTAGGTCATCATCTTTTGGTATACAAAGTCTACCGTCCCTACGTAACCAACCCTTATCATCTAGGGTATACCTACGGAGATGGCTCGATGACTCCCCTCCTTTGAGCTTTTCTACTGACTCAACCAACTGTGGGTCGTCTCGCTGTGCCTCGCCAATCCGTCCCAAAAGCGTAGGTCTAACCTCTAAGGATGCTAGCAAACCGGGTACGAAGTCAATGGAAGGTGTAAAGTCAAATGTAGAAATGAACTCTAAACTTCGCCGCTTAACAAACAAAGGGCTTAAGGATAATCTTTTTCTACTTAAGGCATCGGCCACTACGTTACCCTTGCCAAGGGTATATGCTATCTAGAAGTCGTTGGATGCTAAGAACTCCATCCAGCTTTGCTGCCTTAAGTTCAAGTCCTTCTGAGAGAATAAGTGTTTTAGCGATTTGTGATCAGTGAACAATTCGAATTTCTCGCCAAGAAGATAATGACGCCAAGACTTAAGCGCGAAAACAATAGCGGCCAACTCTAGGTTATGTGTAGGGTAATTTCTTTCATGCACTCTCAACTGCCTTCCACCATAGGCTATTACCCTTCCCTTTTGCATTAGGACTGCGCCTAGTCTTGCCCCACAAGCGTCAGTATAAACGGCAAATGGCTTACTCCCATCTGGCAATACTAAGACTGGGGCTGTGGTCAAAGCTCTCTTTAAACGTTGGAACGCATCATCACAATCTACGTCCCACGTGAAGACTAAGTTCTTCTTCTTCAAGCGTGTTAATGGAGCTGATATTTTTGCGAAGTCTTTGATAAACTTCCTATATTAGCCAGCCAACCCTAAGAAACTTCTCACCTCGGTAGCATTTTTAGGGACCTTCCAATCTTGGATGACCAGTATCTTCGCGGGATCCACGGCTATCCCTTCTTTAGAAACCACGTGCCCTAAGAATCGCACTTCTTTCCTTCAAAAGTGACATTTGGAAAATTTAGCTTTAAGGCTATGCGCTCGAAGAGTCTCCAACACTTCCCTAAGATGTGGGGCATGCTCTTCCTAGCTCTTAGAAAAGATCAAGATGTCATCTACAAAGACCACCACGAATCTATGAAGGTACTCCCTAAACACCCTACTTATCAAATCAACAAAGTATGCGGGGGCATTTGTCAAACCGAAGGCCATCACCAGCCACTCGAAGAAACCGTATGGAGTCCTAAAGGCAGTCTTGTCTATGCTATCCTCAGCCACTCTCAACTGATGGAAACCAGTGGCTAAGTCCAACAGCGAAAACACCGAGGCGCCTATTAACTGATCGAAAAGATCGTCAATCCTCGGCAGTGGGTGTCTATTCTTCTTTGTAAGTTTATTAAGCTCCCTATAGTCCACACAAAGTCTAAGGGATCCATCCGCCTTCGTGGCAAATACTACTAGAGCACCTCACTCTGATATACTACGTCTGATGAACCCCTTCTCAAGCAATTCTTTCACTTGATTACTGAGTTCTCTTCTCTCTCTTGGAGCCATGTGGCGCACTGGCAATGCAACTGGCTTTGCATTGTCCACTAGATATATTCGGAAGTCGATTTCACGTTTTGGGGGTAAACCCCTCTCCTCATCGAAGACATCAGCATATTCACGGACTATGGGAACAGAATGTAAATCATCATCGGATGCGTCAAGGGATTCTAGGTAACTAAGCATTACTGGACCTCTAGGGTCACAAGAAATATCAAGGGTCTTTCCCGAACGAGTCAATAATCTAACTACCCTTCTTTCACAATCTAGGATGGCCCCATATCTAGCTAGCCAATCCATACCTAGAATTAAACCGTAGCCCATGAAGCCAAGAACAAAAGCGTTGCACTCAAACTCAACGCCCAAGATAAACACTCTCAAATCCCGACAAATCATAGAAAGATGAGCCGAACCACCAATAGGATTTGAGACTACTAAGGGATCAGTAACAAGACTAGTATCTAGGTGCAGTGTTTCAACTAATGATGTAGAGATAAACGAATGCGATGCGCCAGAATCGAATAAAGTACGGACAGGATGATCAAACAGAAAAACTAAACTTTCAACGGAAATTGCTCTACCTCGTTCTTGCAGCGGTGGGACCACAAGGGCCTGAACTTGTCCCCTTGCCTGCCCGGGTGCCATAAGAGCTTGCGCCTGTCCTCCCGAGGTAGACCCCGCCCTCTGCCCTTTCTTTGGGCAGGCCTTAATAAGATGTCGCGCTTCGCCACAGTGGAAACAACCGGTCTTCTTCTTCTTCCTACAATCTTTGCTTAGATGGCCGGGTGTCCCACAGTTAAAGCATTTCTTCTTCCCCTTAGCATTGTTGCCTTTGCCACCTTTCTTGTTCTATTGTTGCTGTTGCAGCTTCTTTTGATCCCCTTTCTTCTCGGGTGCCTTATTAGCATTGGCGCCCCTCTCCTCTTCATGCATGAGTGCCATGTCAACCTCTCAAAGGTAGTCCCCATGGGAATGTGGGTCATAGCTAACCCATGGAGCGGCTCGTTTAAACCCTTAACAAATCTTAGAGCCTTCTTTTCTGGAGTGTTCACCAAGTCTAAGCCAAATCTTGCCAATTGGTTGAATTTGTTAACGTACTCTTTCACCGATAAATTCCCTTGCTTCAGTGACAAGAACCTTTCCATGTATAGATTCTCTTCAGCCCGTGAGAGAAACTTTGCCTCAAACCTCTGGCGAAGTACCGACTGGACGACCCCCATTAGTGACCTCCCACCAAAACAAGGCCCCATCCTTCATTAGCCACGCAGCTAGCTGGACTTTCCTTTCGCCATCCACTTCAAAAATTCCAAACAATTCTTCCACCTCCTTTAGCCAGTTACGAGCTTCAACAAATGTCTCCGTTCCATGAAAAGGTTTTCCACCCATTGCTCTAAAGTCCTTACATATCTTTGCGAAATTATCAACACGAGGAGGAGGAGGAGGATTTGCTGGACCTGCGGCGGCGGCCCTAGCCTCAAGATATTGACGGAACCAACCAGGCACATGAACGCCCTCTGGTATCTCAGATGCTTCAGACATGCTGAAACGAAAAAGGAAAGATTCAATACAAAAAGGACTGAAGGAAAGATATATGGCTCTTGGGGTTATGCTTTCCAAAATATACTTTTCTTTTGAAAATACTTTCCTTAAATTATACTTTTGAAGGTACTTCTTTATAAAAATTATCTTGAAAATTAGTTTTTCAAAAATTCATATATGTTCTGGTAACCTTCAGCTCTGATACCACGTGTAACACCCCACGTCCATTAATGTCACTCACAAAGGGAATGCATTAACTTCCATGGAGCATTTTAAGTAAGTATAGAACAGAAAATCACAACAAGACAGATATGAAGCAGTACTTGAAAATTTAAAACTTTATTTCATTGCAGCGGATAAACCCATATGTTTGATTACATCATCAAAACTATAAACCAAAGTCAAGTACATCATATCCATCTTGATAAAACAAAGTACATAAACTGAAAGACATAATCCCCAACATTAAAATAGCCATAAATAAAGAGAAGCTGAACTTTACTTCAGCGGTCCAAGAAATCTTCTAAAAGCAGTCCAAGATCAAGCTCCACTGGTGCTAGTTCCAACCTGAGCACCTGGAGGGGGGGGGGGGGAGGAAAGAGATGGAAAAGGGGGGTCAGACATGAAGTCTGGCGAGTGCGATAATTCTAACAATATAATTAACAAAGTAACAAGGCTAAGACATAAGTTGGAAAATAGGGAAATGACCATGAACCATTGAGTATGACAGAGTAAACAAGGAAACAAGATGAATTACGATATCGTTAAAGTGCACCTAAACTACTATAGGATAATTACTGAACTACACCAACACTATGGGATAATTCCTAAACTGCACTGCCACTAGTATACTGCACCCTTACTAGTCACCCAAAGATTGATCCCGCCTAAAGACTTAATAATGATATTGGTAGTTTCGTGCACCCCTAGCTGCCTTCGTAGGTGCCGTCTTCCCCTATTTCCACTAGGTATACCCACTACCCCCAAGCGATCGGCTTCCTAACTCGTAGATACCCGTGCTGGCCCCACAGTGGGATGTATCACTCCCCAAAGTGGCAACCCAATACCACCAAGAATGCACGGCTTATACCTACACGATGCAACAACGTCTTACCTACCAGCCCGGGTCCACACACACATATGAATCTGTAACACCCCGTGTATTCTATAACAGTGAAATTCACAAATTAAAGTATAACTAATTTCAAATCAAAGAATTAAGGGAAACAGGATACGCCATTGCGTTCGTCTCAGAATTCTTCTTGAGATAGAGTCCGAGTTTGCGTAAAACGGACTCCATATGAAGAAGATATGGCCTCCGGAAGTTTCAGAATTCAGTTTAAAATTCAAAACAGCTCAGAAAAACCAATTCAAAATCGGGCCGGATTGGCCAGGGCGGAAATTTTCCTGCCCAAGGCACCCAGGTCGACTGGGTAGTCGACCTGGGTCACCCGTGTCGACTGCCAAGTCGACACGGTGTCGACTGGTGTGTCGACTGGCCCCTGAACCAGGTCGAACCCAGCCCCCCTGGCTGGCCTGGTCTGTGTTTGGTCGATTTTCTGAGCCTTGCCTTGTCACTAGGTCTAGGTGTCAGCTCCTGGTTGGTCTCTCCTTCAAACGAACGGCTATTATTAAACCATGCTCCATCGACGGTCCTAATCAACTCACAAACTCTATAAAAAGGACCTAAGACTCACCCTGATTCACACAAACTAAAATAGAGATGAAACCGTCATGCTGCTGAGGAAAGACTAGGAATAGCCGTCAGAAATTGAGAGATAATTAGGAGATAATTCGAAAGCTTAAAGCAACGTCAATTAAATCAAAACAACGCCTACAACAAAGGATAGCATCTCCAAATTCAGAATTCAGATTCCTGAATTGATGATTCGTCATACGTTGTAAGTAGAGTGCTATTCCAATGTGAATAATTAATTGCGTTTGATTTGTGTAAAATGAGAAATAGAATTGTATTCGATTTGTGGTGATAATAATCTATATTTGTATGTTGCGTTGATTCTAACGATTTGGAAATATTGTGGTATAACGATTGAATATTTGCAAGAATGTGATTTGTGGTGGAAGTTAACAACTACATGTTTATGGTGGTTTAATTTAGATTCATGCAAGTATATGATTCATGTTAACAACCATATGTTGTGGTAGTTTAATTGGGATTCATGCAAGTATATGATTCGTCATTATGCCAATATGATGTACATAATTTTATGATCACTTTTAGTTTTTAGTTGGATTCATCTAAGTACTATGGTTTATTTATGTTGGAATTGGCATCGTGATTCAAGTGTAAAACCATACTTTTGTGTTAAAGACAAAAGTAAGTATCTTTATGAACATGACTAAACTATGTTTGGTGTTATGCCTAGTTGAAAACATGTTTTATGCCTAAGTTGTTATCAAAATCATATGGTGACATATGTGACACATAATTAAGTTAGATTTACATTCCAATTGCAAGTTTACATGAATAGACTAAAAACCATGATCTCACGTTTAGGTATGTTTATGCCATGATTATATGAATAGAATGGTTCATGTTTAGGTATGTTTATGCCATGATTATATGAATAGAATGATTCATGTTTAAGTATTGTTTATACCATGATTATATGCTATTACAATGCAAGTTCACATGTGCCTAATTCATGTTAATTAGATCGTTATGTTGCAGGTTCATGCGTTCATACTCCCCTTTTTATGTTACCTTATAAACACCATGTTATAAGCCTCCCCTTTTCATATGGCTAAGTTGGGTTTAAATGTTAAACCCAACATATCTTATATTGTAGCGAATGTGTAAAACGGGGGTAATGACGTTTGGGTTAAAATATAGAACATATGTGTTGGCATGTTTGACGTATGCCAACAACCTTGAAAAACAATTAAGTGGTATAAATTAATTTTACCCAATAAAGATGAATTTGAATAATGGGCCGCAAATATTTACATATAAAAAGGAAAGAGACAAAATATGTAAATTTAGAAAATACGATGTGTTTAACCCGAGGTTGGATTGAGTTGTGATGTAAACCTACCCGGAACCGCCCGGCTGTCCAGTAGTCACAAAAATACCTATCCAATGTCGGTGGTTAAACACGGAGCCCAATAAAGACCCGAGGTTAGACTGAGTTGTGGCGTAAGACTGCCCCGACCCAACCGGCAACAGGCAGCAACAACAATACCTGTCTAATGTGAGAGGTCAAGGCTTTAATAAGACAATTAAGGCTGAGTCAGGATTGATAGGATTAAGTAAATTGAATTAATACTTAATCAAAATGGAACATGCTAAACTATACAGACTGATTAGGGGTTAGGTTTACAAAACACTTAACCAACTTAGCATGTTGGATAGAAATAGAAAACCTAGTAGCGGGGGACCCTTTTCAGCAGTAACCCTACAAGGTGTATCAGGATACCCTGAACTAGGCAGGGTGGGGCACGATTACTGGGCTGACTGTAAGAGGTCAAATCGACGGCTGTGGTGCAGCAGTGTAGGTTCTAACGGGGTGCGGGCGTGCACACACTTCGACGTAGAAAAATAAGGCACTGGGAACCAGTAGTATACCTGTGCATTCTAGAATTGTGTCGGGCCGCCACCATGGGACTTGATACACCCCATGGTGGGACCAGCATAGGTAACTACAACAACGGGGGCCGTAAGACACATGTAACTATGCGAGTAGGAGCCGATCATCAGAAATGGATCACTTCACCCTGATTATGGGGTGCCTGTTGGGAATTAGTTTATGTGGGTACAGAGATTAATATGGGGGTACTATAGTATATTTGACTCTAGACAACTTAACCTAGTTTATGGTGCTTTCCCATTTCCTGTTTATACTTGTCATACCCAGTTCTTTATTCATAGACTGAATAGTCCTAGACTTACTCAGGCTTTATGTCTGACTCTACTTTTCTTTCGTCTTCTTTTCTTTCGTTCCCTCCCCCCCCCCCCAAGGTCCACAGGGAGGGAATACCGCAGCTTGACCAGTTTTCACATCCAGCTTGAAGAGAAAGAATGTATTGCTTGGATCTTTTTCGTTTTGGACTATGGCTTTGGACAACAATTATGGGACTTATGCAGTTTATTTATGTTTTCTTTATGCTTTTTTAAATAATGTAATCAATACAGTTATGAAGATGTTATGATTTTGGAAGTATTGTAAGACAAATTATGACATGGTTTGTCTAACACGTGTTTTGTTGAAATAAAAGTTGTTTTTATTTTCCGCTATTCAAAAATATGTGTTCTTATATCTGTCTTGTATATCTGTGACTTATACTTATAAACCTCCACCAAAATTAGGGCATTCCCTTTTGAGAGTGACCCTAACGGAGGTGGGGTGTTTCACTTGGTATCAGAGCATATGTTTACCAGATAAGATAAAAGTTTTGAAAATTTATTTTCAAGGAAAAATTTAAAGAAGCATTTTTAAAGATAAAATATTATATTTTAAAAAGGCAAAGTCCCCCAAAGCCATAGGTACTATCTTTTATCCTTCGTTTTGAATCTATCCTTTTTGTTTCAGCATGTCCGAAGAACTTAACTTGCCAGAGGGTATACCAATACCTGGTTGGTTTAGACGATTCTTAGAAGCAAGGGCCACTCAGCCAGGTCCTACCGTTCCTCCTCCTCCAGCTGCAGGAAATCATCCAGCTGCAGCAGCACCTCTTCCTCCACCTCCTCCACGAGGAAATACTTTTGCTAAGATATGTAAAGTTTTTAAAGCTATGGGAGGAAAGGACTTTCATGGAACTGAGTCCTTCGTGGCAGTTAGGAATTGGCTAAAGGAAACCGAGGACTTATTCGTCATCTTTGAGGTAGAAGATAGGCAGAAGGTACAACTGGCAGTATGGCTACTAAAAGGTGAGGCTTCCTACTGGTAGGAAGTCACTAATGCAGAAAGACCAGTGGAAACATGGGAGGACTTTAGGGCAAGGTTCGAGGCTAAATTTCTCTCAGAAGCTGAAAGGAGTCTTCAATTGGAAAAATTCTTATTTCTTAAGCAAGGAAATATGACAGTCAAAGAGTATGTTAACCAGTTTGATCAGCTGGCTAGGTTCGGATTGGACCTAGTCAACACCCCGCACAAGAACGCTCTCCGCTTTGTCAAGGGGTTGAATGAGCCATTACACAGTTTGGCCATGACCCATATACCCATGGGAGCTACGTATGAAAGGTTGGTGCAAATGGCATTGCTGAACGAAGAAGATAAGGGCAAGAAGGAGACAAAGGCAGAAAACTCTCAAGTGAAGAAAGAGGGTTTGCAACCTAAGAAGACAGACTTTAAGAAGGGCGGGAAAGACAACAAAGAGAAGAGGAAGTGTAATTTCTGTGGCAAAGTGGGGCACTTAGTGAAAGATTGCCGGAAAAAGAAGGCCAAGATGAATGGCATGTGCTTTTCTTGCGGTGAAACAGGCCACATGGCTAAGGATTGCTCGAAGAAATGAGGACAGGGGCAGAGGGCTGGATCCACCTCAGGGGCACAGGTTCATGTGCTAGAGGCGCCACCTCTGCAACAGCGAGGTATAAATACTTCTGCAGAAAGTGTAGTTTATCTTTATGATCACCCCGTTCGCACTTTATTTGATTCTGGCGCATCACACTCCTTTATCTCGTCTGCTTTAGTAGAATCTCTGCACCTAGAAACTAGTATGGTAGAGGACCCCTTAATTGTTTCAAACCCAATTGGGGGCCCGGCTCATTTGTCTATGATCTGTGTGGGATTGAAAATTTCTATTCTAAGCGTAGAATTTAGATGTAGTGCTTTTGTTTTGGGCTTATCGGGATATGGTTTGATTTTGGGCACGGATTGGCTATCCAGTAATGGAGCCATCCTTGATTGTGAGAAAAGGGTGGTTAGGCTCCTGACCCAACTCGGTAATACTTTGGAAATTACTTGTAATCCCTCGTATGCGGTTATGCTTAGTTATCTTGAATCGCTAGATGCTTCTGTTGAGAGTTTGCAATCGGTTAGAGTGATCCGGGAATATCCGGATGTCTTCGAAGAGGTGAAGGGCTTGCCTCCGAAGCGGGAGATAGACTTCTGCATATATCTTGTAGATAATGCAAAGCCCGTTGCGTTGCCCGTTAGACACATGGCTCCACGGGAAAGAAAGGAGCTCAGTAAACATATTAAAGAGCTTCTAGAGAAGGGGTTCATTAGGAGGAGCATTTCAGAATGGGGCGCTCCAGTGGTGTTCGCTACAAAGGCGGATGATTCACTCCGTCTATGTGTTGACTATAGGGAGCTCAACAAGCTAACGAAAAAGAATAGGCACTCCTCCCCAGAATTGACGATCTGTTTGATCAGCTTGTAGGAGCGTCTGTTTTCTCCCAACTCGATTTAGCGACCGGTTTTCATCAACTAAGGGTGGCTGAAGATAGCATCAATAAAACGGCATTCAGAACCCCAGACGGCTTCTTTGAATGGCTTGTCATGCCTTTCGGCTTGACAAACGCACCTTCTTACTTCGTGGACCTAATGAGTAGGGTGTTCAGAGATTTCCTCAATAAGTTCGTAGTGGTCTTCGTAGACGATATCCTTATCTTCTCAAAGAGTGAAGAGGAACATGCTCAGCACTTAAGGGCAATCATGGAAACTCTGCGAGTCCATCAGATAAAATCCAAATTCTCCAAATGCCACTTTTGGAGAGAGGAAGTGAGGTTCCTTGGGCACATAGTATCCAAAGAAGGGTTAGCAGTAGACCCGGCTAAGGTAGTAGCGGTGCAGGATTGGAAGACACCAAAGAACGCAACAGAGGTCCGAAGCTTTCTCGGGCTAGCAAGCTTCTATCGTAAATTCATCAGAGACTTTGCACAGATATCAGCTCCGCTCACAAAGTTGACCAAGAAGAATCTAGTGTTCAATAGGGACTTGGATTGCGAGTTTGCTTTCCAACGACTGAAAAGGGCTCTTACAACAGCCCCAGTTTTAACGTTGCCAGATGGAAGCAAGATGTTCATAGTTTATACAGATGCATGTGGGACAGGGCTAGGCGCCGTCTTAATGCAAGAAGGAAGGGTAGTAGCTTATGGCGGGAGACAATTGAAAGTGCATGAAAAGAACTACCCGACCCACGATCTTGAGTTAGCCGCCATCGTCTTTGCACTCAAGTCTTGGCGACACTATCTCCTAGGTGAGAAGTTCGAACTTTACACTGACCATAAATCGTTGAAATATCTTTTGTTGCAGAAAGATCTTAACTTTAGGCAACAGAGATGGATGGAGTTTCTTGCCTCGTACGATTTCGAGATCTCCTACACTCCGGGCAAAGACAACGTAGTGGCAGACGTGTTGAGCCGCCCGTTGTTTGTTGAAAGACAAAGCCTAGAGTTTATAGCCTGCTTTGACTTTAGGCCCTCCTCCGATTTTGTACCAGGCTTGCTAGCATCTCTCGAAGTACGCCCGACTTTAGTGGACTCAATAGGGACAGCACAACGCGAAGACCCTCAGCTTGTGGAGACGATTGATAGGCTAATTAGGGGTGAGACTTCAAGTCACCTCAGCAGATACTCCATCGACGACAAGGGTTGGCTAAGGCGAGACGGAAGACTATGCGTCCCACAGACAAGGGATTTAGTAAAGAAGGTTCTCGAGAAAGCACATCACTCCATGATGACGATACACCCAGGTAGAGATAAAATGTGCAAGGACATAAAGAGAACTTTCTTTTGGAACGGCATGAAGAAGGACGTGGTAGATTTCGTTTCTAAGTGTATGGTGTGCCAACAGGTTAAGGCGGAACAGAAAAAGCCTGGCGGTCTGCTCCATCCTCTAGAAGTCCCACAGTGGAAGTGGGATTGTATCTCAATGGACTTCATTGATGGGCTGCCTAAGTCTAGAAGAGGCAATACTAGCATTTGGGTAATAGTGGATAGGCTTACTAAAAGCGCCCACTTCTTACCTGTCAAGAGTAAAAGAACTGCCTCATCCCTAGCATCTCTTTACCTCAAGGAAATTGTCGGACTCCATGGAATACCGTCCAGCATTGTTATTGACCGAGACCCTATCTTCACAAGTGAGTTTTGGCGGAGTCTGCAAGAAGCGGTAGGCACACAGTTATGCTTAAGCACAGCCTATCATCCCCAAACCGACGGCCAGACAGAAAGAGTGAACAGAGTTTTGGAGGACCTTTTAAGACTGTGCGTCCTTGACTTCGGAGGGACGTGGGAAGACCATCTTCCTTTGGTGGAATTTGCCTATAACAACAGCTACCAAGCCACCATCGGAATGGCGCCTTTCGAAGCTTTATATGGAAGACCGTGCCGATCACCCACTTGTTGGTGGGAGTCTACTGATAAGCTCATACTTGGACCAGATATGATCCGAGAGACTTCAGAAAAAGTAGATTTAATACGAAGAAGGATGAAGACGGCCCAAGACAGACAAAAGTCCTATGCCGACAAGAGGAGGACCGACCTTGAATTTGAGGTTGGGGACAGAGTTTTTCTTAAGGTATCTCCGCTAAGGAACGTTGTTCGTTTTGGAACCACAGGAAAGCTAGCACCAAGGTTCGTAGGGCCATTTCCTATCATCGAGAAAATTGGGAAAATGGCCTATAGATTAGAGCTACCCGAAAAATTGGCGGAGTTCACAATGTCTTTCATGTTTCACATCTCCGAAAATGTCTACATAAATCTGCTGAAGTGGTAGAGCCAAACATCCAAGAAGAAGCTGAAGTGGAACGCGAAGCAACCGTGAGGAAAGTTCCAACCCGCATATCAGGAACGGAAGTGAAGAAGCTACGCAACCGCGAAGTCAAGCTCGTCAAAGTTCAGTGGAGCGACGCCGAGGGGGACGCAACTTGGGAAATTGAAGCTAGAATACGCGCAGCCTACCCTTTTCTTTTCGAGGGTACATCTTTGATCTTTCTTTTTCCTTAAGTTGCGATTTTATCTATCTTTTTAGGTATATCTCCTCGACCCTATCTATTAGGTAGAAACTCTTTGGACGAAAACATGTAATTGAAACATGTTATGGATGATGGTTGCAAGTGGTTGCAAGTGATTGCTAGTGGTTTCTCGTGGTTGCATATACACACACATTCTAGGTTTTAGATCGGCTCAGTCACTTCATATTGCATATGCATAAATGTATTTATATTCGTATATGGTTGAAGTTTAATGTGTTTTCATATGGATGTTGCATTTATATGAATGGTTGAGCACTCATGTAGAATCATGAATAGGAGAATTTGCATACATAATGGATTCATGGCACTTACATAATTTGCATTAAGGAGGTCAACTGAATCAGTAGACCGACTGATTTTGCATTAGATAAGTACATGTACACACACTTCGCAGATGATCATGAAGCATTAGAAGTCTTTTAAGGACAATGGATGCTCGTGTTTGATGAATGAGTAGATGGATGTTTGGATGTTAGGATGTACATTCTTCCTGAACTTGAAGATTTCGGGGACGAAATCCTTTTAAGTGGGGGAGAATTTAACACCCCGTGTATTCTATAATAGTGAAATTCACAAATTAAAGTATAACTAATTCCAAATCAAAGAACTAAGGGAAACAGGATACGCCATTGCGTTCGTCTCGGAATTCTTCTTGAGATAGAGTCCGAGTTTGCGTAAAACGGACTCCGTATGAAGAAGATATGGCCTCCGAAAGTTTCAGAATTCAGTTTAAAATTCAAAACAGCTCAGAAAAACCAATTCAAAATTCAAAATCGGGCCGGATTGGCTAGGGCGGGAATTTTCCCGCCCAAGGCACCCAGGTCGACTGGGTAGT
Source organism: Allium sativum (assembly GCA_030737875.1). Taxonomy (NCBI): domain Eukaryota; kingdom Viridiplantae; phylum Streptophyta; class Magnoliopsida; order Asparagales; family Amaryllidaceae; genus Allium; species Allium sativum. The sequence goes on from CM060912.1 coordinate 68,311,460, forward strand.
CGACCTGGGGCTACCCAGGTCGACTGGGTAGTCGACCTGGGTCACCCGTGTCGACTGCCAAGTCGACACGATGTCGACTGGCGTGTCGACCTAGCCCCTGAGGCAGGTCGAACCCAGCCCCCCTGGCTGGCCTGGTCTGTGTTTGGTCGATTTTCCGAGCCTTGCCTTGTCACTAGGGCTAGGTGTCAGCTCCTGGTTGGTCTCTCCTTCAAACGAACGGCTATTATTAAACCAAGCTCCATCGACGGTCCTAATCAACTCACAAACTCTATAAAAAGGACCTAAGACTCACCCTGATTCACACAAACTAAAATGGAGATGAGACCGTCATGCTGCTGAGGAAAGACTAGGAATAGCTGTCCGAAATTGAGAGATAATTAGGAGATAATTCGAAAGCTTAAAGCAACGTCAATTAAATCAAAACAACGCCTACAACAAAGGATAGCATCTCCAAATTCAGAATTCAGATTCCTGAATTGAAGATTCGTCATACGTTGTAAGTAGAGTGCTATTCCGATGTGAATAATTAATTGCGTTTGATTTGTGTAAAATGAGAAATAGAATTGTATTCGATTTGTGGTGATAATAATCTATATTTGTATGTTGCGTTGATTCTGATGATTTGGAAATATTGTGGTATAACGATTGAATATTTGCAAGAATGTGATTTGTGGTGGAAGTTAACAACTACATGTTTATGGTGGTTTAATTTAGATTCATGCAAGTATATGATTCATGTTAACAACCATATGTTGTGGTAGTTTAATTGGGATTCATGCAAGTATATGATTCGCCATTATGCCAATGTGATGTACATATTTTTATGATCACTTTTAGTTTTTAGTTGGATTCATCTAAGTACTATGGTTTATTTATGTTGGAATTGGCATCGTGATTCAAGTGTAAAACCATACTTTTGTGTTAAAGACAAAAGTAAGTATCTTTATGAACATGACTAAACTATGTTTGGTGTTATGCCTAGTTGAAAACATGTTTTATGCCTAAGTTGTTATCAAAATCATACGGTGACATATGTGACACATAATTAAGTTAGATTTACATTCCATTTGCAAGTTTACATGAATAGACTAAAAACCATGATCTCATGTTTAGGTATGTTTATGCAATGATTATATGAATAGAATGTTTCATGTTTAGGTATGTTTATGCCATGATTATATGAATAGAATGATTCATGTTTAAGTATTGTTTATACCATGATTATATGCTATTACAATGAAAGTTCACATGTGCCTAATTCACGTTAATTAGATCGTTATGTTGCAAGTTCATGCGTTCACACTCCCCTTTTTATGTTACCTTATAAACACCATGTTATAAGCCTCCCCTTTTCATATGGCTAAGTTGGGTTTAAATGTTAAACCCAACATATCTTATATTGTAGCGAATGTGTAAAACGGGGGCAATGACGTTTGGGTTAAAATATAGAACATATGTGTTGGCATGTTTGACGCATGCCAACAACCTTGAAAAACAATTAAGTGGTATAAATTGATTTTACCCAATAAAGATGAATTTGAATAATGGGCCGCAAATATTTACATATAAAAAGGAAAGAGACAAAATATGTAAATTTAGAAAATACGATGTGTTTAACCCGAGGTTGGATTGAGTTGTGATGTAAACCTGCCCGGAACCGCCCGGCTGTCCAGTAGTCACAACAATACCTATCTAATGTGGGAGGTAAAACACGGAGCCCAATAAAGACCCGAGGTTAGACTGAGTTGTGGCGTAAGACTGCCCGGACCCAACCGGCAACAGGCAGCCACAACAATACCTGTCTAATGAGAGAGGTCAAGGCTTTAATAAGACAATTAAGGCTAAGTCAGGATTGATAGGATTAAGTAAATTGAATTAATACTTAACCAAAATGGAATATGCTAAACTATACAGACTGATTGGGGGTTAGGTTTACAAAACACTTAACCAACTTAGCATGTTGGCTAGAAATAGAAAACCTAGTAGCGGGGGACCCTTTTCAGCAGTAACCCTACAAGGTGTATCAGGATACCCTGAACTAGGCAGGGTGGGGCACGATTACTGGGCTGACTGTAAGAGGTCAAATCGACGGTGGTGGTGCAGCAGTGTAGGTTCTAACGGGGTGCGGGCGTGCACACACTCCGGCGCAGAAAAATAAGGCACTGGGCACCAGTAGTATACCTGTGCATTCTAGAATTGTGTCGGGCCGCCACCATGGGACTTGATACACCCCATGGTGGGACCAGCATAGGTAACTATAACAACGGGGGCCGTAAGACACATGTAACTATGCGAGTAGGAGCCGATCATCAGAAATGGATCACTTCACCCTGATTATGGGGTGCCTGTTGGGAACTAGTTTATGTGGGTACAGAGATTAATATGGGGGTACGATAGTATATTCGACTCTAGACAACTTAACCTAGTTTATTGTGCTTTCCCATTTCTCGTTTATACTTATCATACCCGGTTCTTTATTCATAGACTGAATAGTCCCAGACTTACTCAGGCTTTATGTCTGACTCTGCTTTTCTTTCGTCTTCTTTTCTTTCGTCCCCCCCCCCCTAAGGTCTACAGGGAGGGAATACCGCAGCTTGACCAGTTTTCACATCCAGCTTGAAGAGAAAGAATGTATTGCTTGGATCTTTTTCGTTTTGGACTATGGCTTTGGACATCAATTATGGGACTTATGCAGTTTATTTATGTTTTCTTTATGCTTCTTTAAATAATGTAATCAAGACAGTTATGAAGATGTTATGATTTTGGAAGTATTGTAAGACAAATTATGACATGGTTTGTGTAACACGTATTTTGTTGAAATAAAAGTTGTTGTTGTTTTCCGTTGTTCAAAAATATGTGTTCTTGTATCTGTCTTGTATATCTATGACTTATACTTATAAACCTCCACCAAAATTAGGGCATTCCCTTTTGAGAGTGAACCTAACGGAGGTGGGGTGTTTCAGAACCCGTTGGACTTGCGTTGCCACCGCTAACCCGGTTTGGCCTCTTACAGTCAAGCCCAGTATGCGTGTCCCGTCCTTGACTTGGGTCGAGCCCACAAAGATAAGTATGGGTTACTGGTTGAAACGAGCCCCCTTTACTTGACACAAGCTATCCACCTAAGCTTAGTCCCCTCTAGTACATCCCACTTAACCCACTTCTTATTCATGTTTCAATTACATGTTTCATATTTTGGTTAAGTATTTCTAATCGTATTTCCAAATGCCACCCAAGGCACCCACTAGATTCCACATGCTACCCAAGGCACCCACTTAACCCCCTCATGTCCCACTACATGCTTATCTGGTTAAGTGTTTCTTAATTCATTAAGACCGTAACCTCATAAAGACCTCTCACATTAGACTGGCATTTGTGGCAGCTGGATTTGCCGGGCGGGTCCGGGCAGTCTTACACCACAAAAGAGCCTAACCTCGTGTCTTTACAATTGTTACGTATTTAGTTTATGCCTAAGACCTCTCACATTAGACTGACATTTGTGGCAGTTGGATTTGCCGGGCGGGTCCGGGCAGTCTTACACCACAAAAGAGTCTAACCTCGTGTCTTAGACGATTAATTACTCCTAATTAATCACCCCTAATTTGAATTACTTTCCCTATTCAAATTATCAATCAATTCCAAATTTAGCGATGTTCATAATTGACTCAATTATTTCCATCCATTTATGGTATGTAAAATCATACCAATTTCACCACAATTTTATTTTATGCCTTTTAAGGCATTTATGCCAAATAAACATTTTTAATATTATCCCCTTTTTCCCCACGTAGTACGTTTGTTCGTTTAACGTAAAGATATACGTTAGACTCGAATAGTCTAACTCATGAAATAAAGAAAACATCACATATATACACATAATTAAAACATAGATCTAACATAGGGGTGAACTTGCATATGTGAATGATGTTCTACATATAAAACTTGCATAGGCCAAGATTACAACTTGCATAACAACATATGTCATGGTTCCAAATTTAAAGGTGTGAACTTGATGAGAAATTGGCCACAAACTTGCATAAACCTCATGTATAACATAGATCCAAATCTAAAGGTGTGAACTTGATGAAATAATGGCCACAAACTTGCATACACAACATATGTCATAAACCTATATCTAAAGGGGTCAAACTTGCATAGTTAATAACATAACATGATTCATGTCCAACTCATAAATTCACATATGTGATTTATACGTCGCAACAATGGTGTAAACTAATATCTAACATGTAAAGTATCATGTCATAGCCTAATCTTTCAATTAAATTCTCGCATAAACTAGGTGCCATAATCATGTAAGGTCACATGTAATTCTACCCAAACTTGTATATGATTCATGTTTGAATCAACATCTAAACTTTCCTACATATGATTTTATCGTATGAATCAATATCGCAAACTAGCATAAGAAACGTGACGGTTTGATTGTATATAAAATTACAACATGGATGATAGCAACATAACTTCGCATCACAACATAACATCATAGGTATTTCAATCATAATCCTACAACATAATTACAACATGCAATCAATACTTCATATCACATCCATACAATCCGCGTTTTAACTTAATCTAATTAAATTACTAATTATTTTGCTAAGACTATCGAAATCACAACTCAAAAGCAGTCTTGAGTTCTGAATTCTGATTTCTGGAGTTGAATTAGCGCTCCTTTGATGAAGAATCGCTGTTAGGGTTGAGTGGTTCTGATTTGGTTGCTGTTCTTTCTCTTTGATTTGGTGGCGGTTGCTCTAGGGCTCAAGACAACAGCATGACGGCCATAGTTTTAGTTTTAATTTTGATTTAGGTTTTGTGTCTATGGGTCTTTTTTAGAGTTATGAATTAATTTAAGCCGTCGGATGTTCTTAGGGTTAATCAAAACCATTCAATTATGATAGGGTGATGAGTCAGCCCTAATGACTCAGCAAGGAGTCAGAATGGACTCAACAACACGGGTCAGCCTGAACCAGAAAGCTGTGCAGGCTCCAGCCTCGGCCTGGGCGCACTTGGCAGGTGCACCAGTGTAAATATGTACTGGTGCACTTCCCAAGTGCGCCAGTGCATTTATATATATATATATATATTTTTTTTCTTTACTTTGCCACCAAACTTCGTTCGTCCATAACTCTTTCATCCGGTACTCGTTTCCCGCAAACTCGGACTCTATCTCCACTAGAATTCCGAGACGTACACAATGGCGCAACCCAATCCCCATAATTCTCACGTCTGAGATTTATTATTCTTTATTTTATTTAATTTGATTATTCAAAAATCTAGGGTGTTACACAAGGGGTGGAAGATCTTCATGTTTTTTAACATTTAAATGATATTTATGGTTATACCATCAAAATCGTTGTTATAGTACTTGAACAGATCATTTTTTGGCTTCTAAGCTTTCTAATTTTAATTTGCATGGGCTTTTATTTATGTTTTTTTTTGGCAAAGCAAACCGTTTTTAGTGTGACTGTAACGACCCGCATTCTACGCATCATAGGATCGTAGAATATTTATTTCTGTCACATACGAAGTCGAATGGTCGTGTAACTTTAGGAGACGACTATTGGGGTCATTTCCCATGTTCATGATTTTTCCCGATTTTTAAATGACCATTTTACCCCTAGTTGGCACTGTTTTGGCCATAACTTTTGACTGGGAAGGAATTTTGACCTGAAACCACTTCCATTGGCTTCGGATGATGGTTTCTCTTTCCGTAGAGTGGTCACATTAGCCGAACGGACTTACCGTTTGGGAGATATGGCTGAAACAAGTTTCAGACGGTGAAAAACAGCTTAATTGGGCTTAACCGGGTGATTAGCAGCTAGGCCCACAGGGGAATTTCGGGTTTAGAGGTATTGGAGGACTGATTAGGGTTAGGTTATCACTTTCATTTCAGTTTTGAGCCGCCACAAACCTTCTAGAGACATTGGTAATGGCTTCCATCCTCTAAAATCACCCCAAAACACATTTTTAGCGAAGATTAAGCCTAAACTACATCAAAACAAGGCCAAATAGCAACAAAGCAAGGTTGGAGCTGCTGCTATACATAGGAATTCGACCCAAACAGAGAGTATTTCAGATTTGGTGTTTCATTTGTGGCCAAGGTGAGTGATTTGCATAGTTTTTGCACTAATTACGGTAATTAAGGGTAATTAGTGAAGATTAGCGAATTTATACGTAAATAAATTCTGGAAAAATTCTTAAAATTCTAAAATAATGTTTTAGGGCTCTGTTAGAAATTTGGGTTAATTTCGATGTGTTTTGCTAATCGTATGCTTAAACATGATTAAGAGGGATTATAGGAAAATGTGAGGCTTTGGCCACTTTTGATCCATTTTGATTCATTTAAATTGTTGTTTGTTGCTTGTGTTTGCTGTTATATGTTGCTATGACTCTTTGGTATGCTTTGTGAGTGATTCCAATAGTTAGATTGGTCGAAAACGCCGTCGAGAGGCGTATAAACAGTTGCTGGAAAGTTGCAGAAAACTGCAGGGTATCTAACCGGATCGGATCGGGTAGGGGATCGGATCGGACATATCCGAACCGGATCGGGGCGTGGTACTTTCTGGAGCATGACGTGAAGAGGCAACAAGGAAGGCCTGTTCGGATCGGAGGGGCGTAGCGTGGGATCGGAAGGAACAAGGAGGACTGAAGTGGAAGAAAGAGGAGCATGGATACCATATTCCGAACCGAACCGAGAGCAATACCCGAACCGAACTGATGCTGACGAGACGGAGACGGAGGCATTCAAGCTATGGGGTATCCGAACCGAACCGCTTCAGAATCACCGAACCGAACCGCATGAGGGAGAACACCGAACCGAACCGCATGAGGGAGAAGGACCCGAACCCAGAGGATGGTGGCACTCCGAACCGAACCGGGGAACGTATCCGAACCGAACCGAGCATGGGGGACCGGACGTGTACTTTTACTACTTCGTGATGACTCTTCTGAAGACCAACTCCAATTCGACCAAACCCGAAATGCAAAGGAAGTCCAAATGAGAAGTTAGAGCTCAAGATTCAGATGGGAATCAACGAGTTCGCTTCATGGTTGGGCTTTGCTGCGGGACGCGTGCCAAGGAGTTATCGACGTCTATAGCTTTGGACCACTATGGTAGGAGGTACGAAGGCGGATTCAGGGCCATTATGGCATCGGTAGAACCAAGGGCTACGACCAATGAAGTGGGTCATTGAAATGTTTGGTCATGACTCCAAGTGTTTGGCTTGGTCACAGCAGGGTTTCTACAAGTCGGGATTCGTCGTTACCTCAGTTTGTCTAGTGTTCCAAAGTGGTAGATGTCGTACGCTTTACGCACTGAGTGAGAGATGTGAGGATGGTTGCTATGGATGATTTGTTTGCTATCATTGTGACATGCACACCCCACCCCCGTATTCTGACACTATCTAATATGGCACCTTGGAGTGTTGTACGGTATGTGGTACTAACTCTTTGGTTGCAGGTCCAGGTTCAGGTATGGTTTAGTATACCTGTTATTACTCTGTTTAGATGCTTATCGCTCATACCAGGCTTTATGTCTGACCCAGAGTTTTATGTCTCTTCTTATTACTCTGGGTGCTCACACGAGCAGACTAGAGACAGGTTAGCTGGTGATGCACGGGTAGATGATCCGGAGACGAGCAGGAGGCTTCCACGTAATATATATAGTATTCTCCCTGTGTTGCTGAAGATCACTGCTTGGGCATTGTTGGTGTATCTTCTACTTCAGCTTTCTTTTGCTTAGAGACAGTAAATTTGGAAAATTGTAATAAGCTGTATTTGGATTTCCGCTGCTTTGATGATTGATGTTGATTTTAGTTATCAGCTTATGCATTGTCTCGCCTGTTTTGTGTCAAGTATGTTATTATTATATTTTATTCCATGCGCTGTGAGACATTCTACAGGTTTCTTGATTAGTTCATTCTCTTCTTTCCTTTCTCTTGACGTCCGTCCTGTGCTAGTCGGGCATGTGTACAGCGCACTTTCGGAGGAAATGCAGGCTGGTGCGGGGCGGGCTGTCACACTTGGTATCAGAGCTCTAGGTTGCGTAGTTAACCAAGGGAAGTTATCAGGGAGAGATAATATACGTATACGAGAGAGCATATTTGTGATTACTTTGGTTTTTAAAAGCTATATATATATACTATTAGTAGTATAAGGATGAAGTCGTACTGCACTAGCACCACTATGGAGTCGTTAATCATTTCCTTTTTCAGATTGACGATGAGCCGAGATACTAGAGGTGCTGGTAGGGGAGCCAATAATGGGAATGCTGCTGACATGAGGACAATGTTTACTGACCTCATGAGGGAGATGCTTAGAGATGTTCAGAGGGCAGCTCCCAATGGTGGAAATGGTGGTGGTCCAATAGTGCAGGCGCCAAGAGTCGACTTCGCCAAGCTGAATAAGGATTATACTAGCCTTGGTGGGAAGCCGTTCCACGGAACGGAGTCGGCTACGGATGTTCAGGATTGGATGGATAGTTGCGAACGTATCTTCGAGGATTTGGGTATCGAGGATGCGATGAAGAGAAAGCTAGCGTCCCGTCAGCTGCAAGGGCGGGCAATGAATTGGTGGAATGCTATAAAGGCAGCTACTCCCGAAGATCAGATTACTTGGGAGCAGTTTAAAGCTCGCTTTAGTGAGAAGTTCATTCCAGCTGCTCAGAAGTCAATGCTGTTTAAGAAGTTCTTGGAGCTCAAGCAGAATGGCAGAGCTGTCTCGGAGTATATTGCTGAATTTGACACTTTGTCAAAATATGGGTTATCTCTTATTGATACTGCCGAGAAAAAGAATGAGAAATTCATAACTGGTTTGGATCAGTACTTGGGGGAAAAACTTATTAACCACATCGATGAGACATTTGAATCGATTGTGGGGAAAGCGTTAAGATCGGAAAGTCTCTACCCTAAGTCGAAGACTGAGGTTGCATCTGCAGAAGAGCCAAAACCACAAGCAAGTGGTGGAGGCAAGGGTGGTTCCCAGAATAAAAGAAAGCAGAACCAAGCTAAGGATGGCCAGAAGAAAAAGAATAAGCAAGATGTTGAGTGCTTCAGCTGTGGTAAGAAGGGCCATTATGCTAGTAATTGTCGGGCCAAGCCAGCGGATAGGAAGTGCTTCAACTGTGGCCAAATGGGACATCACAAGGACAAGTGTCCACAGCCCCCTAAAGAAAAGCAAATGGTGAAAGCATATGCCCTTAATGCTATTCCTTCTTCGTCGAATGCCCCAACTGCGGCGGAGAAGGGAAAGAATGTCGTCATTCAAGGTATGCTTTCTGTTTATGATGTTCCTGTTAGAGTTTTGTTTGATACCGGAGCTTCCAGCTCTTTCATATCTAGTGACCTGGTAGATAGGTTGGGATTGGAGCCCGAAATTGTCGATAGACCTTTAGTAGTGACGAACCCGATTGGTGGTTCTACTAGCCTTAGCATGACTTGTCGTAATGTGGTCTTATCGAGTCATGGATGCATGTTTGTTTGTGATTGCTTTGTTTTGGGCTTTACTGGGTTTGGCATTATTCTGGGAGTAGATTGGCTCCAAAGATATGGGGTGGTGGTAGACTGTGAGGGCTTGTTGGTGACAGCTAGAGCGGATGATGGGCGGAGGATAGTGTTTGGTGGTCTACCCAGTAAGGGGGTATTGGCTAGTTTTCTAAACTCCCTCGACATTCCGCATAGTGAGTTGTCAGGTTTGCCCGTGGTTGGCCAGTATCCGGATATTTTCGAAGAAGTGACCGGACTTCCACCACACCGAGAGATTGAGTTTCGTATTGATTTGGTAAAAGATGCCAGGCCTATAGTGATGCCACTTCGTCGTATGGCACCAAGAGAGCAGCGTGAGCTCGAGGTGCAAGTCAGCGATCTTTTGAAGAAGGGATTTATCAGAAGGAGTGTTTCTGAATGGGGAGCACCAGTTGTGTTTGCTACCAAGGCGGATGGTTCCCTTCGTTTGTGTGTAGACTACCGCGAGTTGAATAAAGTGACGAGGAAGAACAAGTATCCTCTACCGCGGATAGATGATTTGTTTGATCAGTTGAGTGGCGCGAGAGTATTTTCTCAGTTGGATCTCGCGATAGGTTTTCATCAGCTTAGAGTGGAAGCTGAGAGTATAGCTAAAACGGCATTTCGAACGCCGTCTGGATTTTATGAATGGTTGGTTATGCCATTTGGGCTGACTAATGCCCCGGCATATTTTGTGGATCTTATGAATAGGGTATTCAGAGATCAGTTGAATAAGTCTGTTCTTGTGTTTGTGGATGATATTTTGGTTTATTCGAGGACAGAAGAAGAACATAAGGAACATTTAAGAGTAGTGATGGAGGTGTTGAGAAAACACCAATTGAAAGCAAAGTTTTCTAAGTGTCACTTCTGGAAGAGGGAAGTGAGGTTCTTGGGCCATGTTGTATCAGAGAATGGTATTGCCGTGGACCCGGCAAAGGTGGCTACGGTACAAGATTGGCCTACGCCCAAGAATGCAACAGATGTAAGAAGTTTCTTGGGATTAGCGGGATACTATCGTAAGTTTATCCAAGGTTTCTCCAAGTTAGCAGCACCATTGACCCAGTTGACCAAAAAGAATCAAGCTTTTGTCTGGGATGAAAGGTGCGAGAATGCATTTAAAAGTCTAAAGGACAAGTTGACAAGCGCACCAGTGTTAGTCATTCCTAAGGGGGATGAAGAGATGACGGTATACACGGATGCCTGTGGTACCGGACTGGGTGCTGTATTGATGCAAGGCGGTAGGGTTGTAGCTTACGCAAGTAGGCAATTGAAACCGCACGAGAGAAGATACCCTACCCATGATTTAGAATTGGCAGCGATCGTGTTCGCGTTAAAGATGTGGAGACACTATCTCTTGGGAGAAAGATTTGAGCTGTTTACAGACCATAAGTCGTTAAAGTATCTCTTCTCTCAGAAAGACCTGAATCTCCGTCAGCAGAGATGGTTAGAGTTCTTAGCTTCCTATGATTTTGACATCGCATATACAACAGGAAAGGGCAATGCGGTGGCTGATGCATTGAGTAGAAGACATGCCAGCTTAGGGGCTATGTTCCTTGAATGGAAGCAACTGGAGTTTATCGCGGGGTTTGATTTCAGACCAAAGTGCGAATTGGATCCAGAAATGTTAGCAAGTTTAACGATCAGACCCACTTTGATTGAACGGATCGGCTCTAGTCAGAGGGACGATCCTAACCTATTGGAAACCATCTCCAAGTTAGAGATGGGTATCGATGAGGAGATGAACAAGTATGGGCTTGATCGGGATAGATGGCTTAGAAAGAATGGAAAGCTTGTTGTACCCAATGTCAATGGATTGAGAGATGAAGTGCTTAGAGAATGTCATCACTCAAAACTAACTATACACCCCGGTGGTAATAAGATGTATCGAGATATGAAGCAGACTTACTACTGGGAAGGGATGAAAAGAGACGTTGGGAAGTTTATATCCAAGTGCATGAATTGCCAGCTAGTTAAAGCCGAGCAAAAGAAGCCTAGTGGGTTGTTGCAACCATTAGAAATTCCCGAATGGAAATGGGAGCAAGTCTCGATGGATTTCATCGATGGTTTACCAAGGACTAGATCGGGATATGACAGCATTTGGGTAATTGTAGATCGACTGACTAAAAGTGCAAGGTTTATACCAGTCAAATCGACTAGAACGGCAGCTAAGTTAGCGGAATTGTATATGAAGTGGATAGTGAGATTTCATGGAGTACCTAAAAGCATTGTGAGCGACCGAGACCCGTTGTTCACTAGTGGGTTTTGGAAGAGCTTACAAGAGGCTCTAGGGTCAGAGTTACATCTCAGTACCGCATATCATCCTCAGACCGACGGTCAGACGGAAAGGGTGAATCGTATTTTGGAAGATCTCTTGAGAGCATGTATATTGGATTTTGGTGGATCATGGGATGACCATTTGCATCTAGTAGAGTTTGCATATAATAATAGTTACCAATCCAGTATCGGTATGGCTCCATTTGAAGCTTTGTATGGAAGACCGTGCAACTCACCATCATGTTGGATAGAGACTGGCGAGAAGTTTATGCTTGGACCAGATGTGGTGAGGGAAACTTCAGATAAGATCAAGATCATTCAACAACGAATGAAGGCTGCCCAAGATAGGCAGAAGAGTTATGCTGATAAGAGGAGAAGAGACTTAAAATTCTCCGTTGGCGACTTGGTGTTTGTCAAGATTTCTCCGTTGAAGAACGTAATACGATTTGGCAGGAGAGGCAAGTTGGCACCAAGATTTGTTGGCCCATTCCCTGTTCTTGAACTAGTCGGGAATTTGGCATATAGAATTGACTTACCAGAAAAGATGGCGGGAGTTCATAACGTATTTCATGTTTCCCAACTAAGGAAGTTCGTTCACGACTCAGATATGACTATTTCACCTGATCAGTTAGAGGACTTCGAAGTAGAACCCGAGGCGGTTGGGAACCGCAAGCCGGCCCGTATCGTCGAGTACGACATGAAGCAACTTCGAAGGAAGGCGGTGAAGTTAGTCAAGGTTCAGTGGGGCGAGGACGAGAATGATTGTACTTGGGAGACAGAGGAGAACATTAGGAAGGCACACCCAGAACTCTTTGCCTGGTAAGATTTTGATTTCGATTTAGTTTTCCGCATGCTAGGATAGGCTTGCTTGCTTGTTTTGCATGTTTGATTGTTGTATGTGGTTGGTAGGCATGCGGGATCCTTTGTATGTTTTGGGTTAAGGAATTTCGGGGGCGAAATTTCTTAAGGGGGGAAGAGTGTAACGACCCGCATTCTACGCATCATAGGATCGTAGAATATTTATTTCTGTCATATACGAAGTCGAATGGTCGTGTAACTTTAGGAGACGACTATTGGGGTCATTTCCCATGTTCATGATTTTTCCCGATTTTTAAATGACCATTTTATCCCTAGTTGGCACTGTTTTGGCCATAACTTTTGACTGGGAAGGAATTTTGACCTGAAACCACTTCCATTGGCTTCGGATGATGGTTTCTCTTTCCGTAGAGTGGTTACATTAGCCGAACGGACTTACCGTTTGGGAGATATGGCTGAAACAAGTTTCAGACGGTGAAAAACAGCTTAATTGGGCTTAACCGGGTGATTAGCAGCTAGGCCCACAGGGGAATTTCGGGTTTAGAGGTATAGGAGGACTGATTAGGGTTAGGTTATCACTTTCATTTCAGTTTTGAGCCGCCACAAACCTTCTAGAGACATTGGTAATGGCTTCCATCCTCTAAAATCACCCCAAAAAACATTTTTAGCGAAGATTAAGCCTAAACTACATCAAAACAAGGCCAAATAGCAACAAAGCAAGGTTGGAGCTGCTGCTATACATAGGAATTCGACCCAAACAGAGAGTATTTCAGATTTGGTGTTTCATTTGTGGCCAAGGTGAGTGATTTGCATAGTTTTTGCACTAATTACGGTAATTAAGGGTAATTAGTGAAGATTAGCGAATTTATACGTAAATAAATTCTGGAAAAATTCTTAAAATTCTAAAATAATGTTTTAGGGCTCTGTTAGAAATTTGGGTTAATTTCGATGTGTTTTGCTAATCGTATGCTTAAACATGATTAAGAGGGATTATAGGAAAATGTGAGGCTTTGGCCACTTTTGATCCATTTTGATTCATTTAAATTGTTGTTTGTTGCTTGTGTTTGTTGTTATATGTTGCTATGACTCTTTGGTATGCTTTGTGAGTGATTCCAATAGTTAGATTGGTCGAAAACGCCGTCGAGAGGCGTATAAACAGTTGCTGGAAAGTTGCAGAAAACTGCAGGGTATCTAACCGGATCGGATCGGGTAGGGGATCGGATCGGACATATCCGAACCGGATCGGGGCGTGGTACTTTCTGGAGCATGACGTGAAGAGGCAACAAGGAAGGCCTGTTCGGATCGGAGGGGCGTAGCGTGGGATCGGAAGGAACAAGGAGGACTGAAGTGGAAGAAAGAGGAGCATGGATACCATATTCCGAACCGAACCGAGAGCAATACCCGAACCGAACTGATGCTGACGAGACGGAGACGGAGGCATTCAAGCTATGGGGTATCCGAACCGAACCGCTTCAGAATCACCGAACCGAACCGCATGAGGGAGAACACCGAACCGAACCGCATGAGGGAGAAGGACCCGAACCCAGAGGATGGTGGCACTCCGAACCGAACCGGGGAACGTATCCGAACCGAACCGAGCATGGGGGACCGGACGTGTACTTTTACTACTTCGTGATGACTCTTCTGAAGACCAACTCCAATTCGACCAAACCCGAAATGCAAAGGAAGTCCAAATGAGAAGTTAGAGCTCAAGATTCAGATGGGAATCAATGAGTTCGCTTCATGGTTGGGCTTTGCTGCGGGACGCGTGCCAAGGAGTTATCGACGTCTATAGCTTTGGACCACTATGGTAGGAGGTACGAAGGCGGATTCAGGGCCATTATGGCATCGGTAGAACCAAGGGCTACGACCAATGAAGTGGGTCATTGAAATGTTTGGTCATGACTCCAAGTGTTTGGCTTGGTCACAGCAGGGTTTCTACAAGTCGGGATTCGTCGTTACCTCGGTTTGTCTAGTGTTCCAAAGTGGTAGATGTCATACGCTTTACGCACTGAGTGAGAGATGTGAGGATGGTTGCTATGGATGATTTGTTTGCTATCATTGTGACATGCACACCCCACCCCCGTATTCTGACACTATCTAATATGGCACCTTGGAGTGTTGTACGGTATGTGGTACTAACTCTTTGGTTGCAGGTCCAGGTTCAGGTATGGTTTAGTATACCTGTTATTACTCTGTTTAGATGCTTATCGCTCATACCAGGCTTTATGTCTGACCCAGAGTTTTATGTCTCTTCTTATTACTCTGGGTGCTCACACGAGCAGACTAGAGACAGGTTAGCTGGTGATGCACGGGTAGATGATCCGGAGACGAGCAGGAGGCTTCCACGTAATATATATAGTATTCTCCCTGTGTTGCTGAAGATCACTGCTTGGGCATTGTTGGTGTATCTTCGACTTCAGCTTTCTTTTGCTTAGAGACAGTAAATTTGGAAAATTGTAATAAGCTGTATTTGGATTTCCGCTGCTTTGATGATTGATGTTGATTTTAGTTATCAGCTTATGCATTGTCTCGCCTGTTTTGTGTCAAGTATGTTATTATTATATTTTATTCCATGCGCTGTGAGACATTCTACAGGTTTCTTGATTAGTTCATTCTCTTCTTTCCTTTCTCTTGACGTCCGTCCTGTGCTAGTCGGGCATGTGTACAGCGCACTTTCGGAGGAAATGCAGGCTGGTGCGGGGCGGGCTGTCACAGTGACCGTCCCACTTTATTGTAGAAAAAGAGGCAACAGGTTCTCTGCACATGCACAGAAAAACTAATCTGATTTGAAGTCTCCAGTCACTATCAGTACAGCAGAAATAATAAAGATCACAAAAATATAAACTTACAACAGGTAAGACATAAGGCACTAAACTATGTCACAGTAAAACTAATAGTCGAAAAAACCACCCGTGAAGGGTGCCATAACACTACAATAAACAGCCTAAGTAGTTACGGATGTTTGCAACGGCTAGTTACAGTTAAAAATGCGGTCGTCGCTAGCCGTCCCCTAACTAAACCCGCGAGCCTACAGAAAAATTTCTCTTATTTATTTCCTACTCTCCTTTCTTTCTGCAAACGAATTAAAAATAAATACTAACCACTGCCGCTGCTGCCATCCACCTCTGCTGCCAACACCTTCCTGCCTGTTGCCGCCTCCCCCTTCACCCGTTGCTGCCTCGTCTCTTCTCGGTATAATTTCTAACCTATTTTTTTAAATTAATTAGTTAATAATTATTTAAATGTATATGTTATGTGATCATATAATGATTGTTGAATTAAAGTAGTTGATTTAGTAATGATTGAAAACCCTAAAATGTGGATTTAGTTGTTTATCGTTGAATATTGTATGTTAGTTTATCTTGTGTGTATGTATGTGTTAATGAAGCGTTATTTTATAGATAATAATCAATTATTGATATTGAATTTATAATATAGGTAATTAGATTTTAAATTTAAAATCTATTTAGGTTATTATCGATTAGAAATCGATTAATAAATTTTGTGATTTTTTTTATTTCTGTAGAATAATAACAACTAGTGATATATTATTCGAATTGTAGTTGAATTTGATTGTTACTGTAATGATGTTTTGTAATGAGTAACGATTCATTTGCTTTTGGGATTAGTGGTGTTAGGAATTTTAAATAGTTGAGGTAAAACTATTTAAAATACGTTGTTGTATATGGTTCTGAAATTGTTGTATATGGGTTTGGTAATCCTATTAAAGGAGTTGTTGGTATATACATTGTTGGATAAAATTGTTGTTAAAGGTGCAAGCCAAGTCAGGGGAGGGGTAATGCATAGACGTTACTCCGGTGCTACAAAATGACGCATTGTAATGGCAAATTTTTTGAAAACAGTTTGGTGCTAATGTTAAATTCCAAGTAATTAAAATCAGAAGAATATGCACCGTTATTTCTACATTATTAATTAAATAAATTATAAATTGAATATAATTAAAAGGAGCTCGTCGCGTAACGGCAGTTCGTAATTTTACAGTTTGAACTTTGAATGAGTATATCTGATAAAATATAGGTCGAAATTCTCCGAAACAAGAATCTTCTGAATCTACTGAACTGTGGTTTTGTAAATTATATATATATATATATTGATTTCATCAAGTAGACTTTGAGTTATGTCAAAATCAAATTTCTTTGAAAATCGCGGTGTGGTAGTTTTTAACTATAAGGAATTATTTGAAGAAAATGAAATAGGAATTATTAGAAAAACACATTTTAAAGTTAACAATTTATACCGTGATAAATTTATGTGGTGTTGTGATAATTTATACTGTATTGACAATTAAATCACTATTGATGTCTACATTATAAATTAAATAAATTATAAATTGAATATAATTAAATGAACAAAACACACAACGGTAGTTCGTAATTTTACAATTTGAACTTTGAATGAGTGTGTATGATAAAATATAGGTCGAAAATCTACGAAACAAGAATCTTGTGAATCTGCTGGATTGTAGTTCCGTAATGGAAAAGAAAATTTTGGATTTCATAAAGTAGATTTTGAATTATGTCAAAATCAATTTTCTTTAAAAATAACGGTGTTGTAGTTTTGAACTATTACGATTTACTAAATAAAATAGAAGGATAAATTTTAAGAAAAAAATAGGAATTTTTAGAAAGATAAGTTTTAAAGTTTATCATTTAGTTGAGAAATTTGAAATAAATACTGTTGAGAATAGAAGTCTAGTACTGCTTATACAGAAGGGGTGTGTAGAAGAGAAGTGATGTATTGTCGAGATATGACAGTGTGGTATATGGAAGCTTTTGTCCCAAAAGGCTTTATAATAATATATCCATGTGTTATCGAAATCTATGACATATATTTTTGAATCAGGAAAAATGCTCGATTATTATGTTGACCGTAGTTAGATGTATGAAGGTAGAATTGGAATGAAAGACTCAGTGAAAGAACATTTCTACAATAGTGTAAATGAATTTGTTAGATTTGCAGTATCTAATAATCGAAATTACAAGGCGCTTCGTTGTCCGTGTAGTAAGTGCAAATTGATGACGTTTTGGAAACCAGACATCGTTAAAGTACATTTGTATAAATCATGTTTTGTGCCAAATTATTATTTATGGGATCGTCACGGAGAACTTGTTGCGCCTACAGTAAATCCTGTAGCTTCAGAGGTCGAATTTGTTATGATGAATCCAATAGAATAAATGGTGGAAGATGCAACACGCTCAATGTTCCCTACTGATCAAATTGACGACGATGACGTCAATATTGAAGAAGAACCAAACACGAAAGTCAAAAAACTATATGATTTATCGGCTTCAGCAAGTGGCCATTGTGGAATGGTTGTGAAAGTGGAATTGAATTATCGGTAACCACTGAGTACATTACCATAAAATCAAAATTTAACCTTATAGAAGCTGCATTTACAGCGGTTGTACAAGCTGCAAAAAGACATATGCCACCTGATAATCTGATGTGCGATAGTCATTACAAAGTGAAAACACTAATGTCGGCTTTTGGTTTGCCGTACTAAAAAATAGATACTTGTATTAAAGGTTGCATGTTGTATTGGAAAGATGTTATTAATCTTAGAAACTGTAAAATATGTGGTGGGGAAAGGTATATACCTAGAAACAAGAATCACAAGGAAGTTCCATATACGAGAATGCACTATTTACCAATCATCCCTAGACTACAACGGTTATATGCATCCTCAGTCACTACATGTCATATGCGATGGCATAGTGTGAGAACACCAAAAGAAGGAACCTTGACACATCGATTGGATAGAGAAGCATGGAAATATTTTGATAGGATCTATCCTACATTTGTCGCAGAGAGTCGTAACGTCAGACTTGGCTTATGTACAGATGGGTTTTCACCATTTTCTCAGTTTGGTAGTAAATATCTATCTTGGCCTATTATCGTTACTCCTTATAATTTACCTCCATGGATGTGTATGAAAACACCATATATGTTTCTCATTGTTGTCATTATTGGTCCTAATGATCCAAAATAAGGCATCGATGTTTATCTACAACCATTAATAGAAGAGTTGAAAACACTATGAAATGAAGGAGTTGAAACATACGATATTCAAAAAAAAAATCGTCTGTTTTCTTTTTGTTATGGACGGTTAGTAATTTTCCTGCATATGAGATGCTTTCAAGTTGGAGTGCGGACGATCGTCTATCTTGTCCTTTATGCATGGAAGAAACACAAGCATTTTTCTTATGGTATGGAAGGAAGCATTCATGGTTTGATTATCACCGTTTTTTCTGCATGTCAATCATACTTTTAGAAGAGATTAAAAAAAACTTTAAAACTAACAGAGAAATGACTGTGCAAGCACCCAAAATTTGGTTAAGTGAAGAAATATACGATATTGTAAAAGACTATCCCAAGATACATGAGACTGGAGAACAGACATAAATTCTGGGTAAATCTGACATTCATAATTGGTGCAAACAAAGTATATTCTGGGAGCTACCGTATTGGAAAGATCTCCTACTTCGACGTAATATCGACGTTATGCACAATGAAACAAATGTATTTGATAATGTGTTTAATACTATTTTGAATGTCAAAGTAAAAAAAAGACGATATATATTCGAGACGTTGCATAGAAGAATATTGTAAACATCCAGAACTTCATATGAAGCCCAATGACGATATAAAACCCAAAGCGTGCTATGAACTAGACAACAAACAAATAGAACTTGTACTAAAATGGTTTGAGGGACTAAAATGTAAGGATGAGATTTCTTTTTATCTCTGTAGATGTGTTGACTATAAAAACAATAAATTGAGTGGGATGAAAAGTCATGATTGTCATATCATGATGAAAAATTCATTACCAGTGGTGTTCAAAGAATTATTGCTTGTAAAATTGTGAGGTGTTATAACAGAGTTAAGCCTATTCTATAAACAACTTTGTCAACGTTAAAAATTGATCGTCTCCGTAAACTTGAAGTAGAAATTCCGATATTGATTTGCAAATTAGAGAAAATCTTTCCTCTAGGTTTTTTTAATATAATGGAGCATTTACCTATTCATCTTCCATCCGAAACAATTCTTCGAGGTCCAGTGCAATATGGATTGATGTATCCTTTTAAGAGGTAATATTAGTAAAAAGTAATGCTTACAATTCAAAGTGACATTAGTGCATATAAATTGAATTAATTTTATATTAGGTATTTGAATCATTTAAAGAAAAAAGTACGACAAAAAGCATGAGTTGAAGGTCCGATTTGCAAATCTTATCTTGAAGAAGAAGCTTTATTCTTTTTTTTTCATTACTTCAGTGATCATGTGAACATATCATTTGTAAGTGGTCCTCGTAATGATGGGACCATGAAACACAATTTTTGTCCTATAATGTTATCTGTTTTTAGACAACATGGACGATCTTCTGGAAAATGTGCAGAAATATGATTAGATGATAGAGATCACCATGTAGCACAAACACATGTTCTTCTAAATTGCGCTGAAGTTGCACCATTTGTTAGGTTAAATTTTAATTTTATTGCAGTTGTGTGTACAAAAATTGTTAGCTAGTAATAAAATCATTTATATTTGAATATTTACGAATCAGAAAATCCAAATGGCGATCTCAGTAAAGATTTTTGCTAAATGGTTCTCGAAGTACGTTTACGATCCAATAAACTGCGTCAATGACAAGGGTTGGCAACATCTTGTGCTTCGACCAAAAAGAAATGCTAAGACTTATCCAATATTCTTCTTTCAATGGATTTAAATTCAACACCAAAGACCATGGTACTGACAGATTAACATATAGCAGTGGTGTATTTGTCAAAGGTAGTGATAATGTAATAACCCGAAAATCTGAGCCAATTTAAAAATTTTATTTTGGCAATTTTAGTGAATTTTGAATATTTAAAATGAATTATTTTGAATAATAACGACGAGAAATTTATTTTGAATGGAATTCGAACGTATATATTTATATAGATCGTCGTTAGAATATAAATATTTAATTATAAAAGGAATTAAAAATGGCGCGGTAGTTCGAAAATTCGATTTCAAATTCAAATGAATGTACAGGATTCAAAATAAACCGTATTTTAGCGAAACCAAAAATATTAGAATCTATTTTAGAATATCTTTCCAACGAATCCGAAAAATCAAAATTTCATAGCGGGAATCAAAAGTTATGCCCAGTTGAAAATTCAGAATAGTCGCTATGGAATTCTGGCCCTTAAAAATGGAAAATTTGCAAACGACCTTCGTTTTCGACTAAACCACTTTTGTTGGATCCAGGATGTCAAATTATTGCAAGATTCAAAATTCATAATTTTTGGGATTAATATGTGAGCGTGGCGAAATAAAACGTGTTTTGACAATTTTAGTCAATTTGGGTCGACCAGAAAATGGCCATTTTTCAAACGGTCTTCAAATTTGATGAAATTAGTTTTGTTAGGACCGTATCGTCAATACGAAGCTAGAAATATTTTTTTCTGGAATTTTTAGAATCAGCATGTGGCCTCGGTAATTTAAAATGTACGTTCAAATTGAATATATACTGATTTATATTTTAATTTAAGCGAAAACTGATCGTAACAGCCGAATTAGGTTACAAAACATATCCCATTGTGTTCGGAATGAGGTTATTTAGCTAGGGACGACAGTCGTTGGATCTCATTTGGAGTTCATGGTGTTAAACAAATAAATTACAAAATAAAAGAATAAAATAATACATATATATAAGGGGCAAACTGTCAAAACCCTAGTGTCTGAAAGAAGTCGCCGCCTCCACTCTAACATACGAATGGAATCATTCGAAATTTAATCCCCAAATCCCGACTAAAACACAAAGATTTATACCCCCGTTCTTCAGCAAACATTGTAGAGGAAGGGGAGAGCTTCAATTTGATATAGAGGTGATCGGGGTTAGTAGGGTAATCTGCTCGAAATTCGAGCATGAAGTGGCCGGGTTCACATTTGATTTCATGGGAGGTGGGCCCACCGAGCTCCATGTGGCTCAGGGCGTGGGGAGAGGAGGCTTCCGGCGGGCTATAAGGCAGTGCAGGGTCAACTCTAGAGGACGATGAAGTTGGGTTCAACGAGATAACGGGTTCCAAATGTTTAAAAGGGGAAGAAGGTTTTAAGGGCTTAGTTTTTAATTAATTAATTAATTATCCAATTGTGTAATTAGAGTATAAATCATCGTATTTTTTATTACGAGGTCAAAATCGTGTGAATTTGAATCCGTTGCGATCGTGGGGACGAGATCTTCACAACAAAACTGACCGCATCTGAAACTGAACACGTTGGAATTTCAGGCAAATTCAAACCCGTACCGAACCAGAAATTCAAACAAAACTGGCGGAGTGGATCCCACTGTGAGAACTCCTCACTAAAATTTTCTGTTCAATTATTTGTTTTATAACTGCATATGTAAACTGCTCCCCGTCGTTCGCAGACCATGGACGACTTGTGTGATTGTTTGTGTTGTGAAAATTGACTATGTGTTGAATTAAAATATATATTCATGTGTTGAAATAAAATATATATTCATGTGTTGAAATAAAGTATATATTCATGTGTTGAAATAAAATATATATTCATGTGTTGAAATAAAATATATATCAATGTGTTGAAGTAAAATAAATATTTATTTACAAATCGAACGATTTGTTTATGTACACCGATTTGACTGATATTGATTGGGACGATAAATTTTACACATCGCCCAACTGCAAAAATAAAAATCTGTGTTTGTTGATTTGAAACCCCACACGGGTATTGGGATGATACTTGACGTACACTAATCCCGATTGTTTAGTTATATGCCAGTCGATGGGTTGACAGACTGTGTAAGCGTTAATTATTGATATTTAATGCTTATGCAGTTGTGTGGTGCACTCTGGATGATAGTTGATGATTTATCGTTGCTGTTATATACATGTGTTGTAGTGAATCCATATAATTAACGTTATAAGGTAATTAATTGGGCCTTATTCCAATTTGGAAAATAAGGAATATTATAAGAGAAAATTCATGTGTTGAATAGAATAAAAATTCATGTGTTGAATAGAATAAAAATTCATGTGTTGAATAAAATAAATTCATGTGTTAAAGAAAATATTCATTTGTTGAATAGAATAACGAAGTTATGGAAATATATAAAGCCGTGTTGGCTAGATATGCGCCATTTTGACGCGAACGATATTTATATCGATTGTACTCGTTTTTATAATGATTAAAGAAAAGGAAGTGATTTCAAAATATAACGTTTTGAAAATATTATCATTTATAGAGTAATGATAAGGAATATTCAATTTTGGTTAGAAATTGAATATGATGTTCAAAACGTTTTGAAAACGAATTTAAAACGACTTATAAAATACGTTTTAAAAGGAAATCCATGAGATATATTTAATATATATTATATATATATATATATATAGAATGGCCTGAATAGAACGCGCCGTGCCGCGGTAGTTCGCGAATTTCGACCATTGACTTCGAATGGATATTACGGTAGATTCGACCGTCGGATTCTCCTAAAACCGGAACCGTTGGGTTCGTACCGAAAAGAGCTTTCTAAAGAATATTAGAAATTAGAAATCTAACGGTTGGATTTGGAATTATGTCCAAATCAAATTTGGAAAAGATCGCTGTAAGTGCAATTCGATGGCCGTTGATGGAACTCGACTGTACGGGCCTTGATAAAATTATTAAAAATAGTAATAACTTGTGTAAAATCATAAGAAATGATTTGTGAAGAATTGGGATGAAAAATTCCAAATTTGAAAAGATAAAAATAGATTTTTATCGAAATGAATTAGTTTTGAACTAGAATTATAATCCCATTTATTTTTAAAATAAATAAAGTGGATTTGAAATGGTTTTGAAAATAACCAGAATTTCCAATATATAAAGTGGAAATGTATTTGAATCGAAATTGTCATTGGAATATTTTGATGTTGGATTTCGTGATTATACAGATAGTGTTATGGAAATTTGAAAGATATATTTGTATCGTTATTTCCAATACGATATTTGTTGGTCGTAGAATTTGATATTGATTATAAGCCGATATATTTTCTATTCAGAGCCTTGTATTTAATATCAAATGTGATATAGGTTTATTGTGAACGGTGTTTTAAATAACACTTGTTCTTTAACCCGATAATTAATGGAATTTGATTTTGGGTTTATCGTGAACCGTGTTTTAGATGACATTGGTTCTTTAACCCAGTTAAAAACAGGATATTGATTTTTGGAAGATTAAAACTAAGTGGAGTTTTAATGAATCTTTAATTAGATTGAAGTGATCGAGAATGGAGTATCACCAGTTTTACTCCAGGCGATAGTTAAATCTTTAATTAGATTTGAACGTGAAATGGTATTAAAATTTACCAATAACTCTATGGTGTTAGATATGAAGTATGACCAGTTTTACTTCATGGGATGAATAGGTTGGGATTGGAAAATTAAAATGTTTTAGATGACAATGGTTCTTTAACCCAGTTAAAGACAGGATATTGATTTTGGAAGATTAAAACTAAGTGGAGTTTTAAAGAATCTTTAATTAGATTGAAGTGATCGAGAATGGGGTATCACCAGTTTTGCTCCAGGCGATAGTTAAATCTTAAATTAGATTTGAACGTGAAATGGTAATTAAATTTACCAATAACACCGTGGTGTTAGATATGAAGTATGACCAGTTTTACTTCATGGGATGAATAGGTTGGGATTGGGAAATTAAAATAAATGATTACTTCGGTGTGGTTTGCTAATCCCGACTAATTTGAATTGATATTCAAAAGAAGATTAAAGAATAAATTTAAAGAATTTATCTGTAATAAAATTAATGGGAACCTTTCCCAAAGTATGAGAATATTTGAATAAACGAATATTCTGAATTGGAATGAGGTGTATGTTGTGTTTGTGTAACACTTGTTTATTATATACGCGAGTTATCCAGAAAGACCCGGTTTATCCCATTCTGAATAAATGATTCGACGTGGTGTCGAGGATGAAGACGTTGGTTGAAGGCTGGAGGTCTTCACATCGTTTGGGTGGTTACTGATGATCTTGATTGGGCTGTACACCCAAGAGGAGGGAATCAGTTGGTGATCGTCCAGACGTACTTGGAGATCGATGGATATGCAAGGTACAAGGTGCCTCCGGTTTCGTTCAGACCCAGAACGGACTTGTAAATGGACTGTGTGTCTGACATTGGATTTTATTCTGTGTGATTGATTCCTATTAAATATATATCTGTTTGGCGACGGGGAATTTATTCTCTTACTTAACGCCCTTCTCTGAGACGTACGAGCTCAGAGGTTATATATTGATGGATATCAAACGCATGGAGTGAATTCCCTATGTGGCATGCCTAAGTGGCGATATGATTAAGGCTTCTGTTAAAAAGCAGAGTCGTGTGGTTGATGATCAAAGCACGGCCTGTGTGGCATAGCTTTGTGTAGCGTTGATTCGCGAGCCCCACACCCCGGTTGTGAACCAGAAACGGGAGGGGACATCAGGGAGGGCATGCGTTTCCTTCTAGCTAGAAGTGGTGTCAGTGGTTTTACACGCCCTGAAGAGTTTGACTTATGTGGTTGTTGGATTGCGAGGCGCCTCAGATATATCGGTGACTGTGTGGAGCCGATGGAGTTATAGGACTCATTTACACCCCAAAGGGCGGGGAAACGTAGTGTTCAGGCATTTTAATCCACATCGGTGGACCGGCCCTGGCGATCCAAAGGCTTGACTTAGTACTTGCCTGAGACTTGGTTTAGACAGTCTCGAATTCAGCGAGGACTATCTTTTGCCTTGGTTCACAGATGGAAATCCAGCTTCCAATAAGTGGCTTTGCAGTTTTGATTGTAGAGCCTAGTATTGGCGACATGATATATGGTACCCATGCCGTCTATGATTGATACTTATGATTTGAAGTTGTTTTATACACTATGCACTTATAATAGTATCAAATGATTCGTTTTAAACGTACCAAGCATGTTTGGCTATTATAAGGTAAAACCCTATCCCCCGGCTTGCATTGCATTGTGTGATAGGACCTGGGTCTTATAATAGCTTCATTTTTTCCAAAAAGCATTGCGCTGTTTTGTTATATGTACTGGTATTCTTGGGAGGAAACCCGTTCCGTGTCATACGGTGTGGTCCCTTGATTTACTTTATTTTAAAGTAAAGTTTTAAATAACTGTTTTAGTTCTCACACCAGTCACATGACTGACCTGGAGTTTATTGTTTTAACCTAAACTCTGGGTGCCCTTATTTTGACACGAGTAGCTAGTAGTTTTGGTTTTGTAGATTTATATTCATTTGATCCTGGTTTATAGCTGGAACGATACTCGGAAAGCTCTGTACCCATGTATTACTTTCAGTTGTGTTTTGTATTGTTTTTCCACCGCTATGTAATTTATTGTAATCTCTGATATTTTTTTGTTGTACTATAATTATTCATACTCTATATATTCTTGTATTCTGATGGAATTGTTGTAATAAGCAATGAAATGTTCTTCTGTTTGTGTTATGATTTGTCGTGTTCTCAAAACAATCAGGGGTTTCGAACGGTCTTGGCCGGTTTAGCGATCGACTCGGATCGAGCGAAATTCCTTTTCGTTACATTTTGTATCAGAGCATTGGTTTACAAAGCTCGAGAACAAGGCACATTAGAACCATACAAAAGAATCCATCAGAGATTGGATTAGTAATATCCAATAAGAATGACTCGTTAGAGATGGGATCAATAGTATCCTAGAACAAGTGTGAATAGTGATATTTTTGACATAAAAAATGAAAAGAAGTTTTGTTTTGAAAATTTAATTTAATTATTCATATTTGAATATTTATTTGTATTGATTAGGACAATCCAGTATATAAAGATTTTGCATATACGTCCAATCTGCGTGTATTTGAAGTTTTAATATATTGGATAGATATAGAATCACACTCTAGTCACCCGGGGATAATCCTGATGATGGTGCATCATCATCAGCATTTATATTCGAGTGTCGAAGGTGGGATATCTATATGATTCCAATTGACTGGTGTGAGAACCAAAATTAGATAGGGCTTATTGTTGTGATTTGGCACCAAAAATGTGATTTTTGACTATATATCAAAGTTATGAATTTGAAACGTTAATCAACTAATTGATTGATGGTTGTGTTGTTTGATTACTGTTTTAATTAATTGAATGTAGAACCTTCAGCCAAAAGGAACCAAATAATGAGTTGTATTGAAAATTAGTCGCATTTGCATACATATATATGTACTTACATTGAACAGGTCATAACAAGGAGGCTAGAGAAGGGGAATAAAATTGTTTGCCCGATAAATCATGTTTATTGCATTTCTTGGGTTTTTGATGATTTTATGAGCCGATTGGCTAGCCGCTTGGCTGTTTCTTTTTCTTTTTGGATTGGTGAGGGCCATGGGAGGCTATTTGAAATATCCCGAAGCTCACGGTGCAGGGGAAGTTATGGCGAAATTTTTCGAAAATTTAGGGTGTTAGCCAAATTTTTGAAAAATTTAAAAAGTTCTTAGAAACTGAAAAGTTGGAGAACTTAAGCCGTAATGAAAATAATGGAAGTTGATTTGTAAAACAACTTTCAGCTTCGTTCCTTTTCGGGGACGAAAAGTTTTAAGTGGGGGAGATTGTAATAACCGGAAATGTGAGCCAATTTAAAATTTTTATTTTGGCAATTTTATTGAATTCTGAATATTTAAAATGAATTATTTTAAATAATAATGATGAGAAATTTATTTTGAATGGAATTTGAACGTATATATTTATATAGATCGTCGTTAGAATATAAATATATATTTTTAATTATAAAAGCAATTGAAAATGGCACAGTAGTTCGAAAATTCGATTTCAAATTTCAAATGAATGTACAGGATTCAAAATAAAACGGAATTTAGCAAAACCAAAAATATTAGAATCTATTTTAGAATATCTTTCCAACGAATCCGAAAAATCAAAATTACATAGCGGGAATCAAAAGTTATGCCCAATTGAAAATTCAGAATAGTCGTTATGGAATTCTGGTCCTTAAAATGGAAATTTTGCAATCGACCTTCGTTTTTGACAAAACCACTTTTGTTGGATCCGGGATGTCAAATTATTGCAAGATTCCAAAATTCATATTATTTGGGATTAATATGTGAGCGTGGTGAAGTAAAACGTGTTTTGACAGTTTTAGTCAATTTGGGTCGACCAGAAAATGGCCATTTTTCAAACGGTCTTCAAATTTGACGAAATTAGTTTTGTTAGGACCGTATCGTCAATACGAAGCTAGAAATATATATTTTTTGGAATTTTTAGAATCAGTATGTGGCCTCGGTAATTTAAAATGTATGATCAAACTGAATATATACTGATTTATATTTTAATTTAAGCGAAAACTGGTCGTAACAGCCGAATTGGGTTACGAAACATATCCCATTGTGTTCCGAATGAGGGTATTTAGCTAGGGACGACAATCGTTGGATCTCGTTTGGAGTTCATGGTGTTAAACAAATAAATTACAAAATAAAAGAATAAAATAATATATATATATATATATATATATATAAAGGGCAAACTGTCAAAACCCTAGTGTCTGAAAGAAGCCGCCGCCTCCACTCTAACATACGAACGGAATTATTCAAAATTTAATCCCCAAATCCCGACTAAAACACAAAGATTTATACCTCCGTTCTTCAGCAAACATTGTAGAGGAAGGGGAGAGCTTCAATTTGATATGGAGATGATTGGGGTTAGTGGGGTAATCTGCTCGAAATTCGAGCACGAAGTGGCCGGGTTCGCATTTGATTTCAAGGGAGGTGGGCTCCCCGAGCTCCATGTGGCTCAGGGCGTGGGGAGAGGAGGCTTCCCCCTCCGCGGTGGCACTGTCGGATCGAAAGACGGCGGGCTGTAAGGCGGCGCAGTGTAACACCCCACATCCTTTAGTGTCACTCACAAAGGGAATGCACTAAGTTCTGTGGAGCATTTAGGGTAAAAGATGCAGATAAATTACAAGACAGACAAAATTAAAGCAGCGGAAAATAAAACTTTACTTTATTGATAAAATAGTTTGTACAACAGTTGTTTTCCAATATCAGAGTATCATCTGTCTTACAAAATAAAGAAGCATAAAATAACATTTATATTCCCCAATGTAGCATAAGCCAGCCATAGCAGCAGAAAAAGAGAGTCCAAAGCACTTTGTCAAAGAATCTTCGAGCTTGGGAAGAGTGACGGTCCAATCTAACCTGAGCTATACTATTCCCTCCTTAACTACTTGGGGGGGAACGGAAGAAAAGAAGATGAAAGAAAACTGGGTCAGACATAAAGTCTGGTAAGTTCAGTTACTTCTAGCATGTGAACAAGGAAAAACAAAACGAAATGAATTAACTGAATACAAGACAATACCATGATGATAGGGCCAACAAGATAGGATAAGATTAACACAAGATATGCTAAGACAAGATAAACTGGATATGCTTTAATACTTTCTCCGCTTCGCTATTAACCTGTTATTATGGTTTCTATGTCTCTGCACCACCTATCTAGTGTCCCAACTAGTAATCCGTCTAAAATGATAACGCGGTCCCAATCCCAGTAATTGTGGTTGCTTTTAGGCGTACATTTATTATTTATTACCTAGATCTAATCTAGGGTTTTATATCAAAGTACTTCCTAGATTCCACTCGGGTTTACGCGGCTTATCTAATGCTTCACAGATTCAGGGTTTATGCTACCTAGGTCCAACTAGGGATTAAGCTACCTGTCGAACGATGCCCCTAGTCTAGGACACACTACCTAGAGCGGTATATGTTCCTAGACTTTCCCCACGTATGTGTCGTGAATCGTTATCACCGTCTAGATGCACATGTCCTCTATATGTGCGACCCGAGTCCCGTGGCAGGGCAAATCAAGAAACACGGAACTCAGTCGGAAGCTTTAAGTTATCTGTCGATGCAGATGCTAAGGTCTGTTTTTTTTTTCCAGTGGCTATGGTCCCACTTGACCCCTCCCTCAAATATTGAAAGGCACACCTTAAAAAATGAGAACTATACGCAGGCCCCCCTATGCCCCACTAACCTATGGCCATCCGCAACCATTACTAGATAGCAAGTATGTGGTCTTTTGGAGTTCTTTGCTTTCCGTATCTCGATTGACTCAAGATGGTAGGTAGACGACGGGTCGCTATCACAGGGCCATTTGTCCCGCCGAATCACGCTGGTCCATCCTAGTCTTTAGGTTGCCTTATATTGCAATCAAGGCATACCCTTGGTTCTCCTAACGCAGACCTTAACCTCTGTGAGCCCAGGAGGATCATCTGCCACCTCACAGAGGGATACCAAGAGTACCCTCACGTCCCCTCGAAGCCTCGGGCTTCGTAACCCAATTCGTTGGAGCCTTCTTTAAGATCGTTCGCTCCACCTCGTGTTATACTAAGGATTACTACTTAGTTTTCTTAACTAAGGTTTACCACTTGGTTTCCTGAATCGCCTTTTTCTTAACTAAGCTTTACCACTTAGTCCTTTTAACTAAGGTTTACTACTTAGTTCTCTTTCTCGTCAAGTTGGATTGGTTAAGTGTCATTAGTCGATACAAGTAACTTAACCTATTCATTTGTCATGTTAAACTGGTTAAGTGTTATCAGTAATTCATGTTGACTTAACCCTACCAGCATCAAGTTATATTGGTTAAGTATTTACTTAACCCTACCCATTCATCTTGTATTGGTTAAGTGTTCTTTTTTAACTTAACCTTGCCTATCTGTTTTAACTAACATGTTATAACGGTTAAGTGTTCCCTTAGTTAACTTAACCCTAACATCAGTTTGATTAACATGTTCTAATGGTTAAGTATTGTCCCTTCATGTTTTTAACTTAACCCTATTCATTTATCAGACTTTGATGGTTAAGTGTTCAAGCTTACTTAACCCTACGGTCTAGTCCAGCTAACATATTAAATTGGCTAAGTGTATTAAATTTAATTAACCCCAACCTCTAGTCTAGTTAGCATGTTAAATTGGCTAAGTGTATTAACTTTACTTATCTCCAACCTCTAGTCTAGTTAACATGTTAAATTGGCTAAGTGTATTGAATTTACTTAACCCCCACTTTCTAGTCTGGTTAACATATTAAATTGGCTAAGTGA
The DNA here is from genome assembly GCA_030737875.1 of Allium sativum. Taxonomy (NCBI): domain Eukaryota; kingdom Viridiplantae; phylum Streptophyta; class Magnoliopsida; order Asparagales; family Amaryllidaceae; genus Allium; species Allium sativum. The sequence continues at coordinate 68,342,210 of CM060912.1, forward strand.
TTTTCTTAGTTACTTAACCCCTACAAATCTTGTCTTGTTACCATGTTAAGTTGGTTAAGTGTTCTAGTTAACTTAACCCTATCGTTCTAACTTAACTGTGTTAAGTTGGTTAAGTGTTCTTATGGACTTAACCCTCCCATTCTAGCTTAACTTTAATTGTCTTATTAAAGCACCATCCACTCACATTAGACAGGTATTGTTGTGGCTGCCGGTATGCCGGTTGGTTCCGGGCAGTCTTACGCCACAACTCAGTCTAACCTCGGGCCTTTATCGGGCTCAATGCCTTAACCTCCCACATTGGATAGGTATTGTTGTGATCACTGGACATCCGGGCGGGTCCGGGCAGGTTTCCATCACAACTCAATCCAACCTCGGGTTAAGCATGTTCGTATTGTCTAAATTTACTTTTCTCATTTAGGATAAATTATATAAGTAAATTTTCCCTAATTTACTTATTCCATTATTACTCTTTTAATGTACATTGTCAACATTTATTATTATGGCCCATTTTCCCTATATATCATATTTATAGTTTTTGGTATGTAAATTATACCAAATTAAGTGTCACTAACCATGATTGTTCTAAACATGACAATTACTCACAATTATGACTAAATTCAAAATTTGTGCTAACATACTTATTATGCCAAATTAACTTTAATTGACCCAATTCTAATTTAACATCCTAATTTACAATTTATGGCAAGACTAGAATTATTATTCTAGTTTACCGTTTACGCCAAAAACTTAGCTTACTTGCCAATACTAAATTTAATATGTCAAATTACATATTCCATAATTCATGTCAAATTTTCAAATTTGCGTTCTAATAAACATGCCATAATACATGTTCTAAATTATGTCAATCATAATTATGTTCATGTTCCACATTATGCCAATTTCCAAGTTTACAACCATGTTTAAGTCAAATTTATGATTTGCCCAAATCGTATTCCCATCGTTCGTGTAATCGTGATTTCATCCAAGATTATAGATAAATCTAGATTCGTGGATAAAAAGGGAATGAACCAAAATACCATGAAAAGATAGACATAATGACTAGCAGAAGATGATAATTCACTAATCACAGATCTAACAAATTACACTGAATAAACTGATTAAAGAATTGAAGGCCTATAGATCTGATAATATTATGACATAAAAAGTATTGAACAAATAACATAGGTTCAAGTATATGGGTAGATCTAACTTAATAGATAAATTCCCATAATCAAGATCCAAGGATAATTAAGAATAAACTGAATAGATAATCAAGTTTAGATCCAATCTCACAGTCATAATCCTAGGCAATAATATCATGTTCATGAATCGTAGGTAATTATCCACTATTGTCCTTGTCATAGTCATAGGCATTGGTTTATGCTCCTAGTCAAAGGCTTATGTTCATAGTCAAAGGCTTATGGTTTCAAAGGTCACAGTTCCATAGTCATAATCTTAAGCATTGGCAATTTAGTCACAATGTGTTCTAGGCCATAATCAAGAATCAGATCAAAAGTCATAAACAAGCACAGATTCAATGAAATGATAAGGCATATTTCTTATATTCTTTTAATTTCATGTCACAAATAGAAAAGGCGTTCAAATCTAAAAAGTAACCGACTTACATTGATTGGATCTAGAAAAGAATAGAAAGATAGCGTTGCTTGAAGCCGTTGAATCTTTACTTGAATCCTAACTTGTTTTGAATCTTCTCTTGAAAGACTTGAGCAGCATATCCTCGTCTTGATTTATATTTTATTTTAATCTATTTATTTAGATTTAGAGGAAGAAGAAGAAGCCATGTCCATCAAGAATTTGTGCAGCATAAGGTTAGAGAAGAATGGTGCAAAGAGAAGGAGACTAGGGTGCTGTATATATAGGATTGCAAGTTAATTTGAGCCGTCGATGAAGCCAAGGTTAATCAAAGCCATCCGTTCTAAAGAGAATCCAATTATGTTCACAATTACTTTCTTAATGTACATTATTAACGTTTATTATTAAATTTGTATGCACATTAGATACATCCCCCCTTTACACATTTATTATTAAATTTGTATGCACATTAGATACATCTCCCCTTTACACATTTATTATTAAATTTGTATGCACATTAGACACATCTCCCCTTTACACATTTATTATTAAATTTGTATGCACATTAGATACATCTCCCCTTTACACATTTATTATATATTAAACATTGGTTATTCTTAAATTAGTAACTTTAGTGTTAACAGAAATACGGGGTGTTACACGTAGGGTCAACCCTAGAATAAGATGAAGTTGGGTTCAACGAGATAACGAGTTCGAGATTTTTAAAAGGGGAAGAAGGTTTTAAGGGCATAGTTTTTAATTAATTAATTAATCATCCAATTATGTAATTAGAGTATAAATCGACGCATTTTTTTTCATACGAGGTCGAAATCGCGTGAAACTGGATTCGTTGCGATCGTGGGGACGAGAGCTTCACAACAAAACTGACCACGTCTGAAACTGAGCACGTTGGAATTTCAGAAAAATTCAAACCCGTACCGAACTAGAAATTCAAACAAAACTGGCGGAGTGGATCCCACTGTGAGAACTCCTCACTAAAATTTTCTGTTCAGTTATTTGTTTTATAACTGCATATATAAACTGCTCCCCGTCGTCCACAGACCATGGACGACTTGTGTGATTGTTTGTTTTTGAAAATTGACTTTGTGTTGAATTATAATATATATTCATGTGTTGAAATAAAATATATATTCATGTGTTGAAATAAAATATATATTCATGTTTTGAAATAAAATATATATTCATGTGTTGAAATAAAATATATATTCATTTGTTGAAGTAAAATAAATATTCATTTACAAATCGAACGATTTGTTTATGTACACCGATTTGATTGATATTGATTGGGATGATAAATTTTACACACCGCTCAACTGCACAAATAAAAATCTATGTTTGTTGATTTGAAACCCCACACGGGTATTGGGATGTTATTTGACGTACACTAATCCCGATTGTTTAGTTGTATGTCAATCGATGGGTTGACAGAATGTGTAAGCGTTAATTATTGATATTTAATGCTTATGCAGTTGTGTGGTGCACTCTGGATGATGGTTGATGATTTATCGTTGCTATTATATACATGTGTTGTAGTGAATCCATATAATTAACGTTATATGGTAATTGATTGGGCCTCATTCCAATTTGGAAAATAAGGAATATTATAAGAGAAAATTCATGTATTGAATAGAATAAAAATTCATGTGTTGAATAGAATAAAAATTCATGTGTTGAATAAAATAAATTCATGTGTTGAAGAAAATTTTCATTTGTTGAATAGAATAACGAAGTTATTGAAATATATAAAGCGGTATTGGCTAGATATGCGCCATTTTGACGCGAACGATATTTATATCGATTATACTCGTTTTTATAATGGTTATAGAAAAGGAAGTGATTTCAAAATATAACGTTTTGAAAATATTATCATTTATAGATTAATCATATGGAATATTCAATTTTGATTAGAAATTGAATATGATGTTGAAAACGTTTTGAAAACGATTTATAAAATACGTTTTAAAAAGAAATCGACGAAATATATATAATATGTATACTATATATATATATATATATATATATATATATATATATATATATATATATATATAGAATGGCCTGAATAGAACGCGCCGCGTCGCGGCAGTTCGCGAATTTCAACCACTGACTTCACATAGATATTACGGGAGATCCGACCGTCAGATTCTCCTAAAACCGGAACCGTTGGGTTCGCATAGAAAAGAGATTTCTAACGAATATTAGAAATTAGAAATCTAACAGTTGGATTTGGAATTATGTCCAAATCAAATTTGGAAAAGGTCGCTGTAAGTGCAGTTCGATGGCCGTTGAAGGAAATCGACTGTACGGGCCTTAATAAAATTATTAAAAATAGTAATAATTTGTGTAAAATCATAAGAAATGATTTGTGAAGAATTGGGATGAAAAATTCAAAATTTGAAAAGATAAAAATAGATTTTTATCGAAATGAATTAGTTTTGAACTAGAATTATAATCCCATTTATTTTTAAAATAAATAAAGTGGATTTGAAATGGTTTTGAAAATAACCAGACTTTTCCAATATATAAAGTGGAAATGGATTTGAATCGAAATTGTCTTTGGAATATTTCGATGTTGCATTTTGTGATTATACAGATAATGTTATGGAAATTTGAAAGATATATTTACATCGTTATTTCCAATACGATATTTGTTGGTCGTAGAATTTGATATTGAATCTAAGCCGATATATTTTCTATTAAGAGCCTTGTAATTAATATCAAATGTGGTATGGGTTTATCGTGAACGGTGTTTCAAATAACACTTGTTCTTTAACTCGATAATTAATGGAATGTGATTTTGGGTTTATCGTGAATCGTGTTTTAGATGACATTGGTTCTTTAACCCAGTTAAAGACAGGATAATGATTTTTGGAAGATTAAAACTAAGTGGAGTTTTAATGATTCTTTAATTAGATTGAAGTGATCGAGAATGGAGTATCACCAGTTTTGCTCCAGGCGATAGTTAAAACTTTAATTAGAATTGAACCTGAAATGGTAATTAAATTTATCGATAACACCGTGGTATTAGATATGAAATATGACCAGTTTTACTTCATGGGATGAATAGGTTGGGATTGGGAAATTAAAATGTTTTAGATGACACTGGTTCTTTAACCCAGTTAAAGACAGGATATTGATTTTTGGAAGATTAAAACTAAGTGGAGTTTTAATGAATCTTTAATTAGATTGAAGTGATCGAGACGGAGTATCACCAGTTTTGCTCCAGGCGATATTTAAATCTTTAATTAGATTTAAACGTTAAATGGTAATTAAATTTACCGATAACACCTTGATGTTAGATATGAAGTATGACCAGTTTTACTTCATGGGAAGAATAAGTTGGGATTGGGAAATTAAAATAAATGATTACTTCGGTGTGGTTCGCTAATCCCGACTAATTTGAATTAATATTCAAAAGAAGATAAAAGAATAAATTTAAAGAATTTATCTTTAATAAAATTAATGGGAACCTTTCCCAAAGTATGAGAATATTTGAATAAAGGAATATTCTGAATTGGAATGAGGCGTATGTTGTGTTTTTGTAACACTTGTTTATTGTATACGCGAGTTATCCAGAAAGACCAGGTTTATCCCATTCTAAATAACTGATTCGACTTAGTGTCGAGGATGAAGACGGTGGTTTTAATTTTAGATCCACGCGCCACCAGCCCACCACGAGCGTGGACAAGCCTCCTTATCTGATTCTCTAGCTCGAGATCGACATAGAATGGTGAGATTTTAATTTTAGATTTTTAATTTATAAAAAGCTATAATCTTTATAATATATAAAGCATAGAGGATCAAAAGAGGATTTTTATTTTGTATTTCTAGCGAATAAAAATATGATTTTTATATAGTAGAGATAATAAAAATATGATTTTTATAAAGTAGAGATAATAAAAATATAATTTTTATATAGCAGAGATAATAAAAATATGATTTTTATATAGTAGAGATAATAAAAATATGATTTTTATATATTAAAGAATATAAAAATGTGATTTTTATATATGTAACGAATATGGAAGACAAAGGAGACAAAAGGCGAGCACGGCTAAGATTTTCTACATAAGAAGAGTCGCGGCGTTTGGTTTAGCTCTTGGTGAGAACTCCTCACAAAAATTTTATGTTCAGTTACTTATTTTATAACAACATATATAAACTGCTCCCCGTCATCCACAGACCATGGACGACTTGTGTGATTGTTTGTGTTGTGAAATTTGACTGCTGATTGTGATGTGAAAAATATATATCATGTGTTGAAATAAAATATATATTCGTGTGTTGAAATAAAATATATATTCATGTGTTGAAATAAAATATATATTCATGTGTTGAAATAAAATACATATTCATGTGTTGAAATAAAATATATATTCATGCGTTGAAATAAAATATATATTCATGTGTTGAAATAAAATATATATTCATTTACAAATCGAACGATTTGTTTATGTACACCGATTTGACTGATATTGATTGGGACGATGAATTTTACACTTCGCTCAACTGCACAAATAAAAATCTGTATTTGTTGATTTGAAACCCCACACGGGTATTGGGATGATATTTGACGTACACTAATCCCGATTGTTTGGTTGTATGTCAATCGATGGGTTGACAGATTGTATAAGCGTTAATTATTTATATTTAATGCTTATGCAGTTGTGTGGTGCACTCTGGATGATGGTTGATTATTTATCATTGGTATTATATACATGTGTTGTATGGAATCCATATAATTAACATTATACGGTAATTGATTGGGCCTCATTCCAATTTGGAAAATAAGGAATATTATAAAAGAAAATTCATGTGTTGAATAGAAAGAAAATTCAAGTGTTGAATAGAAAGAAAATTCATGTGCTGAATATAAAAGAAAATTCATGTGTTGAATAAAATAAATATTCATGTGTTGAATAAAAATATAAGTCATGTGTTGAAGAAAATATTCATTTGTTGAATAGAATAACGAAGTTATTGAAATATATAAAGCCGTGTTGATTAGATTTGCGCCATTTTGACGTGAACGATATTTATGTCGATTTTATTCATTTTTATAATGAATATCGAAAAGGAATTGATTTCAAAATATAATGTTTTGAAAATATGATCATTTATATATCGATGATATGGAATATTCAATTTTGACTTGAAATTGAATATGAAGTTGAAATCGTTTTGAAAACGAATTTAAAACGATTTATAAAATACGTTTTAAAAGGAAATCGACGAAGTATACATTATATATTATATATATATAATATAATGGCCTGAATAGAACGCGTTGCGCTGCGGCAGTTCGCGAATTTCGACCATTGGCTTCGAATGGACATTATGGGAGATCCGACCGTCGGATTCTCCTAAAACCGGAACCGTTGGGTTTATATCGAAAAGACCTTTCTAACGAATATTAGAGATTTGAAATCTAACTGTTGGATTTGGAATTATGTCCAAATCAAATTTGGAAAAGGTCGTTGTACGTGCAGTTCGATGGCCGTTGATGGAAATCGACTGTACAGGCCTTGATAAAATTATTAAAATTATCAATAATTAGTGTAAAATCATAAGAAATGATTTGGAAAGAATTGGGATGAAAAATTCCATATTTGAAAAGATAAAAATAGATTTTTATCGAAATGAACTAGTTTTGAACTTGAATTATAATCCCATTTATTTTTAAAATAAATAAATTGGATTGAAATGGTTTTAATATAACTAGAATATTACAAGGTATGAATTGGAATGGAATGGAATTCGATTTGGTAATAATCGAAGTGAATTTCTGTGGAGGAAGACTGCTAATATATATGGAATTTAAAAGGCTTTGCCGTTATTCCATTTATATTATTAGTTGGATATGGAAGTTCATATCGATTATATATATTGATCTGTTTCTTGTGAAAATTCCATTGTTAATGGAATGTGATTTTGGGTTTATCGTGAACCGTGTTTTAAATGACATTGGTTCTTTAACCCAGTTAAAGACAGGATATGATTTCCCAAGTTAAACACTCATTAATATTGATTTTTGGGAAGATTAAAACCAAGTGGAGTTTTAATGAATCTTTAATTAGATTGAAGTGATCGAGACGGAGTATCACCAGTTTTGCTCCAGGCGATATTTAAATCTTTAATTAGATTTAAACGTTAAATGGTAATTAAATTTACCGATAACACCTTGGTGTTAGATATGAAGTATGACCAGTTTTACTTCATGGGAAGAATAAGTTGGGATTGGGAAATTAAAATAAATGATTACTTCGGTGTGGTTCGCTAATCCCGACTAATTTGAATTAATATTCAAAAGAAGATAAAAGAATAAATTTAAAGAATTTATCTTTAATAAAATTAATGGGAACCTTTCCCAAAGTATGAGAATATTTGAATAAAGGAATATTCTGAATTGGAATGAGGCGTATGTTGTGTTTTTGTAACACTTGTTTATTGTATACGCGAGTTATCCAGAAAGACCAGGTTTATCCCATTCTAAATAACTGATTCGACTTAGTGTCGAGGATGAAGACGGTGGTTGAAGACCGGAGGTCTTCACATCGTTTGGGTGGTTACTGATGATCTTGATTGGGGGTACACCCAAGAGGCGGGTATCAGTTGGTGATCGTCCAGACGTACTTGGAGATCGATAGATATGCGAGGTACAAGGTGCCTCCGGTTTCGTTCAGACCCAGAACGGACTTGTAAATAGACTGTGTGTCTGACATTGGATTTTATTCTGTGTGATTTATTTCTATTAAATATATATCTGTTTGGCGGTGAAGAATTTATTCTCTTGCTTAACGCCCTTCTCTGAGACGTACGAGCTCAGAGGTTATATATTGATGGATATCAAACGCATGGAGTGAATTCCCTATGTGGCATGCCTAAGTGGCGATATGATTAAGGCTTCTGTTAAAAAGCAGAGTCGTGTGGTTGATGATCAAAGCACGGCCTGTGTGGCATAGCTTTGTGTAGCGTTGATTCGCGAGCCCCACACCCCGGTTGTGAACCAGAAACGGGAGGGGACATCAGGGAGGGCATGCATTTCCTTCTAGCTAGAAGTGGCGTCAGTGGTTTTACACGCCCTGACGTGTTTGACTTATATGGTTGTTGGATTGCGAGGCGCCTCGGATATATCGGTGACTGTGAGGAGCCGACAGAGACATAGGACTCATTTACGCCCCAAAGGGCGGGGAAACACAGTGTTCAGGCACTTTAATCCACATAGGTGGACTGGCCCTGATGATCCAAAGGCTTGACTGAGTACTTGCCTAAGACTCGGTCTAGACAGTCTCGAATTCGGTAAGGACTATCTTTTGCCTTGTTTCACAGATGGAAATCCAACTTCCAATACGTGACTTTGCGGTTTTGATTGTAGAGCCTAGTATTGGCGACATGATATATGGTAATCATATCGTCTATGATTGATACTTATGATTTGAAGTTGTTTTATACACTATGCACTTATAATAGCATCAAATGATTTGTTTTAAACGTACCAAGCATGTTTGGCTATTACAAGGGAAAACCCTATCCCCTGGCTTGCGTTGTATTGTGTGATAGGACCTGGGTCTTATAATAGCTTCATTTTTCCAAAACGCATTGCGCTGTTTTGTTATATGCACTGGTATTCTTGGGAGGAAACCCGTTCCATGTCATACGGTGTGGTCCCTTGATTTACTTTATTTTAAAGTAAAGTTTTAAATAACTGTTTTAGTTCTCATACCAGTCACATGACTGACCTGGAGTTTATTGTTTTAACCTAAACTTTGGGTGCCCTTCTTTTGACACGGGCAGCTAGTAGTTTTGGTTTTGCAGATTTATATTCACAGGATCCTGGTTTACAGCTGGAACGATACTCGGAAAGCTCTGTATCCGTGTATTACTTTCAGTTGTGTTTTGTAATTTTTTTCCGCTGCTATGTAATTTATTGTAATCTCTGATATTTTTCTGCTGTATTATAATTATTCATACTCTGTATATTCTTGTATTCTGATGGAATTGTTGTAATAAGCAATGAAATGTTCTTCTGTTTGTGTTCTGATTTGTCGTGTTCTCAAAACAATCAGGGGTTTTGAATGGTCTTGGTCGGTTTAACGATCGACTCGAATCGAGCGAAATTACTTTTCGTTACATATGATCTAGAAGAGCATATAAAAGACTTTTATGGCTTCTTGACACAGATTTTAGAGTTGACATATGTACAACCTTATGAAAAAGTTGTTTTATTCAAGTGCAACTAGTTCAACAATGACCTTGGTATTGGGATCAACGTGCATAAAGATTATAAGCTTATAGAAATAAATCGCACATCACATTACTATAAGTATGCATGATCCTTTCTATTGGCTAAGCAAGAGTTACAAGTTTACTTTACTCCATATCCGTCCTTAAAAAGAGATAAAGCATATTGGTCTGCTGTAATTAAAACAAAGGCAAGATTTATGTTTGAAGGAATTGCTATTCCAGACGATGTAGCGTATCAAACGGATGCAAATCAAAACGATGAAATAATAATTGCTAATGATGTTGATTTAGGGTCTTTGAATGATGAATCAAATGTTTTAATAGAAGCATCTGAGAGTACAGAGGACAACGATATAGAGTATGAGACCGAGACCGAATCAGAAAATGAAGAAGACTAATATTATTTGTATCATTAGTTATTTACATATATTTTGAATTTTAAATATGTTGTGAGCTATTATGTATAATGATATGTTTTATATGATGTGCTACGTTGTGAACTTATATGATGTGCTACGGTTATCTGTACATTTACTTACCATGAAGGCGACAATGTGGACTATTATCTGGTTCTTCTCCTTTTATGTAAATAGGTCTTGTAGTTGCATTTGATAATATATGCGATATGAGTTTATTTGATTATGGATGTGCTTAATGATATATGTGTTATTATTATACGAAATAATATGTTTGTGACAGATATGCCTCCTAGACGTCGACCTACCCACAGTTCAGAGGCAGGTGCGAGCGGTACAACACCGGATTTACGTCTGATCGTAGAGCTCGTATCCAAGACCGCAGGGTAAGTTTCTAATTTCGTAAACATTTACTATTCAAAACTTATTGAATTCTAATATCGTACTTTTTGCAGGGGGTTTGAGATTATTCCTGGAGATCTTGTTTTATCTGTGCCTAGATCAGCATATATCGCTAGGTTGACACAGACGTGGGCCTACTAGGATGACATTCCTATGCAGATTAGAAATGACATCCTCGCGGCGGTTCTTGTAAGTATAATATATTTATCATTTACAAAATTATATAAAATATGTAATACAGTTTGTTTGTTAATTTATAGGTTGTTGGATGGGTCAGGGACGAAGATATGAATCTTTTCCTCACTGCATGAAACCAAAAGATGAGGAAAAATCATACATGCAACATACAAAAGGAAAAAGCAGCGGGAAAGAGGTCTCCATGGATGAGCGAGAGGTCTTGAAGCGACCCAAACTTGCCCTTACGGGAAAGCCCGGATTGAGTTGAGAACATGACAAATCAAAACACAAACATAAGAACATTTCATTGCTATTACAACAATTATATCAGAGTACAAGAATATAACAGAGTATGAATAAGTAATATACATTTGACAATTATCAGAGATTCAAATTACGAAGCAGCGGAAAATCAATACATAACACAACTGTAAGAAATACACAAATAGAGAGCATTCTGAATATAGCTCCAGCTGTAAATCCAGGATCTGTGAATATATTATCTGCAAAACCAAAACTGCTAGCTGTCCGTGTGGAAAATAGGGGCACCCAGAGTTTAGGTTTTAACAATAAACTCCAGGTCAGTCATGTGACTGGAGTGAGAAATAAAACAGTTATTAGCTTGATTTTAAAGTCAGATAAATCGTGGGACCACGCCATATAACAAGGAACGGGTTTATCCCCCATGAATACCAATTCATTAAAATAACAGCACAATGCTAAAGAGAAAAATGAAGCTATTATAAGACTCAGATCCCATCACACAATGAACGCAGTCGAGGATAGAGTTTTCCCTCATAATAGCCAAATATGCTTGATACACGAAATTTCGTCTTTTATTATTACTATAAGCGAAGAAATCAACTTCAAATATAAATGTATCAATCATAGGCGGCGTAGGTACCATTATATTACGTCGCCGTATATATTTACAACTAAAACCGAATATCACGTATTGGAAATTGGGTTTCCATCTATGAAACAAGGGAAGGGATTATCCTCACTGATTTCGAGACACACTAGCAAGTGCCTCAGGATCCCCCGTAGTGAACCCCTTATATCTTCATGGTCGGTCATCCGTCGATGATTAGTCATACCATAAACTGTATGTTAGCCGATTCTATCGAACCTCTAAAATGGTCAGTACGTCTGCCATATCCATCATCCCCGTAGTGACATATCCATTAGCCCCGCAGTGACCGATATATCCGAGGTACCTCGTCTCCCATCAAGTGATAATAGTATGCAACATCCACATGAGTAAACAGTCTAGGCACCATACCATGACATTAGTCGTAGCAAGAACTAACATATGTCCATTTCCATGCAGTCACTATCCCGTTTTTGGTTCACACCTGGGTGCGAGGCTCGCGAATTAACGCTACACAAAGCTATGCTATTTAAAGCCGTGCTTTGATCATTAACCACAAGGCTCTGCTTTTAAACAAAAGTCTTGATCATTTGCATCTCATCATGCCACACTGGCAATTCATGCCATGCGACTGATATCTATCGATGTATAACCTCTAAGCTCGTACGTCTTAGAGAAGGGTGTTAAGCAAGAGAATAAATTATCCGCCACCAAATAGATATATATTTAATAGAAATCAATCAACACAGAATAAAATCCAATGTCAGACATACATCCATTTACAAGTCGATTTTGGGTTTGAACGAAACCGGAGGCACCTTATTTCTCGTCCCATATGTCCAATACAGGAGAGAGGTCCTCGCATATCCGCTCGATCTCCAAGTACGTCTAGACGACCACCATTTATTACCTTGTCTTGGGTGTACAGCCCAATCAAGACATCAGTAATCATCCAAAGGATGTGAAGACCTCCGGTCTTCAACCACCGTCTTCATTGTCGACTAATCGTCGAACCAGTTATTCAGAATGGGTATAAACCCGGCATTTCCGAATAACTCGCGCATATTATAAACAAGTGCTATAAAAACACAATATACGCCTCATTCCAATTCTGAATATTATTTTATTTAAATATTCTTATCCTTTGGGAAAGGTTCCCATTAATTTTATCAAAGATAAATTATTTAAATTTATTCATTAATCTTCATTTGGATATCAATTCAAACCAAATTAAGGTTTATCCAAACTAGTCGGGATTAGCGCTTCTTACCGAAGTAATCGTTTGTTTTATTTCCCAATCCCAACTTATTCATCCCATGGAGCAAAACTGACAATACTCCATATCTAACATCACGGTGTTATCGGTAAATTTAATTTTCATTTCACTTTCAAATCTAATTAAAGATTTAACTATCGCTTGGAGAAAAACTAGTGATACTCCATTCTCGCCTATTTTCCCAAATTTGATAATTTAAATTATCATATCCTCATTTCGATCTAATTAAAGATTCATTAAAACTCCACTTAGTTTCAATCTTCCTAAAAATCAATATCAATGATTATTTAATTTTGGGAAATCGAACATGCCGCATCGACAAACTACACCGTACCATTGATTTCTGCCGATATATAACCTCTAAGCTCGTACGTCTTTAGAGAAGGGTGTTAAGCAAGAGAATAAATTCTCTGCAACCGAACAGATATATATTTAGCAGAGATCAACAATACAGTTCAAAATACAGTGTTAGACATATAATGATGTCTTTAACTGGGTTAAAGAACCAATGTCATTTAAATCACATCTCACGATAAACCCAAAATCACATTCCATTAATTATGGAATCTTCACGGAAAACAGATCAATATATATAATCGATATCATTTTCCCTATCCAACTAATAATACAAATGGAATAACGGCAAAGCCTTTTAAATTCCATATATATTAACAGTCTTCCTCCACAGAAGCTCACTTCGATTATTACCAAATCGAATTCCATTCAATTCCGATTTATTTTATTAAATTGATTTATTTTACTAAATTGGAAAACTTTAGTTTGGAAATTTTCCATTAAATCTTAATAAAAATATTTATAAATTCCAAATCACATTTCACTGTAAATCAGGTTAAAGAACGAATGTCGTTAAAAACACATTTCATAATTAACCCAGTTCACATTCCATTTTATTCCATTTAATAAATATAACCGGAAACTCTAATAATCTTAATTAAAAGATTTATTCTTTTCTCGCGGGGTTTAAGAACAGTGTTATTTAAGACACCATTCATGACAAACCTAAAATCCAATTCTTTTATTCAATTCCAATTAAACATTAATTAATCGGAAAACTTCACTAAATCATAATTAAAAGATTTATTCTTTTTCTCAACCGGGTTTAAGAATAGTGTTATTTAAGATACCGTTCAGGACAAATCCAAAATCCAATTTGATATCAAATACAAAGCTCTGAATAGAAATTATGTCGGCTTATATTCAATATCAAATTTTGGAACCAACAAATATCGTTTTGGGAATAACGATGTGTGTGTGTGTGTGTGTATATATATATATATATATATATCTTCCAAATTCCCATAACAATATCCGTATAATCATGGAATCCAATATCGAAATATTCCAAAGATGATTTCCATTCAAATACATTCCAATTGTTATATTGGAAATTTGTGGTTATATTAAAACCATTCTCAATCCAATTTATTTATGTAAAAATAATTGGATTATAATTCTAGTTAATAACTAGTTCATTTCGATAAAAATATATTTTTATCTTTTCAAATATGGAATTTTTCATCCCAATCCTTTTCAAATCATTTATTATGATTTTACACAAATTATTGATATTTTTAGTAATTTTGTCAAGGCCTTTTCCACCGATTTCCATAAACGATCATTGAACTACACTTACAGCGACCTTTTAAAAATTTGATTTGGACATAATTCCAAATCCAACCGTTATATTTCAATTATCTTATATTCGTTTGAAATCTCTTTTCGATATGAACCCAACGGTTCCGGTTTTAGGAGAATCCAACGGTCGGATCTCCCGTAATGTCAATTCGAAGTTATTGGTCGAAATTCGCGAATGGTCGCGGCGCGGCGCGTTTTATTCAAGCCATTAAATATATATAATATATAAACTATATATATTTCATCAATTTCAATTTAAATGTATTTTATAAATCGTTTATAAATTCGTTTTAAAACGATTTTAACTTCAATTTTAAATCGAAATTGAATATTCATATCATTATAATACATAAATGATAATATTTTCAAAATATCAGGTTTAGAAATCATTTCCTTTTCGATATTCATTATAAAAATGAATAAAATCGATATAAATATCGTTCGCGTTAAAATGGCGCAAATCTAATCAACATGGCTTATATATTTCAATATTTTCGTATCCCAAATCAGACATCAAATCAGATTTTAATCCTTTACTGAATATTATTTTAAAATATTCGTTATTTTAAAATTGGAATGAGACATAGTCAATTACCATATAATGTTAATATGGATTTCATACACACATGTACACAACAATAACTATACACATTCAACCATCATCCATAGTGCATCACATAACTGCATAAGCATTAAATGTAAATAATTAACGCTTACAACAGTCTGTCAACAATCGATTGACATACGACTAAATATTGGGATTAGTGTATGTCCAGTATCATCCCAATACCTGTGTGGGGTTTTCAAACAACAAATACTGATTATTATTTGTGCAGCTGGGCGATGTGTAAAGTTTATCGTTCCAATCAATATCAGTTAAATGGGTGTACATAAACAAATCGTCCGATTTGTAAATGAATATTTATTTTCAACACATGACCATTTTATGTGGTTCATATATTCAATAAAAATTATATTTTTACTATCCAAATATTTTATTCCATACATGAATATTTTATATCTTTTATTGATTCAATAAAAACGATATTTTTATTGTTCAAATATTTTATTCCATACATGAATATTTTATGTATTTTATTCATTCAATAATAATGATATTTTTATTGTTCAAATATTTTATTCCATACATGAATATTTTATATATATTTTATTCATTCAATAAAAATGACACTTTTATTGTTCAAATATTTTATTCCATACGTGAATGTTTTATAAATTTTATTCATTCAATAAAAATGATATTTTTATTGTTTAAATATTTTATTCCATACATGAATATTTTATATATTTTATTCATTCAATAAAAATGATATTTTTATTGTTCAAATAATTTATTCCATACATGAATATTTTGTATATTTTATTCATTCAATAAAAATGATATTTTTCTTGTTCAAATATTTTATTCCATACGTGAATATTTTATATATTTTATTCATTCAATAAAAATGATATTTTTATTGTTCAAATATTTTTATTCCTTACATGAATATTTTATATATTTTATTCATTAAATAAAAATGATATTTTTATTGTTCAAATATTTTATTTAATACATGAATATTTTATATATTTTATTCATTCAATAAAAATGATATTTTTATTGTTCAAATATTTTATTCCATACATGAATATTTTATATATTTTATTCATTGAGTAAACACAACACAGTCAATTCAATCCAAACAAACAATCATGGTTTGTACAATCAATGGTGTTGGGTGTTGCTAAGCACCATCTGTATCCTAGTATATATTTTACTGGAAAATAAATTGAGTGAGAAGGAGTTCTCACTGTCGGTTCCACTCCTCCATTCTTTTATTCTGAATTGTTTGGATTTAAATTTTCCTGAAATTCAAATTTGCTCTGTTTTGGACACGGTCGTTTTGTTGCGAAGCTCTCGGCTCCACGATCACAACGCAACTTGAATTACTGTGTTCGGACCTCGTATGCAGGGTTGTAAATTTTGTTCGAATGTCCGACGTCCGTTCGTGTCAGTGACCAAAATACGTCCGTTCGCGTCCGTCCGATTTTCATTTAGGACACGAGTTTGGACAACAAGATTTGTACGGGAAAAAATCATGTCTGGTCCGAGCTCGTCCGAATTACTTGAAATTCGGCGTATAGTTGAGAGAAAATCTAGTAAAATGTACAAAATGTGATATAAATAGCCATGTCCGACCGAGTCTGATCAGTCCGATCGTGTCCGTGTTCGACCGATTTTATTTAGAACACGAATCAGGACAACGAAATTTGTCCGAGAAAAAATTTTGTCTGGTCTATGTTCGGTTCGATTTTTTTTAGGATAGAAACTGAACACACCTCCGTCCGGTCCAGTCCGACCGATTTACGCCCCTACTCGTATGAAGAAGTTATAATAATATTTATGTTAATTACAAAATTGGATAATTAAATTTAAAATTTACTTAATTAATAACGTTTAAAATAAAGTTTAATTCGTTCCATCTGTTTCCCCCTTTTCTAATATTCGTCTTCCTCATTCAGATCGAAGAACCGTCGTCATCTCCTTCCCTGTCAGACCGAAACCCCATCCACTGGCGCCACCACCTCCGCCTCACTGCTGCCTACCTAGGCACTCCCCTGACTCCCAACTCGATGCCCCCCAATCGCTCAAAACCGCTCACGAATGATGGATTTTTCCGGTAGAAGTTCCCTAGAGATTGGCAACTACAATTCTTCTTGACCATTGGATGTGTAGAGCTCGTCGAGCTCTTCAATTTGCTTTTGGAATTTTTGGAAATGGTTGATCGGTGTAATAAACCGGAAAATCTGAGCCAATTTAATTTTTTTATTTTGGCAATTTTAATGAATTTTGATTATTTAAAATGAATTATTTTAAATAATAACGACAAGAAATTTATTTTGAATAGAATTCGAACGTATATATTTATTTGAATCGTCGTTAGAATATAAATATTTATTTTAAATTATAAAAGAAATTGAAAATGGCGTGGTAGTTCGAAAATTCGATTTCAAATTTCAAATGAATGTACAGGATTCAAAATAAACCGGATTTTAGCAAAACCAAAAATATTAGAATCTATTTGAGAATATCTTTCCAACGAATCCGAAAAATTGAAATTTCATAGCGGGAATAAAAAGTTATGCCCCGATGAAAATTCAGAATAATCGCTATGGAATTTTGGCCCTTAAAAATAGCCATTTTGCAAACGACCTCTGTTTTCGATGAAACCACTTTTGTTGGAATCGGAATGTCAAATTATTGCCAGATTTCAAAATTCGTAATTTTCTGAATCAATATGTGAGCGTGGCGAAAGAAAACATGCTTTGACAGTTTCAGTCAATTTTGATCGACCAGAAAATGGTCATTTTTCAAACGGTCTCGGAATTTGACGAGATTAGTTTTGTTAGAACTGTATCGTCAATACGAAGCTAGAAAATATTTTTTGGAAATTTTTAGAGTCCATATGTGGCCCAGGTAAATTGAAATGTGCGTTCAAATTCAATATATAGATTTATATTTTGATTTTGACGAAAACTGGCTGAAATGTTGGGTCTCTATTCGAGTTCGAATAAAAAGCCAAAATTTTAGTGAATAAAACGAAAAATAATAATTAAATATATAAACTATACCCCTACCCCCTTCTCCTTCTCTCCCGTTCATTTCAGAAATATACAAAAAAACCAACCCGTTGATCGCTGCACCCCACCTTTGCCACCGCCGGGCCAACCCTCGCCCTGCCCCACTCCGGTCAACCGCACTAACCCCGTTTCCCCTCTCTCTCCTCTTCTTTCTCCACTGGAAGCTCCCCTCCAAACCGACGAAAATCAGCCGCCACCCAACCCTAAATCGTCGTCGGGCCTAACCGCCACCCACATGAAGCCACACGCCCACCTGAGCAGCTTGCAACGCCTCGAAGAAAACCCCCTTCCCTTGTGCAGCCCTCTACACTTCGATCCGCGCGCCACCAACCCACCACGAGCGCGGACAAGCCTCCTTCTCTGATTCTCTAGCTCGAGATCGACATAGAATGGTGAGATTTTTACTTCATATTTTTAATTTATAAAAAGCTATAATCTTTATAATATATAAAGCATAGAGGATCAAAAGCGGATTTTTATTTTGTATTTCTAGCGAATAAAAATATGATTTTTATATAGTAGAGATAATAAAAATATGATATTTATATAGTAGAGATAATAAAAATATGATTTTTATATAGTAGAGATAATAAAAATATGATTTTTTATATAGTAGAGATAATTAAAATATGATTTTCATATAATAAAGAATATAAAATTGTGATTTTTATATATGTAGTAAATATGGAAGACAAAGGAGACAAAAGGCGAGCACGGCTAAGATTTTCTACATAAGAAGAGTCGCGGCGTTTGGTTTAGCACTTGGTGAGAACTCCTCACCAAAATTTTATGTTCAGTTACTTATTTTATAACTGCATATATAAACTGCTCCCCGTCATCCACAGACCATGGACGACTTGTGTGATTGTTTGTGTTGTGAAATTTGACTGCTGATTGTGATGTGAAAAATATATATTCATGTGTTGAAATAAAATATATATTCATGTGTTGAAATAAAATATATATATTCATGTGTTGAAATAAAATACATCTTTAAAATAC
This sequence comes from Allium sativum, assembly GCA_030737875.1. NCBI lineage: Eukaryota > Viridiplantae > Streptophyta > Magnoliopsida > Asparagales > Amaryllidaceae > Allium > Allium sativum. Next base: position 68,361,513 of record CM060912.1, read on the forward strand.
ATATTCATGTGTTGAAATAAAATATATATTCATGTGTTGAAATAAAATAAATATTCATTTACAAGTCGAACGATTTGTTTATGTACACCGATTTGACTGATATTGATTAGGACGATAAATTTTACACGTCGCCCAACTGCACAAATAAAAATCTGTGTTTGTTGATTTGAAACCCCACACGGGTATTGGGATGATACTTGACGTACACTAATCCCGATTGTTTAGTTGTATGTCAATCGATGGGTTGACAGACTGTATAAGCGTTAATTATTTATATTTAATGCTTATGTAGTTGTGTGGTGCACTCTGGATGATGGTTGATTATTTATCATTGCTATTATATACATGTGTTGTATGGAATCCATATAATTAACATTATATGGTAATTGATTAGGCCTCATTCCAATTTGGAAAATAAGGAATATTATAAAAGAAAATTCATGTGTTGAATAGAAAGAAAATTCATGTGTTGAATAGAAAGAAAATTCATGTGTTGAATAGAAAGAAAATTCATGTGTTGAATATGAAAGAAAATTCATGTATTGAATAGAAAGAAAATTCATGTGTTGAATAAAATAAATATTCGTGTGTTGAATAAAAATATAAGTCATGTGTTGAAGAAAATATTCATTTATTGAATAGAATAAAGAAGTTATTGAAATATATAAAGCCACGTTGATTAGATTTACGCCATTTTGACGTGAACGATATTTATATTGATTTTATTCATTTTTATATTGAATATCGAACCGGAATTGATTTCAAAATACAATGTTTTGAAAATATTATCATTTATATATCGATGATATGGAATATTCAATTTTGACTTGAAATTGAATATGAAGTTGAAATCGTTTTGAAAACGAATTTAAAACGATTTATAAAATATGTTTTAAAAGGAAATCGACGAAGTATACATTATTATATTATATATATATATATAATATAATGACCTGAATAGAACATGTCGCGCTGCGGTAGTTCGCGAATTTCGACCGTTGACTGCGAATGGACATTACGGGAGATTCGACCGTCGGATTCTCCTAAAACCGGAACCGTTGGGTTCGTATCGAAAAGCGCTTTCTAATGAATATTAGAGATTTGAAATCTAATGGTTGGATTTGGAATTATGTCCAAATCAAATTTGGAAAAGGTCGCTGTAAGTGCAGTTCGATGGCCGTTGATGGAAATCGACTGTACGGGCCTTGATAAAATTATTAAAAATATCAATAATTAGTGTAAAATTATAAGAAGTGATTTGGAAAGAATTGGGATGAAAAATTCCTTATTTGAAAAGATAAAAATAAATTTTTATCGAAATGAACTAGTTTTGAAATAGAATTACAATCCCATTTATTTTTAAAATAAATAAATTGGATTGAAATGGTTTTAATATAACCAGAATATTCCAATGTATGAATTGGAATGGAATGGAATTTGATTTGGTAATAATTGAAGTGAATTTCTGCAGAGGAAGACTGCTAATATATATGGAATTTAAAAGGCTTTACCGTTATTCCATTTATATTATTAGTTGAATATGGAAGTTCATATCGATTATATATATTGATCTGTTTTCCATGAAAATTCCATTGTTAATGGAATGTGATTTTGGACTTATCGTGAACCGTGTTTTAAATGACATTAGTTCTTTAACCCAGTTAAAAACAGGATATGATTTTCCAAGTTAAACACTCATTAATATTGATTTTTGGGAAGATTAAAACCAAGTGGAGTATTAATGAATCTTTAGTTAGATTGAGATGATCAAGAATGGAGTATCACCAGTATTGCTCCAGGCGATAGTTAAATCTTCAATTAGATTTGAACGTGAAATGGTAATTGAATTTGCCGATAACACCGTGATGTTAGATATGAAGTATTACCAGTTTTGCTTCATGGGATGAATAGGTTGGGATTGGAAAATTTAACAAATGATTACTTCGGTAAGGTTCGTTAATCCCGACTAGTATGAAATGATATTCAATGGAAGATTAAAGAGTAAATTTTGAAGAATTTATCTTTAATAAAATTAATGGGAACCTTTCCCTAATAATGTGAATATTTGAATAAAAGAATATTCTGAATTGGAATGAGGCGTATGTTGTGTTTGTGTAACACTTGTTTACTATATATGCGAGTTATTCAGAAAGACCGGGTTTATCCCATTCTGAATAACTGATTCGACGAGGTGTTGAGGATGAAGATGGTGGTCGAAGACCAGAGGTGTTTACATCGTTTGGGTGATTACTGATGATCTTGATTGGGTTGTACACCTACGAGGAGGGAATCAGTTGGTGATCGTCCAGACGTACTTGGAGATCGATGGATATGCGAGGTACAAGGTGCCTCCGGTTTCGTTCAGACACTCAGGATGAACTTGTAAATGGACTATGTGTCTGACATTGGATTTTATTCTGTGTGATTAATTTCTATTAAATATATCTGTTTGGCGGTGGAGAATTTATTCTCTTGCTTAACGCCCTTTTCTGAGACGTATGAGCTCATGGGTTATATATTGATGGATATCAATCGCATGGAGTGAATTGCCTGTGTGGCATGCCTAAGTGGCAAACGATCAAGGCTTTTGTTGAAAAGAAGAGTATTGTGGTGGATGATCAAAGCACGGCCTGTGTGGCATAGCTTTGTGTAACGTTGATTCGCGAGCCTCACACCTCGGTATGAACCAGAAACGGGAGAGGATCCAGGGAGAACGTGCGTCTCTTTCTAGTTAGACGTGGTGTTAGTGACCTACCAGCCCTGACATTTATGTTATTTTCACCTGTGTGGTTGTTGATATTGCGAGGTTCCTCGGATATATTGGTAACTGTGTGGAGCTGATGGAGTCATTTGGCTCATTTACGACCCATAGGGCGGGGAGACATAGTGTTCAGGGTTATATTTAATCCACATCGAGTGGACCGGCCCTGTGGCTCCTAGGTGCAGTTACGGCTGTAGCTTGAGACATGGACTAGATTGTCTCGAATTAGTTGAGGGCTATCTTTTGCCTCGGTTCATAGATGGAAATCCAACTTCCAATACGTGATTTTGCGGTTTTGATTGTAGAACCTATATATGGCGACATTGTGGTATGGGGCACTTATGTCGTCTATCATTGATACTTATGATTGAAATTATTTTGACACTATACACTTATAGTAATAATTAAAGATGAAATTTAGCGTATCAAGCATTCTTTGGCTATTATAAGGTAAAACCCTATCCTCCGGCTTGTGTTGCATTGTGTAATGGGACCTGGATCTTATAATAGCTTAATTGTTCTTTATTTAGCATTGCGATGTTGTTTTATGCACTGGTATTCTTGGGAGGAAACACGTTTCGTGTTATACGGCGTGGTCCCTTGATTTACCTAACTTTAAAAAAAAGATTAATAACTGTTTTAGTTCTCACACCAGTCGCATGACTGACCTGGAGTTTATTGTTTTAACCTAAACTCTGGGTTCCCTTATTTTGACACGGGCAGCTAGTAGTTTTGGTTTTGCAGATTTATATTCACAGGATCCTGATTTACAGCTGGAATGATATCCAGACAGCTCTGTATCCATATATATCCTTTGGTTGCGCTTTGTATTATTTTTCCGCTGCTATGTATTTAAATGTAATTTAAATATCTGATATTTTCTGTGTAATATTTATTCATACTCTGTATATTCTTGTAATCTGATGGAATTGTTGTAATAAGCAATGAAATGTTCTTCTGTTTGCATTCCGATGTGGCTTGTCCTCAAAGTATCCGAGCTTTCCTTACCGGGGAGGTTACGGGTTACTACACTTGGTATCAGAGCTTTGGTTTACAGAGCTCAGAGAACAAGGCACCTTAGAACCGAACGAAAGAATTCATCAGAGATTGGATTAGTAATATCCAATAAGAATGACTCGTTAGAGATGGGATTAGTAGTATCCTAGAACGAGTGTGAAGAGTGATATTTTGAAAATAAAATTGAAAACAATTTTTTTTTTTGAAAAGCCAAATTTTGTTTTGAAAAATTAAATTCAATTATTCGTATTTGAATATTTATTTGTATTGAATTTGGACAATCCAGTATGTAAAGATTTTGCGTATACGTCGGATCTGCATGCATTCGTAGTTTTAATATACTGGATAGATATAGAATCATACTCTAGTGGCCCGAAGATGATTCTGATGATTGAGTACTCGTCATCAGAATTTATATTCAAGTGACGAAAGTGGGATTTCTATATGATTCCAATTGACTGGTGTGAGAACCAAAATTAGGTAGGGCCTATTGTTGTGATTTGGCACCAAAAATGTGATTTTTTGACTATGTATCCAAATTATGAATTTGAAAAGCTAATCAACTAATTGATTGTTGGTTGTGTTTGACTATTGTTTGATTAGTTAAAGTGTTGAACCTTTAGCCAAATTGAACCAAATAGTGAGTTGTACTGAAAATTTATCGCATTTGCATGCATATACATGTACTTACATTGAACAGATCATAGCAACAAGGCTAGAGAAGAGGAATAAAATTGTTTTCCCAACAAATAGGTACATGTTTATTGTATTTCTTGGGTTTTGGATGATTTTATGAGCCGATTGGCTTTTTCTTTTTTTTTTTGGATTGGTGAGGGCTATGGGAGGCTATTTGAAATATCCTGAAGCTCCCGGTGCAGGGGAGGTTATGGCGAAATTTTCGAAAATTTAGGATGTTAGCCAAATTTTTGAAAAATTTGAAAAGTTCTTAGAAACTGAAAAGTAGAACTTAAGCAGTAAAGAAAATACTGGGAGTTGAGTTGATTAGTTAAACAACTTTCAGCTTCGTTCCTTTTCGGGGACGAAAAGTTTTAAGTGGGGGAGATTGTAATAACCCAGAAAATCTAAGCTAATTTAAATTTTTTATTTTGGAAATTTTAATGAATTTTAATTATTTAAAATGAATTATTTTAAATAATAACAACGAGAAATTTATTTTGAATAGAATTCGAATGTATATATTTATTTGAATCGTCGTTAGAATATAAATATTTATTTTAAATTATAAAAGGAATTGAAAATGGCGCGGTAGTTCGAAAATTCGATTTCAAATCTCAAATGAATGTACAGGATTCAAAATAAACCGGATTTTAGCGATACCAAAAATATTAGAATCTATTGTAGTATATCTTTCCAATGAATCCGAAAAATTGAAATTTCATAGCGGGAATAAAAATTTATGCCCTGATGAAAATTCAGAATAGTCGCTATGGAATTTTGGCCCTTAAAAATAGCCATTTTGCAAACAATCTCTGTTTTTGACGAAACCGCATTTGTTGGAACCGGAATGTCAAATTATTGCTAGATTTCAAAATTCATAATTTTCTGAATCAATATGTGAGCGTGGCGAAAGAAAACACTCTTTGACAGTTTCAGTCAATTTTGATAGACCAGAAAATGGCCATTTTTCAAATGGTCTCGGGATTTGACGAGATTAGTTCTATTAGAACCGTATCGTCAATACGAAGCTAGAAAATATTTTTCGGGAATTTTTAGACTCCGTATGTGGCCCGGGTAAATTGAAATGTGCGTTCAAATTCAATATATAGATTTATATTTTGATTTTGATGAAAACTGGCTGAAACGATCTTATCAGCTTACGATACATATCCCATTGTGTTCGCAATGGGGTAATTAGCTAGTGACGACAGTCGTTGGGTCTCCACTCGAGTTCGAATAAAAAGTCAACATTTTAGTGAATAAAACGAAAAATAATAATAAAATATATAAACTATACCCCTACCCCCTTCTCCTTCTCTCCCGTTCATTTCAAAAATATAAAATAAAAACCAACCCGTCGATCGCTGCACCCCACCTTTGCCACCGCCGTGCCAACCCTCGCCCCGCCCCACTCCGGTCAACCGCACTAACCCCGTTTCCCCCCTCTCTCCTCTTCTTTCTCCGCTGGAAGCTCCCCTCCAAACCGACGAAAATCAACCGCCACCCAACCCTAAATCGCCGCCGGGCCAAACCGCCACCCACATGAAGCCACATGCCCACCTGAGCAGCTCGCAGCGCCTCGAAGCAAACCCCCTTCCCTTGCGCAGCCCTCTCCACTTCGATCCACGCGCCACCAGCCCACCACGAGCGTGGACAAGCCTCCTTATCTGATTCTCTAGCTCGAGATCGACATAGAATGGTGAGATTTTAATTTTAGATTTTTAATTTATAGAAAGCTATAATCTTTATAATATATAAAGCATAGAGGATCAAAAGAGGATTTTTATTTTGTATTTCTAGCGAATAAAAATATGATTTTTATATAGTAGAGATAATAAAAATATGATTTTTATAAAGTAGAGATAATAAAAATATAATTTTTATATAGCAGAGATAATAAAAATATGATTTTTATATAGTAGAGATAATAAAAATATGATTTTTATATATTAAAGAATATAAAAATGTGATTTTTATATATGTAACGAATATGGAAGACAAAGGAGACAAAAGGCGAGCACGGCTAAGATTTTCTACATAAGAAGAGTCGCGGCGTTTGGTTTAGCTCTTGGTGAGAACTCCTCACAAAAATTTTATGTTCAGTTACTTATTTTATAACAACATATATAAACTGCTCCCCGTCATCCACAGACCATGGACGACTTGTGTGATTGTTTGTGTTGTGAAATTTGACTGCTGATTGTGATGTGAAAAATATATATCATGTGTTGAAATAAAATATATATTCGTGTGTTGAAATAAAATATATATTCATGTGTTGAAATAAAATATATATTCATGTGTTGAAATAAAATACATATTCATGTGTTGAAATAAAATATATATTCATGCGTTGAAATAAAATATATATTCATGTGTTGAAATAAAATATATATTCATTTACAAATCGAACGATTTGTTTATGTACACCGATTTGACTGATATTGATTGGGACGATGAATTTTACACTTCGCTCAACTGCACAAATAAAAATCTGTATTTGTTGATTTGAAACCCCACACGGGTATTGGGATGATATTTGACGTACACTAATCCCGATTGTTTGGTTGTATGTCAATCGATGGGTTGACAGATTGTATAAGCGTTAGTTATTTATATTTAATGCTTATGCAGTTGTGTGGTGCACTCTGGATGATGCTTGATTATTTATCATTGGTATTATATACATGTGTTGTATGGAATCCATATAATTAACATTATACGGTAATTGATTGGGCCTCATTCCAATTTGGAAAATAAGGAATATTATAAAAGAAAATTCATGTGTTGAATAGAAAGAAAATTCAAGTGTTGAATAGAAAGAAAATTCATGTGCTGAATATAAAAGAAAATTCATGTGTTGAATAAAATAAATATTCATGTGTTGAATAAAAATATAAGTCATGTGTTGAAGAAAATATTCATTTGTTGAATAGAATAACGAAGTTATTGAAATATATAAAGCCGTGTTGATTAGATTTGCGCCATTTTGACGTGAACGATATTTATGTCGATTTTATTCATTTTTATAATGAATATCGAAAAGGAATTGATTTCAAAATATAATGTTTTGAAAATATGATCATTTATATATCGATGATATGGAATATTCAATTTTGACTTGAAATTGAATATGAAGTTGAAATCGTTTTGAAAACGAATTTAAAACGATTTATAAAATACGTTTTAAAAGGAAATCGACGAAGTATACATTATATTATATATATATATATAATATAATGGCCTGAATAGAACGCGTTGCGCTGCGGCAGTTCGCGAATTTCGACCATTGGCTTCGAATGGACATTATGGGAGATCCGACCGTCGGATTCTCCTAAAACCGGAACCGTTGGGTTTATATCGAAAAGACCTTTCTAACGAATATTAGAGATTTGAAATCTAACTGTTGGATTTGGAATTATGTCCAAATCAAATTTGGAAAAGGTCGTTGTACGTGCAGTTCGATGGCCGTTGATGGAAATCGACTGTACAGGCCTTGATAAAATTATTAAAATTATCAATAATTAGTTTAAAATCATAAGAAATGATTTGGAAAGAATTGGGATGAAAAATTCCATATTTGAAAAGATAAAAATAGATTTTTATCGAAATGAACTAGTTTTGAACTTGAATTATAATCCCATTTATTTTTAAAATAAATAAATTGGATTGAAATGGTTTTAATATAACTAGAATATTACAAGGTATGAATTGGAATGGAATGGAATTCGATTTGGTAATAATCGAAGTGAATTTCTGTGGAGGAAGACTGCTAATATATATGGAATTTAAAAGGCTTTGCCGTTATTCCATTTATATTATTAGTTGGATATGGAAGTTCATATCGATTATATATATTGATCTGTTTCTTGTGAAAATTCCATTGTTAATGGAATGTGATTTTGGGTTTATCGTGAACCGTGTTTTAAATGACATTGGTTCTTTAACCCAGTTAAAGACAGGATATGATTTCCCAAGTTAAACACTCATTAATATTGATTTTTGGGAAGATTAAAACCAAGTGGAGTTTTAATGAATCTTTAATTAGATTGAAATGATCGAGAATGGAGTATCACCAGTTTTGCTCCAGGCGATAGTTTAATCTTTAATTAGATTTGAACGTGAAATGGTAATTGAATTTACCGATAACACCGTGGTGTTAGATATGAAGTATTACCAGTTTTGCTTCATGGGATGAATAGGTTGGGATTGGGAAATTTAACAAATGATTACTTCGGTAAGGTTTGTTAATCCCGACTAGTATGAAATGATATTCAAAGGAAGATTAAAGAATAAATTTTGAAGAATTTATCTTTGACAAAATTAATGGGAACCTTTCCCTAATAATGTGAATATTTGAATAAAAGAATATTCAGAATTGGAATGAGGCGTGTATTGTGTTTGTGTAACACTTGTTTACTATATACGCGAGTTATTCAGAAAGACCGGGTTTATCCCATTCTAAATAACTGATTCGACGAGGTGTCGAGGATGAAGACGGTGGCCGAAGACCGGAGGTCTTCACATCGTTTGGGTGATTACTGATGATCTTGATTGGGTTGTACACCCAAGAGGAGGGAATCAGTTGGTGATCGTCCAGACGTACTTGGAGATCGATGTATATGCGAGGTACAAGGTGCCTCCGGTTTCGTTCAGACCCATGACGAACTTGTAAATGGACTATGTGTCTGACATTGGATTTTATTCTGTATGATTGATTTCTATTAAATATATATATATATATATATATCTGTTTGGAGGCAGAGAATTTATTCTCTTGCTTAACGCCCTTCTCTGAGACGTATGAGCTCAGGGGTTATATATTGATGGATATCAATCGCATGGAGTGAATTGCCTGTGTGGCATGCCTAAGTGGCAAATGATCAAGGCTTTTGTTGAAAAGCATAGTCTTGTGGTTGATGATCAAAGCACGGCCTGTGTGGCATAGCTTTGTGTAACGTTGATTCGCGAGCCTCACACCTCGGTATGAACCAGAAACGGGAGAGGATCCAGGGAGAACGTGCGTCTCTTTCTAGTTAGACGTGGTGTCAGTGACCTAACAGCCCTGACATTTATATTATTTTCACTTGTGTGGTTGTTGCTGTTGCGAGGCGCCTCAGATATATCGATGACTGTGCGGAGCCGATGGAGTCATTTGGCTCATTTACGCCCCATAGGGCAGAGAGACGTAGTGTTCAGGATTTTATTTAATCCACATCGAGTGGACCGGCCCTGTGGTTCCTAGGTGCAGTTGCGGCTGTAGCCTGAGACATGGACTAGATTGTCTCGAATTCGGTGAGGACTATCTTTTGCCTCGGTTCATAGATGGAAATCCAACTTCCAATACGTGACTTTGCGGTTTTGATTGTAGAACCTATATATGGCGACATAGTGGTATGGGGCACTTATGCCATCTATGATTGATACTTATGATTGAAATTGTTTCGACACTATACACTTATAGTAATAATAAAACGTGAAATTTAGCGTATCAAGCATTCTTTGGCTATTATAAGGTAAAACCCTATCCTCCAGCTTGTGTTGCATTGTGTGATGGGACCTGGGTCTTATAATAGCTTCATTGTTCTTTATTTAGCATTGCGTTGTTGTTTTATGCACTGGTATTCTTGGGAGGAAACCAGGTTCCGTGTTATACGGCGTGGTCCCTTGATTTACCTAACTTTAAAATAAAGATTAATAACTGTTTTAGTTCTCACACCAGTCACATGACTGACCTGGAGTTTATTGTTTTAACCTAAACTCTGGGTTCCCTTATTTTGACACGGGCAGCTAGTAGTTTTGGTTTTGCAAATTTATATTCATAGGATCCTGATTTACAGCTGGAATGATATCCGGAAAGCTCTATATCCGTATATCTCCTTCGGTTGTGCTTTGTATTATTTTTCCGCTGCTGTGTATTTAAATGTAATTTAAATATATGATATTTTCTGTGTAATATTTATTCATACTCTGTATATTCTTGTAATCTGATGGAATTGTTGTAATAAGCAATGAAATGTTCTTCTGTTTGCGTTCTAATGTGGCTTGTCCTCAAAGTATCAGCGCTTTCCTTACCGGGGAAGTTACGGGTTACTACAATCGGGGAGGGAGATCGGCGGAGTTGATTTTGGGAAGACGAGGGCCATCTTTTGGAAGATGATGTCGTTAGGGTTTATGAGGGCTAAGCTCTTGAAAATTAATATATATATAATTTATTTTAATATTATTTAAGTCTTTTGATTTCAAAAATTCATGTTTACCGGTACGAACTCCAAATCAAATCCAACGACTGTCGCCCCTAGCTAAATAGCCCATTCCGGACACAATGGGATATGTCCGGTAAGTCAATTCGACAGTTACAATCAGCTTTTTTTAAATTAAAATATAAATCAACGTATATTGGATTTAAACGTACATTTTAATTTACCGGGGCCAAATACCGACTCCAAAAATTCTCAAAAAATAAATCTAGCTATGTTTTGACGATACGGTCCTATCCAAATAAATTTCGTCGAATTTGGAGACCATTTGAGAAATGGTCATTTTCCAGTCGATTAAATTCAAATTGAAAGTACCAAACACGTTTAAATTCACCACGCTCACATATTAATTCCAAAAATTATGAAAATTGGAATTTAGCAATAATTTGATATTCCGAATCCAAAAAAAGTGGTTTCATTGAAAACGGAGGTCATTTGCAAATGGCTATTTTTAAGGGCTATATATTATATAAATTCCATAGCGACTATTCTGAATTTTAAAATGGACATAACTTTTTATTCCCACTGTGAAATCTGCATTTTTCACATTCGTTAGAAAGATATAATTAAACAGATTCAAATATTTCTGGTTTTACTGAAATCCGATTTATTTCGAATCCTATACATTAATTTGAAATTTGAAATCGAATTTTCAAACTGCCGCGCCATTTCAGGCTCGTTTTATTATTAAAATAAATTTATTCGTTCTAACTTCGATTAAAATATACTTTTAGTCATTATTATTTAAAATGAATTATTTTAAATATTCAAAATCCATTTAAATTGCTAAAATAAAAATTTTAAATTGGTTCTGAAAATCCAGGTTGTTACAGGTCTTCGACGGTTTCTAGCAACTGTGGGCCACAAAAATAGCGTGGGTACGTAAATTAAGCTTATTTTTAATTTCTATTTTTTATATCAATCAATTAATCATATAATTAAATATATAGGAGCTTTTAGAGCGAAACCGGGCAAACAGACTCAAAAATCCTGCTTTCCATCGAGGTGGGTCTAAGTTCTTCTCACAACACCGTCGCGAATTGATACGAACGATAAATCACATTTATAGATAGTTCTAAACTTTTTTTTAATCATATTGGTAAATTCCAAATATATATTGTATCATTTCAGATGTCGACTCTCCATCGGGAGCCTGCATTTACTGAGGTGTTTACACAGACTCACGCTGTCGAGCGGACCGACGAGGAGGTAACACATCATATACCTGGACGGACGCTAAGTCCCATTCCGTGATCGTTAGCATTCGTAATAATTTATAATTCACATTATTAATTTGAAATTCAATATTTAATGTATTCCATAATTGTTTGCTATAGCAGGAGAGATACACGGTGACGTTAAATGCTTGAGTGGCACAGTCAGGTCAAGAGTCGAACGTAGAGGAATGTAATCATATTTGGGATTCCATCACCGACCCGCCTACCAGGAATAGATGCTACAATTTTGGAAACATAGAGGTAAAGTGTTTTATTAAATAATTTAAACATATCCAAGTGCTATTAAAGGTTTAAAGTGTTGACATATTTAAACATATTCAAATATTATTGTATATACTCAAATCCATATAGTTTGAAAATTAATGAATATGAAAGTAATATATGTATAAATGTTATGTATATGTATAAGTTAGAATTCGATGAGAATGATGTATGATTTATTGATCGAAAAATACTGATGATATAGAAAGAAATCTTCTATTGGATGTTGAATATTAATTGTACATAATGAATTTACAATACATTTATCAAGTCATGCTTATAATATAATAATTACAGATAGTGGGGACTCAAGCCTCCTATACGAGGCATCAACAGGAAGAGGAGATCGCCATGCTTCGACAGTAGATGGCAGCTCTGGAGGATTTTCAGAAGAACAGGCTCGATACCATGTTGGATGAGCGGATTGCTGCATATCTTCATGAGAATGGGCATATGCCGCCGAGCGCCTGCTACCAGGAAGGACGAGGACGAGGATGATTAGGTACTTGTCCTCTTTTATGATTTATTTCTTGATTTGTAAATATAAACTAGTTGTTGATCATGGACTTGAGTTGTTTGTGATGGTTTATGGAGACGATGATGGTTTGTATATTTGATGTGGACGTGATGTTGGTTTTTGGACTGTTTATTGTATTTACTTCTATTGTTTATTAGATTTTTAGTAGAGTATGAGTTGGTTTATAGCATATATGTTGGTTTATGTTGTGAATTTTGAGTATATATGAGGCGATGGATTGTGAAATTGATCGTGAATGAGTTGCGGATTGGTTGGGTTTGAGTTGGCGTGGATTGAGGGCCTTATCGTTGCTGGAAAGAAAAAAAACATTTATAGTTTTGCGACGGCTAGCGACGACTGGGAATAGATTTCAGATCACTCTATGTTACGGTTAGCGACGATTGTTTACCCAGTTCTACTACGCATTGCAACGGCTTGTGACGGATTTTTACCTACAGTTAGCAATGGCTGGTCATAAATGTTGAAAGATCAACCATTTATCCACGTGGCAGGTTCCCGTCACTCGCTGTCACTACAAAGGAGACCAAAGCCGTCACTAACCTCAACGCTATTTGCTTAGTGTCCGAATATATAGCGACGGCCGGCCACGGCTGACGATGACCGTCGACGGTTTTTAGCCATCGCTATATGGACCATTTCTTGTAGTATAATCCTTGCAAAAGTATCATGGTGGAATGCCGAATTTTCCATGTAGTGAGACGCTGTCGGGCTAAATATATGGGTCCTATCCCAGGTAGTGTCCTGTAGGAGAATCGAATTATCATTATGAATTTCACCGTCTTCTCATAACTTTAAATCATTGTCAACAAGGCGATAGAAGAGACGTCTTCGATCATCCCACACTCCAAAAAACATGTAGAAATAATGTTGAGTATCATAATGCATTCCAGAGGGAGCATGCATCCAAGCACGCTCACCCTCAACCCACGAGACATCAGGATCAGGGAAAATTTCAGGCATTATAGGAGCGTCTAAAATAGGAGAAACATTAGGCAATATAGGAACATCTGAATTAGGTAAAACATCAGGGTCAGACATTACAATGGGTGGATCCACCACATGATCGAAAAATCCTACCAGTTGGAGCCCAAACTCTAACTGGAGGTCGGAAAGGAGTCTTAATTAGGGGAGGCAAAATATCATTAAGGTGACAAGCTTCGGCATAATGACCAAAAGATTTACATAAAGAGCAAATTTATGGTTTCCATCTATACTTGACATCCACAAAATGTTCACGATTGTCAATATAAACTTTGATTTGAGATGGCAATGGTTTGTCCGGTGTAATTTCAATCAGAGCCCTAGCATATACTAGGTTTTTCCTTGCAACGGTACTGGCATCAAACATTTTAGCTTGTCAATATGACAAGCAAGCCAGTTTAGACCTAGTAGGGATTGAAGAACAAAAGGAATACGAGTGAATTGTGTCCTTACCGGAATAGAAAGTACCTGCTCACAAACTTTATCAATTGAAGCACTCCTAGTAGTCACGATAAAAAGTCTTCCATCAATAACTAATGGAGCAGCTTCGAGGATACGTAGCCCTTCTTGAAAAGAAAAAATTTTGAAATAATAAAGACCATCAACTACTTTCATTGTCAAAGATGCATGGATTTGCCAAAAATTTCGACATGTCAAGAGCATGTTAACTGTCGTGGTTCTGAATAAAGAAAGAAGCCCACAAGTTGGTCTGACCCTTGATTGTTTGTGCAGTACGTTCCTTAGCATAATATATGTGAACTTGTAGCTCTCTGTGTGTATTTGTGTGTGTGTGTTTGCATGAATACATATACATATATGCTTTAAATTATTGTACTCCATAAATAAGAAGAAAAATATATATGCATTGATGTTCTCCTGGATTCCTCCATATATTTAGATATTTTATTCTACATAAGTTTTTACACTCTTCTACATTCAAATATTTTTTAAAAAAAATCTACAATTGTAACAACCCAAATTTTAACGGTCTAGATTTTTTTTTCAAAAATTTTAAATACGAAATCACTGAAACTCAAGTTAGTTTGTCTGATGTCCTGTAGAAAAGACAGAGATAACAAATATATTAGAGCTTGATAAAACATCTCACAATACAATGTTTAAAATATAATACTCAAACAGTAATACTTAACAATTACTGATAAAGGTTGTTAATGGGGACAAAGCAAATTTCCTTTTTTCTTCATTTCTTCATCCACATACGATTTCATCTCTCCCCCTCGGTTCCTCTCAATCCATTTTTACTCTTCCACTCTCAAAATTAGCTCTGCTTTCGCCATCGTAACCTTTTAAATTGATTTAATTCTTAGATTGGTTTTCTAATCTAAACCCTATTCTCCAGATGACCGCTTCATAATCCTCCTTCCATGCCTCTTCCATCACCAATTCCATTCACTACCCCTTCATTAATTTGCGCGGTGTCCAAAGAAGAAATTTTCTCCTTCAATTTTATGTTACCGCTGATAGGGTTTTATGACTTGCCTTCAGCCGGTCTCTATAATGTGCGTAGTTAGGTATCCAGGCGACTATGGGCTCGCATTGCCTGGTGAAATTATGTCCAACTATGTCTGACCGTCGTCAGGAGGACAGTTGGAAGTATTTTATTGGGCCCTTTCATTGTGGTATTAATTTTAGGGTTTTAGATTCTCTGTTTTGGTTCGACTGGTTTAATAATTGAAGTTTTGTGATTGTCATGGAGTCTCCTTTTTTTGAATGATTTTTGCTGATGGAAGCTTTCGCGACTCTACCTACTTATCTTCTGGGAAGCTATGCGTAAACACTATTACATATCAAGTATTCCTAGGGTGAGCAGAGAAGTCCCTAGCCTGTTGATCCATCTTTGTGTCAACATGTTGTTCTTGTTGATGATTAAGTATATGTTGGGGGTTTTCCTGATGATTTTAATTGTTTGTATGATGTTGATAGTTTTTCTTGGTGGTCGTAAGATAGTGATGTCTGACATGGTTGTATGGAGTTAGTGTGTGAGTGAGTATTCTTCTTCTTATTTGGAGTTAGTAATGCTCCTTTGTTTCCACTTATCGGTTATGGGTAGTGTTAATTAGTTGAGCATGTAAGCTATTTGTGATTTAATTGTCACTTTGGATCATCTTTATGAGTTTGTGTATGTCTGTCTTGGTGTTGATGGTCTAGTTCCCATTTAATGGCCTTGTATAGCTCAAAGGTGAAGCTACGCTCTCAACGATCTTACAATTGGTCTTCTCTACCTACCTCTCCTTGATCTGCTTAGCACCTACTAATGGGTCTGTCCACTCTTTGGTAGTGATGGGTAGGTACTATGTTCCTGCCTACTGTTTGGTTCTATGCACTACTTTTGTGTGCAATGCTGTGCAGTTAAAACGCTTAGCAGTTCTAAAGTGGCGGAGGTGCAAAAAGGTGTAGCGGGGATAAAGCGGGAAAATAGTGGGGATATAGCGGAGGCGCAAAAAGGTTTATTAGACGTAAAACCAAATATTTGGAAATTAATTAATCACTATTCTCACATTATATGTGTACAAGAAACTAATAGTAATTGATCTTATATAACAAACTCAAGGAATATCACAGTTGTGCATGCTAAATTTGATGAGTATAATTGTTTGTTACCATATATTAGACAGTTATGCCTTAAATTTAGCCCTTTACACTAAATTTCCAAAAAAAATTTAAAAAAAAACTAGTCAAACCAAGCTCTATATATTATTATTGCTAAAGCGGAAGCTAAAAAGCATTGATTTAGCGGACGTAGCGGAAAATAGCGAGGCTAGAAGCGGATCTATTATTCATCAGCGCTAAATTAGAATAGCGTAGAGGTTGAAGGGCGCTATAGGCAATAGCGGGGATATTGCGGGGCTTAAGCGGGGCTTCAACTGCATAGGTGCAATGTCACCAACAAGTCAAGTAGTGTGAACAACTATGGCCGTGCTACTTTGGATTCCCTGTACATCATGTACTTGTGGCTTGTCTAGTAACCTTTTTTTCTAGATAGGTTGCTATGGTTATGAATTCAAAATGTAATATCTATTGTGTAGAATCTTGTTATGTTTTATGTAATACATTGTTGTATTATGTAAAGTATCTGAATTTGTGACTCCCTGCATGGATCTAAACTTGTAGTCTAGTTAATTTAGGCTACCTCCATTGTTGTAAGCCTGTAAAGTAGAGTGGACAGAACATTATAATCTCATATGCAGTGGACGGTCCACCTTAAAAACTGAAGTAGTTGATTGTCAATTAACAATCATCTGTATTATACTCTATTTTTTATTATTAGTTTTAATAAAAGGCGTTTGTGGTCACCTAAAAAACCGGTCGACTTTGCCGAAAAGTAATAATTAATGATATATTAAAAGGATGAAAATAGAATTTTGGATGATTAAGAATTGGACCACGAAAGTATTGTAGTTGCGTTCGTTGCGAGATTCTGATCCGTTTTCATATTTTATTTGCTGAAAACGTAGTCCGTATTAAAAGTTATTACTTAATTAAGTTATACGTATATAATAATACACAAAGGTTTGAATTTCAAATAAATAAATAAATATATATACACACACACACAAGTGCACAATATATTAAATAGGATAAGCGTGAAAAGAATATTCCTTGTGAACATATTTATAATATATATCAACTGGAATCTAGATTTAATCAAATTAATCCAACGGTTTAAAAATATGATAATAACTATAAAAAGGCCCTCAAACTCTCATTCTAAACCCTATCTCCATTCTCTTCGATGCCTCCTCCTTGCCTTTCCGCCATTGCTAAATCTTCAGAAAGAAAATAGGTTCTACCTTCTTAATCCATTTTCGTATCTTCTTTTCTATTCTATTTAAATTTAGATTTAGAATTATTCTGAGATTTAAAATTATACATATAAGAATTCTAATATACGTGATTCTTATATTTGAAAAGTTAGAGCTTGTTCTTTCTCAAAGGCCAAATCCATACTTTTATCCATTCAATTCTCTTGTTGCTTCTTTTTGTAACTCTGTGAGTGGAATATAACTAAGTTACTATTTTCTATAATCTGATAGTTATGGATTTGGACTCTTGTGCCTTGATGGATTTGGGATATACGAAAAAAAATTATCATTAAACCCCCCAAATTCTCCCTTTATGTTAATGTTCATAGAAATGTTTAATCAAGTTATTTTGGTTTAGGGTTCTTGTAATAATAAAAGGACATAGTTATTTTGTATGATTTTCTATATCATTTGGATTTTCTGTATTGAATTCATTCCTTTTTATTCATTTTTATTGTAAATTCACATGTTTGATTTTTGGGCAAAAGATTAAGATTTGGATAATTGTAAATTCAATAGGTTTGAATCTCTATTTCTCAAAATAGAGAATTTGAATGTATTAATTCCTGATATCTAAATATTAAGGGTGTGTTTGGTTTACGTTTTTTTATTTTTGGTTTTCATGTATATAAAAGTACGAGTAACGCATACATATTGTGAAATATGATCGTTTTACAAAATGAAATCAACGCACAAAACAACCTTTATTATTTTTCATATTTTAAAAAAACAACGGAAGAACGGTAGAAAATTTATCCATACACTGTCCTTTCGTTCTTTCCGCCTTCGGTTCGTCACCTCCATTATACTTCAAATCTTCACACCTTTTGTTATTAACGTTGAAAACTTAAAACACAAAATAAACCAAATATTACCTATTGTTTTGCGATTGAACAAACATCAGAAAAATGAGTCTATCCAAAATAGAAGTTATAAACATATATAGTTAACGTTTTATTGTTATAATAATCAAGCAAAAACCTTGGTTGCAAGATTATATGTTGTTGTGGATGTTTTCCCATTTTATTGTCATATGCACACTTTGTTATGGATTGAGGAAAATAACTTGTATACGTTAAGAATTTGATAGGATTGACATTTCAAAGCGTGGTAAGGACACTAATCTCGTTCTCTAATTTTACATATATATTTATAACTTAATCAACGTATATAAATGCGTATTTAGTGCGTTATGAATATGATTAAATTAGGAATAGAACTTGAATGTACCCATATGATTTGAATGCTTGTATGTGTGAGTTAATGGCTTAATTTATATTAATGAAACATAGACACGAGGTTAACCGTTACTTGTAGTAGAAGTTTGTCCGAAATTGACCGGCATATCCAGCATCTACAAGTAAATCTGGTTAATGTGAGAGGTATAGGTGCCATAGGCCATTATAATTAGTATGCTATGATGCGATGTTAGGCCCACTTGTAGTAGAAGTCTGCCCGGAACTACCCTGCAAATCCAACATCTACAAGTGGTAGGCCAAATGTGAGATATCTAGTGTGCATACATACATACATACGTACGTACATACATATATAGTGTGTGCGCGCACGAAGTAAGCCTGTCTGGGAAAAATGTATTAAGTGGCTGACTTTTCTCTTATTGGGTATTGAGTGGTTAGGACTGGGTTTGTTCCTAAGGTCCGCTCCTTGGTTCAGAACATAAGTCATTGGGCCCGCCCTTGTGAAGTAAATGGTTGTTAGGTCCGCCTTTCTCCTATAAAGTATTAAATGCTCCTAATAGACAATAACGTGCGTGAGGGTAGTTCTCCAAGTAATATCCGCTTCTTAATCAGGGGCTAATTAGAGCTGACCTATGGACGAATTATGTATAAGTGGACTAAAGAACCACCGTCTAAGGTAAATATTAAGTGGCTAAGAGTTCAACCGTAGGGACAGCTAGATAGTAACAAGAGGGTTCTCTAGGGGGAGGGGGGTGTGGGGTTTCTTCTTATAAGAAGCTGCATTCCTGACCCACAACATGGTATTAAGTAGTCGTTACTATTTCTCTCCCTACAAGAGAGTTATCACTTATAACGTATTGACGTTGGAACGAGGTCTTAATTGGCACGGGGTCTTCCATAGGGTATTAAGTGACTAGAAAGTTGTCTGCCCTAAATAAATATGGTATTAAGTGACCGTAAGAAGATGTCCATCCTTGGGGTATTAAGTGACTGTTAGGATGTCCTCCTATATGTTTGCCTTGTGTGTTTATTGCCAAGGAATAATTTGAAAAGTTTACAACTGCTAGTTATAAGGAATAGCCTTCTTAACTTACTTACATTTCATTCACCGTAATTTTATGCTTTAACCTCCCTTTTCTTAACATCAACAAGAAAATAGATGAGACGATGATCAGGGATGGAGTATGATCTCTTAGAGAAGGAGCCTCTGGAAGATTTAGTTATTGTGGCTATTGCTTATTTACTACTATTATTATGTAATTGGGATGAATAATAATGATGTACCTTGAAGATTGAGACATGTTGTATTTTTGAATTGTGGTTTTTAATAATTGGTACGTTTGATATTTATGTTATTATATTTTTTCACATCCGCAATGTGAGCTCTGATTTCCATTTTAGATTGCTTATATATCTGTTTAAGTTAAACGTTATAGGAGCTAACGATCCGTTTAGAGTGGCTATAAGTTCCGACGGGCCTCTTCTGGGTCGAAATTTAGGCACATTCCGGGTGGGTTGTTACATGTCCGAGCATCAGATCATGGCAAGCTGATGCGGACGTGGTTCTTCGTTTCTTACTAGATGACGGTATATTGTGGTTGCCCAAGTATCAAACAGTGGCAAGTTGATGCGTATGTCTTCGCAGCATGGTGATGGAGTCATAGTATACGTGGTGAGATGATGGAGACCTTTCGAGGTGGATATTATGGGAAGTACCTGATATGTTGAGCATATAGTAATAGTTATATATATATATATACATATATTAGGTTAATCTACTTGAGAGTAGATGAGTGCAATTTATGTGTAAACTCAAAATTGTAGTAGCCTAAATAACTTAATAATGGTAAAACAGTGATAGAACGATATATGTAGTGTTATTCATATAAAGTATAAATTTTCCATTCACCAAAACTTTTTTTTAACCCCTCCTCATAACAAACTCGCAAGTTAGAAAGGTGGCAGAGATTTTATAGCTTAGAGACACTTGTTGGATAGTGTCATTATTCTGGTAAGTATTTACTTATCATATTTTACTCGATTCCGCTATGCGACATCTATTATAAGCTCAGATATATTTATGTTTGTCTTTGTGCAGGATACCAAACAAGCCAGCTCAAATTTTAGTAGACTTTGATTTTAGCGTTTTGCGAAAAATTCGGGCTTACCGGGATTTTGGTTGTTACATCTGCTATCAGACTGAGGTTTAAGATTCCTATATAGATAATGAGTGAATTATTTGTATTTTCAAAATATAAATATATTATATACGCATTTATATACTTAGATCCACAGGAAAAATTCACATTTGAGTAAATCATACATGAAAGATTGTAATAATAAGTTCGTACATCAATGTTTGGACCGTGGAAAGTTCTAAGAATTTAAGCTCCTATTTGACTATGGCTTAGGGTGTACAATGGATTTAGTACATAAAAGATAATTCATGTATGAGTATTTGGAAATCGACGGGGGATTCAGATTTGGGTCCGTTTGTCACAGGTCCCTATTAAGTTTCAAAATTAGGCTCACATCCGGTCCTAAACTTATTGTAAATTAGGTCCCTATTTTTCAAAAACATATAAAAAAATATAAAAAAATATCAAAAAACCATGTAAATTCGTATTTAATTAAAACAATTAATCGTGAAAAAAACCAGATCAAAAAAACATCAAAAACAACGTCGAAATCACGAAATACAGAAAATCAACGAAATGCAGTAAATTGCATCAAAACATGCATATAAGTCGATTAGTTGCATACATGTATGCATTTATTTCAAATCTGCGTCAAAACTGCAGTATAAATGCATACATGTATGCACATATTGTTAAAACATGCATCTGCCGATGCATTTGTTTAAAAACTGCATACCTACGTGCAACTTATTCACGTTTGCATGTATTTTGACATATATGCACACATGTATGCAGTTATATAGAAAAACTGCATACATGTATGCAATTTTTCAAACAGACGTGCATAAACATATGCATGTGTATTCGAATAGTTGCATAAATGTATGCAACTATTCGTAAAAGTTGCATACATTTATGCAACTTTTTTTTTTAAATTTCTGTGGACTTCTGGGAATGTTTACAGATTTTAGAATTTTTTTTTTTTTTTTTTTAAGTGATAGCGCCTGAAAATTTGGACAGAAAACGAAAGAGGCGGAGGTATGGAAAGTGGCAGGCGGAAGATTCCAGGCGGCAGCTAAAATAGGGGGCGGGTTTACAGAGAAAACATTAATTACAGGGATGTACTGTGAATTTAAAAACTTGCAAATAGTTGCATACATGTATGCAACTTTTGCCAATAGTTGCATACATGTATGCAAGTATTTCTGAAGCTGTTTTAGTTGAAAATGCATGCAGAAACCTGCATACATGTGTGCAACTATTTGAAATACTTGCACACATGCATGCAAGTATTTACATGTGAAAATAAAATGTGTGCAGAAACCTGCATACATGTATGCAACTATTTTAAATACTTGCACACATGCATGCAAGTATTGCATGTAAAAATATAACAGAGAAATACTTGCACAGATGAATGCAAGTATTCCAAATATGTGCATGATTTGATGCAAATTACTGCATTTTTCGCTGTTTTCTGTATTTTTTCGATTTTGATGCATGTTTTGATTTTATTATGATCTGAATTTTTAGGCGAGCACATGTTTTATTTAAATACGAATTTACGTGATTTTTTTATATTTTTTTAATATTTTTTTGATGACTTTTCAGAAAATAGGGACCTAATTTACAATAAGTTTATGACCGGATGTGAGTCTAATTAAGTTTCGTTTTAGGGATGTGTGCCTAATATTCACTTCAGATTTTGTGGGTGGATGGTGATGCATCAGATTTAGTAAATGAATGGATTAGGATAATATATATATACACATACACACACACACACATATATATATATATATAATATATATAATATATATATATATATATATATAAAGCCTACCCGAGTAACGCCAGAATGAGGTTATATCTTCATTTAGAAGATTTTTGAAGAATTAGGCAAAAAGGATTAAATTTGCAAAAATAGTGGAAATGAAAGAAAGAGAAAGAAATTGTTGTGGACGATAAGCGGAGGAAAGATAAGATCCAAAAATTAATTATAAAATTAGAATTTAATCGGGAAGTTAGAAGCATAAGGGCGCTGCATGAATGGAACGTTGGAAGTTTTACCAAAGTTGTGATAGTATCTTAGTCGATCTCATATTCATTTAACAGTAATGATTAGAAGAGGCCATCAAACGGAAAAGGGAGAAGAGTCACATGGATAATAATAATAATAATAATAATAATAATGTGCATGGGTCGACACATGTGTCAACCCAATTCTCGGTTGGGTTAACCCATGTGTCGGCCCACCTTAATTGTGAGACGACCCATCCAACGCAAAAGCACTGGTATAGAAATAACGAAGCCAGAGGCTTCGTTATTTATTTCTTCCCCAACCCGAGAGTTTCAGCACCATTGAAACCTATAGGAGCCTCTACTTCCAACCCCCGCCATTACTCTAAAAATCATCATTTCGCTCAAAATTTGTTTTAAATCAAAGCTTGTCAGGAGCTCTATCCAAATCCATACTCCTTTTATGTAGATCTAACAGTTATCCACCATGCCTCCAAGACAATCATTGGCTGCCATTTTTCCCAGGTTGACAGTGCAGGAGATTGCTTGGTGTTAGAATAACAAGAAGACAACGTAGAGTTATGTTGATTCGGCTACGTACCAAATTTTGGTAGGAAGAGCAGTGAAATTTTCGGATTTCCCAAGCACTTCACTGGAGAAGATTTTTACGAATACGGGTTTACACCAGATTCTGAGCCTTACGACATTGGCGCATCTTGCATACCTTAGGTTAGTACGTCTTTTTTACGCCAATTTGCAAACTGGTAATATTAGTGGTGAGGCGACCTTTAAGTCGGGGGTTAAGAGTGTGAGAGTGGCTTTTACTTAGACCCAGTTAGGGGCTATGTTAGGCATTAAGGTTAAGGTCTAGAGTTGGAGCATGTGCAGGTGATAGACGAGGACGACTAAGGATGGATTTTTGTGAATCCCCAACACTGGGCTTGGAATGTTGAGCATTTGCGCCCTCTAGTCGAAATGATTATACACATTTTGCAATATAACCTAATTGCCAAGGCAAGGAGTTTTGATTCGGGTATGAGCACCATTAGACATGCCACCTATGCCATTTTTTGAGGCATCCAAGTGAACTATTCCAGAGAGATTATGTCCCAGTGTGCGACTGCAGCTAGTAGACGATGATCTTCGATTCCCTTTGGTTACCTATGGACAGTAGCACTCAGGTAGGCATAAGTAATGTTGGATAATGAGTACTCTATAGACGAGGCATACTGCATGAGATATTCCTCCACCCTTACTAGGATGTACCTTGAGTTAGCGCATCAACAAGACACACAACCCATGCCACAACAGTTTGAGCATGAGGCTAAGCAGGAGCATATAATTGAACAGGAGCATGAGCCCAATCTAGATCAACATCAGCAATACTTTTAGCCACTATATTGAGCAGACGACGGGCCTTCAGATCCACCTCAGTGAGGCCCGTGCCCTAGCGAGGATAGACCTTCTTGAGAGCCATAGAACTTGAGAGAAGAGATTAAGAATATGGCTAAGAGATAGGAGCAGTTCATATGAAAGCACCACGATATCCTACTTAAACAACAGGAGCTCGTATATAGCGTGACTTGCATAGACTAAGTAGCAGGTCATCCAGCCACAACACGAGTTATTCTTAGCTCAGCAGCAGTTCGCTCAAGCACAACATGCAACGATGGAGAGTGCTAGGCACCAGAAGGAGCGCCTAGGTGGATTGGACTCTTTTAGTAGAGACATTTTCAGACCAAAAGGAATGGGTCCTAGGCCTCCTTTCTTTTGAGGACAGGTGAGTATTGCCATGGTTTAATGCTTAGGATTTACTTGTATTAGTGTTTGTGTGTTCATTGTTAGTTTAAGAAAAACTATTCCACTATAACCATATGTGTACCTGTTGTTATGAAATTAGTATTCTAGCGTCGATTCACACTCCTTTGTAGTATTCTCTTTTATTGAAATAGCTTAGGGTGGATATTGTAAATAAAATAATAATGGAAGCGAAAAATGAGTAACTAAAAGAAAAGCAAACAAAATTTATAGAAAGCAACAAAGACGATAATTGCAATAAATGAGGATTGTAAGAAAGAATAAATTTTGGGAAAGAGGAAAAAAAAGAAATTCCTCTTATGTAAACTGTGCTTGGAAATGAAAATAGGAAATTTTAGGGAGTAGTGTGGGCAATTTCCAAATATAGGGAAAAGGGTGCGTAAAAGTAAAATGGAAAATATATAACTTTCCATTTTCTACCTTTTTCCACCATAAGAAAATGAGTTAAGAAAATTATATTTTTCTGGAACTCAAAAATCAAAAGTTGTTTAGTAGGGTTTGGAAGCAAAAATAGGATGAACTATGCTCTTATTCTGTAAGAGTGTGGAAAAAATTGGATTAAAAATTATTTTTGATTTAGAATATTGCATAGATAAAGATATTGCCATTATATTTAGGATGGGTGCATCATATTTTTAAAAGATTTTTTTTAGAAAGAGCATTCATACAGGAGGTACCGCTTCGGCATTCATTGCATTCGTGAACTTTTATGATGTGCTAGACTTTGCACAAGTACACGGATCATTGCAAAAATTGGATGCACATACGACGGTTGTAGCGGGGAATTACATAATTTTATCCTGACCAATTTTTGGGGATGAAATTTCCTAAAGAGTAGGAGAATGTAATACCCTGCATTTAAAATAATAAAAGTAATCGAAATAATTACAGAAATTACTATTAACAAAAAATAGAACTTTTAATATTGTCAGAATTTGGCTTCGAAACATACGCCATTGCGTTCGTAGCAAATTTTTGATTAATTTACATATAAAATATTTCCCAAAAGGAGGCCTTTTTTTTTTTTTTTTTTTTTTTTTTTAGAATTGGTGCACTTTCATTAACTAGTAGAAATGTACATAATAAGGTTAGCATATTAACTCGAATATAACGAAAATAGACATGATAAATCACATAAACCTAAAACCAAATACAAGATAATATAACTATGAAATAAAAAAAATTAGACCCATGACGATGCCGCTTATTCCCACATGCATAAGTGCCATCAAACATGCATCATTACTCATGATCACACTGCTCCATATGTTCCATAACTCAAAATTTCCCACTCATGTGCTATTCACTGTAACAGCGTGTAGCTTCCAGTACCCAATTGATTACTGAAACACTACCTCATAACAAAGATACAAGAGAATCGATCCAAGTCTTCTAGGCATGATTCTACACTACATCTCAAAAATATAAAATAGTTCACATGTTTTTAATCTGCATTAAGAACAGTGAGAAACTGGGTTCGACTCTAGCGTTGAACATAGTGGAACATTCCAGTACACTTATGATCGAACAAAAAATTTATGGTCTTCGTAAACGCAGTAATCCTATGTCTTCAAGTTACATCCCAACAATAAAGATGTAAATTGGGTTGTAGTAAGAAAATTCCCAAATGATTGTACATCTAATCCATGAAATAGTTTAAATTGAGCGGTTATCAACTTCATATGCTAGTAATTGGCCAGATTTTATACTCCTTTAAATCGATACATCCCAAAATATAGGAATCAAATAGAAATATCATGCCAAATCGCAAATCATTAGATCAAACGAATGTTTCTTACCCGCACTGAATCAGATCAGTTTTCATATTTGTTACTACAGAGGACCGATTGAGAGGAATCGAGATCTTCAGCATGGGATGGTATACGGTTAAAAGAATTTCGCTAAATAACCCATTCCTAGTGTTTTGGTCCTTTGGGAGTCGCAAAAGCAACAGATCTGGTGTACCTAGGTTTGAATTTGAAGAAGTGGGTTGTTGGTGAGATTGGATCCTCTGCAACATCCGTTCTTCGACCAATCGATATACAGCGAGAAGGGATCCGCAGGATATTTGAATTTTGATTTTTGCGAAAGGGACAAAATAGAAAAAGGGGGAAATCCCAGAGAAATTAATAATCGCCTTTTACCGTCCTCCACTGGAGAGGGTAGTTACGGACTTTTGGTTATTTCCCCGAAAGGAGTTCACATAGTAGAGTTATTAACGTTCAAGATCTTACGTTAATTGTAAGAACCCGTAACTTCCCCGTAAAGGAAAGCACGAATACTTTGAGAACAACACACAAAAGGACGCAGACGGAAGAACATTTCATTGTTATTACAACAATTCCATCAGATACAAGAATATACAGAGTATAAATGAATAAATTACATTCAACAAATATCAGAGATTACAATAAATTACATAGCAACGGAAAAATATACAAAACACAACTAGAAGTGATACACGGATACAGAGCTTTCCGAGCATCGTTCCAGCTGTTAATCAGGACCCTGTGAATATAAATCTGCAAAACCAAAACTACTAGCTGCCCGTGCGGAAAATAGGGGCACCCAGAGTTTAGGTTAAAACAATAAACTCCAGGTCAGTCATGGGACTGGTGTGAGAACTAAAACAGTTATAATTCTTTATTTTAAAGTTCGGTAAATCAAGGGACCACGCCGTATAACACGGAACGGGTTTCCTCCCAAGGATACCAGTGCATAGAACAAACAACGCAATGCTAAATAAAGAAAAATGAAGCCGTTATAAGACCCAGGTCCCATCACACAATGCAACGCAAGCCGGAGGATAGGGTTTTTACCTTATAACAGCCAAAGCATGCTTGATACGTTTAAAACACATTATTTGATACTATTATAGGTGTATAGTGTCAAAACAATTTCAATCATAAATATCAATCATAGGCGGCATGAATGACCCATACCACTATGTCGCCATACTAGGTTCTACAAATAAAACCGCACTATCACGTATTGGAAATTGGATTTCCGTCATGAGCCGAGGCAAGGGGCAAGCTCCTCTCCGCGTTCGAGACACTCTAGCAAATGCCTCAGGACCCCACTATGATCCTTGGATCTTCAGGGCCGGTCCTCTCTTGCTTTTGAGGATTAATTATTCCTGAACACACGTTTCCCGGTCCTTACAGACCTATATCCGAGGCGCCTCATATCCAACAACCACACAGGTGAAAAGTATATAAATGTCAGGGCTGGTAGGTCACTGACACCACCCTAGCTAGAAAGAAACGTCGTGCTCTCCCTGCAGTCACTATCCCGTTTTTGACTCATACCGAGGTGTGAGGCTCGCGAATTCACGTTATACACAAAGCTACGCCACACAGGCCGCGCTTTGATCATCAACCACAAGACTTTGCTTTTCAACAGAAGCCTTGATCAATTGCCACTTACGCGTGCCACATTGGCAATTCACTCCATGCGACTGATGTCCATCAATATACAACCTCTGAGCTCGTACGTCTCAGAGAAGGGCGTTAAGCAAGAGAATAAATTCTCCGCCGCCAAACAGATGTATATTTAATAGAGATCAATCAACACAGAATAAAATCCAATGTCAGACACACAATCCATTTACAAGTTCGTTCTGGGTCTGAACGAAACCGGAGGCACTTTCCTCGCATATCCATCCATCTCCAGGTACGTCTGGACGATCACCAACTGATTCCCTCATCCTGGGTGTACAGCCCAATCAAGATCATCAGTAATCACCCAAACGATGTGAAGACTTTCGGTATTCAACCACCGTCTTCATCTTCGACATCTCGTCGAATCGGTTATTCAGAATGGGTATAAACCCGGCCTTTCTGAATAACCCACGTATATAATAAACGAATGCTACACAAACACAACAAACGCCTCATTCCAATTCAGAATATTCTTTTATTCATAAAATCACATTCTTAGGGAAATGTTCCCATTAATTTTATCCGAGATAAATTCTTCTAAATTTATTCTTTAATCCTCCTTTGGATATCATTTCAAACCATTTTATGGTTTTCCTAACTAGTCGGGATTAGCGAACCACACCGAAGTAATTATTTATTTTATTTCCCAATCCCAACCTATATATCCCATGGAGAAAACTGGTAATACTCCACATCTAACACCACGGTGTTATCGGTAAAATTAATTACCATTTCACGTTCAAATCTAATTAAAGATTTAACTATCGCTTTGGAGCAAAACTGGTGGTACTCCATTCTCGATCACCTTTCAGATTTGATAATTTAAATTATCAATTCATTTTTCAATCTAATTAAAGATTCATTAAAACTCCACTTAGCTTTAATCTTTTTCAAAAATCAATATCCTGTCTTTAACTGGGTTAAAGCACCAATGTCATCTAAAACACGATCCACGATAAACCCAAATCACATTTGATATTAAATACAAGGCTTTGAATAGAAAATATATCGGCTTATATTCAATATCAAATTCTGAAACCAACATATATCGTATTGGAAATAACGATATAAAATATATCTTTCAAATTCCCATAACAATATCTGTATAGTCACGAAATCCAACATCGAAATATCCCGAAGATATTTTCGATTCAACTCCAGTCCAATCCACGTATTGGGAATATTGATTATTTTTAAAATCACCTTCAAATTCAATTTATTTATTTCAAAAATAAATTGATTTTAATTCTAGTTCAAAACTAGTTCATTTCGATAAAAATCTATTTTTATCATTTTAAATGTGGAGTTTTTCATCCCAGTTCTTTCCAATTCACATATTATGATTTTACACAAATTATCAATATTTTTAATAATTTTATCAAGGCCCGTACAGTCGACTTCCATCAACGGCTATCGAACTGCACTTACATCGACCTTTTCTAAATTTGATTTGGACATAATTCCAAATCCAACCGTTAGATTTCAAATTTCTAATATTCATTGGAAAGCTCTTTTCGATACGAACCCAACGGTTCTGGTTTTAGGAGAATCCAACGGTCGGATCTCCCGCAACGTCAATTCGAAGTCAATGGTCGAAATTCACGAACTGCCGCGGCGCGGCGCGTTCTATTCAGACCATTATATAATATATATATATATATATATATATATATATATATATATATATATATATTATATATATATTTCGTCAATTTCCTTTTTAAAACGTATTTTATAAATCGTTTTAAATTCGTTTCAAAAACAATTTCAACTTCATCTTCAATTTCAAATCGATTGGATTTCAATTCAACTCGGATTCATTTCAATTTTATTTAATTCGAATTCAAATTCGTTTCAATTCAAATTGATTTCAATTTAATTTCGATTCGAATTCAATTAAATTTCAGTTCGTTTTCAATTCAACTTGAATTTGTTTTATATTCAATTCCATTCGAAGTCCTTTTATATTCAATTCATATTCGTTTTCTTTTCAATTCGAATTTGCTATAATATTCATTTCAATTTGAATAAAATCGATATATATATATCGTTCACGTCAAAATGGCGCAAAACTAATCAACACGGCTTTATATTTTTCACAACTTCTTTATTCTATTCAACAAATAAATATTTATCCCATTCAACACATGAATCTATATTTCTTTCAACACACGACTAATCTCAACACATGAGTGCTGTCAACACATCACTATTTTTTTTATGTAAAATATTTTATAAAACTATTGTATCTATCGTTTGATTTTTAATTAGACTCCACCGTGAAGTAGATTCTAATTGTAAATATGATAAAGATGTAATTTATTTTATTTAAAATATTTTACTCAACACATGAATAGTTCCAACACATGATCATCGTCAACACATGACTATTTTTATATTCAACACATGAATTTTCTTTTATAATATTCATTATTTTCCCGATTGGAATGAGGCTCAATCAATCACCATATAATGTTAATTATATGGATTCCATACAACACATGTATAAAATAGCATTGAAAAATAATCAACCATCAACCAAAGTGCACTACACTGTATAAGCATCAAATATAGATATCTGACGCTTATAACAGCCTGTCAATCGATCGATCGACATATTTAATCAATCAGGATGAGTGATCATCAAATTTCATCCCAACACCCGTGTGGGGTTTCAAACAATCAAACACAGATTTTATTTGTGCAGTTGGGCGACGTGTAAAATTTATCGACCCAATCGATATCAGTCAAATCAGTGTATATAAACAAATCGGCCGATTTGTTTATAAATATTCATTTATCCACTTTCACGTTAAAAAATGTATTTTTAACGATAAACATTTTATTTTAACACATGAATTTCTATTAGTTCATTTATTCAATAAAATGATATTTTTATTTTTCTAACATATTTTAGAAAATTTCGGCGGCATAACGGCACGATACCAGAAACGGAACAAGGCCTAGCCTTATCCCCAGTCTAGTGAAGGCCCACGCCATTCACACATCAATCAAATCCATTCCGTATCACCAAACAATTCAATTCAAACCAATTAGACTAACCAACTACACAAACAAACAATTTAACAAACAAGCCATTCATGGTCTGTGGATGACGGGTGTCGGGTGCTACTAAGCACCGTCTGCATCCTAGTATATATATATATATAACTAGAAAAAGAGAATTTGAGTGAGAAGTTCTCACCTATTTGCTAAACCAGACGCCTCGACTCTTCTTTGCAGAAATCTTCATCGCTATCGCATCTTTTGTTACTTTCGTCGTCCGTATACACTGTATATATATATAATCACATTTTTATATCTCCTATGATATAAAGATCATATTTTTATCGCTAACTTCATATTGTGAAAATAGAATTTTCATCGCTATTTCTATAATGTAAAAATTATATTTTTCTCAAAGTAAAAATCATATTTTTACTTCACTACTCATATCAAGATATCGCCTTTTCACCTTTAAAAATATCGTCTTTTCACTTTTAAAAATATCGTCTTTTCACTTTTAAAAATATCGTCTTTATTTTGCTTCCTATATAAAGATGATATTTTTAATATTCCTATCATGTAAAAATTATATTTTCACTTCTCTACATAAACAAAAATCATATTTTTATATCATCTATATAGTAAAGACTATATTTTTAATACTTTAAAAATATAAAAATCATATTTTTATTACTTTAAAAATATAAAGATCATACCTTTTATCACTTCTACAATATAAAAGATTGTATTTTTAATACTTTAAAAATATAAAAATCATATTTTTAATTTTTCCTATCGAATAAAATTCAGTTTTTAAATTTAGAAAAATAAATAAAACTTGAATTTAAAACTTACATTGTTTTCAAATGGAGAGGAGGGGTCCTTGCGCTCGGTAGAGGGCTGTCGGGGTTGTCGGCTAGGGTTTCAGGAGGGAGGGAGGTGCGGTGGGGGTGAGGCGGTGGTCCAGGCGGCGTAAGGGGGACTGGAGCGTCGGAGATGAGGAGGGGAGGTGGCGCATTCGATTTGGGAAAAAGGGGGGGCTCCTGCTTGCGGCGGCGCGCCAGGGGAAGGGGAGGAGGAGATGAAGCAGCGACGGCGGTTGCTTGGGGGCGCGTCACGTCGATCGAGGGGAAGAACGGGGGGGGGGGCTTGGTGGTAGCGGCGCCACCCATGGCGCGGTGGCGGCTCCATCGGAGGAGCGACGAGCTCCTCCGTCCTTTCTCTCTCTTTTTTTTTTATTTTTTTTTTTCTGTTGAATGAAAACGAGAAAGGGGGGTTTATATATTTAAATTTTCAAAAAGTTGACTTTTACTTGCGACCTCGAAACGAGGCCCACCGCCTGTTGTCCATAGCGTTTCACCCCCATTCCGAACACAATGGGATATGTATCGCAAGCTGATTCGATCGCTTTGATCAGTTTCCGTTGAATTTACATTTAAATCACTATATTGAATTTTAAACGTACATTTCAAATTACCGGGGTCACATACTAACTCTAAAAATTGCAGAAAAATATTTTCTAGCTTCGTATTAACGATACGGTCCTAACAAAACTAGTTTCGTCGAATTCTGGGACCGTTGGAAAAATGGCCAATTTCCAGTCGATTAAAATCAACTGAAACTGGTCAAATGCGTTTCCCTTTGCCACGCTCACATATTGATTCGAAAAATTATGAAATTTGGAACCTAGCAATAATTTTACATCGCGGACCCAACAAAACTGGTTTCGTCGAAATCCGAGGTCATTTGCAAAATGTCTATTTTTAAGGGCCTGAATTCCATAGCGACTATTCAGAATTTTCAACTGGACATATCTTTTGATTCCCGCTATGAAATTTTGATTTTTCGGATTCATTGGAAAGATATCATCAAATAGATCCTAATGTTTTTGGTTTCGCTAAAATCCGGATTGTTTTGCACCCGGTACATTCAATTGAAGTTTGAAATCGAATTATCGAACTACCGCGCCATTTTCAATTCTATTTATAATTATAAATAATTATTTATATTCTAACGACGACGTATATAATATATACGTTC
This sequence comes from Allium sativum, assembly GCA_030737875.1. Classification (NCBI taxonomy): domain Eukaryota; kingdom Viridiplantae; phylum Streptophyta; class Magnoliopsida; order Asparagales; family Amaryllidaceae; genus Allium; species Allium sativum. Next base: position 68,394,731 of record CM060912.1, read on the forward strand.
GAATTATATTCAAAATAAATTTCACGTCGATTTTATTTAAAATAATCTATTTTAAATACTCAAAATTCGCTAAAATTGCCAAAATAAAAATTTTAAACTGGCCCAGATTTTGCGGGTTATTACAATCTCTCCCACTTAAAACTTTTCGTCCCCGAAAAGGAACAAAGTCGAAAATGGTTTGATTAATCAACTCTACGCTCGATCTGGCTTCCATTCTCCAACTTTTCAGTTTCTGAGAATTTTCAAATTTTCAAAAATTTGGCTAACACCCTAAATTTTCGAAATTTTTTGCCATAACCTCCCATACACCGGGAGCATCGGGGAATTTCAAATAACTTCCCCGGTCCTTCAGATCTCAAAAAGAAAAACAAAAAGCCAAGCGGCTAGCCAATAGGCTCATAAAATCATCATCACCCAAACAAAACAGTAAATTATGTAGTAAACATGTACCTATTTGTCGGGCAAACAAATTTTATTCTCTGCTCTAGCCTCCTTGCTATGACCTGCTCAATGTAAGTATATGTATATGCAAGCAAATGCGACTAATTTTCAATACAATTCAAAATTTGATTCTATTAGGCATAGTGGTTAAAAATTGTCAAACAAATAAACAAACAACTCAAACATCAATCAATTAGTGGATTAGAGTTTCAAATTCATAAATTTTGATATATATACAAAAAAAATCATGTTTTGATGCCAATTCACAACAATGTGTTCTACCTATATTAGTTTTGGTTATCACACCAGTCTAATGGAAATATATAGAAATCACACCTTCGAAATTCGAATACGAATACTGATGATGATGCACCATCATCAGAATCATCCCCGGATATCTAGAATGTGATTCTATATCTACCCAGGATATTAAAACTTCGATTATACGTTCATGACGCGTATACGCGAAATCTTTATATACTAGATTGTCCATATTCAAAATAAATAAATATTCAAATACGTTTAAAATGGATTAAATTTCAAAACAAAATTGTTTTCATTTGAAAAATATACTCTTCACACTCGTTCTAGGATACTACTGAACCTATCTCTCACGAGTTATTCTAATTGGATATTACTAACCCAATATCTGATGAATTCTTTCGTATGGTTCTAATGTGTCTTGTTCTCGAGCTCTGTAAACCAAAGCTCCGATACCAACTGTAAGAACCCGTAACTTCCCCGTAAAGGAAAGCACGAATACTTTGAGAACAACACACAAAAGGACGCAGACGGAAGAACATTTCATTGTTATTACAACAATTCCATCAGATACAAGAATATACAGAGTATAAATGAATAAATTACATTCAACAAATATCAGAGATTACAATAAATTACATAGCAACGGAAAAATATACAAAACACAACTAGAAGTGATACACGGATACAGAGCTTTCCGAGCATCGTTCCAGCTGTTAATCAGGACCCTGTGAATATAAATCTGCAAAACCAAAACTACTAGCTGCCCGTGCGGAAAATAGGGGCACCCAGAGTTTAGGTTAAAACAATAAACTCCAGGTCAGTCATGGGACTGGTGTGAGAACTAAAACAGTTATAATTCTTTATTTTAAAGTTCGGTAAATCAAGGGACCACGCCGTATAACACGGAACGGGTTTCCTCCCAAGGATACCAGTGCATAGAACAAACAACGCAATGCTAAATAAAGAAAAATGAAGCCGTTATAAGACCCAGGTCCCATCACACAATGCAACGCAAGCCGGAGGATAGGGTTTTTACCTTATAACAGCCAAAGCATGCTTGATACGTTTAAAACACATTATTTGATACTATTATAGGTGTATAGTGTCAAAACAATTTCAATCATAAATATCAATCATAGGCGGCATGAATGACCCATACCACTATGTCGCCATACTAGGTTCTACAAATAAAACCGCACTATCACGTATTGGAAATTGGATTTCCGTCATGAGCCGAGGCAAGGGGCAAGCTCCTCTCCGCGTTCGAGACACTCTAGCAAATGCCTCAGGACCCCACTATGATCCTTGGATCTTCAGGGCCGGTCCTCTCTTGCTTTTGAGGATTAATTATTCCTGAACACACGTTTCCCGGTCCTTACAGACCTATATCCGAGGCGCCTCATATCCAACAACCACACAGGTGAAAAGTATATAAATGTCAGGGCTGGTAGGTCACTGACACCACCCTAGCTAGAAAGAAACGTCGTGCTCTCCCTGCAGTCACTATCCCGTTTTTGACTCATACCGAGGTGTGAGGCTCGCGAATTCACGTTATACACAAAGCTACGCCACACAGGCCGCGCTTTGATCATCAACCACAAGACTTTGCTTTTCAACAGAAGCCTTGATCAATTGCCACTTACGCGTGCCACATTGGCAATTCACTCCATGCGACTGATGTCCATCAATATACAACCTCTGAGCTCGTACGTCTCAGAGAAGGGCGTTAAGCAAGAGAATAAATTCTCCGCCGCCAAACAGATGTATATTTAATAGAGATCAATCAACACAGAATAAAATCCAATGTCAGACACACAATCCATTTACAAGTTCGTTCTGGGTCTGAACGAAACCGGAGGCACTTTCCTCGCATATCCATCCATCTCCAGGTACGTCTGGACGATCACCAACTGATTCCCTCATCCTGGGTGTACAGCCCAATCAAGATCATCAGTAATCACCCAAACGATGTGAAGACTTCCGGTATTCAACCACCGTCTTCATCTTCGACATCTCGTCGAATCGGTTATTCAGAATGGGTATAAACCCGGCCTTTCTGAATAACCCACGTATATAATAAACGAATGCTACACAAACACAACAAACGCCTCATTCCAATTCAGAATATTCTTTTATTCATAAAATCACATTCTTAGGGAAATGTTCCCATTAATTTTATCCGAGATAAATTCTTCTAAATTTATTCTTTAATCCTCCTTTGGATATCATTTCAAACCATTTTATGGTTTTCCTAACTAGTCGGGATTAGCGAACCACACCGAAGTAATTATTTATTTTATTTCCCAATCCCAACCTATATATCCCATGGAGAAAACTGGTAATACTCCACATCTAACACCACGGTGTTATCGGTAAAATTAATTACCATTTCACGTTCAAATCTAATTAAAGATTTAACTATCGCTTTGGAGCAAAACTGGTGGTACTCCATTCTCGATCACCTTTCAGATTTGATAATTTAAATTATCAATTCATTTTTCAATCTAATTAAAGATTCATTAAAACTCCACTTAGCTTTAATCTTTTTCAAAAATCAATATCCTGTCTTTAACTGGGTTAAAGCACCAATGTCATCTAAAACACGATCCACGATAAACCCAAATCACATTTGATATTAAATACAAGGCTTTGAATAGAAAATATATCGGCTTATATTCAATATCAAATTCTGAAACCAACATATATCGTATTGGAAATAACGATATAAAATATATCTTTCAAATTCCCATAACAATATCTGTATAGTCACGAAATCCAACATCGAAATATCCCGAAGATATTTTCGATTCAACTCCAGTCCAATCCACGTATTGGGAATATTGATTATTTTTAAAATCACCTTCAAATTCAATTTATTTATTTCAAAAATAAATTGATTTTAATTCTAGTTCAAAACTAGTTCATTTCGATAAAAATCTATTTTTATCATTTTAAATGTGGAGTTTTTCATCCCAGTTCTTTCCAATTCACATATTATGATTTTACACAAATTATCAATATTTTTAATAATTTTATCAAGGCCCGTACAGTCGACTTCCATCAACGGCTATCGAACTGCACTTACATCGACCTTTTCTAAATTTGATTTGGACATAATTCCAAATCCAACCGTTAGATTTCAAATTTCTAATATTCATTGGAAAGCTCTTTTCGATACGAACCCAACGGTTCTGGTTTTAGGAGAATCCGACGGTCGGATCTCCCGCAACGTCAATTCGAAGTCAATGGTCGAAATTCACGAACTGCCGCGGCGCGGCGCGTTCTATTCAGGCCATTATATATAATATATATATATATATATATTATATATATATTTCGTCAATTTCCTTTTTAAAACGTATTTTATAAATCGTTTTAAATTCGTTTCAAAAACAATTTCAACTTCATCTTCAATTTCAAATCGATTGGATTTCAATTCAACTCGGATTCATTTCAATTTTATTTAATTCGAATTCAAATTCGTTTCAATTCAAATTGATTTCAATTTAATTTCGATTCGAATTCAATTAAATTTCAGTTCGTTTTCAATTCAACTTGAATTTGTTTTATATTCAATTCCATTCGAAGTCCTTTTATATTCAATTCAAATTCGTTTTCTTTTCAATTCGAATTTGCTATAATATTCATTTCAATTTGAATAAAATCGATATATATATATATATATATATATATCGTTCACGTCAAAATGGCGCAAAACTAATCAACACGGCTTTATATTTTTCACAACTTCTTTATTCTATTCAACAAATAAATATTTATCCCATTCAACACATGAATCTATATTTCTTTCAACACACGACTAATCTCAACACATGAGTGCTGTCAACACATCACTATTTTTTTTATGTAAAATATTTTATAAAACTATGGTATCTATCGTTTGATTTTTAATTAGACTCCACCGTGAAGTAGATTCTAATTGTAAATATGATAAAGATGTAATTTATTTTATTTAAAATATTTTACTCAACACATGAATAGTTCCAACACATGATCATCGTCAACACATGACTATTTTTATATTCAACACATGAATTTTCTTTTATAATATTCATTATTTTCCCGATTGGAATGAGGCTCAATCAATCACCATATAATGTTAATTATATGGATTCCATACAACACATGTATAAAATAGCATTGAAAAATAATCAACCATCAACCAAAGTGCACTACACTGTATAAGCATCAAATATAGATATCTGACGCTTATAACAACCTGTCAATCGATCGATCGACATATTTAATCAATCAGGATGAGTGATCATCAAATTTCATCCCAACACCCGTGTGGGGTTTCAAACAATCAAACACAGATTTTATTTGTGCAGTTGGGCGACGTGTAAAATTTATCGACCCAATCGATATCAGTCAAATCAGTGTATATAAACAAATCGACCGATTTGTTTATAAATATTCATTTATCCACTTTCACGTTAAAAAATATATTTTTAACGATAAACATTTTATTTTAACACATGAATTTCTATTAGTTCATTTATTCAATAAAATGATATTTTTATTTTTCTAACATATTTTAGAAAATTTCGGCGGCATAACGGCACGATACCAGAAACGGAACAAGGCCTAGCCTTATCCCCAGTCTAGTGAAGGCCCACGCCATTCACACATCAATCAAATCCATTCCGTATCACCAAACAATTCAATTCAAACCAATTAGACTAACCAACTACACAACCAAACAATTTAACAAACAAGCCATTCATGGTCTGTGGATGACGGGTGTCGGGTGCTACTAAGCACCGTCTGCATCCTAGTATATATATATAACTAGAAAAAGAGAATTTGAGTGAGAATTTCTCACCTATTTGCTAAACCAGACGCCTCGACTCTTCTTTGTAGAAATCTTCATCGCTATCGCATCTTTTGTTACTTTCGTCGTCCGTATACACTGTATATATATAAAATCACATTTTTATATCTCCTATGATATAAAGATCATATTTTTATCGCTAACTTCATATTGTGAAAATAGAATTTTCATCGCTATTTCTATAATGTAAAAATTATATTTTTCTCAAAGTAAAAATCATATTTTTACTTCACTACTCATATCAAGATATCGCCTTTTCACCTTTAAAAATATCGTCTTTTCACTTTTAAAAATATCGTCTTTTCACTTTTAAAAATATCGTCTTTATTTTGCTTCCTATATAAAGATGATATTTTTAATATTCCTATCATGTAAAAATTATATTTTCACTTCTCTACATAAACAAAAATCATATTTTTATATCATCTATATAGTAAAGACTATATTTTTAATACTTTAAAAATATAAAAATCATATTTTTATTACTTTAAAAATATAAAGATCATACCTTTTATCACTTCTACAATATAAAAGATTGTATTTTTAATACTTTAAAAATATAAAAATCATATTTTTAAATTTTCCTATCGAATAAAATTCAGTTTTTAAATTTAGAAAAATAAATAAAACTTGAATTTAAAACTTACATTGTTTTCAAATGGAGAGGAGGGGTCCTTGCGCTCGGTAGAGGGCTGTCGGGGTTGTCGGCTAGGGTTTCAGGAGGAAGGGAGGTACGGTGGGGGTGAGGCGGTGGTCCAGGCGGCGGAAGGGGGACTGGAGCGTCGGAGATGAGGAGGGGAGGTGGCACATTCGATTTGGGAAAAAGGGGGGGGGGGCTCCTGCTTGCGGCGGCGCGCCAGGGGAAGGGGAGGAGGAGATGAAGCAGCGGCGGCGGTTGCTGGGGGGCGCGTCACGTCGATCGAGGGGAAGAAAGGGGGGGCTTGGTGGTAGCGGCGCCGCCCATGGCGCGGTGGCGGCTCCATCGGAGGAGCGACGAGCTCCTCCGTCCTTTCTCTCTCTGTTTTTTTTATTTTTTTTTCTGTTGAATGAAAACGAGAAAGGGGGGTTTATATATTTTAAATTTTATTTAATTTAATTTTCAAAAAGTTGACTTTTACTTGCGACCTCGAAACGAGGCCCACCGCCTGTCGTCGATAGCGTTTCACCTCCATTCCGAACACAATGGGATATGTATCGCAAGCTGATTCGATCGCTTTGATCAGTTTCCGTTGAATTTACATTTAAATCACTATATTGAATTTTAAACGTACATTTCAAATTACCGGGGTCACATACTAACTCTAAAAATTGCAGAAAAATATTTTCTAGCTTCGTATTGACGATACAGTCCTAACAAAACTAGTTTCGTCGAATTCTGAGACCGTTGGAAAAATGGCCAATTTCCAGTCGATTAAAATCAACTGAAACTGGTCAAATGCGTTTCCCTTTGCCACGCTCACATATTGATTCGAAAAATTATGAAATTTGGAACCTAGCAATAATTTGACAACACGGACCCAACAAAACTGGTTTCGTCGAAATCCGAGGTCATTTGCAAAATGTCTATTTTTAAGGGCCTGAATTCCATAGCGACTATTCAGAATTTTCAACTGGACATATCTTTTGATTCCCGCTATGAAATTTTGATTTTTCGGATTCGTTGGAAAGATATCATCAAATAGATCCTAATGTTTTTGGTTTCGCTAAAATCCGGATTGTTTTGCACCCGGTACATTCAATTGAAGTTTGAAATCGAATTATCGAACTACCGCGCCATTTTCAATTCTATTTATAATTATAAATAATTATTTATATTCTAACGACGACGTATATAATATATACGTTCGAATTATATTCAAAATAAATTTCACGTCGATTTTATTTAAAATAATCTATTTTAAATACTCAAGATTCGCTAAAATTGCCAAAATAAAAATTTTAAACTGGCCCAGATTTTGCGGGTTATTACATTAATATACATAAATATATTTTGAAACGTAAGCGCATATTAATTCCATACACAAAAAGCGTTTAACTTTGAAACTAGACACTTATTAAAAAGGAAGAAAATAAAGAAAAATAGGAAATTAGAATAACGTCAGAAACCAGCATTCGAAAATAGTTAAAATGTGTCGAATAACGCTTGGCCAAACGCGTTAATACACATTTGGATCGACCCACGTATGGGTTGGGTCGACCCATATATAGGTTGGGTCGACCCATATGTCGACCTGAGCATAGTATGGGTCGACCCATGCCACGCAGTGGTGACTTGTTTAATGTTGTTCAAACGACCTGGATTATAGTATTTTAAACATTGCTAGTTTGGACAAATATAAATAAACCTATAGTGTTAGATGTCAAACTCATATTTTTCTGAGAAGGGCCGCAAGCCTTGTCATTCCCTTTCTCCTCCAAATTCTTCAAAAAAAAAAGAAAATATTAGATTTAGGTTATCTAGTTCGATTTTTGAAGGAAAATGCAGTAGATCCAAGATTTAGATGTGCAAATTTCATGTCCAAATGAATTTGTAGATTTAAACAGAAAAGATCACGGAAAATAAAACTAGATCCAAATCAAATTCAGGCCTTAGAGCGCAATTTACAAGTGAGTAGATTTAAATTATATTTTTTTTATAATGGTATATGATATCATTTGACTCAGTTAAATGAAGGAATCTCAATAATATAGAATTACATAGTTGTGGTAATTTATTTCCTATGCAATTTAAGTGCAGATCTATTTACAGCAGCTCGTTCTTTACTGTAATCCCTATTAGAATAATATAAGAAATATAATATACAATAAATTTGTAATTTGAATTGTAAATCTAAGAATTCCCATATTTATTTTTTGAGATTGTGGTTCAAATTTAGAACTGGATAAATACCATGATTGGTTAGAATGGGGAAAAGTGCATAAACATAATTGTATTCAACCTTACATAAATTATGACAAAATTTGGGAAATAAATTGAAGAACATAAATTAACACATAGCTATGAAAATGTAAAATTAAGAATAACCTAGATTGATTAGTTAGAAAAAGAAAATATATTTCCATAGTTTGGTTTGTAAGAAAAATGGGAAACATGATTGCAAGTATAAAAAGAAATAAAGGTGTGGATCGGTGGGAAATAAGGACTTAGCCGTATTGTTCACTGTTCATTAGCCTAAAAATAATTGAAAGAAATGCCTTGCAATTATGGGTTCTTATTGCTCCAATTACCTTAAACTATGGAAATATTTTTTTATGTAGTTTTAATAACCAATCACGTAGGAACATGCCTAACTTCCTAAAAAATAAATTTACAAAGATGGAAAAAAAGGATAGCATAAAAAAAGATGTTGTGTAAAGAAAAGAAGCAAGAAATCAAGTTAAACACTTGATAATTAGTAGGGAAGTTATCCTACTTTGATAATTGTGTAGATATAGAAATGAATCATAATAGGCAGCTTTAATATGTATGTAAGAAAGGTTATAATTAAAAGTAAGAAAGAATTAATATGAATAAATTTACAATTGTAAATTAAGATTAATAAGCATAGTTCTATGATAAGAGTAAAACAATAACATGAAATTTATAAGTAAAAGTGAAATAAAATAAGAGAGGCATATTACGGATAAATTTAAAAATTACTAATTAAATTTAATAAGAAAAATTCTATGGTATCCTTGAAATTATGTATTCTATGGTTAGTCATGATTCTATGGTGGCTAATAAAGCTAATAACAAGTCAAAGTTCAAATTAAATATATTAAACAATAATGTTAATTAGAGAAATGAAAGGTAAGACTAAAAGCATAATCGAAGATTAGACATAGAGCTTAATAAAATAGCGAGATGGGTTTGGATCAGTACTCATATTACCATTAAAATAATAAATATTTTTTATTGATGTTATCGTGTGCAAGCACAAGTTACACACTAGTAATGTAATATAGTAATAAGCAACAAAACTAGAGAAAACGATCGATTTGGAGCCATAATCGCTCTGACTTTTTCCCCATCGATGGACCGGTGAACAAACATCGATTCGTTGTTGGCAAACATTTCCTGGAGCAGATAAGGTTCCAAGTTAGACTAACTCAAGATGATCTCATGGCCGGTGACAACACAGACATGCATGCATCATTAAATTATGTCAATACATTAGTATCTCATAATTACAGAAATATGAAGAATCTACATTCATGATTCGAATATTTACATTTTTTTGTCACTGAAATAGTGAGTTCGAATGGAGAATCATAAATTTGAAAGTGTACGAACAAAAAAATAAGTTTTTCAAAGTGATTTTTTCAATCTTATCCTTAGTTTTGTTCAATTTAAATAATAAGAAGGTATGTATGTTTATCTATGAAACAATATTCAATTGTTTTGACTGTTTGGTTGTTAACTAGTATTCCTGTACCAATAATTCACGCGCGGAGCGCATGCTGTTGCGCTCCGTAATAATATATGACCTGCAATTTTCAGGTGTCTGTATTTTTTTCACAGTAGATTTAGATATGTTTTTGTATACTTTTGACATGATTAAAATATTATGCACAATAGAAGAAAATAGAAAAGAAAATCGTGTTGAATTTGTAGTTAATTGTGAGTTAATCAATGATGTAAGCTCTGACTTTGAATCTATCATCGCTTAGGCTTACGTCATTACTTTTTGATCATCTTATGTACCCATTATATCTTTAATAACAATATTTAACTAGTATTACTGCATAATGGTGGGGAAAACCAATCGTTAAATTATATAATAATAGACAAAAAATAACAACTAACAACAAATGTCAATAATTAATGCAACTGAATATGGACATATATAAGGAAATCTCACTTTTGAAAAAATAGAACTACCCGGTGAAACTCAAGAAAACAGACTGGTGACAACTAGATATCTGTCAATAGATAACGCAACTACACACCTGGATCCAGCTGTAGTAATTGCTTTCCTTCACTCGCGGTCCTGCAGATGGACATTCACAGGACAAAGGCATGTTGTTAGTAAAAATAAAAATAAAAAAACATGCTCCCTGTGATGTTGCTACATAAAAACAAATACACTTAAAATTTTAGTTTATGATAGATGAAAATGCAATAATTACTAAATCCAATGAAGCCAATTTAGCACTCCAGGCAATAATGAATCAACCCAAAACAATGACATCTAACGTATACAATGTGTCATCTGCATTTAAAAGACCTTATTTAACTAGATTTAAGAATGCAGAAAATTTGCAGGCTGGCACAAAGTCTAATGTATATAGTGTGTCAGCATCTTTCTCATCTATAGATGTACCAGAAGAAAAATTAGATATAGATCGACTGGCTTTAGAAGCTAACAGTAAGGTAAACATATGTAAGCTTTGTTAGTAGTTATGCGAATTGAGTTATCTATAAGTTAACAATGCGAAATTAAATCAAACTACAATATTTTACAAGGAATAGGAAAACAAGCCCATACAAAGTCCTCAAAGTTGTCAACTATTTTACTAAGAATGTACGAAAGCTAATAAAAGTATCATGTACCTTGATTGTAGCAACAATACCCAACCTATTAGAAAATAAAACTGATTAGGATCATACTAGTTAAACACACAAACAAACAATCACATGAGTAAGTAATAACAATACATATAATTTACAACTAGAAAATGATTACATAACATTTTTTATTTTTGGCCTTGCGGATCAATTACCATACAGATGATGAAATTAAAACTAATTTGCAATGGTACAAACACTGTCCATCTTGTCGAGATTTTCATACTTTGCCTAAGAAGCCTTCAGCAATGCAAAGTAATAAACCTTCTTTATTTTCTGGGATCTGTCTTTGCTTGGCACTTCCACCTCATCAATATAAGCAATGCAAAGTGACGGGTATGTTGTCATGAGATTTAGAATATCTTTAGCACGAACATTACCAGATCTTTAGCACGAACATCATCAGTTTTAGAGTATCTACGGTCTAAAAAACCTTATGGTCTATCATACTTAACACAATCAACCCAAATAACCTTTATGCAGTAAATCTCCAATCATACTAATAAAAATTGAATCACCACAAAATCAGAGTATGAAATTTCAAGCTTGGATTTATTATATTTACAAATAAAACTGTAAAAGGAAAGGGATCGGTATACTTACATAACCACGACTCTGAATGAGAAGGTTTCAATACAATTCAACACAGATGATGGGTTGTGATGCAGAGTTCAACACAGATTACGGGTTTTGATGCAGATCCAACTTTATAATCACACAAATACAACGAGTTGTGATGGTGTCATATTTCAAAAATTTGTATTTGAAGGGGAAACATTGGATTTGAGAAAAAGAACGGAGAAGAATCAGGAATATGGTTAGATAAAGATGGGAAGAAATCATGGATGAGAAAATGGCGTTGAGAAAGTATCGGATTTGGATATATTTGAAGAAGAAAGAAAACGCGGAGCAAATATCTGATAGACGAATATGATGCCGAAATTCATTGGCTCAGACAAATTGATTTTGTCCCTCTTACAGTAAGGAAACCTCTCTAACAGTCGGTTTGATAATAATTGGAATAACGTTGGTGTCACACTTCTTTTATGTAAGTGTGAACTATCGAAAATGCCCTTAATATATCTATTAAATAATTATAAAGTTGAAGAATTTATAGCTCTCTTCTTATTTTCATAAATTTATAGTGTTCTTCTTGATTCTCTATAGATATTTTCATATCCCTACAGTTATTCACTATCATAATTGTTACAAAATTCTATTAATTCTTTCATTAACATTTCACATATAATGAATAATTTCTATAATTATTTACAAAATTTTCATAGTTATTATGATATTATTTTACATTCAGATTCATGCATTTAAATTGATTAAGTACTCTAAAACTTTAACTTTCAATATAAATTCAATTACCTAATATCTATTATTTGGTCGAATAAGTCAGAGAAAGGCAATACAAATTCAATGTATGTCATATTTATATTAACAAAATATTTCATTCATATCCATATAACTTAAAACTCCATGATTATGTACAAAATTATATTTGGTATTCTTACACTATTCTACATTTAACTTTACACAATTTTCTTTAAAGTATACTTCACTGTAGTGGGAAATATACGTCAATTTCCTTTATACGATTGGTGTTTCGTTATAAATAAAAATATTGTTTATTTATTTATTTAAAATACATATATTTCATGCCCATATAACTTAGAACTCCATGATTACATAGAAAATTATATTAAGTACTCTTATGCTCTTCTACATTCAACTTTACATATTTTTTTAAATTTGTACTTCATTACATTGGAAAATATATGCAAGTTTTCTTTATCGGTTAGTGTTTCGTTATAAACAAATGTATACATAATTTTTTCTATTTAAAATGCATATTTATCAAACACACACACATGCTCATATTTCACAATGTTTTTTCATTTTAAACTTAGTTGCAATAAGAGAATTCTTTATCGATAATAAAATCGTTATGAATGACACTAAATTAACGACAATGGTGAATATTGTAGTTTGGAATTTTGAATAATACTACACAATTTGAGTTAATATGTTTTGTGAAAGTGTCAAATTTTAATTACGCATCTTCATAATTTAAATATATTTCATTTTTATATTTGGTGCCCGTTCAATGTTTTTGGTAAAAAAAATTTGGTTAGAAACTGAAATTGAGTTACGAAACAATGTTTCAAAAATAAAGCTATAACTTTTTGGAAAATTGTATCATCAATATGGTTTGCAACGCTATTTTCAATCAATAAATATTTTATTTATCTCTTTTACAATGCGATATACTTATTTCTAATGTTGACGTTAACTTCAAAAGCTTTAAATCATAAAATATATCAAATTTTAGCATCACACTTTCATTTTACGTTTTTCTTTCATTCTTTTATGCAATATGTAAAATTCAGTATTCTTTCAAACAGATGTGTTAAAAACTAACTGTTAAAACTCAAAATTTATTCTATAGTTATTGAGAAAGTCTATTTAGACATGAATTTTTGACACAATTGGTGACATAATTAATCTCCACCATTGGATTGTCACGTGAATTCCACTCCTCCACATATGGACACAAAGATCTAATAGTTGAGGCTTTGTGTTTCTATGTTTGTGTCTAACTTTGTGTTTAAATAGTCGTCCCTTTATTGGGACAGTCTACCAAAATATGTAAAAATATTATTTTCAAATTTAATCAATTATTCTCGGCTTCTCTTAATTCTAATGCCCCTAAAAAACATCGGTCCGTCTAAAGCCAAACCATACCCATTTTTTTGGGCATTGTTATTGACAAGCTAAATATTGTTGGGAGGGGGGTCAAATTTTAAAAACACTCCAATCATAAAAAGAATGATGGGGAGGGGGGTCACGTACTTAATCTTTTACGTTCCCTTTTTACCCTAATAATAACATCAGTTACCATCCCAAATCTCAGTCAATTTCAAATGCGAAAAAACCAAATCCCTAAATCAACTGAAAACAAAAAAATTCCGATCATTTGGGAGAAATAATGGTGTAAACGAAGAACATGAAACTCTCCTCCAAAGATCCTAAGATAATGGAGAAGTTGTTGACAAGGTATGTGAAATCGATTGTATAATGCCCTGTTAACGATGAAGGTTAGAGTTTCTATTATGTCAGTCTCTAGAGCGAACGCCGTATTGTCAAATTTCATTCGGTGGAAGATGATCGTTTGCTTTTTTTTAATTTGTCATCGTCGAAATATGTGAATTAAAAAATAACGACATGAACGGTGTAGGTCTGCAATATTATATACTTTTGTTCAACATTATTCATCGTTTTTGAAATTTGTATTCGTTACCGGGTTGCCGAAGCGGCGGAAATGGGATGTATCGACAAATTCAGCGGTGGGATACCGTATAAAAAAATTGTTCTGCATATGCGTGTTGATTTCCCATGAATGATATATTTTCATCTGATTTGATGTATATCTGTAACAACCCAGAAAATCTGAACCAATTTAAAATTTTTAATTTGGCTATTTTAGTGGATTTTGAATATTTAAAATAAATTATTTTAAATAATAACGACCAAAAGTCTATTTGAATCGATGTTGTAAAATAAATATATTTATTTTAATTATAAAACAAGGCCTGAAATGGCGCGGTAGTTTGAAAATTTGAATTTGAACTTTGACAGACTGTACGGGATACAAAATAAAACGGATTTTAGTGAAACCAAAAATATTTAAATTGTTTATGATTATCTTTCTAACGAATCTGAAAAATCGAAATTTCATAGCAGGAATCAAAAGTTATGGCCAAATGAATTTTCAGAAAGGTCGCTATGGAGTTTATATAGCCCTTGAAAATAGACATTTTGCAAACAACCTCCGTTTTTTACGAAACCACATTTGTTGGATCCGGGATGTCAAATTATTGCTAAGTTTCAAATTTCATAATTTTTGGAGTTAATATGTGAGCGTGGCAAAGGAAAATGTGTTTGGTTGATTTCAGTCGATTTGGATCGACCAGAAAATGACAATTTTTCAAACGGTCTTCAAATTCGACGAAACTACCTTTATTAGGACCGTATCGTCAAAACATAGCTAGATTTGTTTTTCTGGAATTTTTGGGATCAGTATGTGGCCCCCGGCAAATTTAAATGTACGTTCAAATCAAATATTGAATGTTTTATATTTTAATTTAAACAAAAACTGACTAGAACAATCGAATGGGCCTACGAAACATATTCCATTGTGTTCGAAATGGGGGTATTTAGCTAGAGGCAACAGTCGTTGGGTTTGAATTGGAGTTCGTATGTGAAGAGGGGTATTTTCGGATTTAAAATAAATAAAAAAATTAAATATATGGTTGGCCAATCACATTCTTTCTCTCACTTTCTCAGTTCCAGGAAACAAACCCGCAAGCCTCTATCGAACGATGGTTTTGCTTTCACCGCTTCTCTCCTCCATAACTCCCTCCACACGCCGAATTAGCTTCCACCACTGTGGAAGATCTTGTAGAGGAGACTGAGAGCTTCTAATCCATACCAATCGCTCCTTCCACCGTGCCCTGTACGACGAGATCCATCGATGGGAAGTCCACTTTGAACAGCCACCGCGCCTCCACCAGGGTGTCGATCTGGATCCTACCACCGGCGCCGGAAACCCTGTTCCACCCTCTACGACGTTGCATAAGCTGATCGCCCTATCGCTTCACCATTTGCATGAAAATTCAAAACCTAGTTTTGAACGGTTAAAGCAGGTAACAGCTTTGAAATTCTGAACTGATTTTAACGGTTTAAAAGCGTTGCAAAGTTCTAAAAATCATATCTTTTTCATGTGTGGTCTAAATCTATTGAAACAAGAGACATTGGACTCGTGTGGACGTCTTTTACATTCTAGAAGAGACCGAATATTTTTCTGAGCCTTCTACAATTTTTGGAGGAGTGGAACCCAATGTGAGATTTCTGAATTATAAACGATACGGAATAACGATGTATAAATTATATGGTCGATGTATGAGTTATATAAGCGTTGTACACCTTATGTATAAGCGTTGTAAAAGTTGTATGTGCGATGTATAAGTTATATATGCGTTGTAAAAATCATATATGCGATAAATGGAATTGAAATGATATTGAAATGGAATTGAAATGATATTGAAATGGAATTGAAATATATTTATATATGTATATATATATATATATATATATATATATATACTCCCCTCGTCCACAGACCATGGACGATATATACTGGTTGTGATCATTTGGATTTTGGTTGATGTGAAATTTGGTTGGTAAATACGAATGGTTGAAATGATTGATTGTGGTTAAAATCCCAATAGGATTAGTATATGGGAAATTTCGTCTGCGTACGAACTAGATTATTGAAATCCCCATTGCCAAAAGCTGCGAGGCTTTAAGGTAGAGAGAAAAGCCGTACTAGGGACGGTGCCGGATTTAACTACCCTGCCGTTATGCTGCCGAAATTTTCTGAAATATTCCTGTGTTTGATTTATATTCATGTATTGAAATATATTCATGTGTTGGAAAATATTCATGTATGAAATAAAATGGGTTGAATGATAAAAATAACATTTTTATCAAATGTATGAAATAAAAATGGTTTGAATGATAAAAGTAACAATTTTTATAGAATGTATGAAATAAAACAGTTTGAGCGATAAAAATAACATTTATATTGTATGTACGAAGTATATAAAATAATCGTGTTTGAAATAAATTGTTTTAAAAATAAAAATCGCATTTTTATAATATATATGAATCGCTAAAAATATTCATTTTTGAAATAAATTGCTTTAACAATAAAAATCACATTTTTATCATCTATATGAAGTATATAAAATAATCGTGTTTGAAATAAATTGTTTTGACAATAAAAATCACATTTTTACTATATATATGAATTATAAAAAATAGTCATGTGTTGGAATAAATATCTATTGGATAAAAATATCATTTTTATCACCTGTATGAGTTGAAATGGTTTTTGAAATCGAAGAATGAATTATATTTATATATATAAATATAATTAAAATAAATCGAATAACGAAGCTGCCGTTCATATTTTGAAACCATGATTTCAAATGATCGTACCGGGAGATTCGACCATCGGATTTTCCCGAAACCGAAACCGTTGGGTTCGCTTTGGAAATATCTTTCCAACGACACCAACTTTGCAAAGATCCAATGGTTGGATTGTCTGGATTGTTGAATTCAAATTTGAATGAAAACAGCGCCAGAATGGATTTTATATATATATATATATATATATATATATAATTAAAATAAATCGAATAACGATGCTGCAGTTCGTATTTTGAAACCATAACTTCAAACGATTGTACCGGGAGATTCGACCGTTAGATTTTCCCAAAACTGGAACCGTTGGGTCCGCTTTGAAAAGATCTTTCTAATGATATAAAATTTGTAAAGATCCAACGGTTAGATTTTCAGATATGTGTAAATCAAATTTGGAGAAAAACAGCGTCATGGCTGCGTTATGGTCTGAAGCGTCGTTTGAATAAGTTGGCTACATTTAAATAAATAAATATAGCAATAAATCGTGATAAAATATTATAAACGATATGGAATAGAAATAAATCGAATTTATCTGGTTTATTGGATATTTGGTGGTTGAATGCGTTTGACGTGAAAATTACATTAATAAACTGAATTATGGATGTCAGATAATTTAACCATTGAAATGAATTGGTTTGAAATTTTAAATATACGTGAATTATTTGAAAAGGCCGAGTTAATTCGAATTTCAAATAATTGATCGACGGTTAGAAGTCGAAGATATGAAGACGGTGCAAGACCGAGGATCTTCACATCGAATGGATGCCTACTGATGCCTTTGATGGGAGTTGCTGCCCTGAAGGGGTTACAGTGGTGGTCGTTTGGACGTACTTGTTGATCGTTCGGATGTGCGAGGGCCACTCTCCTGTATTGGGCATACGGGGGAGGAATAAGGTGCCTTCGGTTTCGTTCAAACCCAGAACGGACTTGTAAATGGATGTGTGTCTGACGTTGTAGATTGACAACGTGGCATACAAAGATGTTGTGATCAAAGCTTTTATTGAAAAGCAGAGCTTTGTGGTTGATGATCAAAGCAGGGCTTTAGATAGCTAGCTTTGTGTTTAGCGTTGATTCGTGAGCCTCACACCCCGGTGTGGACCAGAAACGGGAGAGGGCTTCAGGGAGGACCTGCGTTACTTTCTAGCTAGGAGTGGTGTTTTGGGTTTTACACGCCCGGACATTTTACTTATGTGGATGATGGATAGCGAGGCGCCTCGGTTATATCGGTCGCTCCGGGGCCGATGGTTTTGGTCGGTATATGACCAGTTTACGCCCCATAGGGCGGGGAAACGCAGTGTTCATGCATTTTAATCCACTCCGTGTGGACCGGCCCTGACGATCCAAGGCTTGCCTGCGCGCTTGCATGAGACATAGGCTAGATTGTCTCGAAGTGGTAAGGACGATCCCTTGCCTTAGTTCATGACGGAAATCCAATTTCCAAATACGACATCGTGCGGTTTTGATTGTGTATCTATATATGGCGACATGATATATGGTACCCATGTCGTCTATGATTGATACTTACGATTGAAATTGTTTTTGAAATATATAAACTCCAGTAATAATATCAAATGCTTTTGTTTTATTCGTATCAAGCATATTTTGGCCATTATAAGGTAAAACTCTATCCTCTGGTTTGCGTTGCATTGTGTGATGAGAACTGAGTCTTATAATGGCTTCATTTTTGTAAAAAGCATTGTATTATTTAAATGATTCACTTGTTTTTAGCACTGGCAATCCAATGGAGTAAACCCGTTCCGCGTTAGCGGCGTGGTCCTGTGATTGGCCCTATTATTAAAATAAGTTAAGTAGTAAATTTCTCACGCCAGTCCCATGACTGATTCGTAGTTTGTTTCACTTGCAAACTCGGGTGCCCTATTTTCTACACGGGCAGCCTTGTATTAAGGTTTTAGCAGGCTCTTTCTGGATAGCTATGGAGCTGAAGATGGACTATCATTTCTTTCTTTTTATACTGTTCAGATCCTATTGTACATATTATGTTTTGATTCCGCTGTAGACATTTTATGTAAAGCTGAACTGTATTTTGTACTAAGTATGATCCTGTATACTGTGTAACTCTGATGATTATGTTTATCCACTGTATTCTATTGTACATTATCTGATGTATTTATATATTTCTGTTCTGCTTTTATCCGTTTATGTGTTATATTCCAAAGATTACCCTGGCCACCGTGGAACAGGGGTTTGGGGTAGCCACAATATCGATAAATGAGATTATTGATAATTTGATATAAAAATCTGATGCAGTTCGACTAATACACTGTATACTTTTTTTTATTAAAAACTAAAAAATGAATTAATATAAAGAAAGCTAATTTGGTATAATAAACTTTATTTGTTAAGAGAGTGATGTCTGCTAGGGCTGTAAATTTTGTACGAATGTCGGACGTTCATTCGTGTCTGTAACCGAAATATGTCTGTCCAAGTTTTTCCGATTCTCATTTAGGACACGAGTTAGGACAACAAAATTTGTACGAGAAAAAATCACGTTCGGTCCTTGTTCGCTCGAATTCGTCTGAATTTCTTATAATGGTATATAGTTGAGAGAAAATTTAATAAAAAGTATAAAATATAATATAAATTGTCATGTCCGACCCGGTCCGTTCGTGTCTGTGTCCGAAAAACACATGTCCGTGTCCGACCGATTTTATTTAGAACACGAATCAGGACAACAGAATTTGTCCGAGAAATTTTTTTTTGAGAAATTTTTTTGTCCGATCTGTGTTCGGTTCGATATTTTTTAAGATAGAAACTGAACACATCTCCATCCGGTCAGGTCCAACCGATTTACACCCCTACTAACTATAATTTTTTTTTTTTTTGAAAAAAATTGACCCCACTTGAGGGAAAATCCAACAAAAGCATGGATATTAGAATTTGTGATATCCGCACCCAAATTGGCCTCCAACGGAGTGTAGAAACATGCGGACATTCTGAAATCTGGGGGAAAAATTACGGAATGTGCAAACTGGTGTAGCGCTTGTTGAACAACTGCCTAGATAGAGGTGTTTGTTTAACAAGCGCATGGATTTACGCGTTTGTTAAACATGCACCTGTTTCCGAGCGGATGTTTAACAAATGCGTGGATTATATTTTGCATTATGATGAAATTTCGTACAATATTGCATTATGATGAAATTTTGTGATATTTATGTTACTTTTACCGAAATTTAGACACGAAGATATAATTAAACAAAAATGATTAACGGTTACAAAAGCTTAAGATACATGATTTCACTAACAATTAACGGATACATAGTTTCAGATATTGATTAAAGGATACAGTACACTATTAGAACTACTAAAGGAGCGGAAACACAATAACTAAGGGTAAATAGTTTTACTGACTTCCAACAAAGTTCCATAGATGATCTGTTAAATCTTTCTGAAGTCTTCGATGAATGTGAGTGTTACAGTATGACATTTGGCTTTCGACGTGAAACTCAAGCTCTTATTTGCTTTCAGTCATATTTTCGCGTCAAATCTCAGGTGGTGGAGCAGGGCAGTCGTAATTGAAATCATCCTCCATGTCTCTTTCGTCCTCTATAATCATGTTATGTAAAATAACACAAGTATACATTATCCTATTCATTTTAATTGGAGACCAATGTCTGCATGGATTACTGACTATGGAAAATCTGGATTGTAAAACACCAAATGCTCTTTCTACATCCTTTCTTTGTCCTTCTTGCATTGCTGCAAACCTTGCTTGTTTTTTTTTTTTTTGTGGGTTTGGTATTGTCTTGACAATGGTACTCCATTGTGGGTATATACCATCGCTTAGATAATATCCATGGTCATACGTGTGTCCCTCTAAAGTGAAATGATATGGAACTGATCTACCATTCGCCAAATCGTTAAACAACGTTGAGCGTTCAACTACGTTCAAATCATTGTTTGAACCTGGCATTTCGAAAAAAGCATGCCATATCCACAAGTTGTACGATGCTATAGCTTCATGTATAATAGTTAACGTATGAGACTTACCCTAATAAGCTTTAGCATATGCTTTTGGACAATTCTTCCACTCCTAATGCATGCAGTCTAAAGATCCTAACATCCCAGGCCATCCTCTGCTACCGTGCATATCCATTAACATTGCAATGTCGTCTTCGTTTGGTCTACGCAAGTATTGATTACCGTAAACGTTTACGATTGCTTGGCAGAAATGGTCCAAGCATTCTAGTACTGTGCTTTCTACCATTTTTAAATTTTCGTCTTTAGTATCAGCAGGACCTCCACGGGCTATCATACGCAGTGCAGCTGTCATCTTTTGAATTCTGGTGAGCCCCATTATCATAGACGCATTGCGTTTATAGATAAAGTAGGAATCATGTTGTTTAATACATTCTAGGATTCGAAGAAACGTAGGACGCCTCATTCGGAATCTCCTTCTAAACTCTATAGTTGTATACCTCGAATTTGAAACAAAATAATCTTCCATTAGTCTCTCGTTATGTCATGCATGATGTCGATTTTTATATCGACAGCCTACAACAGAACCCCCATGTATTTTGCTAGATTCACCATCTCCTAATGCGGTTATTAGCTGTCTTTGTCGACGAAAATGATCATCCACCATAATATCAAAATCTTCGTCAGTATCATCGAACAACAAACACTCTTCGGTGGCCATTGTAGACTTTTGAGTTTTTGAGTGTATATACTAAAAATATTGGACTGTGTTTGAGTAGTGCATGCTACAAGTTTTCCTCCTTATATAACATAGTTTTTCTACATTCTGGTCTTCATTGGATACCAAAATGTAGCATGCATTGGTTACCGCAATATGATTGTCATTGGATACCACATTTTGTCATGCATTAGTTACCACATTCAAATGTTTGAAATAAAGTTGCAGTGGCTGTATCACTGACATAAAGCAACACTTTATTTAAAGCAACATTTGCTTTATTACTGATATAAAGCAACAATTGCATTACTATTGACATAAAGCAATAATGACTATATTGCTGACATAAAGCAACACTTGCTGTAATTCTGATATAAAATAGTTCGAATGGACAAAACTAATTAAATTTGATTTATGACCCACAAAACATTACAACCAGCATAGAAATTAGGTTACAACATGCTAGAAAAAGCAACATAGAAATTTAAACTAGGATACAATAAGGTAAAAATAGCAATATAAAGATTCCCAACTAGAATTAAAAATACGACAGACTTAATTAAAAGCACGAAATTTAGTAAACATACAATATAAACCTACACATCCCGAGATTGGGTTAGCCAACTATAGCGAAGCTTGTAAGCTTTGTGACCCACGAAGTCCGTTCCGTGTTCAGACAGGTAACGAGTATCAAAAATTGCTTGAGATGCTTGAAGTATGTCTTCATCTTCCATTGTCTGCACAGTCGTATAGTAGAGATCGTAAGCTTCTACAAAATGAAGGTGAGCTAAATGGGTTTCAACTGTTGATCTTCTAACGGGACACCTACGGTGGCTGTTATGTAATCTTGCGATCATTGCCCAAAACTCTTCATGGCTTATACCTCCGCCTCCTTTAATCAATAACATATCTCGATGTTCAACTTCAATATATGCTTTCACGAGGGTGTATAATTCATCTGCAGAATATTCATTAGTTGAACCTAAGGAAGATGAGGCTCTATGTTAGTAGGTCGTGGCATTGTTGATCGTATTTGAGGCGCAGGAACCTCTTCAAGCATCTCGTTTATTTGATTTTCTGGCATGAATCCTACCTCGTTTTGGTGATCTTTGGTTTGTTCCCACTCATCGAACATTTGCTCCATTTGTTCATCACTTATATACCAATCTCCCATTTAACCTAAGGAGTTATTTACGAAAGAAGAGCAATCCATTATCTAGTATTTAAATGAAAAGATCAATCTCATTTAACTTTACGTGTGACGACCCCATAAACTAAGGATGTATTGCTCTTTCTTGATAAGACTAGTCAGTGCGGGGTTAAATCAGTGCACATGGTAAAAGAGCAAATTGAAAGTGAATCTTGAATATTGTGTAACGGTAATAGGTGTAAAGCTATATGACTACTCAGTATGCTCAATTCAGAAATTGTCCCCTTATGATACACTGATATGGACAACCAGAAAAGAAAGGTGTACCAGTGGTCGTTCACATCATTGTTTGTTTTACCCTTTATTCACTAGTACACTACGCAGCCATATATCTCTGTCGAATTACTCACAACTTACCTCACTCCAACAATTTTGTTTCCAACTACTCTTTGCTTTACCACAACTATGACTTCTTGGCCATCATCTCCAGACTCTGATGAACATGCGTATGAACAGATGCGACTTCAGGAGCTTGCAGATGAACTCGAGTTTCTAAACCAACTGAGACCTCGGGTTGAACCTCGTCCGAACAACGGACCGTCCAACCTCTACATCAAGCCCAAGTACCAAACGTTCAACACACGCATGAACAGTCCATCATTCTACCACGACGTGAAGTTGATCATTATCAAGTACCACATGTTCCAATTTCTTATGAACAGGAAGAAGATTCTTATCAAGTTTGTTGCTACTGCGGTTATCCGGTTGACGTTGTGGTTCGAGCGGATGGAAACAGTATTGGCCGTCGCATTCAGCAATGTCCATCCTATCCGAATGGATGCAATTACGCAGAATGGATAGACGAACCTCTGGGCTCAAGGGGAATTACATATGCAAACGAACTCGAACACGAGGTTAGACGTCTCCAAAACATTATTGAACAGTTGCATTTAAACCGTGATGATTAGGTGACTTAAAATCCCAACAAACATGAACGAAGTTTTATTATCCGTAGTTATATTATCTATTTCTGTGTTAGTATATGTTGCATCCTAAGTTTTAGTACTTATTTCTATGTTATGATCTCTTGTAAGCAACTTTGTAGTCAAAGTTTCGGCACCAGTTATGCTCTTCGAATATGAATATAAATTCAAATCAAATGTGAAAACATATTTAAAAAAATAAATAGGAACGGTTAAAATAATTACATACAATATACTAAAATAGGAATAGAAAATTTTAAAAAAATAGGAATGGGTAAAAAATTTACATACAATATATTAAAAAAAGGAAGCAGTATATAAACATATTTTTAAACATATACACTTAAATCAAATAGTTTTTTATTAAAATATTTTTGAAATTTTAAACTTATATAATTTACAAAAGAGTTGGAGGTACCAGGCGTTGGGTCTATGCGCTTGTTTAACAAGCTCGTAGATCCAGGCGTTTGTTTAACGAACGTATGGACTTAAAACTGTTGGAATATTTCATTGTTTCGATTATTCAAAGTATAGAAATTTGGATTTATACGTCCGATCTGTTGGAGATGCTAATAGGAGTGTAATAACAAATAAATTTTTTTTTTCCTCCAAACGCAATCATCTTGTTCGCAAATGTAATGACCTGTTCTTCTGATCCTTCCCATCTTTTTCGCTCCGATCCTTCCGCGTCTTTCGCGCATACCAGTTCTTCCCCAAATCTTTCCGTCCTCGTCTACACTAATTCTTCTCCGAATATCTTCCTTCACATTTCTCACGCAGCCTATGAATTTCAGCACACTCGGCTGTTTTAATCCAACGCTCAGATCCGCTTCTTTCCTCTCAAGTCCAATCAAGTCGCGTACTGCCTCCTCCTCTGGTGACGCTGCCGCCGCGCGCTCCTCCGACAGACCTGCCGCATCTCAAATCCGACCGCATCTCCATTTCGATTCAGGTAAACATCTATTAAAGAAGTAAAACATTGCATATTATTGATGTTCGCTTCACCATAGTTCTAATAAATTGAAAACATTGCATATTATTTATTAATTTTCTCCACGGCTGATATTGAACTTAATTTAAATATTTTGTATCTGCAATAGCAGATCAGGCAGTTTTCCCCAAAATTTATCTAGCTTGCTGACTCTGTGTCCAATATCTTGCTTTCTGAACTCAAATACATATCTATTTTTTTTCCTTTGTTTTATTTTTTTGAAATTTGGGCACTTATATTCAAATTTGGATAGTAAACTCGAACCCGTGACATCCTGCTCCTATGCTCTAACCAGCTGAGACAAGCATGCTTGTCTACTATTCTTTTCCTTATTGCTGTTGAAATCAATACATTCAAGGTCTTTGCACTTTATTAAATTTTTTCTTTCATCGATCTTTGAGTTCTTCATACAAATATAAATTAAATTGGTTTGGGAGCTTCAATTATTCATAATGAGTTTGAGACAGGTGATTAGGAATTCAGAATAAAACATGTATTGAGTAAGTCACAAAATTTTATATCGGATGTTAGTTTAGTGGATAAATTTTCGCTTTTTTGCGTTGAACCTGAGCTCACTGTTTTGGGTTTTTTGAAGTTTTGAATATATGCTAAACTTCTTCCTGGCAATTCCAGCTTAATTGCAAATCTGTAGATTTCTAAATAAAGATTTATCCATCTAATTTTTCCCGAGTTCAACTCCAATTTATACTTATAGTATCAAGTAGACCAAGTCTTGTATTCCCTGTCCTGTTTTGAATAAAATAAAGCTTCCACGGATTATCTTTTCGTATATATGTATAGTTTAATATATGTATCAATGTAAACTTTCCTGGATGTGTGTATATGTATAGCTTAATATATGGATGGATAAAGTCAACTATTTTGCTTTTAGATCATGTTTTTTTTTATAGGATATATCATTGATTACGTAATCTCGGTCATCCGACTATTGGCTGAGCTAGTGGCAGGTCTAATATCATGAAATCAACTGTAAACTAACTTTTGTAGGCACGATAGCTACCATGAAGTTTATTATAAGAATAATTTACCATGGTAGTATTATTAGACTGAAGTGAACTGAGATGCTGACTTTGTTGGCATATTTGCAATTGCTATTAGAAATACCTACTGAAGTTCATATAGCCACCAGTTTGCTTGTTATGAATTTTATGGCCTATTATAGTATTAAGAGTAATGAGAATAAAAATGGTACTTTATTCAGACATTAAACTAGCGGGGTCTTGGTCCAAATACCATGAAGTTCGTATGTCATAACGGACCACCTGGAATGGCATCTTCATCAAATGGATGGTGTTTATAACTTTATAAGGGAATGGGGGTGGGTTGGATCTTAAAGAATGTGAAATTTGCAGATGCACAACTTAGAACTACTGTGATCCAATCCATGGTGAACAAAAGTCTAAAATAACAGAAACAATTATGATATCTGAGCATAGGTCCAGTGGGTGCTGCTGCACCATTTGTTTTTACCTTTGGGGGGGGGGGGGGGGGGGAATTAGCATGAGTTCAAATCAACGAAATCTCACCGTTTGATAGATTATTAAAAGTACAATTTCAGTCCAAAAAATTCAGTGGCAAGCGCGAAAAAACAAAACCATCAGCTGAAAATTGTAAGACATCGAAACTCTTTTATGTCCTCTCCCTTTTAGCTATGCCATTATTTTAGCTGCAACCAGTCTTTTATTGCTTGTTGTCAAAAAATAGGGTTTTGAGGTATGAGAAACTAATCCACTTCCATTTTCTTATTGGATAACATTATTACTTTCGAGTGTTTTCATTTAATAATGTTTTTTACTTTTCTTTTCTTTTTTGTCACCATGTACAGTTCCCAAAAATTAAAGGTTGCAATTTTTTTCTGCAATTAATTTAAGAAATAAAAAATGGGTTTCTCAGTTCTCACAGATTTTTCATATTACTTGCTTTTCATATTGGTTAACTAGTAAAACCATTATAGCTACAGTTGAAAAAAAATGTCCGACTCAAAGATTGCTTGATGTATATTATAAAGAGAGATATATCAAACGTCGTTGAACTTCAGAAACCATATAATATTTTCATATATGACATATTGCAGGTGTTGCTTTCAATAAGTGTATTAAGCCATTATCCATTGATTCGTTATCTTCATATTGATAATCAGTATGCACACTTTTTCAACTACATATATGTTGATATGTCGTTTATATATGTGATGTCAAATATTATTTTTCAACTATATTTACTTCCCAAAAACCACATCTTTTAATCTGAGTGGTTTTAAGAACATAACTATATTTAATATGTATGCTATATAATCATATAGCGTGGCAGTACACACTACACGGAACCCCTAATATGAGAGGTTGCGACTACTAATCTTCTACACAAGGTTCCATTCTCGAAAGCGCACATGTATGTATGCTAAATAGAATCTTAAAATTTAAAGATGTTCACATTGTTCAAGTATGAACTGGAAAACTAATACTGTCAATATCTGTATTGAAATAGTGAAACCCCTATTGACTTTATTGGAATCATTGAGCTTCACTTTACCTAAACTTAAAAACATTAAGGGATGAATGTTGAAATAAAAGTAGCATGATTTTTTTTTTTTAAGAAGAAGCATTGTAAATGTTGACGATTGAGTTCGAGTTCTAGAAGATAATATTAATGATAGGATTTTTGCCACTTAATGAAGTTCACCAAGGCCATCTTTAGATTAGTATTTGGTGAATCGGATGATATATCAAAATATTCATTTTTTCTGAGTTTGATAACAACCTTCATATGTTTATTCTGTAGCTACTATATATGTTCGTGGAGTAGGTAAGTTTAGTTAGCTATATATAAACTAATCCAGAACAATGTATATATTCCTACCCAAACTAAATTATGAGCTGTATGACATTTTCAATTATATTTACATAAAAAACCTTAACAGTTTTCATAATTAAAACAAATTATATATGATTTTGTTTTACAGGCTTTGAGCAATAATCATAAAATTAATATTCTTTGAAAAACTGATCATATAATCAACAACTATTTATTGTGAATTAGATCACAAATTTGTTATTGTTTGCTAGGTCCACAACTTACTAATTGCAGGATATCAACTAATCATAAACAAAAAAGATACTTGATTGATGAATATAATGGCGTGTTATGAAAGCAAAATAAAGCTTGCCTGTCTAACAAAGCCCTCGAGCCTGGAAAGTTTGTTGATGGCAGTTTCCATCTGCCCCGTGTAATTGGCCATGTTGGATGG
The DNA here is from genome assembly GCA_030737875.1 of Allium sativum. Taxonomy (NCBI): domain Eukaryota; kingdom Viridiplantae; phylum Streptophyta; class Magnoliopsida; order Asparagales; family Amaryllidaceae; genus Allium; species Allium sativum. Next base: position 68,422,939 of record CM060912.1, read on the forward strand.
GCAGCTTAACACATCTGTATCCGAAAGAGATCGGTTTAAAGATTCAAGCCCTTGGCCTATTTTTATGCAAATGAAAAAAACATAAATCACATAACAAAAATTACGTACCTAAAACAATAGATTTAGTACATAACTTAATCATCATAACAAATTCGCTATGTATTGCATAATAAATTTGAAAATTTAAATGCGTTTTTAAAACTATTCTAATAAAACATATTGTGTATAACGCATAGCTAACACTGGTATGCTTTAAAAGCAGCTGACCATGTCCGATGAAACACTTTAAAAATGAATGAAAAATATAAACTATCCTCTCCAATAAAGTAGCATATAAATTAACCCACAGTCCAGCACACCTGATCTATTCAAATCATAATAAACTAAACATACTAGGTCCGATAAAATAGCCTAGATATTAGCTAGGCCAAATCATAATAACCTATTTATACTCAAATCAAAAGACATAGATTAGGCTGCAAACAGGTGCAGCATACACTATTACATTCAAAACATCGAAATTAAACATAAACGTCAGCCTACAAATTTCCAGGAAATACTAGTCAGTGCAAAGAAGCGGTAATATCTCCTATTTACTTTGTCAAAGACCAATTCCAATATCATTTGGCCAAAAAAAAAAAAAAAAAATCTTACCTGAAATATACTTGAGCATACTTATGATAGCATACCTCCAGTCTTCCACATCATATCAGTAACTTTTTATCCACAGTTCATATTCTATTCATCTGTGTCTACTACTTCTTCACATAGTCCATATTCTGAACATTTCAAGATTTAAGCGGCAGCGCGACTTTGATCAAGTATCATATTATTATTGGCTTCTCTATCTGTATAATATCACATGTTCAATTTCTTCACTAAGGCGCTATACCATATATATGTTTCATTCATAACAACACTATATGTATTATACATGCATGCGTGTTATGCTCATAGCATACACGTATACATGATATCCATTTAGCCATGAAAAATGTTTTTTTTCCCCCTCCCATCTGGATGTACTATATAATAGAGTTCTAGTTAAATTTAATGGTGATATCCTATAGGCACTAGAAAAGATTAATGTTTTTGTATATTGGTAGATAAAACCTTTATTAATTTATTATTCCAGAAAGAACACTGACTTTGAGAGCCGTATTACACATCTTACTAACATTTGTTTTCTACCTAATATATTCATAAATTTGGCTTCTGTAAGCTTCATTGCCTAGGCATCCTTTTACATGAATTGCAATTGATGTTTGAAATTCAAATTTGTTTATGGATATGAATTGGATAATATATATTTGCTTTGATGAAAATAAAATAAAGAAAAGGAGTCTTTCTCAAAGAAGATGTATATGTTCTTTATTTATGTGGAAATTCACAACATCAACTGTATTCTGAGATGATTAATGACGTTCAATTACAAATTTATATTGTTTTAGATGTTAATGCCGGTTAACTAACTTCAAATTTTGTTTTCTGTTTAATCCATTTAATATTTTCCAGAAGGATTCAAATCGCATACATACATTAGTATTGTAGCTTTACCTTCAGTCATTGCAAGAGTGCAAAAAAATAATTATGCCATAAAATCCTTATATATAACAATAAAGCATGCATGCTGCTTGTATAGGTAGCTGGTTAATCTCAAAGGCAAAGCATGTCCTTAGAAGAAGATGATTGGTTGAATCTTCAGTCAGACGTAGTGGAGATCATATTATCAAAAATTCCATTGTTTTACCATCCGATATTTGCTTCAGTGTGCAAGACCTGGAATGCATATTGCAAGCATAAACTATATCCTGTGGATCAAACTATTCCGCTTCTTGTCCACGTTAACAATTGGAAAAGCGGTTACATCTACTACTATAGCCCATTCTGGAACATAACTTTCAAAGTCAAGTCACCAATTGCATCGCAGAACTCACATGTTTCGCATTTTTTCAGCTCAAAGGACGGTTGGTTGGTACTGTACCAAAAAGTCTTAGATGAAAGGGAGGTGGTTCGAGTTGTACTAATCAACCCTGCAACGGGTGCTTCATATTCTTGCTCCAGACTGCTACTTGACCGCTTCTTCACTGGCATTACATTTTCAGGATGTCCAGGAACAAAAGATTTTGTTTTATTCGGTATCACTAGTCATAAAAATGGTTCTGTAACGGTATGCCTTTGGAGAAAAGGCAAGTGGAAATTAAGTAGCGTTATTTTTTATAACCAGTCGCCTTTCATCATGTCTCCCTTCTCTAGTCCAGTGGAATTTAAGGATTGCTTTTGTTGCGTGAGTGAAAACGGTATGTTAGGTGTTTTTATGCTCGATGATGAGGATTGGGTCATACTCTCAGAATATAAGAAGTTTTCCTCACCGAACGAAGAACTGCACTTGGTCGAGTCAAAGGACAAAATCACACTCGTGGTTGGTGGAAATCATGATCCCCGACGGTCGCGAGTTTTCTACTTGGATTATAAAAAAGGAATATGGAGACAAGTAGAAAATCTGAACAGTTGTAGCATGTTTATCGGACCTAGAGCTTCCATCATGGTTAATTTTAATAATAAAAAGGAAGGCGACTTTAATGCAACAGGAATCAAGAAAAATTTGGAGGGTAAAGGAAAAAAGGAAGTCGATTGTGACGTAAACATTGATGTGAAGAAATGCAAAGAAGTGAATTATCACACAAAATCAAAAGGAATCAAAGAGGAGGTTCATAAGAAAGCGGAAACCCATGAAAATATGGTTGATTATAGGATAAAAGTTGATGTCAACGGAAATTTGATGAATAACAGAATTTATACTACTGGAATTCACAGAAACGTTGAAGTAATTGAAGCAGAAATGAAAATTAGCGACAGAGAACTGTTTTTTGTAGCCAAAGCATGTGATCAAACAAGGAACAGAAACATGTCAAGAAAATCAAATATATTATCTTATAGCTTGGAAAATCACAAGATTATGGGCAAATCTCATGGAATATCACATCCTCTTTTTTGTGCTTGGTACCGACCTGATATTTCATGTAGTTTGCAAGGTCAAAATATGAAGAAATCATAACCATTTATTTTACATGTATGTTAGTGACTTGAAAAACTGATATATATATATATATATATATATATATATATATATATATATATATATATATATATATATATATATATATCAGTATAGTGGATTGATTTATTTATTTATTTTTCACATGCATTGTCCTGAAATTGAAAGCATCTACTAGTTTACTCTTTATTTGTTCATACCATATGCAGATGCCTCGTTTTTGTAGGCTTAACATGCCATGTTTGACCCACCTTTATTCCTTTGCACGTATCTTCTCCTAGGGCATTATAGTGTTTGGTCGATATTTTTTTTAACAAGAAAATTCTCTTGTTGGAGCATGCAACTTAATTGTATATATGTACACACATGAAGGAAAAGGAAAAGGTGTATGATTTGTGGATACAAGAGCATGCTGATATCATTGCCTCTCCATTGGAGTACCACAGTAACACTAGGAATATAACTGCAACATATAAGCCATTTACAGTTAAGTGTATTTATAACCCATAAGCATCATTTAGACATGCATGGTTATCTCATATCATATCTTTGTTTGGTTACCATTTCCACTCCACGCATACGCCTATGTACATGGATGCACAAATTTGCTGATGACAACCACTACTGCCACTGGCGGAGCTACGTGGGGGCCAGCTGCCCCCACTGAGATTTTTTTTTTTTTTTTTTTTTTTTTTTTTTTTTTTTTTTTTGTATACTATAATCCGTCTTGTTTCCATTCCTCTTAGGTTGCATGCATGCTTTGTTTCTTATCAGCCTTGTTGTTTGCATACACGTCTTTTGTATGACTGCTGTGTTGATACTTGAGTACTTACACCATACTTACTTTATGGTATTTCAAGCTATTAAACTACTAAGTACGACATAAACATAGGCAATAATTGTGGCACTGTTTTATGATTATGTAGCTTCTTCTTGTACATAAAGGTATTTCCAAGGCCAGTGTCTATAACCTGTCTCTCCAGCCTCTACTTTCATTTCTTCTTTATTCCAATTTTGCTTTCATTAATTTGCCCCTTTCCCTCCTTCCCCCCCCCCCCCCCCCCTTTCCCATTTTTTGCCCCCACTGACCATTTTTTCTGCCTCCGCCCCTGACTACTGCTACATACGAAATGAAATTTGGGCTAGAAGCTGGAAGCGGGGAAGGATTTGAAGGTGGTGGATTAGGGGCTGAAATGGAAATAAACTTGGGAAGAAGAGTAAGGCCCCGTTTGCAGTCAAATTTGGACGGGTTTCTGTTGCGATGGCGTCCGACGCGTTAGACACCTGCAACGTTCCAAACGTTTCGAATAGGACGATTTGTAAACGTTGTAAGTCAAGCCATTAGTGTCCGACGCCTCCGACGCGTCGAACGCCAACGGCTTGATTTTCAACGTTCCTCTTCCTACTCTATAAATCACCAACCTTCTTCTACCTTTTCGCTCCACACTACTCAATCCATCTTCTCTTCTATTCTTCATCCAACCAAATCCAACCAGAAATTAGGTTTTTTTCAGTTTGTTATTTATGTTATATACCGTTGCTCAACATAGTTTTTTTTCTTGTTTTTTTAATTTATTTCTGATAAATATTGCTTTTTCATTTTTCAATATGGCCAACCGAAAATCTGCACATCACTGGTCGTTTACCGCAACTCAGATTATGTTGTAATGTGTTGTTGAAGCATATAGCGCTTGTGGCAGAAACAAAAAGGGTGTTCACAAAGCCATTGCAGAAAAGTTCAACAATGCCATACAAAACTATCCAGACATCGAACCGATAGACGAAAGCAAGATCCGAAATAAATATAATAGTCTTCAACGGGAGTGGATGAAATGAGATGCACTGATGAACAAGACCGATGCTGGTTAGGATGCTTGTAAAGGAACGATTTCCGGAAGCGACGAATGGTGGGAAGATCGTGTTAAGGTTCGTGAACTTTAATTTTTACCGTTTATTTATAGATAGATTCTTACAATTTTATTTTTTTACTTTTAGGAATTTGGAGTAATTGTTTTGAAATATAAGAAACGTCCGCTAGAAAACTTGGAGATAATGCAACAATTATTTCGTGGGATTTGCGCTACTGGTTAATCATCATATACACCTGCTGCTACCGTACAACTGTCGCAGACTAGTACGCCGCCTTCAACACATAGCACGTTTGATAGAACATGAGCTTTTGATGGTTTTTTTTAATCCATTGGATGAAACACAAAATGATCATATTCCAAATTTGATGTAACGACCCGCATTCTACGCATCGGAGGATCGTAGAATATTTATTTCTTTTTCGTACGAAGTCGTATAGTCGTGTAACTTTGGGGAACAACTATTGGGGTCATTTCCCATGTTCACGATTTTTGCCGATTTTTAAATGACCGTTTTGCCCCTAGCTGATCTTGTTTCGGCAATTACTTTTGATTGGTAAGGAGTTTTAACTTGAAATCACTTCCATTGGATTCAGATGATGGTTTATTTTTCCGTAGAGTTGTCACATTAGCCAAACAGACTCACCGTTTGGGAGATATGGCTGAAACAAGGTTGAAAAGGTGAAAAACAGCTTAACCGAGCCTAATTAGGGTGATTAACAGCTAGGTTCATAACCCATTTCGGGATTAGGGTTATGGGGAGGCTGAAATCAGTTAGGAAACGATCTATTTTCATTTTATCAGCCGCTTAAAACATTTCTCTAACCATAGCCATGACCTCCATCTTCTATTTTCATCCCAAATCGCTCTCTAATCAAGGATTAAGCTAATCTACGTCAAATCAAGGAGAAATAGTACCAAATCAGAGTTGGAACTGCTGTATTGCATAGAAATTCGACCCAAATCAGAGATAGTTTCAGCTAAGTTTTATTTGTGGCTAAGGTGAGTGATTTGCATTGTGTTTCACTAATTACGGCTAATTAGGGGTGATTAGTGATAATTAGCGAAATTATGGGTCAGAAAAATCTGGAAAAATTTGTAAAATTCTCAATTATCAAAAATTTGGATAAGTTTTTATAATCCTATCATTAGTTGTGCTTAAACATGATTAAGGGGAAAACAAGGGTTTTTGGGTATGTTTGATCCATTTTAATACATTAGATTGTTGTTTTGGTGTTTATGATTGATACTATATGTTACTATGACTGTTTGGAATGTTTTATAATTGCTTAGAACAGTTAGAATGATCGAAAACACCGTCGTGTGGCGTAAAACAGCCGCTGGAAAAGTTGCAGGAAATGATGCAGAGACCGGATCGGATCGGGGTAGGGGGACCGGGTCGGGTCGTGTAGACCACCCACGAACCACCTCCTGTATCCGAACCGAAGTATCCTCTCCAAACCCATGAGTTGTTGTACCACCAAGTTGCTTGGATGAAGCTGCCACGAACCGCCTGTGATCACGAACCGGGGAGCTACACCCGAACCGAACCGTGATGCCTCCTCCAAACCCAGAAGGTGTCCACGAACCAGTGTACTCCGAACCGCCTGGATGATGCCACGAGCCGGAGTGCCACCCACGAACCGAAGCGATGACACACCACGAGCAGAGGGAGACCGAACCGAACCAGAGGGCTATGGCCACCGAACCGAACCGAGCAAGGGTGACTGAACCGAACCAATGAGCACTGGAGCACTACGCATATTCAAACCAAACCAAGGCGTGGCTATGAACACCGAACTGATCCAGAAGAGATAAAACCCGAGATGCAAAGGTAGTCCAAATAGGAAGTAGAACTCAGGATCCAGTTGGGATCCAACGAGTTAACTTCATGTGTTGGGCTTTGCTGCGGGACATGTGCTAAGAAGTTATCGACGTCCATAACTTTGATTCACCACCAAGACGGATGTTAGGCTGCAGATCAGTGCAATGGGGTAGTTATTACTCCATGGGGCAGAGTGATCGTAGCATGGCTATGAGCCAGTGCAGTGGAGTCGTCATGACTTCATGGGGCAGAGTGAACATAGCAAGGACTAGTGGCTATGGATCAATGCAGTGGAGTCATCATGACTCCATGGGACAGAGTGATCACAACAAGGATTTAGGTGATCAAGGTGGTGGATATTGTCTGCTTTACACACTGAGTGAGAGATGTGAGGATGGTTGCTATGCTTGATTGTTTGACATCACTATGACATGTACACCCCCACCCACATATCCTTGCACCATATGTTAGTGTCACCTTAGAGTATTGTACATCTTGTTGTGCTAACTCTTTAGTTGCAGGTCCAGGTTCAGGTATGGTTTAGTATACCTATTATTGTTCTGTTTTACTGCTTATCGCTCATACCAGGCTTTTGTCTGACCAAGAGTTTTATGTCTCTTCTTATTACTCTGGGTGCTCTTAAACGGGCAGACTAGAGACATGTTAGCTGGTTTATGCACGAGTAGCTGATCCAGAGACGAACAAGAGGCTCCCACGTATGATATATATATATATATATATATATATATATATATATATATTCTCCCTGTGTCGCTGATGGTCACTACTTTGGGCCTTAGTAGTGTACTCTTCCTTTATTTTGCTTTAGAGACAGTTTGAAAAGTTGTAATAATGATGATATGGAACATAAGCTGTATTTGAATTTTCCGCTGCTATTATGGTTTAGTTTTCAGCTTATGCACTGTCTCGCCTATTTTATGTCAGGTATGTTATTATTATATTTTATCCCATGCGCTGTGAGACATTCTACAGGTTCCTTGTTAGTTCAAATTCCTTCTTTTCCTTTCTTTGGCGACCGTCCCGTGCTAGTCAGCATCGGCACAACGCACTTTCATTGGAAATGTCGGTTGGTTCGGGGCGGGCCGTCATACTTGGTATCAAAGCTCTAGGTTGCGTAGCTAACCTAGGGAAAGACACCAGGGAGAAATAGTATACGTATTTGAGAACGCGTATTTGTGATATTTTGGTTTTCAAAAGATATATACACACACACACACACACACACACACACTCACTATTAGTATATTTAAGGGTAAAGTCGCACTGCTCTGGTACCACTGAAGGGAGGGTTAATCGTTTTCTCCTTACAGATTGAACGATGAGCCGATATACTAGGGGTACTGGTAGAGGAGCTAATAAAGGGAACGCTTCTGATATGAGGACGATGTTCACTGACTTTACGAGAGAGATGCTTAGGGATGTTCAGAGGGCATCTCCTAATGTTGCAAATAGTGGTGGTGCAGCGGTGCAGGCGCCTAGGGACGATTTCACTAAGCTTTTCAAAGATTACACTAGTCTTGGTGGGAAGCCGTTCCATGGAACGGAATCGGCTACAGAAGTTCAGGATTGGCTCGATAGTTGTGAGCGCATCTTCGAGGAATTAGGGATCGATGATGCGATGAAAAAGAAGCTAGCATCCCGTCAGCTGCAAGGACAGTCAATGAATTGGTGGAACGCTATTAAGGCAGCTATCCCTGAGGATTAAGTTACTTGGGATCAGGTTCAAGGCCCGATTCAGTGACAAGTTTATCCCAACTGCTCAGAAATCAGAATTGTTCAGGAAGTTCTTGGAGCTTAAACAGAATGGTAGGGCAGTCTCGGAGTATATTGCTGAGTTCGATATTTCATCGAAGTATGGATTATCCCTTATTGACACTCCCGAGAAGAAGAATGAGAAGTTCATAACTGGTTTAGATCAGTATTTGGGAGAAAGGCTCATAAACCATATTGATGAGACTTTTGAATCGATTGTTGGGAAAGCAATGAGGTCAGAGAGCCTTTATCCTAAGCCCAAGACTTAAGTCGTTGTTGCATCTGCAGAGGGGCCAAAACCGCAAGGAAGCGGTGGAGGCAAGAATAATTCTCAGCACAAAAGGAAACAGAGTCAGACTAAAGATGGTCAAAAGAAGAGTAAGAAAAATGTTGAGTGCTTTAGCTGTGGCAAGAAGGGCCATTATGCTAAAGAATGTCGAGCAAAGCCTGCGGACAGGAAGTGCTTCAACTGCGGCCAAATGGGACATCACAAGGATAAATGTATGCAACCCCCTAAAGAGAAGTAGATTGTGAAAGCATATGCTATTAATGCTATTCCTTCTTCGTCGAACGCCACAACTGCGACGGAGAAAGGAAAGAATGTCGTCATTCAAGGTATGCTTTCTGTTTATGAAGTTCCTGTTCGAGTACTGTTTGATACCGGAGCTTCTCGTTCCTTCATATCTAGTGACCTGGTAGATATGTTGGGACTGGAGCCTGAGATAGTCTATAGACATTTAGCAGTGACGAGCCCGATTGGTGGTTTGACTAGCCTTAGTATGATTTATTGTAATTTGGTCTTATCGAGTCATGGACGTATGTTTGCTTGTGATTGCTTTGTTTTGGGCTTTACTGGATTTGGCATTATTTTGGGAGTCGATTGGCTCCAAATATATGGGGTGGTGGTAGACTGTGAGGTTTTTTTGGTGACAGTTAGAGCGGATGATGGGCGGAGGGTAGTGTTTGGTGGTCTACCTAGTGATGGGGTAATGACTAGTTTTCTAAATTCCCTCGACATCCCGCATGATGAGTTGTCAGATGTGCCCGTGGCTGGCCAGTATCCGGACGTCTTCGAGGAAGTGACCGGACTTCCACCACACCGAGAGATTGAGTTTCAGATTGACTTAGTGAAAGATGCCATACCTATAGTGATGCCACTTCGTCGTATGGCACCAAGGGAGAAGCGAGAGATCGGGGTGCAAGTAAGCGATCTTTTGAAGAAGGGATTTATCAGAAGAAGTGTTTCCAAGTGGGGAGCACCAGTTGTGTTCGCTACCAAGGCAGATGGTTCCCTTCGATTGTGTATGGACTACCGCGAGTTGAATAAGGTGACGAGGAAGTACAAGTACCCTCTACCATGGATAGATGATTTGTTTGATCAGTTGAGTGGTGCGATAGTGTTCTCCCAGTTGGATCTCGAGACAGGTTTTCATCAGCTTAGGGTGGAAGCTGAGAGTATAGCTAAAACGGCCTTTCGTACGCCGTCTGGATTCTAGGAGTGGTTGGTCATGTTCGGGTTGACCAATGCACCAACATATTTTGTGGATCTTATGAATAGGGTATTAAGGGATCAATTGAATAAGTTTGTTCTTGTGGTCGTGGACGATATACTTGTTTATTCGAGGACAGAGGAAGAACACAAGGAATATTTGAGAGTAGTGATGGAGGTGTTAAGAAAACACCAATTGAAAGCAAAGTTTTCTAAGTGTCAATCTGGAGGAGAGAAGTGAGATTCTTGGGCCATGCTGTTTCAGAGAATGGTATTGCCGTGGACCCTGCGAAAGTGGCTACGGTACAAGTTTGGTCTATGCCCAAGAATGCAACAAACGCAAGAAGTTTCTTGGGATTAGCTGGATATTATCGGAAGTTTATCCAAGACTTTTCCAAGATAGCGGCACCATTAACTCAGTTGACCAGGAAGAATCAAGCTTTTGTTTGGGATGAAAAGCGTGAGGTTGCATTTAAGAGTTTAAAGGAAAAGTTGACGTGTGCACCAGTGTTAGTCATTCCTAAGGGGAATGAAGAGATGACAGTATATACAGATGCATGTGGTACCGGACTAGTTGCTGTATTGATGCAAGGAGGTAGGGTTGTAGCTTATGCAAGTCGACAACTGAAACCGCATGAGAAAAGATATCCTACCCATGATTTGGAATTGACAGCAATCGTGTTCGCGATGAAGATGTGGAGACATTATCTCTTAGGAGAAAGATATGAGTTGTTTATTGATCATAAATCGTTAATGTAACACCCCACCTCCGCTACGGTCACTCACAAAGGGAATGCACTAGTTTTGGAGGAGCATTATCGAGGTAAACAAACACAGAAACATTACAAGACAGAACATAAATAAAACAGCGGAAGAATCAAAAGCTAAATTTCATTTCTTTCAAAAAGAGTCAAAACCTTTTACGTCCAAAGTACCAACTATCATTTTCCATTACAACATGTTCTGCCTTGAATAAATAAAGAAGCATAAAACTTAAAACAACAAAAGTAGCTTAATTCCCCAAAGGTAGCAGAAATGCAGCCATAGCATAGCTCAAGATCAAGCGGTACATGAGCTGAACTGAAAGCAAGCGAAATCCAAGTTAAGTGCTGGAGTTTCCTCCCTGAGAACCTGGGGGGGGGGGGACGAAAGAAAAAGAGGAGAAAGAAAACGGGTCAGTCATAAAGACTGGTAAGTCCTAGTGACTTTCAGCATAAAAACAGGTAAAGGTAACATGACATGTATAAACTGAAAGTAAACATAAGGATGCTGTCAAGATGGGCAAGATAGACTATGATAACAAGATAAATCAAGTATAACATCGCATGTTCAAGATTCACTGCACCAACTGTACTAGTATCCCAAACCCATGTCATATATTAACCATGAAATGATCCCTTGGCCCAATATCATGAAATGACCCATTTCGGGTCCTACGGAACGATCCATTAATCAATCGGCTCCCTACAAGTTCTAGCTCATCATGTGTCTGTGTCATACTGCCCTATCACGAATGTAGTCACCTGTGCTAGGTCCACCATAGGGTGTATCAAGCCCTAGGGTGCCAACCATCGACACGAATCAAGCATGCACAGTGTAAACCTACTGATGCCCAATGCCTGCTTTTTCAACTCCGGACTACGTGCACGACCATAGTCCACCTGAACCTACACTGGCGCACCAACTCAGCCGTCGTACTGGTCACTTACAATCAGCCCAGTAATCGTGCCCCACCCTGCCTAGTTCCAGGGTACCATGATACATCAAAGTGGGTTACTGTTGAAATGGACCGCGTAACTAGGGTTTTCGTCCAACATGTCAAGTGTTGTCATTTAAGTTCGTGACTTAACCCTTATCAGTCTAGCATGTCAAGTTGGTTAAGTGTTGTCTTTCAATTTCATGACTTAACCCCACTAACCATATGTCAAGTTGGTTAAGTGTTGTCTCTCATGTTCATGACTTAACCCTATCATGTGGCATTAATTCATTAATGCACCCCAACCTCTCACATCAGACCTGTTGTTGTGGTCACTGGATATGCCGGGCGGTTCCGGGTAGATTTACACCACAACTCAGTCTGACCTCAGGTTTCAAGCGCGATATGACCAACTACCCACATTGGATCCTATTGTTTGCAGTCACTGGATTTGCCGGGCGGTTCCGGGCAGAATTACACTGCAAACTCAACCCAACCTCGAGTTGGCCATTTTCAAGTTCATTCTAGTGTCATGTCCATGTTCAAATTTCATGGAAAGTTTCGTGTCAAGCTTCATGGAAAGTTTCGTGTCAAGTTTCATGTCAAGTTTCAACTTATGCCTATTATCAAGTTCATGATTCATGTTCATAACCAATTCTTATTTTTCCTAATCTACCCAAATCGTATTCCCATCGCATGTAAACGTGAATCGATCTAAATTACAAGTAAATCCAAATCCAGAAATAAGGGGAATAACATCAAAACTGTGATAGGCAAAAAGGACGAGCATGGAATGATAAAAGGGATTACAAGACTAGCATAACATAACTTGAGATAATTGGCTACAACATTGCTGACATATAGAAAATAATAGGATTTCCAATCAAGCATAATAAGGTAATAGTCATGGCATAAGGTGATAGTCCCAAACTTGTAATTAATAGATTGATTCAACATCACAGGCATGATAATGTTATGAACATGAAAGAGTTTGATTTACAACATGAATAGGTCCAAACTGATTTCATAGCAATATTCCCAAATGTCAAGATCCAAGATGGAACCTAGAATAGATGTGAATTGATTATCATACTTAAGTCCAATTTCACTTTATCTCATGTCCAAATTACGATTAACAAGTTTAAATCTCAAAGTAACTAGAACTTACAGATCGTAGACTAAGAAATTGTGATCTAGAAACTAGTCGTCGAATTGTTGAATCGTTGAATCTCGATTTGATTGTAGAAGAAAATACCCAATATGCAATTCCCAGCCATAGTCTTCAAGAAATAGTCTTCGTGTTTTATTTTAATTATTTATTTCAATTATTTCAGAGGCAGCATAAGGATAGAGAAGAATGGTGTAAAGAGAACAGGGTTAGGGGGCTATTTATATAGGATTAGGCGAATGAATCTAGACTGAAAACGAGACCAGAAACATCAAAATGAACCCAGGCTCAAAACTGGGTTTCAGCACCAGGTCGACCCCTAGGTCGACCATAGGGTCGACCTGGTCCCTTGGAGGTCGACCATAGTTTTAACATGTTATTAAAATACCAGGTTGTTACATTCTCCCCTCCTTAAAGGATTTCGTCCCCGAAATCTTCAAGTTAAGAAGAATGTGTCCTACCATCCAATATCCATCTACTCAACCATCATCCAAAAGCAACCATTGTCCTTAAAAGATTTCTAATGCTGTATGAACTTATGCAGGAGTGTGTGTATATGTGCTTATCTAATGTAAAAGATCAGGCGGTTGCTGATTCAGTAGACCTCCTTAATGCAAAATATGTTAGTGCAATGTATCCAACATGTATGCAATTTCCTAATATAATATCTACATGAGTGCACAACCATTCATACATACGCAACATCCATATGATAACATATCAAATTTCCATCTATATACAAGTACAAGCACTCATGCATATGCAACATGAAAAATGTGACTGAGCCGATCTAGTGCCTAATGTGTGTTATGCAACCCCGAGCAACCACTTGCAATCATCAACCATAACATGTTTCAATCACATGTTTACATCTAAAATGGTTAAATCTAAGGTTCTCAAGGTAGTATCGAGAAGATAACAAGACAAACATGGATAGAAAACGCATGTACATGATACAAAGGTATGTAAACTTATAGGAAAAAGAGATCGAGAATGTACCCTAAAAAAGAATTGGGTATAGCGTGCGTATCTTCTCTTCGGTTTCCTCAAGCTGCATCTTCTTGGGCTTCACTCCACTGTACTTTAACTAGCTTGACTTCTCGATTCCTTAGCTTCTTGATCTCCGTTCCTAAGATACGAATCGGAACTCACCTCAATGTTGCTTCTTTTTCCACTTCTACGCCTTCAAGGATGCTTGGCTCAACCACTTCGGCAGACTCATGTAAGCACTTTCGGTGATGCGAAACGTGAAAGACATTGTGTACTCCGGCCAACCTCTCGGGTAACTCTACCTTATAGGCCATCTGTCCAATCCTCTCGATGATAGGGAACGGTCCTACGAACCTCGGTGCTAACTTTCCAACCGCTCCAAAGCGAACCACATTGCGTAAAGGAGAAACTTTTATAAAGACCATATCTCCGAATTCGAACTTTAGGTCTGTCCTTCTCTTGTCCGCGTAGGATTTCTGTCTATCTTGAGTCGTTTTCATCCGTCTTTGTATCAACTCAACCTTCTCGGAAGTGTCCCTTATCATGTCGGGTCCAAGTATGAGCTTGTCTGTCGACTCCCACCAACAAGTTGGTGACTTGCACGGTCTTCCATATAAAGCTTCGAATGGTGCCATTCGTATATTAGCTTGGTAACTATTATTATACGCGAACTCAACGAGAGGTAGGTGATCTTCCCAAGTACCACCAAAGTCAAGAATGCATAGTCTCAAAAAATCCTCTAGTACCCTATTTACCCTTTCGGTTTGTCCATCCATCTATGGGTGATAGACCGTGCTTAAACTTAGTCGTGTGCCCATTGCTTCTTGTAAACAATTCCAAAATTTGCTAGTGAAAATCGGGTCACGATCGCTAACTATAGTAGAAGGAACTCTGTGCAACCGTACTATTTCTAGAAGGTATAAAGACGCTAGCCATCATGCGGTCCTCTTGCTCTTCATTGGAATGAAGTGAGCGTTCTTCGTGAGTCTGTCTACTATAACCCATATGCTAGTATTGCCCTTCCTTGACTTAGGCAATCCATCCACGAAATCCATCGAGACACTCTCCCATTTCCACAGCGGAACCTCCAAAGGATGCAATAGCCCACCGGGATTTTTCGACTCGGCCTTTATTTGTTGGCACACCATGCACTTAGAAACGAATTCCGCCACGTCCTTTTTCATCCCGTTCCGAAAGAAAATGCGCTTCATATCCTTGTACATTTTATCCCCTCCGGGATGTATAGTCATCTTCAAGTGATGCGCCTCTTCAAGAACTCTCTTTACTAAGTCTCCCACTTGTGGGACACATAGTCTACCATCACGCCTTAGCCGTCCCTTGTCATCTATGGCATACCTACTGAGGTGACTTGACATCTCACCTCTAATCAACTTGTCCATGATCTTGACTATCTGTGGGTCTTCCTTCTGTGAAGTCCCTACTTGGTCTAGAAGCATATGCCTTAACTCAAGAGATGCTAACGTGCTAGCCAACGACTCAACAACAGGTGTGAAATCAAAGGTTGCTATAAACTCTAGACTTTTCCTTTCAACAAACAAAGGACTCAAAGCCAACCTTTTCCTACTTAGCGCATCCACCACCACGTTACCCTTGCCAAGGGTATAAGCTATATCGAAGTCATACGATGCTAAGAATTCCATCCACCTCTGTTGCCTTAGATTCAAATCTTTTTGCGAAAAGAGGTACTTAAGCGATTTGTGATCGGTATACAACTCGAACTTCTCACTTAGAAGATAATGGCACCAAGACTTAAGCGCAAAAACAATCGCGGCCAATTCCAAGTCATGTGTAGGATAGTTTTTCTCATGAACTTTAAGTTGTCTACCCCCGTAGCATATCACTTTCCCTTCTTGCATTAGGACAGCGCCTAATCCCGTGCCGCACGCATCTGTGTATACCGTAAACATCTTACCTCTATCGGGTAATGCCAAAACTGGAGTTGTGGTAAGGGCTCTCTTAAGCCTTTGAAAAGCAATGTCACACTCTATGTCCCATGCAAAAGCTAGGTTCTTCTTCGTTAACCTAGTAAGATGGGCTGAGATCTTAGCGAAGTCCTTAATGAACTTCTTATAGTAGCCCGCCAAACCGAGAAAGCTTCTCACCTCCGTTGCGTTCTTAGGAACTTTCCAGTAATGCACCGCAACTACCTTTGCTGGGTCTATAGCTATACCTTGCTTAGAAACTACATGTCCAAGAAACCGAACTTCTTTTCTCCAAAAATGACACTTGGAGAACTCAGCCTTTAACTCATGTGCTCTAAGCGTATCCATGACTTCCTTGAGATGTCTAGCATGTTCTTCCTCATCCTTTAAGAAGATCAAAATATCGTCCACGAAGACCACCACAAACTTGTTAAGGAACTCCCTAAACACCCTACTCATCAAGTCTACGAAGTACGCGGGTGCATTCGTCAAACCAAACGGTATGACGAGCCATTCGAAGAAACCATCCGGTGTCCTAAACGCAGTTTTGTCAATACTATCCTCAACCACTCTAAGTTGATGGAATCCTGTAGCTAGATCGAGTTGAGAGAAAACAGACGCTCCTACAAGCTGGTCGAACAAGTCGTCGATTCTCGGTAGTGGGTGCCTATTCTTCTTAGTCATCTTGTTTAACTCACGATAATCTACGCATAGACGAAGCGAACCATCCGCCTTAGTAGTGAATACCACCGGAGCACCCCATTCATAAATGCTTCGCCTAATGAAATTTTTCTCAAGCAACTCCTTAACTTGCTTACTAAGCTCTTTCCTCTCTCGTGGGGCCATGTGTCTAACGGGAAATGCAACTGGCTTAGCATTATCAACAAGATATATACGGAAATCTATCTCGCGTTTAGGGGGTAACCCCTTAACTTCATCAAAGACATCGGGATATTCTCGGACTACCCTTACTGATTGCAAATCGTCGATAGACGAGTCAAGAGATTCTAGATAACATAACATGACAGGACCCATAGGGTTACAAGAAATTTCAAGGGTATTACCAAGGCGAGTCACGAGTCTAACTACCCTTCATTCACAATCGAGAATAGCTCCATTATTGGACAGCCAATCCATGCCTATAATCAAACCGTATCCCATAAATCCGAGAACATAAGCATTACATGTGAGTTCTACGCTTAAGATAGAAATCCTCAAATCCACACAAATCATAAATAAATGAGTGGAGCCACCAATTGGATTTGAAACAATAACGGGATCCTCAACTAGACTAGTACTTAGGTGCAGAGTTTCAACAATATCAGAAGAAATAAAAGTATGCGATGCGCCAGAATCAAACAAGGTTCGAACAGGATGATAAAAAAGATAGATTAAACTTTCTCTTTTCACGGGGTTTGTTGTTCTTCCCGCATTTCTTTGGATCAGCCTTCTTGTTCTGTGACCCTTCCCCCTTCTTATCTTGAGGCACTTCTGCTTTTGCCTTATTCTTGCCTTTTTCTTCCTCATTTAAGAGTGTCATGTCTACCAACCTTTCGTAAGTAGCCCCAATAGGTATGTGGGTCACAGCTGTGAAATGGCTCATTCAATCCCTTGACAAAACGGAGAGCCTTCTTATGAGGAGTATTCACTAAGTCTAGTCCAAACCGAGCCAGCTAATTGAATTGATTGACATACTCCTTGACCATCATACTTCCTTGCTTAAGGGATAAGAACTTTTCCAGCTGTAGACTTCGTTCATCTTGTGAGAGGAATTTCATCTCAAACCTTATCCTGAAATCCATCCATGTGTCAACAGGTCTTTCAGCGTTAGTGGCTTCCCACCAATAGGAAGCTTTGTCTTTGAGCAACCATACTGCCAACTGTACCTTCTGTCTATCGTCCACCTCGAAGATAACGAATAGATCCTCAGTTTCTTTGAGCCAGTTCCTCGTTTCTACGAATGATTCAATTCCCTTGAAATCCTTTCCACCCATGGCCCTAAAATCTCTACAGATCTTTGAGAAAGCATTTGCACGAGGAGGAGGAGGAGGAGGAAGAGGAACCGCTGTAGCTGGAGGAGGAATATCTGCTGGGCCTGCATCGTTGGCCCTAGCCTCTAAGTACCTCCTGAACCTTCCAGGTATTGGCACACCTTCTGGAAGGTTAAGATTTCTAGACATGCTGAAATGAGAAAGAAGAGATTCAAAATGAGGAAACAAAGGATAGTGCTAATGGCTGTTGGGGAATAGCCTTTAAATAAAACAAGACTTTTCTTGAAACATGCTTCTTTGTAAACAGTTTTGAAAATAGTTTTAGAAGGTTTTAAAAACTTTTGCCTAGTCTAGTAACCTTCTGCTCTGATACCAAGTGTAGCACCCCACCTCTGCTAGGTTCACTCACAAAGGGAATGCACTTGTTTTGGAGGAGCATTATCGAGGTAAACAAACACAGAAATATTACAAGACAGAACATAAATAAAACAGCGGAAGAATCAAAAGCTAAATTTCATTTCTTTCAAAAAGAGTCAAAACCTTTTACATCCAAAGTACCAACTATCATTTTCCATTACAACAAGTTCTTCCTTGAATAAATAAAGAAGCATAAACAACAAAAATAGCTTAACTCCCAAAAGGTAGCAGAAATGTAGCCATAGCATAGCTCAAGATCAAACTGTACATGAGCTGAACCGAAAGCAAGCGAAATCCAAGCTAAGTGCTGGAGTTTCCTCCCTGAGAACCTGGGGGGAAACGAAAGAAAAAGAGGCGAAAGAAAATAGGTCAGTCATAAAGACTGGTAAGTCCTAGTGACTTTCAGCATAAAAACAGGTAAAGGTAACATGACATGCATAAACTGAAAGTAAACATAAGGATGCTGTCAAGATGGGCAAGATAGACTAAGATAACAAGATAAATCAAGTATAATGTCGCATGTTCAAGATTCGCTGCACCAACTGTACTAGTATCCCAAACCCATGTCATATATTAACCATGAAATGATCCCTTGACCCAATATCATGAAATGACCCATTTCGGGTCCTACGGAACGATCCATTAATCGATCGGCTCCCTACAAGTTTAGCTCATCGTGTGTCTGTGTCATACGGCCCTATCACGAATGTAGTCACCTGTGCTAGGTCCACCATAGGGTGTATCAAGTCCTAGGGTGCCAACAACCGACATGAATCAAGCATGCACAGTGTAAACCTACTGATGCCCAATGCCTGCTTTTTCAACTCCGGACTACATGCACGACCATAGTCCGCCTGAACCTACACTGGCGCACCAACTCAGCCGTCGTTCTGGTTGCTTACAATCAGCCCACTAATCGTACCCCACCCTGCCTAGTTCCAGGGTACCATGATACATCTAATTCGGTTACTACTGAAATGGACCGAGTAACTAGGGTTTCCGTTCAGCAGGTTAAGTGTTGTCATTTAAATTCATGACTTAACCCTTATCAGTTTAGCATGTCAAGTTGGTTTAGTGTTGTCTTTCAATTTCATGGCTTAAACCCACTAACCATGTGTCAAGTTGGTTAAGTGTTGTCTCTCATGTTCATGACTTAACCTTATCATGTGGCATTAATTCATTAATGCACCCCAACCTCTCACATCAGACCTGTTGTTGTGGTCATTGGATATGTCGGGCGGTTCCGGGTAGATTTACACCATAACTCAGTCTGACCTCGGGTTTCAAGCGCGATATGACCAACTACCCTTTGGATCCTATTGTTTGCAGTCACTGGATTTGCCGGTGGTTCCGGGCAGAATTACACTGCAAACTCAACCCAACCTCGAGTTGGCCATTTTCAAGTTCATCATAGTGTCATGTCCATGTTCAAATTTCATGTCAAGTTTGTGTCAAGTTTCATGGCAAGTTTCGTGTCAAGTTTCATGTCAAGTTTCAAATTATACCTATTATCAAGTTCATAACCAATTCATGTTTTGCCTAATCTACCCAAATCGTATTCCCATTGCATGTAAACGTGAATCGATCTAAATTACAAGTAAATCCAAATCCAGAAATAAGGGGAATAACATCAAAATGTGATAGGCAAAAAGGACGAGCATAGAATGATAAAAGGGATTACAAGACTAGCATGACATAACTTGAGATAATTGGTTACAACATCACTGGCATATAGAAAATAATAGGATTTCCAATCTAGCATAATAAGGTGATATTCCCAAACTTGTAATTAATAGACTGATTCAACATCACAGGAATGATAATGTTATGGACATGAAAGAGTTTGATTTACAACATGAATAGGTCCAAACTGATTTCATAGCAATATTCCCAAATGTCAAGATCCAAGATGGAAACTAGAATAGATGTGAATCGATTATCATACTTAAGTCCAATTTCACTTTATCTCATGTCCAAATTACGATTAACAAGTTTAAATTTCAAAGTAACTAGAACTTACATATCGTGGACTAAGAAATTGAGATCTAGAAGCTAGTCGTCGAATTGTTGAATCGTTGAATCTCGATTTGATTGTAGAAGAAATTCCCCAATATGTGATTCCTAGTCGTAGTCTTCAAGAAATAGTCTTCGTGTTTTATTTTAATTATTTATTTCAATTATTTCAGAGGCAGCATAAGGATAGAGAAGAATGGTGTAAAGAGAATTGGGTTAGGGGGCTGTTTATATAGGATTAGGCGAACGAATCTAGACTGAAAACGAGACCAGAAACATCAAAATGAACCCAGGCTCAAAACTGGGTTTCAGCACCAGGTCGACCCCTAGGTCGACCATAGGGTCGACCTGGTCCCTTGGAGGTCGACCATAGTGTCAACCCCCAGTTTGACATGGTCCTGGGCGGGAAAATTCCCGCCTAGTCTGCGCTGGGGTTTGAATTCGAATTTCGAATTCGAATTCGAGCTGTTTCTCTATTTTGAAAATCCTTGAAACTTCAGAGGGTCATATCTCCCTCATATGGAATCCGTTTCTCGAAAACTCGGACTCGTTTCCAAGTAGTATTTCGAGACGAACGCAATGGCACAACCAGTTTCCCTTGATTCTTATTTTAAAAATTAATTCTGCCTTGATTTATGGGTTTAACATGTTATTAAAATACCGGGTTAACATCCACCATTTCCCTTAAAAATGACGTCCTCGGTTCATCCTCAGTATACTTCGCCTTACCCTTTCTTCGCTTTCTCAGTTCATCCTCAACCCCCTTCTTCTTCTCAGTTCATCTTCTCTGACAGTTCAACCTCCAATCTTGACACTGACTCCTTACCCATCCACCATTTCCCTTCTTCTTCGTCGAACCTTCAAGCTCAATCTAACTTATCCTCATTAGTGAAGCACCCATCGCCTACCTACGCCCAAGTGGTGGCTGCTAGATCCAAACTTCCTCCTCTCCTCCCTACCCCCTCGACCAAACGGCGACATACCATACCGGAATTCAACTCAACCAGGAAAACTTTGAATTTTCTGAAGGCAGAGAGTCGTTGTCTCAAATGTGCTGATCGTGGCCACGTGGCAAGATCATGCAGAAATGCAGTGATTTGCTGTAATTGCTCCTTCTTTGGACATACAAGCTTGCAATGTCCCAATAAAAAAAGGTCTCTCGAAACATCAACACGGGTGAGCTGCGTCCTAATGCTGCACAGACAGCGAATAGCCATGAGCCAAAAATCCCGCTCGCTCAGAATAAGGGGCCCCACCAGTCTAATCGCACTTCAAATCGTAATTATAATTCTGAAAAGATTATCTCTCACCCCAAAAATAATACTCCCTCCACTCTAGATGTTATTCACTCCTCTCCCTCTAATCACTCCCCTCTCAAAAAAAAAAAAAAAAAAAAAAAAAAAGAATTTCCACTTCTTATAGAAATGGCAGACGCCTACCTTTACCTTTCTGCAACCACCATTAACGGCCTTTGGTCAATCGAGATGCTTTCAAATATACTTAAATCAACTTTCGGTCAAAAATACGAGTGGCCAACTTGGCACACCTCTGATAACTCTTTCCTCATATATTTCCCTAACTCGGCCATCAAAAACTATGCTCTTCAACTTAAGACCCTAACGAATGATGACGGTGGAGTCCTCCTTCTCGAACAAGCGAGAACCTTGGAAGAAATTGCTGATCCCCCCTTGAAGAGGCATCATGGGCAAGGGTAAGCGGCTTCCTGGAGTTCTACAGGCACCTCTCGGACTCCATTAGAGAAGTTTTAAAACCAATTGGGCGTTTCATCCACACAGACACTTGTGACTGGTCTTGGGTGGACCATCGTTACTTATACGTGAAAATGCAATTTTATGAAGGTATTTTGACTCCTTGTACTTTTGTTACATACATAAATAACCATGCAGTCAAGCTCAAAGTGGATCGCTAGACACACTCGCACCCTCCTCAACGCCCTGAAACTCTTGTATTGGGGGTGGATTATGAATATGACGGATATATTTTACAACCTTTATCTCAACAAAAAGATCTCATGGAGGAAGACAGATATGATACAATGTCTGACGAAGCTCTGCGAGAAGTCCCTATGATGCGTTATGAACAACAGCATGACTTGGCCATGGTTGAACAACCTAGAGTGGATATGTTTGTGCCTAGATGGGACCCTTTGGTAGACCTGGACCTCTCCGTCCCTCTTCATCTGCAACTGCCAACTCAGCAGGAACATCAGGAACAAATGCACCAAGAAGAACAAGGATCCTCATCACCACACATCTCTTCGTCAGCGATCAGAAGGAGTGCTAGGATTAACATGGCTCGCTCTCTGCCCCCAGGAACTTCGGGTAGTTACTTTGAACCAGTTGTTTTTTCTTCTACTAATAAAGTGCTAAATAAAAAATTGGCTAAATGCATGGGGGTTTGTCTGCATGATAAACACTATTCTGCCATGCAAACCCTAGAACAACAGCGTTCTAACCTTTCTAAATGAAAGTAGTCACGTGGAATATCAGAGGGGTTGGGGACCCCACAAAAAATCATGCTGTCAATCTAATCATTTCCCCACACCACGTAGATTTTTATTTCTTCAAGAGACCAAAATTGCTAACCCACCCATCCCTCTAATTCGTAATCTTTGTGGCCCCTACCTATCTGGTTGGTCGCACGTGGACGCTGTAGACACTCATGGTGGTTTAATTACAACATGGAATGATCATTTGTGGACTTTTGAACAATCCATTTCACACCCTTCTGTTCTTCATGTAACCCTTCGTCATATTCCTTCGAACTCCATTTTCCACTTCACTAATATTTATGCCCCAAACGATATTCAAGTGAGAGCTGAAATTTGGCAATATTGCCACAATTTGTCTCAAAATATAAATGACCCTTGGTTAATTGGGGGAGACTTTAACACTACTCGCTCATTTGAAGATCGTAATTCTGGCAACTTATCCTCTGATTCCTCCCAATTCAATGCATTTATTCAATCCTGTTCGCTTATCGAACCACCAATTAACAACCGTCGATATACGTGGTCAAAGAGAAGGGAAATTCCTTCACTGTCCAAGCTAGATCGTTTTTTCTTTAACCTCAACTGGGATGATCTTTTCCCTTTATCATTGGCTAATGGCCTTTCCACCACCATCTATGATCACTGCCCTATCCTTCTTGATACTAACTCAAACACTCCATTCAAACGCCCTTTCAGATTTGAACGTCTATGGCTACTTGAACCACCTTTTAACAACTTCATTAAACTCAGCTGGGAACAACTATCATCCCATCATTCTGCAATGACCAGAATAGTTTGCAAGCTTCGTTCTCTTTGTAAACTGATTCGCCCATGGGCTAAGAATGTTTGGAATTCTTTGAAAAGTCGTATTTCATCCACACAAGATGCCATCTTAAATCTAAATATCATTGAAGAAAATAGACCTTTAACCCTGTTTGAGCAACATGTTTTGAAAGAATACGAATCAGAATTGGAAAGGCTTATTAAACAAGAAGAAATTGGTTGGAAGCAGAGGTCTAAATCTAAATGGATTAAAGAAGGTGACAAAAACACTGCTTACTTTCACAGAGTTGCTAATTGCCATCATCGTTCCTCTTTCATCTCTGAAATTGTTCATAACAACAACACCCTCAATGACTCGAAGGACATTTATCATCAATTCACCATCTTCTTCAGAAACCTCCTTGGTTCATCCCCTCCCCCCTCTCCCCATATTGATTGACATTATTTATACCCAAACCCTGAACCCATTAACATTGATCACCCTTTTACTGAAGAAGAAATTTGGAATGCGGTTAGGGGCAGATGATAAGGCACCTGGGCCTGATGGTTTTGGTCCGGCCTTCTTTAAACATTTTTGGCCCACTCCAAAATCTGACATCATTGACATGTGCTCAAAATTCTACTCTGATCCTTCATCAATCACCAAATTAAATTACACCAACATTATCCTCATTCCAAAATTTCAAGGAGCTAACACTGTCTCTTCTTTCAGACCTATCAGTCTTTTCAACACAACCTTTAAAATTGTCACCAAAATCCTATCTTCCAGACTACAAAAGCATATTGACTCCCTAGTTGATATTGAACAAACTGCATTCATCAAAGGAAGAAAGATTCTAGACTGTGTGGCTGCTACACAAGAAATTATCTCTTTTTGCCACTTTACTAATACCCCTGGGGTCCTACTTAAACTGGATTTCTCAAAAGCCTTCGATTCCGTCAGTTGGGATTTTATCCTATCTCTTATGTCTCATAGGGGTTTTCCAATAAAATGGTGTTCTTGGATTAAAGCAATTCTACACACTAGCCATTCCACAGTGTTCGTTAATGGAGAATATTGTGGCAAAATTAAATCCAAAAGAGGCTTAAGACAAGTAGACCCCCTTTCACCCCTTATTTTTGTCCTAATTGCAGATGTATTCAATCAAATGGTGAAGCTTTCCCTCTCTCATAACATTTTCTCAGGCATTCCACTCCCTAATTCAGATATTTGCACTTCAAATCTTCAATTTGCAGATGATACAATTCTTTTCACCACCCTGACTCCCAATAATATTCACTGCTTCAAAATTCTTCTTTACACTTTTGAAATGATCTCGGGTCTCTCTATTTACTTTAGCAAGAGCTCAATTATTATGCTTGGTAATTGCTCTCAGATTGGTCCAGCCATTGCTAATTGCCTTAACTGTAAACTAGATTCTTTCCCAATCAACTATTTGGGTATCCCTCTCCGTCCCACCAAACTCCTTAATCATGACTGGCAACCTCTCATTTATAAGATTGATAATAGACTTTCTAGTTGGAAGGCTGCTGGCCGCCTTATACTTGTGAAGCATGTCCTTTCTGAAATTCCTACTTACTGGATGTCATTCCACAAAATTCCAATCTGGGTTATTAAGAAAATTGATTCAATCCGTAGTACCGTTCTTTGGAATGGAGGTAATCTGAAAAAACTCATCAATTGGCAAACTGTTTGTCTCCCAACTAATCATGGTGGTCTTGGAATATTGAACCTCTTGACTTTTAACTCAGCACTGCTATCCAAATGGCTGTGGCGAACCCTCTCGCCTGGCCGATTCATCTGGAAAGACTGGATCTTAACTCATCTTTATAACTCTAATCCCTTCCTCATCCTCCATTTTAGTCCTAATGCTAGATCCTCACCCTTCTGGAAAGGAATTTTATCCACACTAATGAGAGTCAAAAATCCATTTCACGTTAAAATTGGTAATGGTGAATCCTGCCTTTTTTGGATGGATTTTTGGTATGAGCAAACTCCCTTCTCCACCCGTTTTCCCAATCTTGCATCAGTTAACCATCTTAGCCCACTTACTGTGGCATCGGCCCATGAGCTTGGCCCAATGGGCCTTTTCCCTCCTTCTTGGATGGGCCTTGAATCATTATTTGAACTTAATTCTATTGGCCACATACTCAACTCAACTCACTTCTCATCTGATCCAGACTCATTTTTCTATGCTTTAAACCCATCCAACTCTTTCACAGTTGCATCCTGTTATCAGTTTCTAATTCATCCTGGCAGAATCTTCTCTTTCTCCTGCATTTGGAAATACAACCTTCCTCCTCAATTAATTTTCTTTCAATGGCTCCTTATCCATAATCGCATCAACACAAGAATCAGACTCCATCGCTTTAACAACAACATCGATCCCATTTGCGTTCTCTGTAACCTTAAAAACGAATCCCTTTTTCACCTTTTCTTCGAATGTGATTTCTCATACGCAGTGTGGGCTGCAATCAACTCCTTCATCCTCGGCTTCATTCCCTCCATTAGTTCCTTTTTCGATTATTGGCAGCATAACCCCCTGACCCTCTTCTGGATTCTCTCGTGACTTTCTTCTCATGGAGTATTTGGTTAGAACGTAATGCGATCATCTTTGGCAGATCACCGAAACTTCTTTTGGGTACCTGTTATCATATCCTACATCTCTTCGATTTATGGACAGGATTAGCGAGACATGCTCGCTTCAGGCTTGCCCTTCCTAGGCCAGATTCTCCTGGATCGCATGAAAGCAGCACGCTCCCACCTCGCTGAATCAACTAAGGCTGGCTTATTCTACTTATGCTCTATCTAGTCTATGCTATTATCTATGATGTATTTATCCCTTTTTGATGTAGATATTTTATGATATGGTTGTACTTTGTTATTGACCTGCTGGGTCTAGACTTTATTGCCACTGGTTGGGCCTGTCAACCAGCTTATTTTATTATCTGGTATATCTACTCGTAATCGGCTGTATAGCTCCACGCTACACACCCGTCTTCCTCAAAAAAAAAACCGGGTTGTTACAGTTAAAGTACCTTTTCTCCTAGAAGGATTTAAATCTCCGACATCAAAGATGGTTAGAATTTTTGGCTTCCTATGATTTCGATATCGCATATACACCTGGAAAGGGCAATGCGGTAGCTGATGCATTGAGTAGAAGACATGCCAGTTTAGCGGCTATGTTTCTTGAATGGAAGCAACTGGAGTATATCGCAGGGTACGATTTCAGACCAAAGTGCGAATTAGATCCAGAGATGTTAGCAAGTTTGACGATCAGACCCACTTTGATTGAGCGGATTGGTTCCAGTCAGAGGGACGATCCTAACCTGTTGGAAATCATCTCTAAGTTAGAGATGGGTATCGATGAGGTGATGAACAAGTATGGGCTTGATCGAGATGAATGGCTTAGAAATAATGGGAGAATAGTTGTACCCAATGTCAATGGATTGAGAGACGAAGTGCTTAAAGAATGTCATCACTCAAAACTGACTATACATCCCGATGGTAACAAAATGTATCGAGACATAAAGCAGACCTACTACTGGGAAAGGATGAATAGAGATGTTGGGAAGTTTATATCCAAATACATGAACTGCCAGCTAGTTAAAGCTAAGCAAAAGAAACCTAGTGTTTTGTTGCAACCATTAGAAATCCCAGAATGGAAATGGGAACAAGTCTCGATGAATTTCATCGATGGGTTACCAAGGACTAGATTGGGCCATGATAACATTTTGGTGATTTTGGACCGATTGACAAAGAGTGCAAGGTTTATACCCGTCAAGTCGAACAGAACGACAACTAAGTTAGCGGAACTGTATATGAAGTGGGTAGTGAGATTTCAGGGAGTACGCAAAGGCATTGTAAGTGACCGAGATATGTTATTCACTAGTGGATTTTGAAAGAGCTTACAAGGGGCATTAGGATCAGAATTACATCTCAGTATTGTGTATCATCCTCAAACCGACGGTCAGACAGAGAGGGTGAATCGAGTATTAGAAGGTCTCTTGAGAGCTTGCATATTAGATTTTGGTGGATCATGGGATGACCATTTGCATCTAGCGGAGTTTGCGTATAATAACAGTTATCAGTCCAGTATTGGTATGGCTCCATGTGAAGCTTTGTACGGAAGACCGTGCAACTCACCATCATGTTGCTTAAAAACCGGTGAGAAATTTGTGCTTGGGCTAGATGTGTAAGAGAAAGCTCAGATAAGATCAAGGTTATCCGACAAAGAATGAAGGCTGTCCAAGATGGGCAGAAGAGTTATGCTGATAAAAGGAGAAGAGATTTAAAATTGTCCATTGACGACTTGGTGTTTATCAAGATTTCTCCGTTAAAGAGCGCTATTCGATTTGGTAGGAGTGGCAAGTTAACACCAAGATTTGTTGGTCCATTCCCAGTTCTCGAACAAGTTAGGAGTTTGGCATATAAATTTGAGTTGCCGGACAAGATGACGGGAGTTCATAACGTATTTCATGTTTCCCAGTTAAGGAAATTCGTGCACGACCCAGATGTAACTATTTCACCTGATCAGTTGGATGATATCGAAGTAGAACCCGCGGCAGTTGGGAACCGCAAGCCGATTCGTATTATCGAGCACGATACGAAGAAACTTCAAAGGAAAGCGGTGAATCTAGTCAAGCTTTAGTGGGGCAAGGATGAGAATGACTGTACTTGGAGGACAGAGGACATCATTAGGAAGACGTATCCAAAACTCTTTGCCTGCTAAGATTTCAAATTCCGATTTAGTCTTTCTACATGCTAGGATAGGTTTGTTTTGTTTGTTTTGTATGTTTGATTGTTGTAAATAATTGATAGGCATGCATGATCCTTTGTATGTTTTTGGTTATGGAATTTCGAGGGCGAAATTTCTTTAGGAGGGAAGAGTGTAACGACCCGCATTCTACGCATCGGAGGGCCGTAGAATATTTATTTCTTTTTCGTATGAGGTCGTATAGTCGTGTAACTTTAGGGAACAGCTATTGGGGTCATTTCCCATATTGACGATTTTTGCTGATTTTTAAATGACCGTTTTGCTCCTAGCTGATCTTGTTTCGGCCATACCTTTTGATTGGTAAGGAGTTTTGACCTGAAACCACTCCCATTAGATCCGGATGATGGTTTACATTTTCGTAGAGTGGTCACATTAGTCAAAGGACTCACCGTTTGGGAGATATGGCTGAAACAAGATTAAAAAGGTGAAAAACAGCTTAATCGGGCCTAATTAGGGTGATTAGCAGCTAGGTCCATAACCCACTTCGGAATTAGGGTTATGGGGAGGCTGAAATTAGTTAGAAAATGATCTGTTTTCATTTTCTCAGCTGACTAAAACATTTCTCTAACCCTAGCCATGGCCTCCAACTTCTAATTTCATCCCAAATCGCTCTCTAATCAAGGATTAAGCTAATCTACGTCAAATCAAGGAGAAATAGTACCAAATCAGAGTTGGAGCTGCTGTGTTGCATAGAGGTTCGACCCAAATCAAAGATAGTTTCAGATCTAAGTTTTATTTATGGCTAAGGTGAGTGATTTGCATTGTTTTTCAATAATTACGGCTAATTAGGGGTGATTAGTGATAATTAGCGAAATTATAGCTCAGAAAATCTGGAAAAATCTGTAAAATTCTTAAATATTATTTTAGGGCTCTGTTAGAAATTTGGATTAATTTGGATAAGTTTTGTTAACCCTATCATTAGTTGTACTTTAACATGATTAAGGGGAAAACAAGGGTTTTTGGGTATGTTTGATCCATTTTAACACATTAGATTGTTGTTTTGGTGTTTATGATTGATACTATATGTTACTATGACTGTTTGGAATGTTTTATAATTGCTTAGAACAGTTAGAATAGTCGAAAATGCTGTCGTGTGGCGTAAAACAGTCGCTGGAAAAGTTGCAGGAAATGATGTAGAGACCGGATCAGATCGGGGTAAGGGAACCGGGTGGGGTCGTGTAGCCTCCCCACGAAGCACATCCTATATCCGAGCCGAAGTATCCTCTCCAAACCCATGAGCTGGTGTACCACCGAGTTGCTTGGATGAAGCTGCCACGAACCGCCTGTGATCACGAACCGGGGAGCTACACCCGAACCGAATCGTGATGCCTCCTCCAAACCCAGAAGGTGTGCATGAACCAGTATGCCCCGAACGCCTGGATGTTGCCACGAGCCGGAGTGCCACCTACGAACCAAAGCGATGACACACTACGAGCAGAGGGAGACCGAACCGAACCAAAGGGCTATAGCCACCGAACCGAACCGAGCAAGGGTGGCTGAACCGAACCAATGAGGACTAGAGCACTATGCATATTCAAACCAACCAAGGCATGGCTATGACCACCTAACCGATCCGGAAAGATAAAACCTGAGATGCAAAGGTAGTCCAAATAGGAAGTAGAACTCAGGATCCAGTTGGGAACCAACGAGTTAACTTCATGAGTTGGGCTTTGCTGCGGGACGTGTGCTAAGGAGTTATCGACGTCCATAACTTTGATTCACCACCAAGACGGATTTTAGGCTACGGATCAATGCAGTGCGGTAGTTATTACTCCATGGGGTAGAGTGATCGTAGCATGGCTATGAGCCAGTGAAGTGGAGTCGTCATGACTTCATGGGGCAGAGTGGACATAACAAGGACTAGTGGCTATGGATCAGTGCAGTGGAGCCATCATGACTCCATGGGGATGAGTGATTACAACAAGGATTTGGGTGATTAAAGCGGTGGATATCGTATGCTTTACACACCGAGTGAGAGATGTGAGGATGGTTGTTATGCTTGATTGTTTGACATCACTATGACATGTACACCCCCACCCACATATCCTTGCACCATATGTTAGTGTCACCTTAGAGTATTGTACATCTTGTTGTGCTAACTCTTTGGTTGCAGGTCCAGGTTCAGGTATGGTTTAGTATACCTGTTATTGTTCTGTTTTACTACTTATCGCTCACACCAGACTTTTGTCTGACCCAGAGTTTTATGTCTCTTCCTTTTACACTGGGTGCTCTTAAACGGGCAGACTAGAGACGGGTTAGCTGGTTATGCACGAGAAGCCGATCCGGAGACGAGCAGGAGGCTCCCATGTATGATATATATATGTGTATTCTCCCTGTGTCGATGATGGTCACTACTTTGGGCATTAGTTGTGTACTCTTCCTTTACTTTGCTTTAGAGACAGTTTGAAAAGTTGTAATAATGATGATGTGGAACATAAGATGTATTTGAATTTTCCGCTGCTATTATGGTTTAGTTTTCAGCTTATGCACTATCTCGCCTGTTTTATGTCAAGTATATTATTATTATATTTTATCTCATGCGCTGTGAGACATTCTATAGGTACCTTGTTAGTTCAAATTCCTTCTTTTCCTTTCTTTGGCGACCGTCCCGTGCTAGTGAGCATCGGCATAGCGCACTTTCAGTGGAAATGTCGGCTGGTGCGGGGCGGGCCGTCACATTTGAATTCGCCATCAAACCTTCCATTGCAACAAACATCAATGAATGCACCAACTTAAGAAGGTCCAATAATCCCTTCTTCGACTGAAACTCCAATAAATCCTCATTCTCAACCAACTTCACGTCAAGGTTCAAGAAGACGACATGATGAAAATGAAGACAAGATGACTACGCTCATTGACCTAATGCATGAGTGATAGATGAAAAAATCTCGCACACATTCTGATAGTCTGAATACAGGTACTAGCTTGGAATCAACGGAAAGTTCTACAACTTTTGCAAATATGGTTACTCGAATTTGACGTCATGGAGGAGGAGGTGAATATGATGTTGCAGAAGATTTATTATTTGGTATGGAACCCGATAAAAATGAGATGTTCACTGTTCTTCCCGACGATCTAGCGAAAATTTGGTTGATATTAGGGCTTGCAGGTAAACACCACACAAAAGAATACCAAACTTATCTGATAAATCAAGGTGGTGCCAATAAGTAGGATGTTCATGTCATAATTTTATTGTATTTTTTTTTTTGCATTTCTATTTGTATTTCCTTTGTGTAATGAAATGTAGTCATTTTGTTTTGTGCACTTAAGTATTTAATTAATTCATAACAATTAATTTAATAATTAAATACTCCGCTCAAATACCCCATTCACAGCAAAAAAAAAAAATTCTTCGTTCGCTACAGTACCACGCTCAAATTCTTCGCTCAAATGTCACGTTCAAATACCTCGTTACAGTTTGTTAAGAATGCACTCTAAATGTGACGGGTGAAATAGGTTTTGGAGCTGCTGTTAGTGAAAATGTGGGCGGGGTAAAGGGTTGTGTAAATGTGTATGGATTATAAACTTAACTGATTAGAATTACAGTAAAATTCAAGTTATTTTGAAATGTAAGGAATTTATTAATTGACGTGGACAAATAAAACATTGAACTTTTTTTTAAATACGAATATCTTATATGAAACTTATTTTCAGAATTCAACAACAAGAACGTTGACGTTCATTTTGTCAAATTATGATTTCACTAGCTTTATTTATATCGAGTTGCGGTTGCGATAACCGGTATAGTGTAAATAACCAATTTTTACACGAACATTAAATTAACAGTTTTCTGTTAGCAAACACGTTCGTATAGGAACACTGAACATAAGGTATCTTATTAATGTGTTTAGACATCTAGTTTAGTTTGTACGTTGATTCAAAGTCTAAATTTACAATACATGTATGTCAGATTGATCTATATTATAGCAGTTTATATATTATACTTTGAATTAAAAATGCATATGAGAAGCTACAAACTATTTGACATGGAAATATGGAGATTTCCGAGATTGTGAAGATTGTTCGTTGTTTTCTTCACTTTGCTTCTTAAATTAACCATTCCTTCGTATATTTTAGATCTAAAGCACTCATTCTCTCTCTTCTAGTTAGAGCAACTCCAACAACGGTATATTCAAAGTCTGAATACTGAATTGTAGAAAAAACTTCAACCCAACAAATAGAATTCCTCTGAATATTCTAGGGAAAATTCATGGGTCAATTTAGGATTTTGAATTGGCCCGAACACTGATTTAATCAGTGCTCTGAATAAGACAACTCATTAATTAGAGCCCTCATTAGGGCGCTGATTAAATCAACGTCCTCGCTTGGTCACTATATTCAATAAACGTTTTGTTCCATACCACTTTTTATATTCACAAATAAGGATTTGTACCTTTCCAAAATGATGGCTGGCACTTTTGTTGTTATCTTATTAGGTAATAAGCACATGAAGTAATAATTTTTTTTTATACATGGCAATGATTTAATCAGTGCCACATACATAAGGGGTGAGTGTTTATTGGTTAAAATCAAATAAACAATCCAAACCAATTAAGTTTGGTCGGTTTGGTTTGGTTTGATTTTTTTAATTAATTGGTTTGTTTTGGTTACTGTTTTCATATTATTTTGGTTCAGTGATTGGTTTTTGTTTTTAATATTTTAAAACCAAACCAACCAATTAAACCGAATATAAAAACTAAGCTATTTTAAAATAAGAAAAATACCACTAAAAATACAATTATTCACAATATATTATTATTATTATTTCAATTCATTATTAGCCTACTTTGTGGATTTGGCTACATAAAGATAAAAGAATAATCAGCGAAAAGTATTGGTTAATAAGTTTTACAGTAGAAGCTCGGATCGGTTTGGAGACCCCCGAACCGAACCCATGCATCGCGAAGCAGATAGGCTCATAAAATAAAAGTACGAAGACAGAATCAGGTCAATTCGGAGCTACCCGATCCACGCCCCCTTTTTCTACACTTCCGACCCGAACGGAGGATGGCTAATGTAGTAGTTATACTCCACGTCCCTGGGAATGCGGAGCGGTTGCATATCCACTCCCCCACGTTCACCCACAAACGGAATGTGCTGTCATCACCTTAAAGCTTCCGATCCCTACATTCATGGCATGAATTCCACGTATATCTGAACCAAAGGCATTCCAGATGGATTTCCTGCCTATAAATACATCACCAAGCATCAATTTAAAGGATCTTTTGGTAGATGTTAGTTTTAACTCTCACTACCACCGAATTTCATCACTTCATTCAGATCATTACCATCTTTTGAACAACATTTCAGCAAATATTGAGTGAAATTATCCATTGTAAGAGTGAAATTGAGTGAAGATAAGTATTGTATTTGTACTCAACTTATCAGTCAAAGAAGTATAAAGTGGACATAGGCTCATTAACGTCGAACCATTATAAATCGTGTGTTTTCTTTGATTTTATTTTCATTTCATTTAGAATTATCATTCATTTGGGTGTTAGAACCAATTTTGGATCTAACATTTTGGTGCTTTCACTGAGAAATTTTAATTTTCAGCGTTTTGGATTATCGTTTTGCTATTTGGACCTTCAAGTTCAAAGAAGTTAATCCATTTTCTTCATTATCCATTGCTTTCCAACAAATTTCGAAAGAATCGGGCATCACAACCAAAGGAAAAAGTAAAGAAGTGAAAAGTACTCGGGAAAATGAAGCGAATGAAGATCAAAAAGCCATGATTGTTATCAGATCAAGAGGGCAAAGTTCTGGGCCAAACGTGACCGGAAGAGCTTCACCGACCCGAGCAACAGAAGATGATTCAAACCAGACCGGTGATGCTAATGCAAACCGATCCGGACTCTTGAACACATCTAGTGGCTCCCCCCCCGATCTGAACCTTTGAGACAGATGTGGGCCAACCCAAACCGAATATGACTGAAGTTGGTACTTCTACTCGAGCTCCTGTGAATGCTCCGATGCCAACCATAGCAACCAATGATCAGCCCACTCCCTCTGCATCCACAACACACAGAGACTTATCACACCTACTCGATATTCTATAGGGCACTAGAGACGCTCTAGAAGCTCTTAAACACGATAACATTCTTATGCAAGAAAATATGAAAGCTACGAGTAGGGAAATCAACAAACTTCGCAGACAAAAGACGCCCTCTCCAACTCGTCGTCTCACTGCAGACCATTGTCCTCTTCAGACGAAGAGCGTCCACGTGAGAGGAGACCATATGAAAGAGCCGAGAACCTTGATCAGCTAACATTTGGATCGTTGGGATCCCGCGAAGATGCGGCTCGAGTCTTAAGACCCAATGACCCGAGCCTAAGGGACCCCATGTTGTTGCCCATGCAAGGATCTCGTGTCCTTCCTACGGATCCTAATATTACTAATCCCACACAAGGACAACTCTTTCAACCCCTTCCTCCCGTGAATGACGGGGACCACAGGGGACAGAGTAGTTCAGCCGCCACCAAAAACAGGAGGATGTCCCCTAACGTAGGGGCTAGGCGTAAAGAAATATTAGAACCGCAGAGCCTGAGGCTGCACTGACAAATGCTGAGGTAGTAGCGATGGTACGCCAAATCATGGCCGATAGCCGATGTTATACCAATGAAGACTAGGGCATCGAGCGAAGCCACACCCCCTTCACAGATGACATCCTGGAAATTTCAATTCCCCGGTTGATTTAATTTACCGCAAATGGACCGATACGTTGGGAGAACTGACCAAGGACAGCGTTTGATGAGATATGCGTGGCACATGAACGCTGCAGCAGCACCTGACGCTGTGAAATGCAAAGCCTTTACCATTTATCTAGAGGACGTTGTGTTGATGTGGTTCACTCGTCTACCCCACGGTCGATATCAAGTTTCAAAGAACTGAGTGAACGCTTTATGAACCAGTTACGACCCCATGCCCGGAAATCTAAAAGTGTCATTGATCTGTCCAAAGTTAAGCATGTTCCTGGCGAATCTCTGAAGTCATTCTTAGATCACTTTAACTT
Source organism: Allium sativum (assembly GCA_030737875.1). Classification (NCBI taxonomy): domain Eukaryota; kingdom Viridiplantae; phylum Streptophyta; class Magnoliopsida; order Asparagales; family Amaryllidaceae; genus Allium; species Allium sativum. The sequence continues at coordinate 68,458,256 of CM060912.1, forward strand.
AGCAGTCACTGAAATAAGCGACCCTTATGTACAAACCATTTTGATAGCATTAATAGATGGGGTCGATTTAAACACGAAATTCGGAGGATATCTAGCTAGAAAACCGCCATTGATGAGGGTGGCATTCTATGAAAAGACAAATGTCTACTTGAGGCGAGAAGAAATATATGCTAATAAAAAATAGAAAATATGATGTGGTTTCCAAAGAAGATATTTAAAGCAATGTCGCTGTGAAATAGTCCGGCGACATTTCGGGGACAGTCGAAGTAAACGTCGGCAACAAAAGTGGAGGCAATGGCAACAGAAACGGAAATGGCGGTAAAAGGAAAAGGAATCGGGGAAGCAATTCTGGGAAAAGACCTCGATTTCAAACTTTCAAAAACTATACACCACTAGGTGATACGCTTGTAAACATCTATTTGGATACTTACAACGTCCTGCAATATAAGAAGCCGCCACCCAGGGACTCAACTGAGAAAGAGACTGCGACGGGGAAATTCTGTTTGTTTCACGGGAATCACAGTCACTCAACTAACGAGTGTTTTCATCTAAGAGACGTTGTTGAAAAGCTATTGCAGGATGGGAAATTAGATGAATACAAAGTCGCCCTAAGAGATAGGGCCAAGAAGAGCAAGTCCCGAATCAGAACCAACCTACTTCTAAGCCCACGGCTCAACAGAAGAGGAAAGATATTGTTATAAATGCAATAGTTGGGGGACCTCATCTAGCCGGGTCCAGCAACAGAGCAATGGAGCAGTATGTTAATGCGGCTAAACACCCAGATATTGGGAAGTGTAGCAACCTTGAGGATACTACTCCTGTAAAACAACAAATGATAGCAACTGATGACATCATCTTCCGAGATAGAGAAAGTATTGGAGTTGAGGCGTCGAGCACTGATCCGCTAGTGATAACTACCGTTGTTAGACCCACAATCATCAAGAAGGTACTAGTATATAATGGGAGTACAGTTAACATCCTATTTAAAAATTCTTTCGATCATATGAAACCGAAAACGAAAGATTTAAAGCCGTGTGAAGGTTGGATCCTTGGCTTTAACGGAGCCTCAACCACCGCGATCGGAGTAATCGACTTGCCTGTGGAGTTAGGTTAAGGAGAGCGTAGAAGGGTGAGAATTCTTCAGTTTGTCATTATGGATATCGACTCACCTTACAATGCTTTCTTGGGACGAACAACACTATCAGAGTTCAAGGCTAGTATCACTCAATAGTGCCTATTGATGAAATTTCCAACGGATGCTAGAGTGTGAATGATCTGATACATGGCGGAATTGAAAGCATTGCGTGATGGAAAGAACTTAGAAGCTAATAATACTCCCTCTCCTACAAAGGAGAGTTCTGCATAGAAACTAAAGGTGATACAGCCAAGGGAGTTGCCTGACGGCCAACCCGAAGACATTGATCCCAGAGAGGATGAGGAACCGAGGACCAGAAAGGCGATATCCAATGAAGCAGATGTTGGCATTCCAGTTGATAACGACAAGCCGACCAAGGTCTTGAAAATTGGATCTTATTTGGATACTTTACATTTGAAAGAATTGACTTTTTGAAGGCAAACCTCGACGTGTTTGCTTGGACTCATGCAGACATGTGTAGGATCTCTCCCACAATCATGAGCCATTCACTTAGCCTAAACCTAGCACATCCTCCGGTAAAGCAAAAAAGATGTATGTTGGGCCCAAAGAGGTCAGCAGCCTTGAAGGAAGAAGTCAAGAAGTTGAGGAGTAATGGGTTCATCAGAGATTCAACATATCCTCACTGGATATCAAGCCCCGTTTTAGTTAGGAAGTCAAATGGGAAATGACGAACCTATATGATTTTTCAGACCTCAACAAGACCTGTCCAAAAGACAATTTCCTGCTCCCCATAATCGATCAACTGGTTGATTCAACAACAGGACACGAACTTCTCTCCTTTATGGATGCTTACTCAGGCTATAACCAAATCGCTAGGCATGTGTCGACCAGGATCATGCTAGCTTCATCACGGATTTGGGTTTGTACTTTTATGTAGTGATGCCATTCGGACTGAAGAATGCCGGAGCCATATACCAACGTTTGGTGAATCGAATGTTTTATGATCAAATCGGAAGAACAATGGAAGTGTACGTAGATGATATGCTTCTAAAGTCCAAACAATCGTCTGATCATAATAAAGACTTGGCGGAGATGTTTGAAATTCTACGACAATATGGAATGAAACTAAATCCTTTGGAATGTTCATTTGGGCTAGCATCAGGAAAATTCCTCGGTTTTTGCAGTCAGCTCCCGTGGAGCTGAAATTAACCCTGATCAGATTGCAGCCATTAGGAACACATGAACACCTAAAAAGATACGAGATGTGCAGAGCCTGGCCGGAAAGGTCATAGCATTGAGCAGAATCATTTCAAAGGCTACGGACAAATGTGTTCCCTTCTTTGATTTAATCAAGCGAGGGAAACGAAATTTCGAGTGGACCCCCGATTGTGTAAAAGCATTCAAGGACTTATTGGATTTGTTGGAAAGACCCCCAATATTGTCAAAGCCCATAGATCATGAAGATCTATTCGTATATTTGGCCATCTCGTCTCATACTCTCAGCTCAACTTTGGAACGCAAAGAAAATAAGTTCAAAAGACCGGTGTATTATATTAGAAAAAAGCTAGCAGCAGTAGAGATGAATTATCCAAAGATAGAAAAGCTTGCTTATAGCCTCTTGATTGTGTCCCCGAAGCTCCGCCATTATTTTCAAGCTCATCTGATCATCATACACACCGATCAACCGCTTCGACAGGTGCTACAACGATCTGAAGCATCGGGACGATTGCTTAAGTGGAACGTTGAACTGAGCTAGTTTGATTTAAATTTCCAACCTAGAAGATCAATCAGTGGGCAGGCTTTAGCCGACTTCATCACCGAATTCACAATCCCTGAAGAAGATGTGTTGGGCGATGAGGCCGGCCCTTCCGAACTAACGCTAGAACTAAGCCCTTGGAAATTGTACACTGACAGGGCTAGAAATGACCGACGATCTGGCACCGGAGTTATTTTGATAGCTCCCGAGGGACGATCAATCTATTATGCTTTGTAGCTTGAATTTCCAGCGGCTAACAATGATTCTGAGTATGAGGCCCTGATTGTAGGTCTAAAACTCGTTAAAGAACTAGGGGTGACCATGCTAGACATTTTTTGTGACTCCAAAATAGTTGTTTTCCAGATCCAAAAAGAGTTCGAAGCTAGGGGACCTCAATTAGTCACTTACCTCGAAAAGGTTGAAGAATTACTAGACAACTTGGAACGATACAACATAACTCACATCCCAAGAACAGAAAAATCAAAAGGCAGATGATTAACATAGAAATGTATTTATTTTATGCTCTTATATCTTATCTTTTGTATATAAATAAATATTACTTGGGTATTGTTTTGTCACTTTTACAGATATTCCAACCCAGCCCACATGCAACCAGAAAAGTAGAGAAATGGAGATCAGATTGCTATATATTTACATTTTGAAGAATTGTAGATGAAGATCTCACATCTAGTTGCTGTTGGACAAGAAAATGATTGATAAAAAAAGCCATGCACATCTCTAAATGAAGGAGGCTTGCAAGAAAAAAGGAGAAAAGACCTAGAACTTGTTCCAAATGACAAAAGGCCTAAAACTTACTTAAAATAGCTAGGCACATTAGTAATTAGGGTTAGGGTTTGGTTTTCTCCTATAAATACCCTTGTAATATCATTGTAGCTACCATCCCAGTTTCTATCTTCTTCTCCATTAACAAAGTTCTTCTTCTTCTTATTTTCTGCATTTTTCTATTTCTTTGCAACTAGTGCCATTACACAATTAGATTTGGTAGAGTACTAGTTGTATTTTACATTTATTTTCATTAATGATTAATCGTTTGATTAGTTTCAATGATAATCATAATTCTTGTTTGCAATTTACTTTCATTAGTGATCAATCGTTTGATTAATTTCAATGATAATCCTAATTGTTGCAATTTCAAATGTTCTATTTTCAACCAAATCTCAAAAGTCGTCTAACTCACCCACGAAATTCTATAAATAATAATTTTTAATTTGCCTCCCTGTGATTCGACCTGCATATTACACGACCTGTGCGCTTGCAGTATTTATTTCAAAATCTACATTTTTTTAATCCATAGGAAAGCGACGATCAAGTTTTTGGCGCCATTGCCGAGGAGGTAACAATTAAGTTTTATTATTTATTTAATTTCCGATTCGTGTTAGTTTTATTTTATTTTATATATATATTTTTTTTCTTGTATATATGGAGAAAAATCTCAATTAGTGATATGGCATATCAATTACATTGGTACTGTCATGAACTAAGCAAGAGAAAAAATAAATTCTTCCCATTCTCTTTCCATTTATTTTCCTATTTTCAATTATTCCTTTCCATTTTTCAATCCTCCTTCCAACATTTATATTCCTTTCTTCTTCTACAAACTTTCAAAAAAAAATCTTTTCAATTCCCTTTCCTGCTCCTGTTTCTGATTTTTTTAAAACTTTGTCTGCCGTAATTTTGGCACTTGCCTTCCTTCATCACGCATCAAAATTGCAATCCACCTTAACATATCACCTGATACCTCTCAATTTCCCTCACAGAAATACCCAACTTTCTTCCATCCCCGTCTTATTCCTACCCTCCACGCACAACCTCATACACCATCACCGAGTTCAACCCACTCATAGCCCCAACATCTTCACCAATCACCACAGCAAATCTCACATGCCATACCAAACCCGAAGTCATCCAAATCCCCAGACCATAATCACCTCAGTTTCACGCAGAAACCAGTTCACCATCATAAACTAATCACCATGCTTTATTGCAAAACAATGGTCACAGTCCTTCCATATTCATCGTACACGCCAACCCAAGTCAACCAAAGTTCCACACCCCATCTTCATTACAAAACCCATAACCACCTCCGCAAATACCAAATCTACCCTCAACCCATACAACAACGCCACAGTTCATTAACAGCCGCACCAATCATCGGCCGTTCTGTCTGAGACCCAGATCTGTACTCCTCCAGTTCACCATTACCAAACTGCCCTGTCACCATTCCTACACCGCAAATACCACAGTGCTTGCCATTCTTAAACCAGTGCCATCCAAGTTCTCAACCTTCCACAATTGTACACAGATTCTCCAAGAAAAACCCCAACACACAATCACCAACGCCCCATGTTCAGATCCCAAACCCTCCTCCACTTTCACATCAACTACAACACCACGTCTCCCTTCACAAATCACCCCATCCATGCACAAATCAAACCGTGACCATCAAGACAGCTCCGTTCTTCTGTCCAAGCTCTACCACCCACCTTACCATAGCAATAGCAACCACCGTACCCTTAGCGGATCTAAAATTCACTATACTCCGATGATCACCCAAACCCGCCACCTATTTCAAAACTCGAGATCCACTGCCAAGCTCATAGCCTACCTCGACCGAATTCCCAGAACTCAACAGAAAGTCGCTGCCACATACCTCTGATCAACACCCTAAGCCTAGTCCCTTATCGCAAACTGTTATCACCGTTGTCCAAACAATCCACATCGCAATTCACCAATTTTCTTCTCACAACACAGGTCGCGATCACAACCAGAAGTCAATCTCCTTCATCGATCTTCATCAAAGACAACCACCCCTAAACCCGAAATCCCTAACTGCAATTCGAAACCATTCAAATACAATTGGGTTGGACTTCTTTTGTTGCTGAGAAAAGGAACGTGTTTTCAATTTTTGGTTTGGTGATAGCCGAGTCAAAGGGAGTGAGTTTCAGTGTGAGTTTTGTAATTAGAGGGGCGTGATTTATTGCTAAATAAAGAGGGGAGAATTATTTGTGGTTTTATTTATTTATTAGGTGGGGAACGTTTTGTTTGGATGAGGAGGAGACTTTCTTTTTTCTATTTTGGTGTGTGACATTTTCAAGTAACTAAAAGTCTAAAAGGGTTTGATTTTTATTTTCATGGTTTGTTTTGGGATAATCGCGTATTTGTTTCCTTTTGAATTATGATTTCAAGCTGTCGACATCAACTCAAGTCAATTAGCCAAAGGATCAAAGTGAGAAAGAATTCAAACAACAAAAAAGAAAATTCGGTGGTCAAGAAATCTGCAAACAACTGATACTGAATTGTCGGCACTACTCAAATTTTCTGGACGGACTGCCATACCCCACTGTAATATTTTCTGAACTCTACAAGTGCTCTGCTGCAAATAAAAAATATAGACATTGCTTGTAAAAATCTTCTGCAGGGGCAGCGGCTTGCTTGTACAATATTTCAAATTTCTGCAGTTGTTATTGTCTGTTTTTTATGGTTGATTGATATTTCCATAATTGAAATCTTCATTCTCATTGTTTTTAACAATAAAAAAATAGACGTTGCAAAATAATATAATTGAGAAGTGGTGCTTTGTGAAGTTGATTATCTCATATAATTGGATCGCGGATATATAGTAGTTCAATTTATTGAACTATTAGCAAAAGAGGTTGCATATTACCCGTAAAACATTGATCATATCCCTTAGTATTTATACTATATGTGAACGGCCATAAGACCCTCTTCCCCCTTCTAATTGAGTTAGTTAATTAATAGAGCACAACTTAGTATTTTATATTATTTGAAGTGAGAATAAATTCTGTCTTGTCGTGACTTCTTTAAAATGTCTGATTCAAAAAAATCATTGAGAGAAATGTGAGATAATAATTGGAGTAGACGTTCTCTTGAAGAGTATGACTATGAGTTACAACTCATAAAGAAAAATTTCCAAAATTCCGTGAGTCCAATGTCAACAATTTTCCAAATGACCAACATTTTCAAAATCATAGATATGATCGAAATTGCGATTTCAATTCAAACTTCAATGATTTCGATTATGAGCCACATCCTCATCAAAACAACTTTGAATGCCAATATAGCTCTGATTAACATTAACATGGAATCGTAATCCAAAATTTTCAAAGTTATAGCCCATATCAATATCTTAAAAATAACCAAAATTTCAATTTTCCCTCAAATTCCAACAGTTATGGTTACGAACATAATTTTCAAAATCAAAATGATTTCCAATATCATTGTCATTTTTCTGAAAATTCAAACAACCACCACATTGGAAATAATATTGATTGTGAAATTGATGTGGACTATAATTTTGAGAATCAAGAAATACAAAATGAGAGCTCTCAAATCAACGATTCTTAAGAATATCTTCTTAACATTCTTAGAGAGAGGGTAGAAAAGCAAGATAGACAGCTTGATGAAAAAGATAGACAGCTTGATGAACTTCTTTATTTAATGACGTCTTTTAAAGAAAAACTCAAGCATCAAAATCAAATTCAAACATGCGATGAATTAGGAAATAATCCATTGTTTACTGATAGTGAAAATTTTCGAATAACTACTTTCGAAATTGAGAATAACCATCTAAATGAAGTTGTTCACAATTCGGTAAATGATTTGGACTTCAAATCTTTTCAGGAAAAAGATTTAAACTCAGATTTTGATCTTCCTCTTTCAGGCTGCGAGAAACTTGAAACTTTAGAAATTGAACAAAATAAAGATGTTGAAATTTTCAAAAACTCAAAATTTGAGAAGGATTTTAATGAACATGAATTTTTTGGGTTGCACGAGGATGAGTTGCCAAATGAGGAAGAAGTAGATTCAAGCCACAAGTTCGAAAATTTTAACTTTGAGAAAATTTTAAACGAACATGAAATGGTCAGTGTCGGAAAAACGTTGTCAATTGAGAGAAGTGATCACATGGACTTAAACAACACTCAGAATGTAAATTTCACGATTGCGACTGAGTTTATATATGACCACAAATTTTTGAACAATTACACTGATAATATTGTTGAACGCATGAATTTTTTTTGGAATGTTAGCTTGGTTGAAAAACTTCATGTTACGATGACACTGAACATTTGTTTACTGGACTATAAATCTAGGTATAAGGATGAGATGGTTTTAAAAAATCTTTGCTTATTAGAAAACATGCATAGACATAGTGGGAACAGAATTCATCGGGCTAGAACCAAGTGTGGGGGAAATGGTTGGTGGCATTCTTTGCATCGCATGCATCGTAAACACATATATCATTGTACATATGATCCATTCTTACATATAGTTAAGCTACATTTCATTCTGCAAATCATTTTGCATCTAACCCATCTATGGGTTTTATCATTCAAATTTAGGAAACGTGCTACAGTGTGGACACTGTTTTGTCCAAATGTGGGGGGAGTCTGCATTGCATCCTTTTGATTTTTATTTTATTGAATTTCCTTTTTTTTTCAATTTCATGCATTTAGATAGGACCATCATGCATTTTAGATCATATTAACATACCATAATTTTTTTTTTGAAAATACGACACATTTTAAATTGATACAACAAAACAAGTTAATGCTTGTTAATCAGTTGATAGTATTTTTTCTCTCTCAACTAAGATCAAATAATAAATATGATGAAAAGTTGAATTTTAAGGGATAATAGTGTAACTGGTACATAGGGAGATTCCTAGGTGATGGCCATGAAGTTTATTCAATGTTGTAGTCTCTGTTTAAATAAGTGGAGGACTTAAAATACTTATATTGGCTTTTCGAATCTTTAAAACTAAGTTGTGTTAAGTTGAATTCACGTAACTCTCTTTTATGCTTATGTTTTCAGTAGTAATAATAGTAATCCAAGGGTATCCAACATTGCTTGTATATCAAGCGTTGGTGTGCAAACCCGCCAAGCTCTATCCGACATGTTATTGAAAAAGTCAACGTTGTAATATCTTGGTCTCATGACACCTAAGGATTACCGACATGTTGTTGACAAAGTCAGCGTCGGTCTGCACAATCCGCCAAGCTCTGTCCTAACTCTCCATCAGTCCGCAAGGCAGTGTATGGGTGGTATACCTTGGTCTTTAAGTTAGGTGTATGTAATTAATCATAAATTTTAAAATTTTATAGAATAGAGAATAAGCGATGATGCCCAAACACTTCTTGACCTTATTGATTTGACTAGCCATACATGAGAAAATAATAATACCACTTTGCAAACTGTGCCAAGCACACTAAGAATCTATTTCATGGTTGCATTATGTTATCAACCGAACCAACTGGCCAAGCTGGAATTTAAAATTTGAAAACTTGAATTATATTGAAAATTTGTGACAGGTTGAGGTATCTAAAGTACAATCAACTGATTAGAAATTGTTAACTTAAATTGTTGTACCACTTTCTTGAAACAAGTCGTGTTTTCATTTTTGTTTTAATTTTGCATATGCCCGTTGCGCTCATGTTGTTTCATTAGAATCATAACATACTGTAATTGGATTTTGTGGGTAGTATCCGCTGAAAACTCTCATGAGACACCACTCGTCCTACTAGGGACACTAGAGGTTTAACGATTTTTGCATACGCTCAATGCAATCGTGTTTCCTACGAAAGTGTGACCTATCTAGTTTAGTTTTTCATTTCTTATTTTACTCGAGGATGAGTAAAAGATAAGTGTGGGGGTATTTGATCAACATAGAAATGTGTCTGTTTTATGCTCTTATACCTTATCTTTTGTATATAAATAAATATTACTTGGGTATTGTTTTCTCACTTTTACAGATATTCCAACCTAGCCCGCATGCAGCCAGAAAAGTAGAGAAATGGAGATCAGATTGCTATATATTTACATTTTGAAGAATTATAGATGAAGATCTCACATCTAGTTGATGTTGGACAAGAAAATGATTGATAAAAAAAAGCAATGCACATCTCAAATTGAAGGAGGCTTGCAAGAGAAAAGGAGAAAAGGCCTAGAACTTGTTCTAAATGGCAAAAGGCCTAAAACTTGCTTGAAATAGCTAGGCCCATTTGTAATTAGGTTTAGGGTTTGGTTATCTCCTATAAATACCCTTGTAATATCATTGTAGCCACCATCCCATTTTCTATCTTCTTCTCCATTAACAAAGTTCTTCTTCTTTTTATTTTCTGCATTTTTCTGTTTCTTAGCAACTAGTGCCATTACATAATTAGATTTGATAGAGTACTAGTTTTATTTTACATTTATTTTCATTAGTGATTAATCGTTTGAATAGTTTCAACGATAATCCTAATTTTATTTCTGTTGTTATTTCTATTCTCCATTTTTATTTTCTGCATTTTTATTTTTGTTTGCAATTTACTTTCATTAGTAATTAATCGTTTGATTAGTTTCAATGATAATCCTAATTGTTGCAATTTCAATTGTTCTATTTTCAACCAAATCTCAAAAGTCGTCTAGCTCGCCCACGAAATTCTATAAATAATAATTTTTAATTTACCTCCCTGTGATTCGACCTGCATATTACACGACCTGTGCGCTTGCAGTATTTATTTCAAAATCTGCGCTTTGCTAATCCATAGGAAAGCGACGATCATCAGACAAGCTGACTAAGTTAGTAAGATTTGACAATGCAGAAGAGACGGAGATGGTTCTGATAGAAGTACTGAAATCGCCAATCTTCGACTAAATGGAATCGATCCAGTGCTAGAGACTGAACCAGAAAGGGAGTCATAGATGACACCAATTAAGAACTTCCTTAAAAACAGAATGCTCCTAGCAAAAAAGAGCGAGGGATGAGCTGTAATCCGCAAAGCCTCAAGTTATATCCTATAGGATGAAACCTTTTACCGCCAAGGATTTTCCATGCCTTTGCTCCGGTGTATAGCACATACGACATCAAACTTGTGCCCCCAGAGGTGCACGAAGGCGAATGTGAAGATTACACCGGAGGCCAGACACTAGCAAAGAAAGTTTTAAGGTATGGCTACTTCTGGCCTACCATAAATAGAGATGCAGGTGATTACTCCTGATCCTACGACAGAAGTTAGAAGTTCGCTAAGATACCCAGAGCACCTCCAAGTCAACTTAAATCAGTGGTAAGCCTGTGGCTGTTCACTGTGTGGGGATTTGACATCATCGGAACCCTACCAATCGCTAAAGGATGAGCCAAGTACGCGATCGTTGTTGTAGATTACTTCACGAAATGGGAAGAAGCCGAGCCATTGACTATCGTTACAGCATAGCGAGTGATAAACTTTGTGGTTTGAAATATCGTATGCCGGTTTGGAATCCCCAGAACCATTATAACGGATAACGGGATCCAGATCGACAGCACTGAATTAAGGGATTTTTGCCAAAAGTACAAGATTGATAAGAGGTATACTGCAGTCGCTCATCCATAGTCAAATGAACAGGTTGAAGTGATAAACAAGATAATTAAGTCTATTCTCAAGAAGCGATTGGAACAGGCAAAGGCAATGTGGGTCGATTAACTACCTCTAGCATTATGGTCCTACCGAACAACCTACAAGACAGCAACAGTCACACTCATTTTTCAATATCTTTTGGATCGAAAGCGGTTATCCTAGTGGAATTGAAAATTCCCTCCCACAGAACGACATATTACGATCCTTTGACAAATAGATCGCTCCTCCTGGAATCATTAGACATGGCCGAGGAGAAAAGAGATGAAGCAGACTTGCGCGCCTCGAGACACAGACGTCATACGGCACAATACTATGATAAGAAGGTTCGACAACAGACCTTTGAACCTGGATACTTAGTACCGAAGCATGTTTTCCTACCACCAGTCCATCTAGGTCCGAAATGGGAAGGACAATATACCATCCAGCAAAAACTTGATATTGGATGCTTCAAATTAACGACCGTGGATGGTGAGGAGATTCCCAGAGCTTGGAATGCCCAACACTCGCGACGATACTTGACTTAGAATTGCGATGTTTTCTTTTATTTTTATGAACCATGCAAATAGGCACGACTTGCCTATAAAAGTCTGGGAAACATAAATAAAAGATTATAAAGTGGATGTAGGCTACGACTTAGCCGAACCACTATAAAAATATCATGAGTCATTTACTTTTCCTATATTGATTACTTTACTCTTTGTGATTGCTTTGCCTTGGTTGTGAAACATTGACTCTAAAAGTTGAATATGAAAAATAAAAATAACCACATACCGGTGCAAACGAAATGACTCTTTGCACAATGGAAAGAAAAGGATAGTAAGACAACATCCCTAACTCTAACTCTTAGGATTCGGGAGGGAGTATAAAGGACGGGAAGGCGATATCCCCCAAGGCGTGAAGGTGCACCCTAACAAAGGACCGCCTTGAATCCACTCTGACCTGGTCATAGGACATGAAAGTATAAAGTTTGCTAAGGAACATGCAACAATGACAGAGAAATTCTATCATTGCTAGAGAGTGAGGGTCGACAGTTTATTTAACCTAATCAGTCTCAAACAAGCCCTGGCCAGGCGATTTATTCAAGATTGATTGGGGGCATGTGCATATACATTGTATCTCGCTATTAATTTTCTAGTCTAACGGTGATATCTCTACTGCAAGCGCAGCTCATCTGTGATATGATTCATTATTTACTGCTTGTACTACATTTAAATGAAGCTAACAATAAGCTGATAAGCATTTGACAATGCAGGAAATAAGCTATTTTTTTCATAGAGATACAAGTTTATACAAATAAACTAAACTAGGAGATGCGAAGGCCGCACTCACTAAAACAACAGTGGACCAATGCAAAATCAAAACAAAATACAAGATCGACTTTCATTTGGACTTTGGGACAGATTTACTCTTCTTGGCAGCCTTAAAAGCATCTCTTGCCTCTTTTTTAGCATCAGACATAATACGCGTTGGTTTCTTTTTCCTTGAAACTGGAGTGCCCGGATCAATGGAAGACTTTTTAGCGAGCTCCTCGGTGATTGACCTGGTTGACAACTTGACGACTAACCTAGACCCAGTTGCAACTATCGCAAGGGTTTGTAGATTTTTGGGATCTTCTTCCTCAATCTTAGCTTTTTAAATCATATCTCGCTTAGCTTTCATATCATCCAAAGCCATATCGTCAGTATTCCCTGAATGTCCAGTCACAACAACATCCACATCCTCTTTGTGCCCAGCATTGCCGCCATTATCTTTCAAAGCATCTATCATATCTCCATCTTTGGGAGTTTCGATGTTAGGTGGCATGGGAGCTTTATCAGTGACTTCCTCCTTCTCGCTCTCAGCTCTCTCTCTCTCTCTCTCTCTCTCCAGATCTGCTTTCTCCTGTTCAAGACGAATACAAGCTGACTTCGCCGTAGTACTTTCGGATTTAGCATCATCAGCGTTCTTCTTTAAGCCTATACGCTCTTTGCTGTGGGACTCAAGCTTGGCATGATAATTCTTTTGAAGTTCCTCAAACTTCTTTTTGTATGTATTTGCATCACGTTGTATGAGAGCGAGTTTGGCTTGAGCCTCTTCGAGGTCCTTCTCAGAATTCTTTATCGCTTTAGTGTCGAATTCAACATTATCTTGCATATACTTAACGTTAGCAATCAAATCGCGAATAATCTTGGAAATATCCTTCGAATACTCAACAAACGCCTAATACCGTGAATCCACAAAATTTATCTTTGCTTTAACTCCGGTAGCCTAGTTGGGACCTAATCCTTTGAGTTTGGGAACGAAGTACATATACCCGAAATGATGCTCAGGAAACTGTTCCTTCAGGAGCCTTAACTGGGTTTGCTTCTCGTCATCAAGTATAGCTGGCCTTATGGTAGTAATCTCAATGTTTCGGCGCCTAATGGTACAATAGGTGCTTTGCTTGTTTCGGCATCCTTCCTGGGCTCCTTTTGTTTCTCTTTCGGATCAAGTCCTTTCTTCGCAGACTTGTCCTGAGATGATTTATATTTAGACGGAACAGGAATCTTAGGGGCATGTTTATCTCCCTCACGCTGCGTTGATTGGTCCTTGCGTTTGTTCAAATCAGTATAGTGTGGGGATCGAGAATGGGAGGACCGATGAGGACGAGGAGCCCGATTCCTCCTGTCATCCCTACCTTGGCTTTCATGTTGATGATGCCTTGCATTGGAACCCATCGAGGGCATGCTTGTGTGAACATCTCTCGCATAGTATCAGGGACGTCCAATTTATCCTACAAAATGACACAAATATATGTCAGAATCAAGGTCAATATGAAGCACAAGTGCTATGATGTGCAGTGCAAGTGTTGTGCATATCCTAAGTGATTCCCCCAATAGACCAAAGCCCGGAGTTAGGTCTGCATGGGAAATTTCTCCGGCCTTCACAGGAGTAACTTCCTCTTCCGAAGTAAGAAAGAGAGGATCTCTAGGAAAATCTCCAGAAGTATAGATGTTTTAGGGCAGGGCAAGCGCCCCCAAACCATGGTATATGAAACCATCTATACAGGGGTCATTGCTCCGGGGTGTAGTTGGTGGTTGCCCTCTTGGGGAAGTTGGTTTCTCAGGGGTAGCCACATCCTCGGAAGTGATATATTTGTCTCTATCCTTTTTAGCTATGTTTGCGAATATGTCATCCTAGGTGGAAGAGGGAAAGGAGGATCCCTAAGAGGCATCGTTGGATCTTTTGAACTTTCTCCTTTCCCGGGTAAAGTATCAATCGACCCCTCAACTGGAGGTATATATACATAAGGACCTTCTACATGGCCTATACTACAAGTAATGACTAATAGATAATGATTATGGGGATACTCATCTGCAAAAACATCTCTGATTGTCAATTTTATCACCATTAAGCAACTGGTTCAAACGATTGATATACACCTGATTCGTTTCCTGTTTTGGGTTAGGAACTACAAGTGAAAGTGAACGACAGTCAATACATTTACAAGAGTAATGGGGATTAGAAATCGAAGGCTAATATCTTTACTTGATTTAAGCCATCTTCTGGCACTCCCTGGCCGCTGTATGATGAAGAACCATTCAAGTCTTGGATCTCCAACCTTGCTGCCGAAAGGCATTTGTTGATTTTTCTTTTTGGTACCAACTTGAAGTATATGAAGCCTTGAGTCCGGTGCTTAAAGTTGTAAAAGATATGGACATCTTTGAAGGTAAGCTCTGTATTCAAAATTTCCCTATAAGCTATGTATAAAGTATACAGGTAAGCATAGGAATTGGGTTGAAGCTGCATTAGAGCAATCCGCATTTGTCTCGGAAAATCGACGATGAATGGCAGAAACGGAGGTATTGCATCTACAAGACACATTAATCTAGTGACGACCATGTACCCTTTAGGTGGATTATGAGATCGATCTGTTTTTGAGGTCAACTCAGTATCTTTTCCGAGAATCCTGTGCTTTATACTTATCCATGCAAGTTTGTCATTGTCAATCGTTGATGCGACATAATCACTTGGTTTCTCCAAAACAAAGACATTTTCGAATTCGTCGGGAGCACTATTATCCCCAACTCCTCATTCCTCTTCTTCATCCATAAAGACGTCGCCTCCAGATGACACGACACTTTCTTGGACCCCTGGTTCGTAGTCCGAACCCGCAATATTCCAACCTGAATCTGAAGTTGAGGAAACATGCTCGATGATGGGGTTTTCAGATGTGCTTACAACTTCACTCCTCTCTGCTATTCTAGATGAGTGTCTTTCCGTCATAACTGCAAAACTACTGAATAAACAATAGCAGGAGTTAAGGTATAATTGCCCATGTTCCCCTGTACATGTGTGTGACAATGTGTGTGTAGTGACAGAATTAAAGAATACAATGTAAGTATATAAGAATGCATTGCAGAGATGAGCAAAACAGTTATGTATCCATAAGCAGTCCAAAAGTTCATTCGAGAAGGCTCTATCTAACTGTTCATAAAGTCACAAGCCATATTTAGTAATGGCCGAATTAGTGATAGCATGATCGCATTGCATGATATATAACTTTGGATCAGTTCGGATGTGTTTATTGGCTGCGGATCAATTCGAGTATATTTGATAGCTTCGGATCGGATCGGGTATATTTGTTAACTTTGAATCGGTTCGGATGTGTTTGTTAACTGCGGATCGGTTCAGGTGTGTTTGTTATCTGCAAAGCGGTTTGAAGTTCTTGATATGGAGTATCTTGATAAAGAAAAGAACTTTTAGACAAGCTTGACGGATCAGTTCGGAGACAGGAAGAAGATAGGATTGGATCATGTCTAACAAAGCCAAAAGCATTTCGGATCGATCAACACCTATCCGAACTGAAGCATCTCTTTGGAAGCCGATACCCTCCTTTAGAGGTTCCTCGATCCGAACCAACCTCATGTCACCAACGCCTTCTACTTTCAACCGAATCCACCCTTCACCATAGCTTCTCTGCTTCATCCCACTGAGTTAAACCGCCATCGCCACCAACTCAAAACCACGGTGAAATTGCCAACAACTGCGACAAAGCGCAGAGATTATGGCATCAAAATTTAGGTCAAATTGAGTGAAAACGCGGAAAATCATTGTAACTGATAGGTAAAACGTATGAAAAAATGAATTTCATGAAGATTTAAACCCACTTTTAATTCGATTTTAAAGCTTAAAAGGATTTTTTTTCAAATTTGGGAATTAAGGTTTTTGTGATCGAAAAAGGTTTCTTTTTAAATGTAAAAGCTTGGTAGAAGGAATGAGAACAAGTAGGAGGAGGCAGCCTTATATATGAGATATTGAGGGCAATTCATATTCCTTGATGTAATGGGTATATTCGAACCGCCGGCCCCCAAAGCAACAGTGGCCTAGAGAGCGGCAGGTTCGGATGCATAAGTCAATCTAATGAATCAACTCGATCCATCATTTAAGCCTTAATCCAAGTTGAGAGACACAAATTTTAACCAGATTCAAGACGAAGGTAATTCAGACAAATTATCTAAAAGTGCAATCTGCATAGATTACTTGGAGACGATGCTCCACTCTTAAATAGGAACGGGAACGATTCATACATAAAATGTTATATTTATTAGCATCAATAGATGCATCTCTATGAAACGTCATGACTATATGAACATAAGGACATGATTGTCGAACAACAATGGTTCGGAGATAGATTGGAAGACCATTTCAATGTACACATTATCTCCAATATATATGTAATTTGAGGGGGCAAAATGTTAGCCTACTTTGTGGACTAGGCTATGCAAAGATAAAAGAACGATCAGCGAAAAGTATTGATTAATAAGGTTTACAGCAGAAGCCCGGATCAGCTCGGAGACCCCCGGACAGAACCCATGCATCGCGAAGCAGATAAGCTCAGATAATAAAAGTACGAAGACGGAACCGAATCGGTTTGGAGCTACCCGATCCGCACCCCCTTTTCTACACTTCCGACCCGAACCGAGGACGGCTAGTGTAGCAGTTATACTCCACGTCCCTGGGAATGCAGAGCAGTTACATATCCACTCCCTTATGTTTACCCACAAATGGAATGTGCTGTCGTGATCTTGAAGCTTCCGATCCCGATATCCAAGGTATGAATTCCACATATATCCGAACCGAAGGCATTCCTGAGGGATTTCCTGCCTATAAATACATCACCAAGCATCATTTTAAAGGACCTTTTGGCAAATTGTTAGTTCTAACTCTCAATACCACCGAATTTCATCACTTCATTCAGATCATTACCATCTTTTGAAGCACATTTCAGCAAAGTCTAAGTGAAATTATCCATTGTAAGAGTGAAACTGAGTGAAGATAAGCATTGTATTTGTACTCAAGTTATCAATCAAAGAAGTATAAAGTGACGTAGGATCTTTTACCCCGAACTACTATAAATCATGTGTTTTCATTGCTTTTGTTTTCATTTCATTTAGAATTATCGTTCATTTGGGTGTTAGAACCATTTTTTGACCTAACATTCATATTAATATTTTTCAAAGATAATTTTTTTTTGAAAATATTTCCATTATATGGACTTAATTAACTATTTTAGTTTTATATTATCTCTGCGCCTAAAAAGATCAAATATATTTAATGTAAACCAAATAAACCAACCAAACCAAATATTTTGGTTTGGTTTGTTTCGATTTTAATTTTTTTTGGTTTGTTTTATAATTTTGAATTCAAAATTTTTGATTGGTTCAAACCGAACCAACCATTTGGTTACTTCTACCAATATGT
Source organism: Allium sativum (assembly GCA_030737875.1). Taxonomy (NCBI): domain Eukaryota; kingdom Viridiplantae; phylum Streptophyta; class Magnoliopsida; order Asparagales; family Amaryllidaceae; genus Allium; species Allium sativum. The sequence continues at coordinate 68,476,248 of CM060912.1, forward strand.
GGGTGTTTATTGGATCAGCATCCATGTTATGACGCTAGTTTAATCAATGCCCTTATAAAGAATCGTAACAACCTGAATTCTGACAGATTTTTTTTTTAAATTCTAGTCTATCGAAAATCGTGTTGGTTTGCTATGGTATCCTGCAGGAAAGAAAGATATATAAAATATATCAGAGCTCAGAAAAATATCTCACAACGGAACGGATAAAATATAATGTAATCAAAATATAGCCTTACCATAGTAATAATATTGCCTAACCAGTATCCAAAGCTATCATATATCTGCCACAAATCTAACCTGCAAGTATGCTATGAGGAGTGGATCAGAACACAAGTTCTGGTGACTGAATCTAAACTACACATTTTGGATACCCCTACATATACCATTCAATCACATTTTCTTACTTATTAGGTTACTTGGGTTAACAACACTCAAGGCTTACACACAGATCGCACTCATTTACTCCCAATGGATTAACCTAATTCAATATATATGTAGCTACCCCCAATATTAAGGTACACCCCATAGTACCCCACTCACACACCGTAATGCCACAGAAGTATACGCGGTCCCTCATCCTATGCCGGACCGACGTACGGACCTCTATATAAAAACGCTACGTTCCACATAGAACTGGCATCGCCATGCTACGTAAGCATATGGACTTCCACCTTTGATCGAATCAGATCGCATAGTAATGTTCTAGAGCCTACTATACACAACCTAGAGAAGACATGTGTATATAGACTTCCCATGTACGTATCGTTAATCGTACTTGATGTCTTAACCACACATAACCTATAATGGCACTGAGTTCCGTGGCAGGGCTGTAAAAGAAACACAGAATTCGGTCGAGGGCTTTTCCATATCTGTACAGTCCCGCCTTTAAGGGACTCAAAATACAGATATCCCTCGGGTTCGTTTTTATAGTGGCTATGGCCCCACCTCGGCCCTTTCCTCAACAAGTAAATACTACAAGAGCTAAGTGACTTGCCACAAACAAACAATCTAAACAACCACTTGGCATCTCCCCTCAATCGTCGTGCCTCGATAGTGAAAGGTGGATGACGTCTTGGGTTTAGCTCTAGTCTTTTCGCATCCCATTGGCTGCCGATGATGGGTACACGATGATCTACTTTCCTTATTGGTCCTGACCCCGCCTCCCGTTGAGGAGATCGCCGAATCACCCTAGTGTCACCTCGTCACAGCATTCTGACCGCAAAGCTACTTTTGCAGTCAAGGTCCACCAACCTGGTAGTAACGCGCAAACCTAACCTCTATGAGCATAGCCCGAACACTGCACCACCACAGAGGAGTACCAGGAGTACCTTTAACATCTCAGGAAGCCGCGTGCTCCCCCTTCCAGTCCTTCGGAGCCAACATAATAATCAGATGAATGTGCGCTCCCATCATGCCTCATGACACCACGATGATCTACCCCGTTGGGTTATTCACCTCAAACGTACGGACTGGTCGAAGCGCCTTAGTTTAGTGTGTTATTAGGCCCTATGTCTAATCACTAATTACACGCTTGCTCTTCCTTTTTAGATTTCGATTCAACTTGATTATTCCCAGTCTTATTGACTTCTTATTCAAGTTACTAAGTTCCTCTTGCTTATTAATTTCAGTTGTAACTTAATACATTTAAGTTTATTAATAAGCTCACAACATGTTATTCTCCAGATTGTAATTCAAGGTCTGTAATTTATAATCTCTTTGTATTATTCATTGTCCAATTTCATAGTTGCAATAACATGTTCTACTTAGTATGCAATTAAGTATATCTTAATTCACCTTTTTTCTACATAACATGTCACTTATTACTTATGGTTAAATATAACTTATTTCATTTCATATGTTTGCCTCACTCTTTCCAATTTAATCATAATTCCATCTTATACTATCACTACCACGTATCGTTGTTTACTTGTTAACTTAGTTTTCTTAACTAAGGTTTACTAATAAGTTTCTCTTCCCATAAATATAACTTATGTTGTCCTCATCCGTAGATTTCAGATTCTCGTTCTTACAAATAACTTAATTTACAATTAAGTACAACTTATCTCATTATAAGTTATTCCATTTTCTTTATCGTTTATTATAACCTAAGTTATAATTTCCACTTGTCCCTAGGACATGCCTACCTATTATATAACATTCTCACTAATGTAATTTATTCATAATAGGTTATTATCACTCTCCGTTCATTCCAATCCTTTTACTGTTGTAACTTTCATTCATTTCCTTATTCATTTCCATTACTCATAATTAGTGCCATTTATCTCTATCCTTTTATGTGTGTGTGTGTATATTTGTATTAGACCTCTCAAACCACTTGTGGATGCTGGATTTACCAGGTGGTTCCGGGAAGACTTCTTCCATAAGTTGACTCAACCTCGTGCTTACCACCGTTATATGTTTTATTTACGCACTAGACTCCTCACATTAAATTAAAAACTTGTGGATGCGGGATTTGCCAGGTGGTTCCTGGTAGACATCTACAACAAGTTGAATTTAACCTCGTGTCTAAGTGCAGTTACAGTTTTCTATTTACTATAAATTTAGGAATATTATTCTTTCCAAATTTTTACTATAATCTATTTTAAATGTTATCATATTAAGCCCATTTTATGTCGCATCTTCTTCCTAACATGTAATTAATTTCATCTCAAAATAACATGTAATCATTAAATCACGTAATTATTCCAATTTAACATGTAATTGTTCCAATTTCTACAGTTAAGCGTTCAAGTACATGAATGTCATAAGTTAACATGTAATTAGAACATGTTTGTGTACAACAGTGATCGCAACACATATTTTAACAAGTTTACATTTCAACATATGAACATTTTAACACATTAAACGTTTCAATATATGAATTTTCAAACATATTAATATTTCAGCATGTCAGATTAGCATTTCAACATTTTTAATCATTCCAGTGGATTTACATTGCATATTAGCGGGGAATGTCAAACGATAATATACCATTATCAAAAATGATGTAACTTAAATCCACTCATTTAATTTTCTTTCCAAATCCTGAATCTGGTCCAAATCTACATTCCACGATTCCTCTAACTGGATTGAGAACCTAACGACCATGGATCCATAATTCTTACTTAAAGAAAAACGAAAGAAAGAGGATAAAATTGAAATAGACCAGATCTAAGAAATTACCTTACTTCAAATATGATTCTGAACACCTTCTTATTAATGTTCATTCTTTTCCTCGAAATCTTGATTTAGAATTTTCCGAAACTAATTATCTTACATTTCTGAAGATATTTGAGGAGGAAGAAGAATGGCAAAGTATAGACGTCGCCTTAGAACTATGAGATGCAGGTCAGGCTCTACCAGCCTATTTATAGGTGTTCAAAATCTTATCGTACATGTAGCGCCGAGTCAGCATTGAACCCAGTTAAGAAAATAGTCCAGATACATGGATGAATCTAGCCAGATCTGGGGGGTGCCGACCCCAGTGCCAAGACCCTACAAGGGTGTTGACCCCCCTATAGGGGTGTCGGCCCCATAGTGCGTTAATTCTTGCTATATATCTTTAATTACCGCCTTATCTTGAACTTTATCTCTTATATATATATATTTCTGCACGTATATACATATATATATACACATATATTTTCCAGCACTTCCTTATATGTATATTTTTCCTTATATGTACGTTTATATATATATATTCTCTTTAGAACATGTGTCATTTTAGTCGTTCCCTTAAAACAAAAATATGACGCTGGCAGGGATCGAACTATGTACCTCGTGTTTGCAAACGACTTGCTCTAACCAACTGGACTACTAAGACTATTGTTAACAAAGCTTAGAACAATGGTGGTCGTTATTCTTTTCTCATTCTTCTTTTTCATATTTGTTGTAATCTTTTATTTATACCATTGCATGTAACTTTATCATTTTGCATGCATCTTTTTCTTTTATTTCTCTTTTGTTATTAATGCATAATCTTTGTAAATCAGTGCTTGTAACATATTTACACTGCATTTAACCAATTCTTTCTTTCTTTTAATGCATGCATTACATTTTTATTTACATTAATATTTTATTCTTCTTCAATGCATGTATTTATTTCATGTAATCATATACTATCTTTATTTTATAAGTTTATGTCTATGCATATATATACAAATATGCATTATTTAATTATTTAGTTGTTACAAAATGCGGGGTGTTACATTCCCCCACCCTTAGGAAATTTCGTCTCCGGAATTTGATAAGGGTAAAAATCAATTAGCCCCTCGCATAATATACATCCATCATGTGTGCATCCAATTTTTGCAAACATTGTGCACTTGTGCAAAGTGAATTATAACATAATAATACATATATGGCTAAGCGGTACGTCCTGTATGCAAATTTTTCAAAAATCCTTTTAAAACACGATGCTCACATCCAAAATATACTAGCAGTTCTACATGAATGCAATATTTTGAAAATCAAAAATGCTTTTTCATCCATATTTTACCATATTCTTACTAAATAACAGTGTAGCTCATTCAATTTTTGCATCCAAAACCCTACCAAACAACTTTATTTTTCAAGTTTCTGAAAAATTTATTTTTCTAAATTCGATTTCTTATGTTAAAAAAAGGTTGAAAACAGAAAACTTCACATATTCCCTTTTTCTTTTTCAACCTTTTTCCAATCGTACTTGGATTTTATGAAACTATTTGTAAAGATTCCCCTATTTTCCTATCCAAGCACAACCCACATAAGAAAATTTTCTTTGTTACAGCTTTTTTGTCTTATCTTGGAAATAATTATTCTTATCTATCTTTTCTCATAATTTTCCATCAGTCATGTTTGTTGCTTTACTGAATTTGTTGTTTTCTTTTTAGTTATGTCATTGCTCTTTTCTTAGCTTATTTAACTTAATCCTTTGATCTAAGTTTAGTTTCAAATAAGTCATCTATGCTTTTAACTAAAACGGGAAAACAGACGCTCTACATAGCTATTACTAAGGGTCAAGAATCTCAGGACTATGTCCTCCTCTGAAAAATACAAACCACGGGATATAAATACTTACTTACCGTCACTGTCTAGTAGTCACCACTAGTCCTTGCTGTGTACTAAGAGAAAATTTTAAACAACACCCTTGGCTTTCCAATGCTTCTTCATTATACAACAACTTTTCATTATTCCAAGATAATTCTCGCTATCTACTTCATAGCCTAAAAACTTTTGCCGTCTTCCCTAGGCACTAATCCTTGCCTACTCCACACTTTTAAAACACGGTTTAACCTTTTCATTTCACCTTTTTTTCAAATTTTAAAAAAATATCAAAACTTTATTTTTCTCACGAAAACTTATTTTCACCAAAGCATAAAAACATGTCATCTTATAAAAATGCAAATCATTTTTTTCAAATCACAAAAACTGGAGTAGATAAGGACAACTACTTCTTAATCATGTTTACCACTTGTACTTGCTTATAAGGTCAGTTAAGTGTCTTACAACAAGGTGCAAATATCTACTCTATTCTTAATTTCTACAACTTATTACGTCCACCCAACATAATTTTCTTGTTAAACAATTTATCAAAAATGAGTGTTTAAAAGAATAGAGATTTCAAAACTTTCTTTACTAAAAATTCTTGCTTTCAACAAAATGCAATAGTTTCTAAGTTTTGCTTTTTCATGCAATATGACAAGAAAACTAGCGAGCTACACATACTCTATAATATGCATCTTTTACTGAGAGCTTTACTTTAGGCAAAAAATTTCGCAAGAAATCACTATTTACAAAATATACCCCATTTTACTTAAACCCAATATGTACTTCTTTAAATATTTTAAAACTATACTTTTAAGATCAAAACTTGAAAACACCGTAAACCATTTACCCAAAACTTTTATAATTTCAAGTTATTAAAAGTTAACAATGGGGTTAGACTCAAAGTGGGTTTCCAATCCTAACTAGGCTTTGCTAGACACTCCCACAAAGTCAATTCTCTTAACTATATACATTCCTAATCAGCTTTTTTTCTTTTTAACCTTTCCCAATTTATAAGGTTTTACCGCCGAACCCACTAATATGAAATATTAACATGTGGGATCCACCTTTCTCTGTTTCAAAATATATTGTATACTTCCCACCCAAATTTCCTAATGGTCTCAAATTTCCATATTCATTCTTTAGTGTACAAAACAGTCATCCCAATTCTTACCATATTATACTCCTTCTATTTAATGGGTTCCTCCATGGATCTAGGTATATAATATATATATATATATATATATTTAAAAATATAAATACATTCACTCACTATTTATACAGGAATCCTAAACCTAAGCTCTAATACTAGATGTAATAATTCGAATTCCAATAGGCCGATTTTATTTTTTAAAATTATGATCTATCGAAACTCGTGTTTGTTTGCTCTAGTATGTTGCAGAAAAGACAGGGATATAAAATATGTCAGAGCTCAGAAAAACATCTCACAGCGGAATGGATAAAATATAATGTAATCAAAATATAGCCTTACTGTAGTGATAATACTACCTAACCAGTTTCCAAAGCTATCATATCTCTGCCACAAATCTAACATGTGAGTATGTTATGAGGAGTGAGTCAGAACACAAGTTCTGGTGACTGTATTTAAACTACACATTTTGGATAACCCTACATATACCGTTCAATCACATTTTCTTATTTATTAGGTTACTCAGATTAACAGCACTCAAGGATTACACACACGTCGTACCTATTTACTTCCAGTGGATTAAACTAATTCAATACATTTGTGGATACCCCGAATATTAAGGTACACCCATGGTACCCCACTACACGGTCTCCACCATAACGCCATAGAAATATACATAGTCCCTCATCCTACGTTGGATTGACGTATGGACCTCTATATAACAACGCTACATTCTGCACAGAACCGCCATAGCCATGCTACGTATGCATATGGAATGCCACCTTTGATCGAAACAGATCGCAGGGTAATGCCCTAGATTCTACGATACACCACCCAGAGCTGACATGCATGTATCTAGACTTTCCCGTGTACGTATCGTCAATCATACTAGATGCATTAACCACACATAACCTCTAATGTGCACTGAGTTCCGTGGTAGGGCTGTACGAGAAACACAAATCTCGGTCTGAAGCTTTTCCATATCTATACAAGCCCGCCTTTAAGGGCCTCAAAATATAGATATTTCTCGGGTCTGTTTTTCATAGTGGCAATGGCCCCACCTCGGCCCCTCCCTCAACTAGTGAAGACTATAAGAGCTAAGCGAGTTGCCCATAACAAACAATCTAAACAACTAGTTGGTGTCTCCCCTCAACCATCGTGCCTCGATAGTGAAAGGTGGATGGTGTCCTGGATTTAGCTCTAGTCTTTTCGCATCCCACTAGCTGCCAGTGACGGGTTCCCGATGATCTACTATCCTTATTTGGTCCTGAACCCACCTCTCGTTGAGGCGATCACCGAATCACCCTAGTGTCACCTCATCATAGAATTTTGACTGCAAAGCTACTTTTGCAGTCAATGCCCACCCACCTGGTAGTAACGTGTAGACCCAACCTCTGTGAGCACAACCCGAACACTGCACCACCAAAGAGGACTACCAGGAGCACCTTTAATGTCTTATGAAGTAGCATGCTCCCCCTTCCAGCCCTTTTGAGCTGCAGAAAAATCAAATGAACGTGCGCTCCCTTCGTGCCTCATGACACCATGATGTTCTATCACGTTGGGTTATTCACCTCAAACGTACGGAATGGTCGAAGAGCCTCAGTTTAATGTGTTATTAGACCCTATGTCTAATCATTAATTACATGCTTGCTCTTCCCTTTTACATTTCCATTCAAATTGGCTATTCCCAATCATATTGACTTCTTATTCAAGTTACCAAGTTCCTCTTGCTTATTAATTTTAGTTGTAACTTAATCCATTTAAGTTTATTAATAAGCTCACAACATGTTATTCTCTAGATTGTAATTCAAGGTCCGTAATCTACAATCTGTTTATATTATTCATTGTCCAATTTCATATTTACAATAAAATATTCTACTTAATATGTAATTAAGTGTTTCTCAATTCACATGTTTTCGATTTACCATGTTGCTTATTATTTATTATTAAATATAACTTATTTCATTTCATAAGTGTTGATGGCAAATATTGACGTAAACAATGTAGATTCCTATTACTAGGAATAGTTAATTTGGTCGCAAGACTAAATAAGAGAAATCGGTAAAAGACATGGGTATTTATAGTGGTTCGACTGCGGATTAGGCCTACGTCCACTTTGGAAGGATGTTGAACTTTTATTAATCACTTAAGAATTACAAGGTAGAGCCATGCTCATTACATTCACTTTTATAATTGCCATATGCTAGGTATTTGGGAAAAAAGTATTTAATTCTCCTTCTTCCTCAAATAGGAGATGCCATAAATGGAGTTCATGGAGCTCTAGGAAGGTCTCAAGTGAAGAAAATCCAACCCCTTTGAAGTGTGAGGCCATGAGATATTTATAGGAGTGGGAGTAGGTAGGATTAGGTAGAAATAGGGACCATATGCAGAAATTTCGAATCCACCACCCACGCGCCTCGAAATTTCGAACTCGGGCACGGGTTCGAAATTTCGAGTCCCCTGGGTTCGAAATTTAGAAATTGGTGGGTTTGAAATTTTGAACCCAGGCGTGACTGGGAAATCTCGCCCCGTTGGGTTCTGAATCTCGAACCCAGCCATGGGTGCAAGATTTCGCACCCACTGGCTCGAACCTAGCCATGGATGCGAGATTTCGCACTCGCTGGGCTCAAGACCTCTCATCCGCTAGGTTCGAAATTTCGAACCTAGGTATGGGTTCGAAATTTCGAACCCAGGCATGGGTGCGAGATTTCGCACCCGGTTGGGTGCGAATTCCGCGTAATGACTGGGTGAGGCCCTTTCGAGGGGCGCGAGGATCCCTGGACTGGGTGGTTGAGGCTCGTGACTCCTTCGGGGTTCGAGGCCTTGGTTCTCTGATGTCTTATGGATGTCGCGAAGTTACCAGCGGAGTAGTCCCTTCTTGATCCTATTTCTTTCACTCTTGTGTATCCTTTTCGGCCTCAACTTCTCGAGGTACGTTGAGTTGAGCGTGTTTGATACTCTCCTGGGAACCGGTCCAAAAATCCTGTTAACATTTTCCCCCCAAAGTACGTCTTGTCTTTGACGTGATTTGCTTTGCGTTGGTTGAGGTAGTGGTGAAGCTGTTTATTTTTCCTGTAATTCAAAAGGTAAATAGGTGTTAGTTGTAGTGCTCATTCCCCTTGGCGGTGCAGATGAGCTGTCGTTTTGAAGATGGGCCGTGCTCAAATGGTTAGTGTCCGTAGTGCATTGTCTCTGTGGATGCGCAGGGTTGGCATGCGCGCGTGTGGAGTATGTACACGAGGCAGCGTGTCACAGTGTTCTTGATCCTGGTGGTGCGACCATCGTCGCCATCGTTGTACACACACACACACACACACACACACAGATATATATATATATATATGTACATATTTAGTGTTGGATATTTTCGAGCCCGAGGGGGATTGAAAATTCGAACCCAACGGGATCGAAATTTCTAACCCACAGCTCGGGAGTTTGGTCCCCTAGGGTTTCGAAATTTCAAGCCCAGGGAGGGTCGAAATTTTGAACCCAGGGGTTCAGAAATTCAATCTCCTGGGGATTCGAAATTTCAAATCCGTAGGCTTGAATTTTAAAACCCAGTGGGTTCAGAAATTTCGAACCCGTGCTAGAATACAAAAGGCACGTTTTTCCTTTATAAATAGGCCTCTTTTCACTTTTTCCCTTCTAATTTTTCTTTCTATGGCTTCCATTGTTGAAAGCTTCGAACCCGATAGCTTCGATCCCGAGAATTTCGAACCGAGCTAGGTGAGGCCTTGAATCCGGCGGTTGAGAAGGGTAGGAGTCAATGGGCCATGGCGGAGACCTTAATACCTTGTGGGTTCGATTCTTTGAACCCATCCAAGTTCGAATTTTCTAACCCCCTTGGGTTTCGAAGCACAGTGGGTTCGGATTTTCGAAACCACCGGGTTCGAAGTCTCGAACCCGGGGGGGGGGGGGGGGGGGTTCGAAGCATCAAACCCTCTTGGGTTCAGATTTTCAAACCTCGTGGGTTTGAATTCTCGAGTCCCTGTCTGGGTTCGAGATTTCAAACCCAAAGGGGCTCGAGTTTTGGAACCCAGGCTAGTTCGGAACTTCGAACCCTTCTGGGTTCGAAATTTCAAACCTAGATCTCAAAATTTTGGGCCTAACATGGTTCGGGACATGGCTGCAGTCGGGTTCCCAATTTGTCCTGATGATGGACTTTGACTTCCGAATATTCGGCCCTGGATTTTCATGTTTAGCGTTATTGCATATATTGTTAACGACACGCTCGGGGTTTAGGATTGTTCACATAGGTCGAGCATACAACCGGACTAGCACTTGGACTGTTATGAATCATTCTGAACTTTCTTTATGTAGCTTATCCTTGCATAGCATTTCATGCACTTATTAATTGTCTGCAACACGAGGGGTAGGGTCACTATACCATTCATTCTAACACTGATACATTAAAGTATAGCTAAAGATGCAGACCAAATCAAGGACCGGAAAGACTATTGAATCCGAGGCTTCCCAGCCTGCCATACAAACATCCGACCTAACCCCTGGAGGAAGCTCGTCTGGCAGCAAGCTTGAGACCACCGAAGGATCAACTCCTTCTCATTCGACTTTGACCAGCTCGTCTGAAGCGTCTGAGCACGGAGAGTAACCTGAGCGACAATATTCCCCGATCTTAACTGAAGAGCCCGAGAATGTAGAATATCATGGGCGAGGATGAGCCCATACCTCCATTAGCTCCGGACATGTCGCCTGATGCGGTGATTTTGGAGAATCCCGTTGATTTAGCACCCTCATGCCTGGATCCTACTATAGTCAGGAAGCTTGTAGTGCAGTTTAACATACCGGTGGATGATACCCATGCTCTCGGGAGATATGACGGAGCTCATCTGCCGCTCGAAGGCCTGGAACCGTCAAGCTTGCCTCGCTGGGTGCGTGCCCCCAACTAATAACTTCATTTGGGATATGTTTTCCTATTTCCGCGTCGCGCCATCGCAGCTACATCCCAATGCTTATGCTTCCCTTCTTGGTACTTATGTCCTCTTCCACGAGTTTCTGCACAGGGAACCCACTGGGAAAGACATTCGACATTTATATCACCTAAGGAAAATGGGCACTACCTCCCCCACTCAATGGTTTGTGGAAGCGATAGCTGCCACAAAATTCTTTGTCGGGACGTGGCCAAGGCTGTCAATTTTTAAGCGCGAGTGGTTCTTCGTTTGCTGTCCTCCTCGATTTCCCAGAAGATGGATCGAGGGAAATAAGTGTTTCTTTAACTCCGTTTCTTGTCGTAACTTTAGGATTCCTTCATTTATTCATGGTTTTAAACGGAATATGACAGGAAATCCAAAGGTGCCTACTGGAGACGAATACCGACAACGCATCAATGCTTTGCGGGCGATACCAGAGAATCTCCGCGATACCAGCACCGTGATAAGTCAGGATCGCCTCCGCCGCACTGGGTTGCTGCCGAATAACCTGGCTGTGATCAGGCCCGCGGTTTCCATTAGTGTGCCAAAGGAAGGAGTTGTGGCGGGTCCTACCCCTAGTAGGTTGAAGAGAAAATTACCCCCAGCGGGAGGAGAATCGCAAAGGACCGCTCCGCCTCAAGGAGAAATGCGCGGTGGCGAGGTTGATGGTCAAGAGGAGGTTGCCAGAGATGAGGAGTTGCCGAGCACTCCCGTCTCTCCACCGACAGAGGAGAGGGAAGGAGCGTTGGTTAGACCGTAGTCTCCTTCGACTTACTCAGGGGCCACGGCCTCACTCGAACCCGGGGCCAGTTTGATGGTTTAAAAGGACTTGCTTTAGTAGTGACTCCATGACCAAACACGACGAGCCTGGAAGAACTTACTTGCGCTGCTGAGGGGCTAATCCCCTTAGTCGAACCACAATCTGGTCTGTTGAGAGAACACTTACGACATACATCCATAACATTGCATAGCAAAGATGTTTGCCCATGTGAATTACTTGACTAACTTCGGCTTGTTCCATTTGCAGGTTTCATGGTAGGAGGAGTGGCGGACGAAGTTATGGGCGTGGGGATCGCCAGCCCCTCCAGAGTTCTTCTTTCGAGAGATTCCGATGATTCGCCAGCTTGTCTGGTGCACCACTTCGTTAGAACAAGGTAGTGGTCATCGAGATTGGGATCGATCTAGGTGATCTCCGACGCCTCCTCCTATCTGCATGTCCATGGGAGACACTTGGCTCAACGTAGGTGAATCTCGGTTTATGCCTTCGATAGCTCCCCCGTCGGTCGTTCCTCTGGCTCCTGTTCATCTTGCTAGGGAAAAGGACACACCTCTTGGCCGGCCGAGTCCAAAGGGAGAGACTAAGGTAGAGGTGCCAGACTTGATAGAGCCCCAGTTTCAAGAGCTGTCCATAAAGGAGCGAAGGGCATTTTTGAAACATCATTTCCCCCGGCACTATTTTGATGAGTTGAGATTCGTCCCCGACCTCCGTCCAGCTCCTGATAGAGAGTTGGGAAGGTGTGGATGCATGTGAAAGCCTCGTATCACCAGACCAATGAGTTTACCAAGTATTCCTTTTAGCTCTTGGAGATGATCAAAAAGAAGAATCGGCATCTCGCTGATCAGAGGTCGACTACTGATGCCGGGCAGACTACCGTCGAAGCTTTGAAAAAGAAGATAAGTATGCCCGTTCCCCGCATCGTAAGCTTTTTTTTACGCACTATCAGACCCCTTAATGTTAGCTCTGTCATTGCAGCTGAGACGACGCAGGCTTATGACACACTGAAGAGAGAGTCGGAGCATACCCTCTCGAATTATAAAGCCACCGTGGTTGATTTGACCATTGAGACTATGAAACTAAGGAAGGACAAAGCTGATCTAAAGTGAGCGTGTGACGTTTTGGAGAAAGACAATGAGAGGATCACCGGACTCCAGAATAATAACGCCGCTTTGAGGGAGGAAAATGAAAGATTGTGTGTCGAGAATGATGAAGTCGCCAAGTTGAAGAGGCAGCTCGAGGTGACGAGAAAGGCATAGGAGGATGCCGAGGCTAGCAACAGGGATGTGCTGATCGAGTCTGAGGGTATAAAGTCTGAATATTTAAGGGAGATAAAACTACTGAGGGATCAGCTGAGAGATGCGGAGTTTCGCGTTGGGTCCTCCTTCGAGGAAAGTATTCATAGTATGTACGTTAAGGCTCTTAGATTCTGAGGGATTTCGTGGGTCGAAGACTATCCCGGCGAGCTGCTAGAACTTAGGAGAGGTTGATTCCTTACAAGGCCTTCCTGCGTCAAGTGGACGTAAGCACTTTAGCTGAACAGTGGTGAATGTTACAAGCTGGAGGAAGGAAGGAGGCTGTTGTGAGAGGATGCCGAGAATGAAAGGTTGGCGAGGCTCGCTAAGGAGAAGGGGAAGTTTGTGCCGACCAATAGCGTGGTGGTGACATAAACATTTGCAGGGGGGAGCTCCTATCAGCCCCTGGACCCCGGCACTGAGGCTTTGGCCTGAAACACTACCAGTACAATCACGACTTCCTGGCACTGAGGGATACCAGTCTCACCTTACCTATCGCCGCAAGCACTTTTCCTATCATTCCTACGCCCCATTGACCATAGGTAACCTCCTTTTACACTGCATCCCTGAGGATGAAGTGATTACCGAATTTATGGACTAAAAAGGTTGTGTCTTTGCTATGCAGTTCCTTCTAAGTCTATGATGGCAGCGGATCCCGCCCTAGTGATCACCCAAGTGACTGAAACTGGGCCAGGCCTCATAGGGACACAGGATGAAGAGGACGACGACCAACTTGACACCTTTTCTGACATAAGAGTAACTCCTAGCATGGTGGACGTTCTTAACGAGGAAGGAGAGGTGGTCGACGGACAGAGTGCCCTGGCTAGAGGTTCAGTGGATGCAGATATGTCCATGATGTCAGCCATGGGGGCGACTCAAGAGGCCAAGATGGTGGCCTAGCATGAGAAGGTGGAGAAGATGGAGAGGGCCGAGCGGGAAGGGAAGGAGATCCCACAGTAGAGAGAGGCTGTCGCAGATCCTGCCACTGGGAATGTCCCCATGCCTACGCCACGTACCATTACTACTGATGCCACGGAGATTTCTATCGGTGATGGTGCGGAGAGTCGTCGCCTCTCTGTCACTCATGAGTCAATTACTCCCTAAAAGGGTTGATCAAGAATAAGGGGATCTGGTCGGAAGAGGTCTGGTGCTGATGACGAACCATCGAGTGTTGAATCTGCAAAAAGGCACAAGCAAAAGAAGAAAAGACACGAATAGTGTTAGTAGCCTAAATACAGGTTACCGTTGTTTAGGTAGTGTAGGCCGATTGTTTACACGAGTATGGCCCTCACTTTTGGTTTTTCAAGACACGATGTGGCTCTCACGTACACCCTGTCATCATAAAGTAAAAGTGTTAGACACGTAGTTTGTTTAGCGTATGTGTGTGTGAAATGGACATATTAATTAGTAAAGATCGCCTTTTATGTCAATTGTTTGGATGTTCATTCTATGTTTTCCAGCGACCTGTACTTGCATAAACTTACTTATCATTACACTTGTCACAAAAGCAATTGGGGGTCGTCTTTGGGTAAACTATTCCAGAGAGGTGAGGTAGAGCACTAGATTCAATAAGTTCCCCTAAGCTCAGGGAACCCGTAGTTTGCGAAACCAGGTTGTGCACCTACTGTTTTGGGTGGCCCGGGGTTAAACTCAAGTATAGCGGAGGCGTAGGACGTCGCGTTGTGCGGTCCGCCAGGTGGGTGGCTCTCCCGTCGTTCATCGGGTTGAGGCAAGCCGTTAGACGTCATTTATTCGCCGACGTAGTTTTCAGCCCCGATCATCAGCTCGTAAGGTACGATCTGGCCATGGGTTGCCCCCTAACCTTGAGAGCTAAGGGGAAGAAACAATTTAAGATCGGTCTTGGTGCTGCGCCAAGATTCGACCTGCACCCGTAACCGGCAAAGAGAGGTTTGCATCGATCTTAGTCAATCGTTGAGTGGCACCAAGCCGCTTGGACTAGGACACGGAACAACTTATCCTCGGCCTCGGGACTGGGACAGTGTTTGAGTTAGCGGTTGTTTAGACTCGGTCGCGCCGCGGGCCGGCGATTCGAGTAGTGTTGCCGGCTCCCACGCTCGGGATGCCGGTCATAGCCAAGTGTTTAAGACTCGATGTTGCCTAGAAATTGAAATGCCGCACCAGCTCCCGTGCTCAGGGTGCCGGTGTGGAGGTTGTTGGCGTGAATCGAGCTGGTTGTTGGAAATCAAGACACATTACATGAGAAGTAAACAACAAGGAGATAGGAAATTGAACATCATTTCTACTAATAACTCTGGCAGTGATAGCCTTTACAATGCCTTGGATTTATGAAAAAATAGAACATTGTTTGAAAAGCATAAGCGGCCATAAACTGAGTTATGTAAAGTAGAGGCGGAGATGTTCACTGTTCCACGTCCTTGGGAGTTTGGCTTCGTCGACGGTGGCAATCCTGAAGGTCCCATCGCTGATATTTTGATGCATGGAGTGCGGGCCTTCCCAACGAGGCACGAGACCTGTTGGCAGGGGAAAACCCGCTTAAGAACTAGCTCGCCGATGTTGAGGTCCTTGTGGCGGACCCTGGAATTGAAGTATCAGGCTACTCGCTGTAGTTGGGTGGCGACTCTGATATCGGCCTCGTTCCTTTTTTCTTCCAGCAAGTCGAGTGATCCCAGAAGTAAATGTTGGTTCGTCTTTGGATCGAAGTACGTGACTCAATGGGATCGAAGCTTGAGCTCAATGGGAATGACGGCTTCAGATCTATATGCGAGGACGAAAAGAGTATGACCGGTTGTTGTCTTGTGGGTGGTGCGGTAAGCCCATAGAGTTATAGGAAGTTTGTCTGCCCACATGCCCCGGCATTTTCTAGATGTTTCTTGATGATAGATTTGATGACCTTATTAACCGCCTCGACTTGCCCATTGGCTTGAGGATGAGCCAACGCCGAGAATCTCTTGTCGATTCCATGGCGCTGGTAGAAGGCTTTAAACTCAGTGCTCTCGAATTGAGTGTCGTTGTTAGAGATGATAGTTTGAGGCACTCCATAGCAGGTAATAATGTTGCGGACAACAAAGTTGATCATTTTCTTCGTGGTGATGGTGGTGAGAGCTTCAGCTTCTGCCCACTTGGTGAAATAGTCCACTGCAACGACGGCATATCGTTCCCCGCCTCTAGCCATTGGAAGAGTTCTGATGATATCGGTTCCCCACATGCCGAACAACCATGGGATGACCATTTGAGACAATTTGGTAGGCGGGGCTCTTGGAATCTTGGAGAAGTGCTGGCACTTGTCGCACTTGCGTGCGTAGTCCACGACGTCTTGATCAAGTGTGGGCCAGTAATAACCATGTCTGAGAATCTTTCTGGCCAGGGTCTGCCCCCCAGTGTGATCGCCACATTTGCCTTCATGCACACTGTTTAGCACTTGGAGAGTGTTGTCGTGAGCTATGCACCGGAGCAAGGGAATGGAGTAACCTCTGCGGTAGAGTATCCCGTCCATAAGAAGGTAACGGGCTAACTGGCGGGTGACGTGCGCCTTTCCTCGTAGTGCTTTAGTTGGATCTCATGCTGCAGGTAATTTCTGATCGATGTCATCCATGACTCGGGCTCGGGTTCGGTGCTCATAATCGTATCATCTTGCCCTTGCTTGATGCTCGAGGAGTTAAGGATTTCAACTGGAGAGAATCTGTTAAGTTGCGGAACTTCGGAGCTTGCCATCCTGGCGAGTGAATCCGCTTTTTCATTTTTCTTGCGTGGGATATAGGTAATAGTGAAATGCTCGAGGTGGACGACTAACCCCTAAACCCGGGCTAGGTACTGGGCAAGCCGTCCCTCTTTCGCTTGATACTCTCCCAGTACCTGTCGGACGATAAGCTGTGAATCGAAGAAGTTATGGACGGTCTCTAGCTTGAGTTCGATTGCGATTCTAAGCCCGGTGATTAAGGCTTTGTACTTCGCGTCATTTTTAGTAGTAGGGAAATTTAGCCTCAACGCGTAATACATCGGGCGTTCTTCAGGGATAATGAGCACGACTCCGGCCCCAGAGCATTTTTTGTTAGAGGAGCCATCCACGAACAATTTCCACTTAGCGTCGGGAGTTCCGACAATCACTCTAGGATTCTCCTTGGGGGCTATGAACTCCACGATGGAATCTATGAGAGCTTGGTCGAGGATGACTCATCGGGGGATGAAAGTGATCTCGAACTGGCTTGACTCGATGCTCCACTTTAATAATCGTCCTGACGCCTCGGGTCGTTGTAGGACCAGACGTAGTGGTTGGCAGTGAAAACTTTTATGGGATGCAATTGGAAGTATGGTCGGAGCTTTCTAGAGGAAATGAATAAGAAGAATGCCTGCTTCTCTAGCTTTGGGTTGTTCTTCTTTGCCCCCGTTAATCGCTTGCTGATATAGTAGATGGGCCGTTGAGTGCGGTCTTCGAGGCATATTAGTGCTGAGCTGATTGCCTATGCAGAAACAACCATGTAAATATATAAGTCCTCATGGTCTATAGGCTTAGAGGGGATAGGTGGTCGCTCTAAGTAATCCAGAAGTTCCATAAATGCGGAGACACATTCAGAGGTCCACTCAAAGTTGCCCCTTTTTGGAGTAAATCGAAGAACGCGATGCACTTGTCGATGGCCTTAGGGATTAACCGATTTAAAGCCGCAACCTTTTTGTTCAGGCTTTGAACATCCCTGATGTTCTCGGGGACTCGGATATCCCAAATAGCTTGGATTTTTCTATGTTAGCTTCAATGCTCTTGAATTGACAATGAAACCCAAGAATTTTCCCGAGGCGACTCCAAAGGAGCATTTCAGCGGGTTGAGTTTCATGTCGTACTGACAAAGGACATCGAACATTTCAGAGAGGTCATAGTCATGGTCGCTTGATATTATAGACTTTACTAGCATATCGTCCATGTACACCTCCATAGAATTTCCAATTTGATTTTTAGAAAGTCAATTAACCATTTGTTGGTAAGTGGCGCCGACATTTCTTAGGCCAAAGGGCATAACACGGTAGCAGTAGAGCCCGAGGTCGGTTATGAAAGAGGTATGGTCTTGGTCGTGGAGGCTCATTGGGATCTGTTTATAGCCTGAGTAGGAGTCCATGAAAGATAATAGCTGGTATCCGGTGGTTGAGTCGAATAATCGATCGATCTTCAGGGGTGGAAAGTTGTCCTTGGGGCATGCGTTGTTCAGCTCAGAGAAGTCGATGCATGTTCACCATTTACCGTGGCTTTCTTTACTAGAACTGGATTGGAAACCCATTCGGGGTAGTCAGTGTAACACCCCCATCTCCATTAAGGTCACTCACAAAGGGAATGCCTTAACTTTGATGGAGCATTTTAGTAGACAGAACAGAAATTTACAAGACAGATAAACAATACTTGAGAAATTATAACTTTATTACAGAGGGAAAACAGGAATCAGTTTGGTTACATCTTTACCAAAAACTCAAGTACATAAATATCAGTCTTGTTCAGAAAATCATCACAGTACAAAACTTTAAAATCATAATCCCCACTGAAGCTGCCATAAAGAGTAAAGCCATACTTTAAGCACTCTGAGTACTTCAAGCAGAAGAAATCCGAATCAAGCTAAAGTATTCCCTCCTTGGAAAACCTGGGGGGAGGGGGAAACGGAAGAAAAGGGGCGAAAACAAGCAAGGCCAGACATAAAGTCTGGCAAGTCCAGTGACTTTCAGCATATGAACAGATAATAATAATCATGGCATGCAAA
The DNA here is from genome assembly GCA_030737875.1 of Allium sativum. NCBI lineage: Eukaryota > Viridiplantae > Streptophyta > Magnoliopsida > Asparagales > Amaryllidaceae > Allium > Allium sativum. The sequence continues at coordinate 68,495,138 of CM060912.1, forward strand.
TAAAACTGGATGAGAGATAATGGTAACATGAGTAGCAGATATACTTAGGTTAAACAGAAGAAACAGAATAATATTGCTTTTCATTTCTCTGCACTAATACTAGTATAACAGGATTGGGTGTCACCCTAATGTCTAAACTGCAACAGAAATGGGAACAGAATAATTTTCACAGAAGAGGATGCTAGTAATGGCCCTTTACCACCCCAACAGAAACATAATGCTAATAATGGGCCTTTACCACCCAATCAGAAACAGACAGAAACAGAATGCTAATAATGGGCCTTTACCACCTGAACAGAAAGTACAGAAACAGAAACAGATTAATCCCTACGGAAACAGAATGTAGAATTAGGTGTACACTAGTAAATGGGCCTTTACCACCCGAACAGACGGTACCACGCAGAAATAGATAGATGTTGCCACCCAACAGAAACAGACGGTACCAACAAAAACAGACAGAACTAAGTGTACCCTGAAACCCTACCCCAAGCGATCGGCTCCCTAATACATAAATACCCTGTGTCGGCCCCACAGTAGGGTGTATCACTCCCTAAAGTGACAACCAATTGGCACAGACCTATTTACAGATGTCACGGCGTCTTACATCCTCAGAGGCAGACCGAGATTCATGCACGCACATGACCCGGTTGGAATGCACCATCAACACCCTTCGCCATTATCAGAATGAACCGCTTATAATTAGTTCAGTAAGCGTGCCCGGACCCTACCTACTGTTGGGTCAAAGTTTTGATATCAGAAAGGGTTACTAACTAATATGGGTCCCAAACAACAGATGACACATGCAATTTACCTCCTAACCTTGTGTCCCCAGACTAACAGATTTCAGATTAACTTGTTTACAAGTTCAGACATACAGAGTTCAGATCAACTAGTTCACAGATCAGACAAGTTTTCAGACTAACGGATCAGATACACGGATTTAACAGATTTACAGATTTGTCTAACTTTGTAATTGGGCCTACAGATTCACGAAACAGGTTTGTTAAATTCATTAGTCCAATTGGTTTAACCCTATCCACCCAACACGTTTTAGACATCATATTTATCTTAGATTTGTATTAATTAAAAATTAATGCGCAGACCTCTCACGTTAGACTGACAGTTTGCGGCCATCGGTTAGGCCAGTTGGTTCCGGGCAGGTTTCTGCCGCAAACTGAGTCTAACCTCGGGTTTCAAGCACGTTATGACTAACTTCTCACATTAGAACCTATTGTTTGCGGCCACTGGATGTGCCGGGCGGTTCCGGGTATGATTTCGCCACAAACTCATTCTTACCTCGAGTTAGCCATGTTTCATGTTTAGCCAATGCATTCATTCACAGACTATGCAAATATCAGACTAATCATGCTAATATAACAAATTAACTTCTGTACAAGTTACAGCAGATTATTCGAGGTTCTATTAACAAGTTTTGCTCAATTTTAAATCAAGCCTACAAATTTACATACTTCAAATTTCAGCATTTCAGTTCCAACAGATTACGCTATTCAACAGATTAAACAGATAACAGATCTTGCAGATTAGGCGATTTAGCAGATAAGGCAATTTAACATAATTAGCAGATTAGGCAATTCAATCTAATTAGCAGTTTAGGCAATATAACAGAACTAGCAGATTAGGCAATATAACAGATTTAATCATTCCTTAAAGTTTCATTGACATATCTTGCATAATTATAAATTTGGCCTAAGTTTGCATGCCTAAATAATTGTCATGATTCACAATATGATCATATACCCCATGTTTGCATTGAATTTACATGGCACAAATTATGGTCATAATTTACCGTATAACACATGTCCCAATTTTAGTTAAACTTGCCTAGTACAAAATATTCATATATAAATTATACCAAATATAGCCATCGATTTCAATGCATGTCATATATTCAAAAATCTCCCACTTAGGGGTTATTCACATTTAACAGTTATCAAATTTTAATATAGATCTTCACACCTTAGTCATATTCTCTTTTTATCTCAAGTCATGAATTGTTATATAAAAATATACCCAACAATCTAGAACTTTAAATTATAACAGATCTTAATTCAAAATATGCGTTATGTCCAAAGTCTCATGTCACATGTTAACATACAATGGTTCCTCTTCTTCTGATTCACAGAATATGCATAGATCTAAATCTATTTTACAACATCAGTCACAGATTAGCCATGTCCAATTATGCCATCATTCATTATTTGTCCCAAAGTTTATCGTTTGTGCGTTAATCTCTTATGAGATGGGGCGCAGGCTCGTGGTAGCCTGGCTATAGAACAGAAAAAAGAAAGAGATACAGAATAAAATATATCAGAATAGAACGTACACAACCTCAAATTCAAATTTACGACCATGTCACAATTATAATTAAAGTTTATATCGGAAAATAACTGTACTTGCCTTTCGTGGTTTTAAGAAAGGATAATAAACTATTGTTGATGCAGAAATGCTGAATTACTCCTCTTTAATTATTGTTGTAGATCTAAATTTTGATTTTAGATTTGATTTAGCTTTTAATTCTATTCAGGTTGGAAGAAGATGCATCAGTCCAAGTTTTGATTCCAGCAGAGTAGCGATGCCATTTTTATTTTTAATTAAAATAGAGGCAGAGTATAGACAGAATGAAATTGTGTAGAGAAAATGAGGCTAGGGGGCTGTTTATATAGGATTAGGTGGACGAATCTAGACAAAAAACGAGACCGATACATCAGAATGAACCAGGTTCAAAAACTGGGTTTCGGGAGCAGGTCGACCCCCAAGTCGACTCCCCTGTCGACCTGGTCATGGGGAGGTCGACAACCCAGTCGACTCCCCAATCGACCTGGTTGGGGGGGTGGGTCGACTCCCCAGTCGACCTGGGTATATGGGAGGGAATTTTCCCACCAGCCTTCTCTGGGTTTGAATTTCGAATTTCTGGCTTTATTTTCAAGCAGTTTTATTTTATTTAAATTCCTGAATCTTCGAAGGGTCATAACTTGGTCATAAGGACTCCGTTTTTCAAAAACTCGGACTCATTTCATGCAGAATTCCGAGATGAACCCAATGGCGCAACCCGTTTCCCTTTATTCCCACATTTGAAATTAAGTATTCTTAAATTTGTTACTTATACGTTCAAAGAAAATAAGGGGTGTTACATTCTCCCCTCCTTAAAGGATTTCGTCCCCAAAATCTTCAAGTTAAGAAGAATGTGTCCTACCATCCTGTCATCCATCTACTCAACCATTATCCACAAGCATCCATTGTCCTTAGAAAACTTCTAATGTTGTATGAACATATGCAAAAGTGCGTGTATATGTTCCTTATCTAATGCAAAGATCAGGCGGTCCACTGATTCAGTTGACCTCCTTAATGCGAATTATGTCAGTTCCATGAGTCCAACATATGCAATTTTCCTATTTGATCCATATTATTCTTATATGAGTGACAACCATTCATTCATATTCAACACCCATGTGATGAGTCAATCATTTTGCATCCACAAAAATTGAAAATGCTCACACATCCATATGCAGTATGAGAGTGTTTTCGAGCCGATCTAGTGCCTAGTGTGTGCATATGCATCCACGAGCAACCACTAGCAACCACTTGCATCCACTTGCAACCATCAAACATAACATGTCTCAAACACATGTTTGCACCCATTGGTTTCTACCTAGAGTTAGAAGATTCGATCGATAGGATACAGCCGATTGAGGGGAGCGAGTACAGATAAAACAAAAACTTGGTTCCCATTAGACATTGGTTGAGAGAATAATTCCCCTAAGTATCGGCCCCGAGGACCGAAATCAACATCAGATTGATACCCAGAGGATTACCCTCTTTAGACAATGTCGAAACTGGAAATCTTAACCTTTTCAGAAATATCCAGATGCTTACAGACTACTAGTACAGATCAGATTATCGAATGATTCTTAGAAAACTAAGCATGGGAAAATCCCACCATATCCCTCAAAAACCCAGAATGTATGCATTACAATCGACTTGACGCCTAACACAGATACCCTCAAACACCAACCTATCACCAACAGATGAGTCGTAACCCTTATGGGGTTTGAGACTATAACCAGATCAGAAACAAGACTAGTATTAAAGTGCAGAGACTCGACTACAGAATCAGAATGCCATAATCGGAAAGAGTTCTAACTCAATAATCAGATAAGGAAACTAAACTCTCTACGGAAATTTTCCTACTTCTATCCTATCCACCAACTATGAGCGCATTCGCCTGCCTTCCCGAAGTAGGTCATGTCCTCTGTCCTTGCCCCCGTTTCTTCGGGCAGTCCCTAGTGAAGTGTCCCATCTCACCACAGTTGAAGTGAGTGTCCTTCCTCTTTCGGCAATCCTTGTTCAGATGAGTCAAGCTTCCATAAGTAAAGCACTTTTCTCCTCCTTTATCTTCAGACTTTTCTTCCTTCTTTTGTGTTTCCTTTTTGCCTCCTTTGTAAACCAAGTCCATATCCATGAGTTTCTCATCCTTGGGTTGTGCTCCTTAGCCAAACTCCCTCATTCTTATTTTTACTATTCATGTGTAACACGTTGACAAGTCCCTCGAAAGCGGCCTCCATTACATGGAAAATCCTACAAAGCCCGAAAGAAAATTAGTTGTAGGTGACATTATTGCGGCTACAGATGGAAGTCGGACGCTTATTTACCCTTTGACCGGTGTCGTAGTCTTATCAAGCCTACAGAACCATGCCACGATGAGGTTACCTCCCAGAAAGCCGGGAACCCCGGAGAAAGAAGGAAACAAAGATTCAAACAGAGGATCAAAAGATAGATATATGGCTTTTGGGGATTATGTTTTTCAAAAATAAGCTTTACTTTTGAAAATACTTCCTTTTTAAAACCTTTTTGAAAATAGTTTTCAAAACTTTTTATCAAATCTGGTAACCTTCAGCTCTGATACCAAGTGTAACACCCCCACCTCCGTTAAGGTCACTCACAAAGGGAATGCCTTAACTTTGATGGAGCGTTTTAGTAGACAGAACAGAAATTTACAAGACAAAACAGAAATTTACAAGACAGATAAACAATACTTGAGAAATTATAACTTTATTACAGCGGTAAAACAGGAATAGTTTGGTTACATCTTTACAAAAAACTCAAGTACATAAATATCAGTCTTGTTCAAAAAATCATCAGAGTACAAAACTTTAAAATCATAATCCCCACAGAAGCTGCCATAAAGAGTCAAGCCATACTTTAAGCACTCTGAGTACTTCAAGCAGAAGAAATCCAGATCAAGCTAAAGTATTCCCTCCTTGGAAAACCGGGGGGGGGGGGGGGGTGAACGGAAGAAAATGGGCGAAAACAAGCAAGGTCAGACATAAAGTCTGGCAAGTCCAGTGACTTTCAGCATATGAACAGATAATAATAATCATGGCATGCAAAAAAAACTGGATGAGAGATAACGGTAACAGGAGTAGCAGATATACTTAGGTTAAACAAAAGAAACAGAATAATATTGCTTTTCATTTCTCTGCACTAATACTAGCATAATATGATTAGGTGTCACCCTAATGTCTAAACTGCAACAGAAATGGGAACAAAATAATTTCCACAGAAGAGGATGCTAGTAATGGGCCTTTACCACCCCAACAGAAACAGAAGGAAACAGAATGCTAATAATTGGCCTTTACTACCCGAATAGAAAGTACAGAAACAGAAACAGATTAATCCCTACGAAAAAAGAATGTAGAATTAGGTGTACACTAGTAAATGGCCCTTTACCGCCCGAACAGACGGTACCACGCAGAAACAGACAGGTGTTGCCACCCAACAGAAATAGACGGTACCAACAGAAACAGACTGAAATAAGTGTACCCTTAAACCCTACCCCAAGCGATCGGCTCCCTAATACATAAATACCTTGTGTCGGCCCCACAATAGGGTGTATCACTCCCTAAAGTGACAACCAATTGTCACAGACATATTTATAGATGTCACGATGTCTTACATCCTCAGAGGCAGACCGGGATCCATGCACGCACATGACTCGGTTGGAACGCACCATCAACACCCCTCGCCATTATCAGAATGAGCTGCTTATAATTAGTTCAGTAAGCGTGCCTGGACCCTACCTACTATTGGGTCAAAGTTTTGATACCAAAAAGGGTTACTGACTAATATGGGTCCCAAACAACAGATGACACAAGCAATTTCCCTCTTAACCTTGTGTCCCCAGACTAATAGATTTCAGATTAACTTGTTTACAAGTTCAGACATACAGAGTTCAGATCAACTAGTTCACAGATCAGACAATTTTTCAGACTAACGGATCAGATATACGGATTTAACAGATTTACAGATTTGTCTAACTTTGTAATTGGGCCTACGGATTCATGAAACGGGTTTGTTAAATTCATTAGTCCAATTGGTTTAACCCTATCCACCCAACACGTTTTAGACATCATATTTATCTTAGATTTGTATTAATTAAAAATTTATGTGCTGACCTCTCACATTAGACTGACAGTTTGCAGCCACCGTTTAGGCCGGTTGGTTCCGGGCAGGTTTCTGCCGCAAACTGAGTCTAACCTCGGGTTTCAAGCACGTTATGACTAACTTCTCACATTTGAACCTATTGTTTGCGACCACTGGATGTGCCGGACGGTTCCGTGCAGGATTTCGCTGCAAACTCATTCTAACCTCGAGTTAGCCATGTTTCATGTTTAGCCAATGCATTCATTCACAGACTATGCTAATATCAGACTAATCATGCTAATTTAACAAATTAACTTCTGTACAAGTTACAACAGATTACTCGAGGTTCTATTAACAAGTTTTGCTCAATTTTAAATCGAGCCTACAGATTTACATACTTCAAATTTCAACATTTTAGTTCCAACAGATTACGTCATTCAACAGATTATAACAGATCTTGCAGATTAGGCGATTTAGCAGATTTAGAAGATAAGGCAATTTAACATAATTAGCAGATTAGGCAATTCAATCTAATTAGTAGTTTAGGCAATATAACAGAACTAGCAGATTAGGCAATATAACAGATTTAATCATTCCTTAAAGTTTCATTGACATATCTTGCCTAATTATAAATTTGGCTTAAGTTTGCATGCCTAAATAATTGTCATGATTCACAATATGATCATATACCCCACATTTGCATTGAATTTACATGCCACAGATTATGGTCATAATTTACCGTATAACACATGTCCCAATTTTAGTTAAACTTGCCTAGTACAAAAGATTCACATATAAATTATACCAAATATAGCAATCGATTTCAATGCATGTCATATATTCAAAAATCACCCATTTAGGTGTTATTCACATTTAACAGTTATCAAATCTTAATATAGATCTTCACACCTAAGTCATATTCTCTTTTTATCTCAAGTCATGAATTGTTATATAAAAATATACCCAACAATCTAGAACTTTAAATTATAACAGATCTTAAATCAAAATATGCGTTCTATCCAAAGTCTCAAGTCACATGTTAACATACAATGGTTCCTCTTCTTCCAATTCACAGAATATGCATAGATCTAAATCTATTTTACAACATCAGTCACAGATTAGCCATGTCCAATTATGCCATCATTCATTATTTGTCCCAAAGTTTAGCGTTTGTGCGTTAATCTCTTATGAGATGTGGCGCAAGCTCGTGGTAGCCTGGCTACAGAACAGAAAGAAGAAAGAGATACAGAATAAAATATATCAGAACAGAACGTACACAACCTCAAATTCAGATTTACGATCATGTCACAATTATAATTAAAGACTATATCAGAAAATAACTGTACTTGCCTTTCGTGGTTTTAAGAAAGGATAATAAACTATTGTGATGCAGAAATGCTGAATTACTCCTCTTTAATTGTTGTTGTAGCTCTAAACTTTGATTTGAGATTTGATTTAGCTTTTAATTCTATTCAGGTTAGAAGAAGATGCACAGTCCAGGTTTTGATTCCAGCAGAGTAGCGACGCCATTTTTATTTTTAATTAGAACAGAGGCAGAGTATAGACAGAATGAAATTGTGTAGAGAAAATGAGGCTAGGGGGCTGTTTATATAGGATTAGGCAGACGAAAATAGACAGAAAACGAGACCGGATACATCAGAATGAACCAGGTTCAAAAACTGGGTTTCGGGAGCAAGTCGACCCCCCCGGTCGACCTGGTCATGGGGAGGTCGACACCCCAGTCGACTCCCCAGTCGCCCTGTTTGGGGGAGGGGGTCGACTCCCTAGTCGACCTAGGTGTATCGGGGGGAATTTTCCCGCCAGCCTTCTCTGGGTTTGAATTTCGAATTTCTGGCTTTATTTTCAAGCTGTTTTATTTTATTTAAATTCCTGAAACTTCGGAGGGTCATAACTTGGTCATACGGACTCCGTTTTTCGAAAACTCGGACTCGATTTCATGCAGAATTCCGAGACGAACGCAATGGCGCAACCCGTTTCCTTTTATTACCACATTTGAAATTAAGTATTCTTAAATTTGTTACTTATACGTTCACAAAAAATACGGAGTGTTACAGTTAGGTCCGCGGATGAAGTTATTGTTGAGCAGACGGTCTACCTCTTCTTCGAGTGCCTTGGACCTCTCGGTCCTTAAAAACTGGCGATTCTGTTTGAATAGAAGCACTCTGGGATCTAAGCCAAGGGAATGGCAAGCAATTGCAGGGTCGATGCCCTTCATGTCGAAGTAAGTCCATGCAAATACATCTGAATTGGCTTACGGGAAGCATATGAGATCTTCTTTAATTGCTAGGTGGAGTTGTGACCCTCCCTTCAAAACCCTTGTTGGGTCGTCGAGGTTGATGGGAATCTCCACTGTGGATTCGACCGGAGTAGCCCTCTCATATTCGGGTTCTTCATCCTTCCGTGGATTCAACCGGAGTAGCCCTCTTGTATTCAGGTTCTTCGTCCTTTCGTGGGTCGAGGTCATCGGAAAGACAGGATTGGCGCTTGAGCCAAGGCCCAGACGCCGCTGACTGCTATAAAGAGACGTTCTTGGTGCAAGAAGGAGCGGGCACGGCTTTTCCCTTTTCCTTATTGCACGCATTCTTTCAATCTATTGCTTAACATTCCCTGGCGCTTACTTGGTCGCCCTTGACAGTTCCAATCACATTTTCTGTCGGGAATTTCTTTAGAAGAGACCATGGTGCCATGTAAACTCGGAATTCAGTGAGAAAGGGGCGCCCTAGAAAAGCGTTGTAGGGGGATTCGATGTCTATGACCATGAATGTGAGAATTCAGACTCGGCTTCGGTCCCCCTCTCCCAGCTCTATAGGTAGACCGATCATCCCTACGGGGGAACTAGAGGCCCCATTGAAGCCGTGAATTGTGGCATGACATGGCTTCAAGTCATTTGTTTCCAATTTCATCTAGTCATAGGCGTCCTTGAAGATGATGTTGAGTGAGCTCCCTGAGTCGATTAAAACCTTCCGAATGGAAGCAGCACCGATCTTGGCAGTGATGACTAATGGATCGATGGTCGGGGTTTTCACCCCTATCGACTCTCTTTCTCGGAAGACGATATCGTCCCGCATGGTTTTTGTAGCTTGGGTGGGATGGACTCAGGGAGAGCGGAGCAGGCTTCGTAAGTTGCATATTTTATGGAACTCACGTATTCCTCCATTTTTCGAAAGTTGTTATGTGTGGGGTAGGGTCCGCCACATATGGTGTTGATCGTGATTCCTCGTCTTGGGTTAGATGGTCCCGGAGCTCCCTTGGTAGCCGTCTATGGAGCTGACACTGGAGGCTGCGCGTTTGCTTCAAGGGGAAAGGGTTCTTGGACAAATTGCTCGAGCCGTTTCTCACGAATAAATTTCTCGATTGTATCCCTAAGTTGGCGGCATTCGTTGGTGTCATGCCCGTACACGTCGTGGTACCAACAATACCTCCTGGTGTTCTTCTCGCGGTCAGTTGATTCTCTGATGCGTGGCTTCTTGTATGGCAAGGTGTTACAAGTTTCCAAGTAAATTGTCTCCGTGTCTTCATTCAGTGGGGTGTAGGTCTCGAAAGCTTGGCGAGGGCTTTCTTAATTCTATTGCGGCTTGCCCATTGTTTCATCCATCCGGCCTGCCACTGTTTGGTTTTTTCCTTTGGGGTCCTGCCCCCTGTTTTGGTCGAAGGGCTCCCCGCCTCTCCTACCTCTGAAGTGATTATTGGTGGTATACGCTTGGGGATCATTGGGACGACTTGTGGCGGAGAGCCGATTCCGTCTGGCTTTTTCTTGGTACAAGTTTTGATCTGCCTTCTCATAGAAGGCGTTAAGGCTCTTGTGCTGTTTTCGATCGACCCAAGCCCTAAACTCTGAAGTACGGAGGACACCTTTCGCTAGTTGAAAGAGTATGGTGCGAGGATCTGGATCCTCGACCTTGGCGAGAGCTGTGTTGAACCGGGAAAGGTAGCTTCTAAGCGACTCGACGGGCCCCTTGTATAGGTTGGGATGTGCACCCTAAATTGCTTGACCAGCTTTGTTGCTAGTTGTCCGAAGTTGTTAATGGAATCGAGAGGGAGGCGCGAGAACCAAAGTAAAGCGGTACCAGACAGGAAGACCGGGAAGCGTTTACATTTGGCTGGATCATCACCGCGGCTCGGGTCCATTTGCCATTCATAGCGATTCAAGAAGGTACAAGGATCAGTGGTACCATCGTAGAGCGGCATTTGTGGCATGCTAAAGTGCCTTGGCCATTGGGCCTCATTTACTCTTCTCGTGAAGGGGTTACACCTAATATGGGCTTCCCATGCGCCATGTGTGACCCCTCGCATTTCCTTCATGACCCTTCGTATCATGTTGGGATGGTAAGTTGGATGGGGATCCGCCATTAGGATCCATGGATTTTAACACGGCTCCAGAGTCCTGTTGCAAGGCCTCTTCTATGATGGATGTCTAGATCGTCTTCCTCTATGTCCTCGACATCTATGATTGGGTCTTGGTGTGGACGTTTAGGTAGAGCGGGGTGATGCGGATCCTGTTCTACAGAAGCGCGGTCCGTTGGGATAGCGCGCCCTTCACCCTAATTAGCGACCGTTGGGTTGTGTCGAGGAAGAGGTTGGTTTGTAGGATCAGGTCCGTCATTGATAATCAAGCAAGAGCGGTCTCGGTAATGTGCCCCCTCGCTGTATGCACTGTAGTTCGGTCACCGTTACCATTCCCGTTGGCATGACCGTTACCGTTATCGAGGGCAATGGTGCGAGCGGCGACATTGTTGATGAGGGTGAACCTTCTCCTTTGGTGTGGGCCCCTAGACTCAGAAGAGGAAGTTTCCAATTCAGTTGGTCGGGGTCGAGCATTGTTCCAAGCCAATTGAAGTCGAGCGACGATGCGTTGACTTTCTTGAAGTTGGCACATTAGACTGATGTTATCATTAATGCTTCGTTAAACTCGACCGCGGTGTTCTCATATCTTTCATTAAGCGCACGAATTCGAGCTTGGGTAGCGGGCACTTCGGGGTCCACAACAGGAGGGGCGATTTCGCTAGGGGCCTAGACATCTACCGGTTAAGGTTGTTGGGAGGTACCGGCCTCGACCACGGCTGAAGAGCCAACCATTGCGTTCTTTGACTTCTTTACCATCGTAAGCGGACTCGACAGCAGGCTGGGCAAGGAACCTTAAGCTTGTCGAAGTGGAAAAGATAATGCGGAAGAAAGACGCAAATCTTGAATTTGGATTCTCAGTGAAAGCACCAAATGTTGACAGCAAAAAATGTCTTAAACACCAAAGATTCCTATTACTAGGAATAGTTAATTTGGTCGCAAGACTAAGTAAGGGAAAGTGGTAAAAGACACGAGTATTTATAGTGGTTCGGCCGTGGGTTAGGCCTATGTCCACTTTGTAAGGATGTTGAATTTTATTAATCACTTAAGAATTACAAGGTAGAGCCATGCTCATTACATTCACTTTTATAATTGCCATATGCTAGGTATTTGGGAAAATGTATATTTAATTCTCCTTCTGCCTCGAATAGGAAATGCCATTAATGGAGTTCATGGAGCTCTAGGAAGGTCTCAGGTGAAGAAAATCCAACCCCCTTGAAGTGTGAGGCCATGGGCTATTTATAAGAGTGGGAGTAGGTAGGAGTAGGCAGGATTAGGTAGAAATAGGGACCACATGCAGGAAATTCGATCCCACCCCCCGCATGCCTCGAAATTTCGAACCTGGGCATGGGTTCTAAATTTCGAGTCCCCTGGGTTTGAAATTTCGAACCTAGGCGCGGGTGGGAAATCTAGCCCTGCTGGGTTCGGAATCCTGAACCTAACCATGGGTGCAAGATTTCGCACCCGCTGGGATCGGAATCTCGAACCCAGCCATGGGTGCGAGATTTCGCACCCGCTGGGCTCGAGACCTCGCACCCATTGGGTTCGAAATTTTGAACCCAGGTATGGGTTCGAAATTTCGAACCCAGCATAGGTTCGATATTTCGCACCCGGTTGGGTGCGAATTCCACATCATGCCTCGGTGAGGCCCTTCCGAGGGGCGCGAGGATCCCGGGACCGGGTGGTTGAGGCTCGTGGCTCCATCGCGATTCGAGGCCTTCATTCTCGGATGTCTTGTGGATGTCGCAAAGTTACCAATAGAGTAATCCTTTCTTAATCCTGTTTCCTTCACTCTTATGTGTTCCTTTTTGGCCTCAGCTTCTTGAGGTACGTTGAGTTAAGCGTGTCTGATGCTCTCCTGCGAACCGGACCAAATAGCCAGTTAACGATAAGTTTGCCTCATTCTTTCCCATTTAATCATAATTCCATCTTATACCGTCACTATCACTTATTGTTGTTACTTATTAACTTAGTTCCCTAAACAAAGGTTTACTAATAAGTTTCTCTTCCCATAAATATAACTTATGTTGTCCTCATCCCTAGATTTCAGATTCTCGTTCTTACAAATAACTTAATTTACAATTAAGTACAACTTATCACATTGCATAAGTTATTCAATTTTCTTTATCATTTATTATAACTTAGGTTATAATTCCACTACCTATTATGTAACATTCTTGTTAATGTAATTTATTCATGATCGGTTACTATCATTCCCCATTCATTTCAATCCTTTACTATTGTAACGTTCATTCATTTCCTTATTCATTTCCATTACTCACAATTATTTCCATTTATCTTTATCCTTTTATGTACATATATATGTATATATATGTATATATATATTTGTACTAGACCTCTCACATTAAGCCTACCACTTGTGAATGCTGGATTTGTCAGGCGGTTCCAGGAAGACTTCTTCCATAAGTTGACTTAACCTCGTGTCTTAGCACTGTTACATGTATAAATTTTGCACTTGACTCCTCACATTAAATTAACAACTTATGGATGCTGAATTTGCCGAGCAGTTTCGGGCAGAATTCTACCATAAGTGAATTTAATCTTGGGTCTAAGTGCAGTTACAGTTTTCCATTTACTGTGAATTTAGGAATATTATTCTTTCCAAATTTTTACTATAATCTATTTTACGTGTTATAATATTAAGCCCATTTTATGTCGCATCTTCTTCCTAACATGTAATTAATTTCATCTCAAAATAACATGTAATCGTTAAATCATGTAATTATTCCAATTTAACATGTGATTATTCCAATTTCTACAGTTAAGCGTTCAAGTACATAAATGTTACAAGTTAACATGTAATTAGAACATGTATGTATACAACAGTATTCGCTACACATATTTTAACAAGTTTACATTTCAACATATGAACATTTCAACACGTTAAACGTTTCAATATATGAATTTTCCAACATGCTAATATTTTAACTTATTAATCTTTCAACATGTCATATTAGCATTTCAACACTTTTAATCATTCTAGTAAATTTGCAGTGCATATTAATGGGGAATGTCAATTGATAATATACCATTCTAAAAAATGATGTAACTTATATCCACTCACCTAATTTCCTTTCCAAATCCTAAATTTCGTCCAGATCTAGCATTCCATGATTTCCCTAACTGGATTTAGAACCTAACAACTATGGATCCACAATTCTTACTAAAAGAGAAAGGGAAGAAAGAGGAGAAAATTGAAATACACCAGATCTAAGAAATTACCTTACTTCGAATATGATTATGAATACCTTCTTATTAATGTTCATTCTTTTCCTCCAGATCTTGATTCATAATTTTCCTAAACTAATTATCATATTTTTCTAAAGAGATTTGAGGAGGAAGAAGAATGGCAGAGTATAGACGCCGTGTCAGAAATATGGGATTTAGACCAGGCTCTGCTAGCCTATTTGTAGGTGTTCAGGATCTTATCGTACATGCTGCATTGAGTAAGCATTGAACCCAATTAAGAAAATAGTCCAGATTCATGGAAGAATCTAGCCGGATCTGGAGGGTGTTGACCCAAGTGTCGACCCCCCTACAGGGGTGTCGACCCTAGTGTCGACCCCACTGCAGTGGTGTCGACCCCACTACAGTGGTGTCGACCCCACTGCAGTGGTGTCGACCCCATAGTGGGTCCCGCAGGCTGTTTTTGGCGTAGAAGTATTATTTTCGAACTTTTGAATTTTTGGAATTCATTTAAGTACTACATTCACATATAATCTTCTTATATGTATATAAATCTTCTATTGACCATTTTACACGTATATATGCACAACTTTTATTTCACTTTTAAATTTTAAATTTTAAATGGTGTTGTACTGTTATTTAATTCTCGACATATTTTTTTGATTGCAGCGTTATCTTGAACTTTATCTCTTGTATATATATTTCTGCACATATATAAATATATATATTCTCATATATATATATATGTACATATATTTTCCGACACTTCTTTATATGTATATTCTTCCTTATATGTACGTTTAAACATATTTTCTCTTTAAAACATGTGTAATTTTAGCCGTCCCCTTAAAAAAAAAATGACGCCGGCGGGGATCGAACTCTGTATGTCTTGTATGCAAGCCACATGCTCTAACTAACTGGACTACAAAGGCTATTGTTAACAAGGCTTAGAAGAATGGTGGTCATTGTTCTTTACTCATTTCTCTTTTTCGTATTTGTTGTAATCTTTTATTTAAACCATTGCATGTAACTTTATCATTTTACATGCAACGTTTTCTTTTATTCTCTATTATTAATGCATAATATTTGTAAATCAGTGCATGCAACATATTTACACTGCATGCAACCAATCCTTTCTTTCTGTTAATGCATGCATTACGGTTTTATTTACATTAATATTTCTTTTTCTTCAATGCTTGTATTTATTTCATGCAATCATATATTATCTTTATTTTATAAATTTATGTCTATGAAAATATATACACATATGCTTTATTTAATTATTTAATTATTACAAAATGCGGGGTGTTACAAGAATGCTGATTAAATAACGCTTTACTGTTGGCTCCGCACTGGACACTCAGGTTGAATATTACGGAGCGTAATATTATGTGTTGTAACCTGTTGTAGATGCTCTTATACTTCTTCCTTCGGAACTCCCCTCTTCACGTTTAAAAAACAAATACCTAGCTTTAGGTCTACATGAAACAAAGGTGTTACTTGGTTTCTCTTTTCCCTTCTTATCTTGTAAACATGCTTGCTCTCTCCTACACTTATTATCTTTTTCGATTGTTTGGGCAAAAAACATTTGCATACCCTAGTTTGGAGCATCTAAATTCGCTCCACCTCTAGAGTACGACCACCAACCACCCGACCCGTCCTACTTGCATCTTCAGCAGCTTCCAATGGAGCATTCACTGCTCCATTCCGGACTCCGCCCTCCGCTCTTGGACCTAACATCAACGGCCAAACTGAGCTTCGCCACTCCATTCTTTACCTCAGGTCAGTAAACTCAAGACCACACATGACCTCTTGTCACTGCCCTGCATCGTCACTAGCCTAGCCACTCACTTGTAATGCATCCCCTTTTGCCTGGCCTCCAGGGTCAGTCCTAGGAGTTTTGATACCTAAAGCGAATTATAGAATCGAGGCCCTTCCACTGAAAATAATGCAATTATCGTTATAAATTAGCATAAATTTTAACATGGTAATTTGTAGCTAAAATTCATTTTAAATAAAACATTCAACGAAAAAACCAAAGCCACTAAAACAAATTTAATGGCTTGCGGATAAACTTTACATTAGCTAACTATCAAAAAATCGGCTAATAATTGTCAAACTATTGTA
Source organism: Allium sativum (assembly GCA_030737875.1). NCBI lineage: Eukaryota > Viridiplantae > Streptophyta > Magnoliopsida > Asparagales > Amaryllidaceae > Allium > Allium sativum. Next base: position 68,511,275 of record CM060912.1, read on the forward strand.
TATTATCCTTTTATTTCAAATAAAAAGCTGAACATACCAATTTTGATTTAATTTGTATTATACAAATCAATTCATATTTTATAATTAATTAATTCAAAATTAAAACATATGAAATATAGATCAAAATTGAATAGTTGAATCACTGCAATCTCAGGCACAATAGTTGATGTTTACAAATCCAAAATTAACACAAGGAATAGGGATCAAAACTAAGTAGTTAAATTATAACTAGAATCTAAAGCACAATAGATTTATTTTGTTGCTTGTAATATCAAAATAAGAACAGATGGAATAGAGATCTACGACTAAAATCTAGAACGCTAATCGCAGCTTTAGATTGTTGTTAAATTACAATAAACACTACAGAAAAATAAGAACATGAGTAAGAATTTAACAGATGCAATATCCAAAGTCAGTCAAATCTGAGCTAACAAATATGAAATACCTTTTTCCATAAATTGGCAGCAAGATAGGAAAGTGAACAATCATGAATCACATTCAGTCTAATCTTAATCGATCATTGCGATGTGTGATCCTATAGGTGAGACAAAGAATTTGTCAAATCTAAAATCACAAATCCAGTTTTATACCTTTATCAATAATATTCAACAAAGAATCTGTCAAATCTAAAATCGAGTTTATACCGGTACGTCTTCCGAGTTAACAATGCCCTAGGTATATTGGGATGGATTTGACGATGCGCTCGTCGCTTAGATGGAGAGTTGGAGCCGCAGTACAAGGTGGAGTCGCTATCGCCTGGATGTAGAGCTGGAGCTTCGATGATCAGTTCATGACTTCGTTTGTGTGTATTCCATCTTTTTACAACATCGGTGAATTGAATTGGTGCCCCAAGATTAATAAGGGCCTGAAGCGTATGCTTCTGCCACTTTGCCAAAGGGTCGGGCTTGTTGGCTTCCATGCTCCTAAAGTTGTAGTCTCATTCCTTGACCCAAACACCATGCCAGCGCCTGAGCCACCACTTGAACTCTGCCCTCCTCTCTGATCTGCCTACGAAATCCAGACTACCCACTATAGTTAGGGGTGGATACAGAAAATTTCCATACTAACTAGAACTTTTTCCATTTCTTTCTACTGTTGATGGAAACATAATATTTGTTCCATGTTCCATATCATCAGCTCCAGGATTTCACTTGTTGAATACCGCGCAAATTGGAAAACATGGAATGGAATATGGAAATTTTGCTTTTTCTGCAGTCACTATTGCAAGAGAGTAATGACCCGCTTGGCAAAGAAAAGTAAAAGAACATTGATTTATATTGAAATTTTGAAAATTTTAAAGTTCAAAAATTATAATTTAAAATTTTTAAATTTGAAATTTGAAAATAAATCTAAAAAATTGAAATTTTAAAATTTTAAACTTGAAATATTAAATTTTAAAATTTTGAAAATCTGAAATTTTGATTATTTTTTAAGTTTGAAATTATATTTTATTTTAAATTTCGTTTCAATTTGAAATTTGAAAACTGAAAATTTGAAATTAAAATTATTTGAAAATTTGAAACTCAAATTATTTTAAATTTAAAAAGCGAAATTTTGGTTTGCGGATGTGGCCCTGCTAACTAGTATTTTGGAAGGAAATAAAATTCCTTGTAAATTACAGGAAATTTCCGATTATTTTCAATACTTTTCGGTAGGAATTCCTTCCGAAATTATTTTTAGGCAAGAAAACGGAAACTGAAAGTTTCGAAAATCAGAAGGAAATTGTCGGTAATGTGGGAATAAGAAAAAAAAACTAGCCCTAACTTTAGTAGTGTGTATGTGTGTCACATCAGATATGAAAAAGGTTTATTCACAAAATGAGAAAATGTTTTGCAATTTGCATCTTGATTGGGGTAGAAGCATTTTCTAGAATTTCTCATGCCATTCCCATCATTGCAGATGTTATAACTAGTTTGAATATTTTTGATATGCTTACAAATTCCACTGGTGGACGACTTACTTTCATAGTCTGGGAGATATACATTGAAAAACTAAACAAAGATTGGTTCATTGGAAGATGAGTTTGAATGGTGATAAAGCATTTTAATCGTCATCGCAGCCTTGTTCTTACCATTGTGGTTTGCATTTGTGTCTATGTGTGTTGTCAATCTCTGTGTGAGTATTGTGTCTTGCGTTCATTAGTGTGATTTGATTTTATCAAGAGGATCCTTGTCACGGTGAGTATTTAAGCACTCACACTTAACCAACATTTTCATGCAAATTGATAAACCAAATTGTCGTATTTATATGTTATTTGCATTTAGGGGTGAGTATTCGGTTGGTTCGGTTGGTTTGAAGGGTAAAAAAAAACACAAACCGAATAGAGATTGAAAATTTTCCAAATCGAACCGAATCAAACTAATTTCGGTTAATTCGGTCGGTAACAGATGTAACCGAACTTAAGAGATGTATTATTATTCAAGTGATGAATTCACTCAAAGTAAAACATAAATTCATGTTTAGAGAAATTTTGAATATATGTTTATGATAAGATTTGATTTATTTGCAACAAATGAATTTGTATTATATAACTAAACTAATTATTTAAAGTACTGTAATACTATACAATTAGTTAATAAATTAAATGTTCGGTTATTTCGGTTAAACAGAAAACCAAAAAAATATATATTTTACAAACTGAATCCATACTGATTTAGTTTAAAACCGTATAGAACGAAATGACCTATTTGGTCGGTTAATTCAGCTAGAACCGGATATTGCTCACCTCTATTTTCACTTGATTAGCACGTGAATTGTTTGGTTGGAAATTAAATTGTTTGGATTGTTTGTACACATGTTGACACGATATACACACGTCATATGTTAAAACACATGTGTAGGAAGATAATATTGATATATGATGGTACAATCATGTTATCGATATTTGATTATGTTATGTAGGTTATAATTATCCATTATGATTGTTGTTATTTCCCCAATAATGTTGGGCATGTTCTAACATATTCACTATGACAATGGAAATGGTTGAAAGGATGCATACCCAATTAAATTATAAATATTTCACTTCGTCCAGGTAGAAAATTAAATTATAAACACCATTGGTTAAAATGAATTGTTTTAAACTGAAATTTCTTTGAAATTTAATGAATAAATTTTTTAAATTCTTAATTGAAATTGTTTAGAAAATCTATTTTATCACTCGAATCGATTCGTTAATAAATTGAGATTTTATGAACTGTACGAGAACTTACCAATAAATGATTTTAATTGGTGTATTTAGTATAACTCGATTTTTGAAATATATAATCGATTAAAACTAAGAAATTGAATACTTAAATATAACAACGTCAACGGAAGTTGTTAATGTGATAAAAACTTGAATATGATTTGATATTGTGGATTTCCAATTTTATGAGATCTTGTAAAGTTTGACTGTTAATTGGAATTTAATTTGAAATTAATCATCATATAATTTAACTTGATTTTCGAAATTTGAATTTATTATAATCTAAATTAAGACCATGGAAAGGGAAATTCTAGTTAATTTGAAAATTTAAATCTTAAGTCAAACCAATTGTTTGGGATATCCGTTACACTTGATTTTAATGGATTTTGTCAAACGAAAGCAATTTTTGAATCAAATTCTAATTTGAAATGAATCATTCAAATAGTAACTTATACATGGAAATTTATAAATTTCAGTTCCACTTGAAATATGAATTGTTACGTATAATTAAAGTTGTTAAATGGAGTCGACAAATAAAGTTTGATTTAATTTGTAGGATTTTAAATCATATAGTTAATGTAAGGATAAATTAGGTTTTATCGAAATTGGGTTTTTTTAAAGTGTTAAATTTAAGATTAGTATTTAGACAGATATAATGAAATTGGCTAAATTGGTGATTTAAGTGTTGTGTCAGATATAATAGAAATCGATTTGAAATTCAAAATAGACTGAAACCAATTTAATGAAATATGTCTAAGCTGATACTTAAAATTTGATTCATTAAATTGATACTGATTTTTGTTTTTGAAAACAAAATGTGTGATCTTATAAAAAGAAGAGAGCACACACACACACACACACACACACACACATATATATATATATATATAAGAAAAATAAAGTTTACAAAAATAGTCTACCAGCCTATAAAAAAAACAACTACATGAGCTATGACTATTCTCTCCAAACAAAATACAACAAAATCATGAGAAAAGTGAAACACCCCACCTCCATTAAGGTCACTCACAAAGAAAATGCCTTAACTTCGGTGGAGGTTTATAAGTATAAGTCACAGATAAAACACAAGACAAATATAAACACATATGTATAAGCAGCGGAAAACAAACAGACTTTCATTTCATAAATACGTGTTCATACAAAACATTTCAATAATTGTCTCATAATAACTTCCAAAACATTACATCATCATTTCTGTCTTGATTATTAAATAAAGAAGCATAAAACATAATAAAAGCTGCATAAATCCCCATAGAACGTGTCCAAAAACCATAGCCAAGGAAAGAGAGTCCAAACCATACATCTACTATCTTGAAGCATGCAAAGAGTCTGACTAAGCTAGGTTGTTTCCTCCTTGTGGACCTTGGGGGGGGGGGGGAACGGAAGAAAAGAAGACGAAAGAAAAATAGAGTCAGACATAAAGCCTGGTAAGTCTAGTGATGTAACGACCAGGATTTTGCCCGACCCCAATCGATCGCAAGATCGATCAAGACTGTTCAAAACCTGCGTACGTTAACTTTGGGCATACAACACATCAGAACAACAACACAGACTTTTATAATATCAATAATAAATGTTACATCAGAGTACAGAATATATCAGAGTACATCAATAAATAATACAGCGGAAGATACATTTACAATAAATTAAATACATTGTAGCGGAACTAATCTCAGCGGAAGGCCATCAATATTCTGGACCTAGCTTCAGACTTCAATCCAGGATCCTGCTTAACTATATCTGCAAAAAGCTACTCACTGCCCGTGTGTAAAGAGGGCACCCGAGTTTGCAAAGTGAAACAAACTGCAGGTCAGTCGTGGGACTGGTGTGAGAATTCTATACTAAACTTATCTAATAAGTAGGCTAATCTTAGGACCACGCTGCTAATGCGGAACGGGTTTACTCCATTGGATTGCCAGTGCATAATTAAAGTAAATCGTCAAATAACGTAATGCTTTTTAGAAAAAATGAAACCAATTATAAGACCCCATGTCCCATCACATAATGCAACGCACACCAGATGATAGGGTTTTACCTTATAATGGTTAAAAGATGCTTGATACATAACATACGATATTATTATTAGTGTGTATATATATATTTTAAAACATTTCAATATAAATGTATTAATCTTAGACGGCATAGTACCCCATCCTACTATGTCGCCATATATAAGTTTACAATCAAAACCGTGATGTCGTATTGGAAATTGGTTTTCTGTCATGAAATCGAGGCTAGGGATCATCCTCTTCCGATTCGAGACACTCTAGCAAATGCCTCAGGATCCCCCGCAGTGAACCCTTCGATCTTCAGGGCCGGTCCCCACCTAACGGTAGTGGACTGGCAATTCCTGAATACACGTTTCCCAGTTCCTTTGAACCTATAGTATGACCACTTCCGGCCTATAAAAACCCGAGGTACCTCAATCCAAAATCCACATAAGTAAAATGTCGGGCCGTGTTAAAGCCCAAACACCACTAGCTAGAAAGAAACATGTGCACTCCCTGCAGTCCTAATCCTGTTTTTGACTCATACCGGGGTGTGAGGCTCGCGAAGTCACGATATACACAAAGCTATGCCTAAACAGGCTATGCTTTAATCATCAACCACAAGGCCTGCTTTTGAACAAAGCCTTGATCATTTGCATCTTAGCATGTCACATTGTCAGACCCTACCATATTATTGATCATCTACAAGCTCATACGTCTTAGAGAAGGGTGATAAGTAAAGAATAAATTCTTCACCACCAAACAGAAATATATAATCAGTAGCGTTCAACAAATACAGTAGAAAGGAATACAATGTCAGACACGCAATCTATTTACAAGTCAGCTCTGGGTCTGAGCGAAACAACGTCCCGTCGATCTCCAAATGCGTTTGGACGATCATTACCAAATACCTTGCCTTGGAAGGCCAATCCCAATTCAAGATACCAGTCATCATCATCCCAACGATGTGAAAACCTTCGGTCTTCAATCACCGTCTTCATCTTCGACTCTTGATCGTCGTGATGATTATCCAGAATGGGTTAAAACCGGTCTTTCTGAATAACTCGCGTATTTTGGGATTAAAAAGCAAATATTGGAAAATCACACATTACGCCACACTCCAACTCCGAGTATTCTTTTAATAAGATATTCGTTTTAAAAGATTCTCATTAATTTTATCAAAGATAAAATTCTGAAAATAAAATCTATAAATCAATTTCCAAAATATGGAATTCCACAGAAATCAAATCAATACATAATCGATATAAATTTCTGTATCAGACTAATAATATAAATGGAATAATGGCAAAGCCTCTTAAATTCCATATATAATATCGGCCTTCTTTTACAGAAGCCCATTTCGATTGTTACCAATCGAATTTCCACTTAATTCCAAATTAATATATTAAATTGAAAAACTTGATTTTTAGAAAATGCCCTTTTTAAATCTATAAAATAGATTTATAAATTCCAAATAATAATTTCAATGTAAATTAGATTAAAGGACAAATGTCGTTTAAAACATCGTCCACGATAAATCCACTTCACATCTCAATTTATTTATATAGCAAAATATAATTGCAAATCCTAATAATCTAAAAAAAACATATTTAAGATAATCATTAAAAATATTCATTATATAAAGACTCAAAATAAGAAGTATTCTTTATATTACAAATTCTTTCTTTTACAAATATTCTTTGTTTTGACATATAGTTGATTAAAAATACATTATGAAAATATATGCACTTTATTTAAAAGGATTTCTAATGTAAAAATATTCTTATTTAAAAGAACACCTGGATCGAAATGCGACTCAAACATTTACCATATAATTTGGATTATATGGATTTCACACACATCATATATATGACAATAATAGTAAAATCATCAAATCGTCCATCTACATCCAAAGTGTAATTTCCACTGTGTAAGCGTTAAAATTAAATAATAACGCTCATCGCAGCCTGTCGATCTGACGATCAACATACAACTAAAAATTGGGATTAGTGTATATAAATTTTCATCCCTACACCCGTGTGGGGTTTTCAACCAACAAACAAATAATAAGCTAATTTGTGCACTTGGGCGATGTGTGAAAAATTATCGTCCCAATCACATACACAAGTCGGGTAACTTGTGAATGGAAGTGTAATACACAATACATATAATGATGACAAGAAAATATCTCTATTGCAAGGAATGAATAAGCATAATAACTTCGTCTCTATTGAAAATGTCTATTTTTCTAGTTTAAATTCAAACAAGATGGTTATTTTGTTTTGACAATTCTGATGAGACAAGAATGATAAATATTTTGATCTAACTAACCTATCTTGAAAAGTATATATCTTGCCAAACATAAGATATATATATGTGTAAATTGCTTTAACTAATCCATTTGACAAAAATGAATATTTTTGATAAAATGTCTATTTGGTTTAACTCATATAAACTGACTAATATGAATAACTGTTTTCAACAAATGTAAATTGATAAAAGTAAATATTTTGTTATTAACTAGTATAAGTTGACAAAAGTGTTTATTTCATTTTAACTAAACCAAGTTTGACAAAGATATTTATTTCATTTTTATGTTTGCAAATAAAAATGTAACTTTTATTTTAGATGTTATATTGCATTGTGGAATGCAAATAAAAGAACAAACTTGATTTTCAAAGTATATTTACATTTGTGAAAGTAAAAGAGCAAATTTTATTTTTAATATATATATATATATATTTACATTTGTGAATGCAAATAAAAGAAATAATTTTATTTTCAATGTATATTTGCATTGCAGAATGCAAATAAAAGAACAAATCTTATCTTAGAATATATTTGCATTTGTGAATGCAAATAAAAGGGCAAACTCTATTTTCAAAATATATTTGCATTAGGGAATGCAGATAAAAGAACAATTTATATTTTAATGTATATTTGCATTAGAGAATACAAACAAAAGAATCAACTTTAATTTCCATGTATATTTACATTAGTGATTCCAAATAAAAGATCAATTTTTCCTTTCAAAATATATTTGCCTTAATGAGTGCAAAAAGAACTAATTTCATTTTCAATGTATTTTTACATTGGTGAATGTAAATAAAAGAATAAATTTTTGGTTTCAACATATATTTGTATTGGTGAATGCAAATAAAAGGGTAGATTTTATTTTCAATGTATGTTTGCATTAGTTAATGCAAATAAAAGAGTGAACTCAAAATTTCAGTTGTAGGATAACAAAAAAAAAGTTATTTCATTGTTTTACACTTTTCTATGTGTTCTAATAACAAATAAAAGAATCCTTTTATTTGTTTATACTTTTCTATACATTCTGATAACATATAAAAGAATATTTTATGTGTAAATATTTTTCTATGTATTCTAATGTCAAATAAAAGTGAATTTTATTTGTATAATAAATCTAATTTTTAAATGACAAATAAAAAAGTAGATTTTATTCGTCTAATAAATTCTGAGTTTCAAATGGCAAATAAAAAGTGAATTTTATTTGTGCAACAAATTCTAAGTACATATTTGTGTTGTAGCATGCATATAAAAAGATGGACTTTATTTCTATGTCATATTTGTATGGAAAAATACAAATAAAAAGATGAACTTAATTTCTATGTTATATTTGTATGGAAAAATACAAATGAAAGATGAACATAATTGCTATGTTATATTTGTATTGAAAAATACAAATAAAAAGATAATTCATTTTCTAAGTTATATTTGTGTTGAAAGTCACAAATAAAAAGATACTTCATTTGCTAAGTGTATATTTGTGTTAAGGGACAAAAATTAAAAAGACATTCATTATCCTATATGTATTTGTGTTAAGAATACAAATGAAAAGATGATTCATTTTTATGAGCTTATTTCTATGAAGTATTTGCATTGTAAAATGCAAATAAATAAATAATTCATATTCAAAGTTTTATTTGTGTTGGTGAACACAAATAAAAAGATGATTCTTTTACCGAGTTATATTTGTGTCGAAAAACACAAATAAAAATAACAATTCATTTCTATGTATATATTTATGCTGAAAAACACAAATAAAAGAATGGTTCATTTTCTATGTTATTATTTGTGATGAAAAACACAAATAAAAGAATGGTTTTCTTTTTCTCTAATAAAATGTAAACACTTATGTGTTTTTCTCAAATATTACTTTTAATTTACAAATACATTGTAAACAAAGTTTTGTTTTATTAATATGTTTTTAATATCAACAATAAATTTTAATATTTTATAACGATTCTAATTCTATAATATCCTATGTATAAGGTGACAGTAAAAAGATTTTTTTTACTGTAATTCACAAATTTATTCTTAATGTAAACAAATAAAAGTAAGATTTTATTTGTTAACCAATTTCTGTCGAAATGAAAATATGTTCTATTCGTTGTTCGTATTCTATTGTAAACAAACAAATAAAAATAATATTCTATTTGCCGTACAATTTCCATAGTAAAATCAACCAATAAAAAGAGTTTTTATTCGTCATTCCAATTTTATTGTAGTATCAACAAATAAAGGTATGCTTTATTTGTCGTTCAAATTTCATTGTAACATCAGCAAATAAAAATAAACTTTTATTTGTCATTCAAATTTCATTGCTCATAAAAATAATATAATAATTTAAAATAAGTTAGAGCAACTAGATTACGATTTAAATTTGAAATAAATATGATTTAGATCTAATTCTCTAACCACAAATAATTTCAACAATATATTAAATTCAACAGGAAAAAAATGTGAAGGACAAAAAGACCAAAAAAATTGCCCAAAAGTACAAGGGGTAAAAAACTTGCTCAAAAGGACAAGTTTTAGTGCAAAGTGGAAAAACATGGGACCCCCCGAATTCCACCATTTGCACTAAAACTTGTCCTTTTGGGCAAGTTTTTGGGCTCTTGTCCTTTTGGGCAAGTTTTTGGGTGAGTTTGTCCTTGTGGGAAAATCCCCTAAATTCAATGCAGATCTAATCTATCATGAACAAACAAACATAACACAAGCAACAATCAATAATATGTACAACACAAAACATTTCAGATTTGATTTAACATCACAATACAATTATTATTATCACGAGAAAATAAATAAAAATAATTTAAATAAATAAAATTAGAGTTCTCACATCGATATGCTGAAAATTCGACTGTCTCGGATTCAGCTCTAGTCTGCGCCATTGCGAAGATCTCGGAAAGATGAGTCCAACGCAACTTACGGTTCGTCAATCGGACCTCGTATGAAAGAGATATTGATTTTTAAAGATTGCATAAATTAAATATTAAATAAATAAAATAATATAAAAAAATACTTCTTCCTCGTTCACATGAATCAGCCTCACCCATTCATCGCCTCCAAACCTCCTGTGTGCGCTCCAATCCGAGGGTCTAGGACCCGATCAGACTCCGCCTCTCCGACGGCCTACGTGTGCCACACCCACGCCGAGAGTTGCACGCAACTCGGTGGTCTCTGGTGGGCCCCAGAACGTCGTGAACGGCGGCACTTTGTGCCTGAAATTCGCGAAATCCGCTCCACTAAAACACATCTTGTCCGTATAGATTTGAAGCTCCCGAAATTCTCTTCGATTTGATATGTAGTTTGCCAATTTTCGTCGAACGGATTGAGAGAAATTAGTGTTTTAATTTCGGATGCTTCTGGCCTTCGAAAGCCATAGGCGGCGGCTGAAAGAATTAGGGTTAGGGTTTGAATTTTCGGATTATTTTATTATTTTATTATTAAAAATGTGTTATAAAGGTGAAAATGCGGTCTGTCTCCGAATTGGGCTTGCTTACTATCGATCTTAACGTTTTGAGGCCTTCTGAACTCAATGGGATGGGTCTCGGGGTCCAATTCCGAAATCTGTAGAAATTTTATTTAAAATTCCATTAAAAATTAATTAATTAATTATTGACCGTACATATAAATATGCCTGGGCCACACACGACCTTAGAAAATTCTAAAAAAAACATTTTTAGCTTTTTTATGACGATACGAATCCAACAAAATTATTTCCGTCGAATTCTAAGACTGTTTGAAAAATGACTTTTTTTTTAAGGCATTTAAATTTAACTAAGTGAATATTAGGCTCACGTCCCTATTTTGAAACTTAATTAGGCTCACATCCGGTCATAAACTTATTGTAAATTAGGTCCCTGTTTTCAAAACTTATAAAATAATAATAAAAAAAATTCGTAAATTAGTAATAAAATATATTACGCATTATAAAAAAAATTCTCTTCAAAAAACAACAAAAATAATGTCAGAAAGAAGAAAACAGCAAAAAAACAGAAAAAACTGCAGTTAAATGCATAATATTATGCACCTTTTTGATTTTATTGCATGCATATATGCAATTATTGCAGTTCTTCCAGCGGATAGATTTAACATAATTTTTCAGTTCATTTTTATTTGCATCCAAATGTGCAAATTTCTCAAAAAAATGCACACATGTGTGCAACATTTTTATAGGATAAAAAGTAGGGACCTAATTTATAAAAAAAAAACAAAGTTTTGAAATTTTTTAAACCCGCCCCCTATTTTATTTTTTCCGCCTTTTTGTATTTTTTTTAAAAAAATGTGCGTACGTTCATAAAAAAAGAAAAAAAATTCTAAAATATGGAAATAATGTCAGGAATCTACGGAAATCGAAAAAAAATAGTTGCATACATTTATGCAATTATTACTGATAATTGCATATATGTATGCAACTTTTCTGTAAGCTATTTTCAGATTAAAATCTAAAAATAAACCTGCACAAATGTATGCAAGTATTTGAAATTTTTGCGCACATGTATGCATTTATTTGCATGAATAAAAATCAATAAAGATGTATGTAGTGAAAAATATGCACGGATGTATGCAGGAAAGTGATATATATGCATACTATTATGCATTTAACTGGAAATTTCGTTTTTTTTGGTTTTTTTGATTTTTGAGGCCTTCTTTGATGGTTTTTTGTTCTGAATTTTTTAGTGTTTACATGTTTTATTTAAATACGAATTTACGTGAACTTTTTATATTTTTTTATGACTTTTCAAAAAATAGGGACCTAATTTACAATAAGTTTATGACCGGGTTTTTTTTTTATATTTTGAAACTTAATAGGGACCTCTAAAAAACGCACCCTTTAACTAAAATAGTCAAAACACATTTTCTTTCGCCACGCTCACATATTAATTCGAAAAATTATGAAAATTGAAACCTAGCAATAATTTGACATTCCGGTTTCAACAAAAGTGGTTTCGTCGAAAACAGAGGTCGTTTGAAAAATGACTATTTTCAAGGCCAATATATTTAATATTAAAAATACATTTTTAAACAAATAAATTCCGAAACTCAAAACATATAAGTGTTTACTGTTTTTCAATGCAGAAACGTCATTCCGAACTCAATGGAAGTGGTTTCAAGTCGAAATTCCTTCATATGTGAAAAGTAGCCTTTTGGGCCATATATAATATGTATATATATATATATATTCTACAGCGACCTTTCTAAAAATTGAATTGGCCATAACTTTTGATTTCTGCTATGAAATTTCAATTTTTCAGATTCGTTAGAAAGATATGATTAAACAGATTTAAATATTTCTGGTTTCACTCAATTCTGATTTATATTGAATCCCGCACATTCGGTTAAAGTTTAAAATCAAATTTTAAAACTAACGCGCCATTTCTAACTCCATTTATATATAAATTTGAATTTATTCGTTTTAACTTTGATTAAAATGAATTCTAGCCATTATTATTAATATAAATTATATTATATCCTCAAAATTCATTAAAATTTTCTGAAATAAAATTTTTAAATTGGTTCAGAATTTGCGGGTTGTTATAAGTGACTCTTCAGTATGAGAACAAGAAAAGAGGCATGATAGGTATAAACTGAAAATAGGAAAGTATCATAAACTAAAATAAAGCAGTTTGAACCGAATATACTATCGCACCCCACACTATATCTCTGTACCTACTTGCATTGTCTCAACTGGCACCCCATGATCGGGGTGAAGTGATCCCCTTACTAAAGATCGGCTCCAACTCGCAAAATCATATGTTCCATATAGCCCCCAATGATTGTAGATACCTATGTTGGTCCCACCATGGGGTGTATCAAGTTCCATGGTGGTGGCCCGAAACAATCCTAGAATGCATAGGGTATACTATTGGTGCCCAGTGCCCTGTTTGTCTGCCCCGAAGTGTGTGCACGCCCGCACACCGTTAGAACCCACACTGCTGCACCAACCACCGTCGCTTTTGACCGCTTACAATCAGCCCAGTAATCGTGCCCCACCTTGCCTAGTTTCAGGGTACCATGATACCTGTAACACCCCACCTCCATTAATGTCACTCACAAAGGGAATGCCTTAACTTCAGTGGAGCGTTTTTGGTAAACAGACACAGAATATCATAAGACAAATATAAAAATTTTGCAGCGGAAAATAAGCAACTTTATTAAATCAACAAAATACTTTGTTACATAATACCATGAGTCATAAAACCATTAAAACACTTCTGTCTTACAACATCAGAGTACATAGGTATTTAAAAGAAAAACATCATTCCCCGTATTAAAGAGCAAGCCATATAAGAGACAGAGACTCGAGCCATACTTCAGAAGTAGCTCCTAGAAGACGATATCCAAATCCTGACTAAACCTGGGTGTTTCCTCCTGGAGAACCTTGGGGGGAGTGGAAGAAAAGAGGCGAAACAAACTAGGTTAGACATACGTATGGTGAGTCCAGTAACTTTTAGCCAGTAAATAAGTAAAGGTAAACATGACATGCATACAAAGTGGATAAGAGGATTCACGGTACAGATGACAGGTATGACAGGACAAATAAGGTAAGGTGTATGCATGCTTCACTACTAACTACTCTGCACTATTACTAGTCAAATCAAGATGGAATGATACCTTCCACTAATGATAACGATGGTGGTAGTTTCGTGTATTCCTAGCTGTTGTCATAGGTGCCGCCTGCTCCTATCTCAACTAGTCGTACCCACTACCCTCCTACTATAAATTGGTAGACTTAAGGCATACGTCCGGTTATACCCTAACCACTAACCTAATCGATCGGCTCCCTACTCTGTAGATACCCTGTGCTGGTCCCACAACTAGGGGGTATCACTTCCCTAAAGTGGCAACCTAAGGTGTGCACAGTTATACCTACTGGTGTCCCGGTCGTCTTGTCCCCCTCTGCCCGGCCCATGCACGCACATGTCCCCGGTCGGTTTGCGCCGCCCAAACCATCCGTCTCGTTTTGGATCTCTTACAATCAATCAGTAAGCATGCCCCTTCCCTGCCTAGTACGGAGTTCTTTACTTTGATACCCCTCCGGGTTACTGACTAAAATGGGTCCCACACAACATGATACAAGTTCTCCCCTATGTCTTGTATCCCCACTAGGTTTTCTATTGACTATGTATACCCTAAGGTGTCTTTAATTACATAGCCCTCAATTAGTTATGCGTACCTATAGGTGTCTTTAATACATAACCCATATTCTACCTATCGGTTATGCGTACTTATAGGTGTCTTTAATACATAACTCTATCTATTCCCATTAGTTATGCGTACCCCTAAGGGTGTCTTTAATACATAACTTTACTATTTTGCCCCGGTTATGTATACCATTAGGTGTCTTTTAATTACATAACCCTTTTTATCCGGTTAAGTTTGTGGGCCTATATGTATTAATATTACCCACCTAACCCTTCAGTTGTACTTAACCCTCCCACTGATTTGATCCTATTTATTTAATGGTTAAGTTTGTGGGCCTATATATATTAATATTACCCACCTACCCATTAGTTGTATTTAACCCACCCACAATCCAATTCGTTTTACTTAACCCTAACTTATGTCTATCATCATACAGTCCATATGTATTAAGTTAGGTTAAGTAGTCTTTAATCAGCATTAATTAATTATTGAGACACCTAATCGTATTTCACATGCAACCCAAGGCACCCACTTAATTCCACATCCCACCCAAGGCACCCACTTAACCCCACTACATATTTATCTGGTTAAGTGTTTCTTAATTCATTAAGACCGTAACCTTATAAAGACCTCTCACATTAGACTGGCATTTGTGGCAGCTGGATTTGCCGGGCAGGTCCGGGCAGTCTTACACCACAAAAGAGCCTAACCTCGTGTCTTTACAACTGTTACGTATTTAATTTATGCCTAAGACCTCTCACATTAGACTGGCATTTGTGGCAGCTGGATTTGCCGGGTGGGTCCGGGCAGTCTTACACCACAAAAGAGCCTAACCTCATGTCTTAGACGATTAATTACCCAAGATTAATTATTCCCCAATTTGAATTAATCTCCCTATTCAAATTACCAATCAATTCCAAATTGACTCAATTATGTCCATCTATTTATGGTATGTAAAATCATACCAATTTCATCACAAATTTATTTTATGCCATTTAAGGTATTCATGCCAATTGAATATTTAGACTTCAATTGCTTAAACATTCCTATTTTGATTAATTAAGTTAATTAATTAATCCTTTCCTTTTTATAGGTGTCAATACCTATCTTATTAACAATTTGAATTTCCTATCCATAAATGGTCATATTCAAATTATACCATTTTTACCCAATTTACCCATGTCATAATAGGTAATTATTTATATGTTTCCCTACTAGAATCATGTGTCCAATTTACATAATCACTATGCCTATTACAAATTCCCCTTTTTCCCCGTTTCTTAACTAGCGTAACCATTTGCGTTTTTGGCGTCACCGAGGCTACAAGGTAGCCTCCCCATAACAACAAAATAAAGGGAATGACAAGATGATTATTTTCAGTACAATTTTGGCATAAGCATGACAACTAGGGAAAATGACATGATAACTTTGCATATAATTATGATTCACTACATAATTAACAACTTTCATAGATTCTTGATAACGACTTGCATAGATTCATGATAGCAACTTGCATAGATTCATGAATTCATCACACAATAACTTAAATAATTTCATGGTCAACAATAGCAATAAACTTGCATAATTTCATGATCCACAACAACAATAAACTTGCATAACATATACCCAAATCATAGTCTACCACCATTCACTTTATCTATTTAAGCCTAAAAGTGACTAGAACTTACCGAAAAAAAGGGACTTGAGTTTTGGGATCTGAATTCTGTAACTGATTAGCGTTCCCTTGTTGTAGAAAATTTTGTTGTTGTAGTTTTAGGCTTGATTTGAATTGAATTGTTGTCTCTAATTTGCTTTCTTCCTCTCTAATTGGTGGTGGCTCTTCTGAGTTGCTAGGTGACGGCATGGAGGCCATGAGTCTAATCTAATTTTGATTTTAGGGTTTGAGTCTACATGTCTTTTTATAGAGTTTAGGATTAGTTTAGGTCATCCAATCAACCAAGAATTAATCCCAGGCAATCAGAGCAGTTAAGAAACCCTAACGAGTCAGCATCTACTCATCAACAGGTCATAAAACAAATCTGCTCGGGGGAGAGGGGGGCAGGTCAATCCCTAGGTCGACCCTATGGTCAACCTGGTCAGGGCAGGTCGACCCCCAGGGGACCCTATGGTCGACTTGGCCCTGGCGGGAATTTTCCCGCCTAGCCTGTTTGACTCTGAAATTTGAATTTTCGAAATCTGTTTAAATTTCTTTGAAACTTCCAATGGCCATAACTTCTTCATAAGAAATTCAATTCACGCAAACTCGGACTCTATCTCAACCAGAATTCCGAGAAGAACGCAACAGCGCGATCCGGTTCCCTTAATTCTCATGTCTGAGATGAGTTATTCTTCAATTTGTGAATATTAACATTAAAATTACGGGGTGTTACATTCTCCCCTCCTTAAAGGATTTTGTCCTCGAAATCTTCAAGTCAAGAAGAATGTGCATCCTACCATACAATCATCCATCTACTCAACCATCAAACACAGGCATCCATTGTTCTTAAAAGATTTCTAATGCTGTAGAACATATGCAAAAAGTGTGTGTATATGTTCCTTATCTAATGCAAAATCAGGCGGTCCACTGATTCAGTTGACCTCCTTAATGCGAATTGTGTCAGTGCTATGAGTCCAACATGTATGCGAAAGAATCCTATCGATACATATTATTTTCACATATGTGCTCAACCATTCATCCAAATGCAGCATCCATATGATAACACAACCATTGTTCATCCATTAACCTAAATATGCACACACATTTATATGCAATGTGAAAGTGATTTGAGCCGATCTAGTGCCTAACGTGTGTGCAAATGCATCCACGAGCAACCACTAGCAAACACTTGCATCTACTTGCAACCATCAAACATAATATGTCCCAAGCACATGTTTACATCCATGGATTTCCTATCTAAAGGTCGAAGATACGGTCGATGGGATATAAACAAATGTTATAACTAAAACAAAAGCTCTATTCCTATTTGACAGCGGTTAAGAGAATAATTCCCTAAGTCTCAGCCCCGAAGACCGAAATCAACATAAGACTGACACCCAAAGAATTACCCCCATTAAACAATGTCAAAACTAGAGATCTACTTCATGCTTCGAGTAGAAACCCCTATCCCTCAGAAATTTTCAGATACTTACAGACCAGTGGTACAGATCAGATTACGGAATGATTCTCAGAAAGCTAAGCATAACAGACCCTTGCGTGTCACAAGAAAATTTGGATGTCTTCCTATGACAAGTTATAAACTTAACGACCCTCCTCTCAATATCTAGAACGACCCTCTACATAGAAAGTTGGTCCATTTAGAACTAACCCATAGCCCACAAACTTGAGCACACAAATGTCACATTCAAAATTTTGAAGCCTAACTCAGATAATTTCAATCCCTTGCAAATCACCAATAAATGAGCCTAACCACCAAAGGGGTTTGAAACAACTACGGGATCAGAAACAAGACTAGTATTAAAGTGCAGAGTCTCAATTACAGAAAAAAGAGTCTTATCTTCATAACCAGATAAGGAAATTATACCTTCTACATAAATTTTCCTATCCCTATCCTATCCATCAATCGCGAGAGCATTCGCCTATCCTATCAAAGGAAGAGATTTTAGACAAAGGACCGAAGGATACTACATATGGCTTTTCGGGGAATGTTTTTCAAAATAGGCTTTCCTTTTTAAAAATACTTTCTTGTAAAACCTTTTTGAAAAATATTATCAAAACTTTTATCTAATCTGGTAACCTTCTGCTCTGATACCAAGTGTAACACCCCACCTCCATTAAGGTCACTCACAAAGGGAATGCCTTAACTTCAGTGGAGCGGTTTTGGTAAACAGACACAGAATATAACAAAACAGATATAAAAATTTTGCAGCGGAAAATAAACAACTTTATTAAATCAACAAAATACTTTTTACATAATACCATGAGTCATAAAACCATTAAAACACTTCTGTCTTACATCATTAGAGTACATAGGTATTTAAAAGAAAAACACCATTCCGCATATTAAAGAGCAAGCCATATAAGAGATAGAGACTCGAGCCATACTTCAGAAGTAGCTCCTAGAAGACGATATCCAAATCCTGACTAAACTTCGGTGTTTCCTCCCTGAGAACCTGGGGGAAACGGAAGAAAAGAGGCGAAACAAACTAGGTCAGACATACGTCTGGTGAGTCCGGTAATTTTTAGCCAGTAAATAAGTAAAGGTAAACATGACAGGCATACAAAGTGGATAAGAGGATTCATTGTACAGATGACAGGTATGACAGGACAAATAAGGTAAGGTGTATGCATGCTTCACTACTAACTACTCTGCACTATTACTAGTCAAATCATGATGGAATGATCCCTTCCGCTAATGATAACGATGGTAGTAGTTTCGTGTATTCCTAGCTGCTGTCATAGGTGCCGCCTGCTCCTATCTCAACAAGTCGTACCCACTACCCTCCTACTATAAATTGGTAGACTTAGGGCATACGTCTGGGTATACCTTAACCACTACCCTAATCGATCGGATCTCTACTCTGTAGATACCCTGTGTTGGTCCCACAACTAGGGGGTATCACTTCCCTAAAGTGGCAACCTAAGGTGTGCACAGTTATACCTACTGGTGTCACGGTCGTCTAGTCCCCCTCTGCCCGGCCCATGCACGCACATGGCCCCGGTCGGTTTGCGCCGCCCACACCATCTGTCTCGTTTTGTATATCTTACAATCAATCAGTAAGCGTGCCCCTTCCTTGTAACACCCACCTCCGCCAGGGTGGCTCATGCAAGCACTCTGACTTTGGAGGGGCGTTTGAATCGGATAAACATGCATAATGATATATCAAGGCAGAACAAGAACATATGTATATATGTAAACAGAGTAAATAACATAGATAAAACAGCGGAAGATTTCAAACCATTTCAAAACAAGTCTGGTACAACATAATGTTAACTTCCCAAATAAACAAGTCTAGATAAAAACAACTTCAACTGAAAAACTGAAATACATAAGTACTATCCCCAAAATAAGTGATAACCATAGCTAGCTTCATGTCAAGACCGTACATGAGCTAAAATCCCACAAGCAAGCGATCAGAAATCCAAGCTAAGCTCCACTATTCCCACCCTGAGAACCTGGGGGGTGGGGGGAAAACGGAAGAAAAGAGGCGAAAGAAAAACAGGTCAGTCAAAAAGACTGAGTAAGCCCTACTACAATCAATGTAAACTGATAAAGTTAACTGGCATGAGAAGCAGGGATGAACATAAGGATAACAACATACTAGCATGATGATTAACTAATAAGGTAGATAAAGGTGTCATCGCATAATCAGGTTTAAGGTTTTTCACCACAGGTGTACCAGCATTCTAACATGTCATGTATAAACAAGAATTTATCCCTTGGCCTAAACTTGGCCCAGTATCAGGTGTTTGACTTAAAAATCAAGATCCAACTTCTTGGTACCAATTCTAGTATAACAGGATTAGGTGTTACCCCAATGTTTACATCGAAACAGGACGGAACAGAATGGTCCATACAGAGATAGAGTTTGGGAAAAATGGGCTTTTACCATCCTAACAGAACGGTACCACGCAGAAACAGACGGGTGTTACCACCCAACAAAACAGACGGTACCAACAGAATCAGACAGAGCTAAGTGTGCCCTAAATCCTACCCAAGCGATCGGCTCCCTAATACATAAACACCCTGTGTCGGCCTCACGATAGGGTGTATCACTCCCTAAAGTGGTAACCAATTGGCACAGGCATATTTACAGATGTCACGGCGTCTTACATCCTCAGAGGCAGACCGGGATCCATGCACGCACATGACCCGGTTGGAACGCACCATCAACACCCATCGCCATTATCAGAATGAACCGCTTATAATTAGTTTAGTAAGCGTGCCTGGACCCTACCTACAGTTGGGTCAAAGTTTTGATACCAGAAAGGGTTACTGACTAATATGGGTCCCAAACAACAAATGACACAAGTATTCCCCCTTGTGTCCCCAGACTGTCAGATTCAGATTAACTTATTAACAGAGTTCAGACGTACAAAGTTCAGACGAATCAGTTTTCAGACTAACGGATCAGATAACAGATTTACAAACTTGCCTAACTTGGTGAGGGTCCTACAGATCCGCAAAACAGGTTCGTTTAATTTATTAATCAAGTTAGTTTATCCAGACTAGGTATCAAATCGGTTCTCAGCCTTATCAAATTACTGAGTTGGATTGGTTAAGTATAGTTCAACTTAACCCTGTTAAATTACCGAGTTCAGATTGGTTAAGTGTAGGTTAACTTAACCCCAACCACTAGTCGTATTTTACGGTTAAGTGTCATTAAGAAATCAAGCCCGGTTTCACTTAACCTACCCATTCATGTCAAATTGGTTAAGTGTCATACATCAAATTTTCTTAACCTTATCATGTAGCATTAATTAATTTAATGCACCTTAACCTCTCACATTAGACCTTCTTGTGGTTACTAGTTAAGCCGGGCGGGTCCGGGTAGCTTTACACCACAACCTAGTCTAACCTCGGGTTCAAGCACAACTTGACCAACTTCTCACATTGGGTCCTATTGTTTGTAGCCACTAGTTAAGCCGGTTGGTTCCGGGTAGATTTATGCTACAAACTCAACCCAACCTCGAGTTGGTCACACTTATATTTTCTAAGTGTCATGTCCATTTTGTTTCCAAAACATGTTACAAGTTTTCAAGAATTTTGGGTAGACCTAACTTAATAGGTAAATTCCCAATGGGTAGACCTAACTTAATAGGTAAATTCCCAATCTTATGTTTTTATGTCTTTTAAGTTTACCCAACCCCAAACGCAATCCCATCGCTTACATATCGCAATAGCGCATAAAGAATAGAAAGAGGGAACTTGGCATAATCATGACATAAAGGTGTTGAAGCCACAAGTTTAACATGGTGGCATATGAAATGTACATATGTTCATATACTTGCATATTACATTTTTAGGCCTCAAAAGCATGCATAAAACCAAACTTAGCATATTGGTGATACATGGTGATAAATGACATGTAGAAATGGCCATAAGTTCGCATTTAGCCTCACATGCAAGTTATCATAAGAGATATGATAACTTACATGTTGCCAAAATGCAACCTTTAGCATAAAGCTTGAAGCTTTAAGCTCATAAACCCAAGATAAGCTTGCATAACATGATAACATGAACAAAATGATCAACCCAAACTTGCATAACATAACTTGCATATCATATGACAAACTTGCATATCAAACTTGCATAACATAACATGATAAACTTGCGTATCATAACATGGCAAACTTGCATAGCATAACATATCAAACTTGCATAACATGACATGGTAAACTTGCATATCATGGCAAACTTGCATATCATAATGATCAACCAAACTTGCATCATTCATTTAACTTTAGAGTTTAAATATGAAAGTAGAAAAGGGCTTACAATGCTTATGAAGACACAAAAATATGACAAAGCCCTTATGCAATCAAATAGACCCCAAAATGCAAGCTCTAATAGAAAAACCCTTGAGCCAAAATGATCAAAACCCTTGCTTTATGATGTAAATATGGAAACTTGACTTGAATGCAAGCTAATGATGCTCATACAAGCTTGAAAACACTTGTATGCATTGAAAATCTCTCATAGAAATAACTTAGGAATTTTATGAAGAGAGTGGAGGCCATGAGAGGAATGATTTTGCCATAGTTTAGTTACTTGAATGAATAATGATGATTTAGGGTTAGGTTAGGGGCTTATTTATAGGATTAGGATGTGTTTTAGACCCTTAGATTAACCCTAGGTTAGATTAGGACCATCAGATCTCGGAAGCTTCCAGAAAATAGCCCCAAAACACAGCCCAACCCAAAAATGGTGCATCAGGCCAAACTGGCCGAGCACCCCCTGTCGACACCCAAGTCGACAGGGCTGTCGACTTGGTCCTAGCCAAGTCGACTGCCCAGTCGACAGGCCTGTCGACTGGGGTAGCTAGGCGGGAATTTTCCCACCTGCGCCCAATGGCCCCAATTTCGAAATTGAACCTGAATTTTAAATCTGTTTTGAACTTTGAATTTTCAGAAAACTTCTTCGGTCCTTAACCGGGTCATACGGACTCCGATTTTCGAAAACTCGGACTCTATTTCGCGTATTTTTCCGAGACGAACGCAATGGCATAGCCCGTTTCCCTTGATTCAGATTTATAAATTAAATTCTGCCTCGATTTACGATATAACAGGTTATCAAAAATACGGGTTGTTACATTCTCCCCTCCTTAAAGGATTTCATCCTCGAAATCTTCAAGTTAGGAAGAACGCATCCTACCATCCATCATCCATCTACTCAAATCATTATTCATGAGCAATCATTGTCCTTAAAGATTCTAATGCGGTATGAACATATGCAAAAGGTGTGTGTATATGTTCTTATCTAATGCAAAGATCATCAATGCAAAGTATGTTAGTGAAATGAATCCATTATGTATGCAAATAGTCCTAATCATATAATACTATATGTGTGCACAAACATTCGTCCATATGCAACATCCATGTGCTGAATTAACCATCTTGCAACCATAAGAATTGATAATGTACACACGTCCATATGCAATATGAGAGTGTATTTCAAGCCGATCTAGTGCCTAGTGTGTGTTTATGCATCCACGAGCAACCACTAGCAACCACTTGCATCCACTTGCAACCATCAAACATAACATGTCTCAAACACATGTTTACATCCATAGGATTCCTATCTCAACAAGATACAGTCGAGTGATGGAAGCGAGTACAGATAAAACAAAAACTTGGTACATATACTTACAGACTACTAGTACAGATCAGATTTCCCCAAATGATTCTTAGGAAACTAAGCATGGTAGAAACCCAGAATGTGTTCGTCATAGTCACCCTCATGCCCAACACAGATACTCTCAAACCCCAATTTATCACAAACAGATGAGTTATAACTTTCAGGGAGTTTGAGACTATTACCAGATCTGAAGCAAGACTAGCATTAAAGTACCGAGTTTCCATTACAGAATCAAAATACCAGAAAAAGAGTTTCAAACTGAAAATTAGACAAAGAAAATTAAACATCCTACAGACAAATTATTCTAGCCCTAATCTATTCACTCGCCATGCGAGTATTCACCGTTCCTTCCGATGTAGTCCCTTTCTTCTTCGGGCAGTCCCTAGTGAAGTGTCCCATCTCTCCACAGTTAAAGCAAGTGCCCTTCCTCTTTCTGCAATCCTTGTTTAGATGAGTTGAGCTTCCACAAGTAAAGCACTTCTTTTCCTTCTTATCTTTAGACTTCTCCTCCTTCTTTTGCATTTCCTTTTTGGGCCCCGTTTTCTTGTTTTGAGACTCATTCACCTTGACCTCCTTCTTTGCACTCTTGTTCTCTTCATTGAGTAGGGCCATATCTACCAAACTCTCAAACGTGGCACCCATGGGCACATGAGACATAGCTAACTCCTGTAACGGCTCATTCAATCCTCTAGCAAAACGAAGAGCCTTCTTCTGAGTAGTACTCACCATATCCAAGCCAAAACAAGCTAACTGATTGAACTTGTTCACATATTCTTTGACAGACATGTCTCCTTGCTTCAAAGCAATAAACCTCTCCATTTGCTAATTCTCTTCAGCAGAAGACAGAAACTTAAGCCCGAATCTTATCCTGAAATCGGCCCAAGTCTCAACAGGCCTAGTACCATTGGTGACTTCCCACCAATAAGCGGCTTCATCCTTCATAAGCCAAACCGCCAACAGGTTCTTCCTCTGATCGTCTAACCCAAAGATAGCAAATGAATCCTCGGTCTCTTTCAACCAATTCCTGGCCTCTACAAAAGTCTCGGTACCTAGAAAGTCCTTGCCACCCATTGCTTTGAAGTCCTTGCAAATCTTCGTGAACTCTACTGGAGGATGCTGAGGGGGAGGAGGAGGAGGAACCACAGCGACAAGAGGAGGAGGAACATTAACCACCGGAGGAGGAGTAACATTTGCGGGGCCGGCTTCGGTCGCCCTAGCCTCCATAAGTCTCCTATACCAAACAGGAACTTGCACTCCCTCTGGGATAACAAAGTTATCGGCCATACTGAAAACGAAGAAAAAGACAGATTCAGAATGGAGAAAAACGAAGGAATTTTGCTAATGGCTTTTTGGGGAATAGCCTTTAAAATAAACTAGACTTTTCTTTGGAAAATACTTTATACTTGGTCTTGAAAATAGTTTTCCAAAAAGTTTTTAAAAACCTTTTTGTTCCTTCTCGTAAACCATATGCTCTGATACCAAATGTAACACCCCACCTCCGCCAGGGTGGCTCTTGCAAGCACTCTGACTTTAGAGGGGCGTTTGAATCGGATAACCATGCATAATGATATATCAAGGCAGAACAAGAACATATGTATATATGTAAACAGAGTAAATAACATAGATAAAACAGCGGAAGATTTCAAACCATTTCAAAACAAGTCCGGTACAACATAATGTTAACTTCCCAAATAAACAAGTCTAGATAAAAACAACTTCAACTGAAAAACTGAAATACATAAGTATTATCCCCAAAATAAGTGATAACCATAGCTAGCTTCATGTCAAGACCGTACATGAGCTAAAATCCCACAAGCAAGTGATCAGAAATCCAAGCTAAGCTCCACTATTCCCACCCTGAGAACCTGGGGGGGGGGGGAGGGGGAAACGGAAGAAAAGAGGCGAAAGAAAAACAGGTCAGTCAAAAAGACTGAGTAAGCCCTACTACAATCAATGTAAACTGATAAAGTTAACTGGCATGAGAAGCAGGGATGAACATAAGGATAACAACATACTAGCATGATGATTAACTAACAAGGTAGATAAAGGTGTCATCGCATAATCAGGTTTAAGGTTTTTCACCACAGGTGTACCAGCATTCTAACATGTCATGTATAAACAAGAATTTATCCCTTGGCCTAAACTTGGCCCAGTATCAGGTGTTTGACTTAAAAATCAAGATCCAACTTCTTGGTACCAATTCTAGTATAACAGGATTAGGTGTTACCCCAATGTTTACATCGAAACAGGACGGAACAGAATGGTCCATACAGAGATAGAGTTTGGGAAAAATGGGCTTTTACCATCCTAACAGAACGGTACCACGCAGAAACAGACGGGTGTTACCACCCAACAAAACAGACGGTACCAACAGAATCAGACAGAGCTAAGTGTGCCCTAAATCCTATCCAAGCGATCGGCTCCCTAATACATAAACACCCTGTGTCGACCCCACGATAGGGTGTATCACTCCCTAAAGTGGTAACCAATTGGCACAGGCATATTTACAGATGTCACGGCGTCTTACATCCTCAGAGGCAGACCGGGATCCATGCACGCACATGACCCGGTTGGAACGCACCATCAACACCCATCGCCATTATCAGAATGAACCACTTATAATTAGTTCAGTAAGCGTGCCCGGACCCTACCTACAGTTGGGTCAAAGTTTTGATACCAGAAAGGGTTACTGACTAATATGGGTCCCAAACAACAAATGACACAAGTATTCCCCCTTGTGTCCCCAGACTATCAGATTCAGATTAACTTATTAACAGAGTTCAAACGTACAAAGTTCAGACGAATCAGTTTTCAGACTAACGGATCAGATAACAGATTTACAAACTTGCCTAACTTGGTGAGGGTCCTACAGATCCGCAAAACAGGTTCGTTTAATTTATAAATCAAGTTAGTTTATCCAGACCAGGTATCAAATCGGTTCTCAGCCTTATCAAATTACTGAGTTGGATTGGTTAAGTATAGTTCAACTTAACCCTGTTAAATTACCGAGTTAAGATTGGGTAAGTGTAGGTTAACTTAACCCCAACCACTAGTCATATTTTACGGTTAAGTGTCATTAAGAAATCAAGCCCGGTTTCACTTAACCTACCCATTCATGTCAAATTGGTTAAGTGTCATACATCAAATTTTCTTAACCTTATCATGTAGCATTAATAAATTTAATGCACCTTAACCTCTCACATTAGACCTTCTTGTGGTTACTAGTTAAGCTGGGCGGGTCCGGGTAGCTTTACACCACAACCTAGTCTAACCTCAGGTTCAAGCACAACTTGACCAACTTCTCACATTGGGTCCTATTGTTTGTAGCCACTAGTTAAGCCGGTTGGTTCCGGGTAGATTTATGCTACAAACTCAACCCAACCTCGAGTTGGTCACACTTATATTTTCTAAGTGTCATGTCCATTTTGTTTCCAAAACATGTTACAAGTTTTCAAGAATTTTGGGTAGACCTAACTTAATAGGTAAATTCCCAATGGGTAGACCTAACTTAATATGTAAATTCCCAATCTTATGTTTTTATGTCTTTTAAGTTTACCCAACCCCAAACGCAATCCCATCGCTTACATATCGCAATAGCGCATAAAGGATAGAAAGAGGGAACTTGGCATAATCATGACATAAAGGTGTTGAAGCCACAAGTTTAACATGGTGGCATATGAAATGTACATATGTTCATATACTTGCATATTACATTTTTAGGCCTCAAAAGCATGCATAAAACCAAACTTAGCATATTGGTGATACATGGTGATAAATGACATGTAGAAATGGCCATAAGTTCGCATTTAGCCTCACATGCAAGTTATCATAAGAGATATGATAACTTACATGTTGCCAAAATGCAACCTTTAGCATAAAGCTTGAAGCTTTAAGCTCATAAACCCAAGATAAGCTTGCATAACATGATAACATGAACAAAATGATCAACCCAAACTTGCATAACATAACTTGCATATCATATGACAAACTTGCATATCAAGCTTGCATAACATAACATGATAAACTTGCATATCATAACATGGCAAACTTGCATAGCATAACATATCAAACTTGCATAACATGACATGGTAAACTTGCATATCATGGCAAACTTGCATATCATAATGATCAACCAAACTTGCATCATTCATTTAACTTTAGAGTTTAAATATGAAAGTAGAAAAGGGCTTACAATGCTTATGAAGACACAAAAATATGACAAAGCCCTTATGCAATCAAATAGACCCCAAAATGCAAGCTCTAATAGAAAAACCCTTGAGCCAAAATGATCAAAACCCTTGCTTTATGATGTAAATATGGAAACTTGACTTGAATGCAAGCTAATGATGCTCATACAAGCTTGAAAACACTTGTATGCATTGAAAATCTCTCATAGAAATAACTTAGGAATTTTATGAAGAGAGTGGAGGCCATGAGAGGAATGATTTTGCCATAGTTTAGTTACTTGAATGAATAATGATGATTTAGGGTTAGGTTAGGGGCTTATTTATAGGATTAGGATGTGTTTTAGACCCTTAGACAAACCCTAGGTTAGATTAGGACCATCAGATCTCGGAAGCTTCCAGAAAACAGCCCCAAAACACAGCCCAACCCAAAAATGGTGCATCAGGCCAAACTGGCCGAGCACCCCCTGTCGACACCCAAGTCGACAGGGCTGTCGACTTGGTCCTAGCCAAGTCGACTGCCCAGTCGACGGGCCTGTCGACTGGGGTAGCTAGGCGGGAATTTTCCCACCTGCGCCCAATGGCCCCAATTTCGAAATTGAACCTGAATTTTAAATCTGTTTTGAACTTTGAATTTTCAGAAAACTTCTTCGGGCCTTAACCGTGTCATACGGACTCCGATTTTCGAAAACTCGGACTCTATTTCGCGTATTTTTCCGAGACGAACGCAACGGCATAGCCCGTTTCCCTTGATTCAGATTTATAAATTAAATTCTGCCTCGATTTACGATATAACAGGTTATCAAAAATACGGGTTGTTACATTCCTCGCCTAGTACGGAGTTCATTACTTTGATACCCCTCCGGGTTACTGACTGAAATGGGTCCTACACAACATGATACAAGTTCTACCCTATGTCTTGTATCCCCAATAGGTTTTCTACTGACTATGTATACCCTAAGGCGTCTTTAATTACATAGCCCTCAATCAGTTATGCGTACCTATAGGTGTCTTTAATACATAACCCCTATTCTACCTATCGGTTATGCGTACCTATAGGTGTCTTTAATACAAAACTCTATCTATTCCCATTAGTTATGCGTACCCCTAAGGGTGTCTTTAATACATAACTTTACTATTCTGCCTCGGTTATGTATACCATTAGGTGTCTTTAATTACATAACCCTTTTTATCCGGTTAAGTTTGTGGTCCTATATATACTAATATTACCCACCTACCCCTTCAGTTTTACTTAACCCTCCCACAAATTTGATCCTATTTATTTAATGGTTAAGTTTATGGGCCTATATATATTAATATTACCCACCTACCCATCTGTTGTACTTAACCCACCCACAATCCAATTCGTTTTACTTAACCATAACCCATGTCTATCATCATACAGTCCATATGTATTAAGTTAGATTAAGTAGTCTTTAATCAGCATTAATTAATTATTGAGACACCTAATCGTATTTCACATGCCACCCAAGGCACCCACTTAATCCCACTACATGTTTGTCTGGTTAAGTGTTTCTTAATTCATTAAGACCGTAACCTTATAAAGACCTCTCACATTAGACTGGCATTTGTGGCAGCTGGATTTGCCGAGCGAGTCCGGGCAGTCTTACACCAAAAATGGGCCTAACCTCGTGTCTTTACAACTGTTACGTATTTAATTTATGCCTAAGACCTCTCACATTAGACTGGCATTTGTGGCAGCTGGATTTGCCGGGCGGGTCCGGGCAGTCTTACACCACAAAAGAGCCTAACCTCGTGTCTTAGACGATTATTTACACAAGATTAATTATTCCCCAATTTGAATTAATCTCCCTATTCAAATTATCAATCAATTCCAAATTTAACTATGGCCATAATAGACACAATTATGTCCATCTATTTATGGTATGTAAAACCATACCAATTTCATCCCAAATTTATTTTATGCCATTTAAGGTATTCATGCCAATTAAATATTTAGACTTCAATTGCTTAAACATTCGTCTTTTGATTAATTAAGTTGATTAATTAATCCTTTCCTTTTTATAAGTGTCAATACCTATCTTATTAACAATTTGAATTTCCTATCCATAAATGGTCATATTCAAATTATACCATTTTTACTCAATTTTACCCATGTCATAATAGATAATTATTTATATGTTTCCCTACTAGAACCATGTGTCCAATTTACATAATCACTATGCCTATTAAAAATTCCCCTTTTTCCACCTTTCTTAACTAGCGTAACCGTTTGCGTTTTTGGCGTCATCGAGGCTACAAGGTAGCCTCACCATAACAACAAAATAAAGGGAATGACAAGACGATTGTTTTCAGTACAATTTTGGCATAAGCATGACAACTAGGGAAAATGACATGATAACTTTGCATATAATTATGATTCACTACATAATTAACAACTTGCATAGATTCATGATAATGACTTGCATAGATTCATGATAGAGACTTGCATAGATTCATGAATTCATCACACAATAACTTACATAATTTCATTATCAACAATAACAATAAACTTGCATAATTTCATGATCCACAACAACAATAAACTTGCATAACATATACCCAAATTATAGTCTACCACCATTCACTTTTATCTATTTAAACCTAAAAGTGACTAGAACTCATCGAAAAAAGGGAACTTGAGTTCTGGGATCTAAATTCTGTAATTGACTAGCGTTCCCTTGTTGTAGACAATTTCGTTGTTGTAGTTTTAGGCTTCATTTGAATTGAATTGGTGTCTTTAATTTGCTTTCTTCCTCTCTAATTGGTGGCGGCTATTCTGAGTTGCTAGGTGACGGCAGGGAGGCCATGAGTCTAATTTTATTTTGATTTTAGGGTTTGAGTCTACATGTCTTTTTATAGAGTTTAGGATTAGTTTAGACCGTCCGATCAACCCAAAATTAATCCCAGCCAATCAGAGCAGTTCAGAAACCCTAATGAGTCAGCATCTACTCATCAACAGGTCATAAAACAAATCCGCCCGGAGAGGGGGGGGGGGGGGGTAGGTCGACCCCCAGGTCGACCTGGCCCTGGCGGGAATTTTCCCGCCTAGCCTGTTTGACTCTGAAATTTGAATTTTCGAAATCTGTTTAAATTTTTCTGAAACTTCCGATGGTCATAACTTCTTCATACAAAGTCCAATCCACGCAAACTCGGACTCTATCTCAACTAGAATTCCGAGACGAACGCAACGGCACGACCTGTTTTCCTTACATCTCATGTCTGAGATTAGTTATTCTTTAATTTTTGAATATTAACATTAAAATTACGGGGTGTTACAATACCTGATTGGGTTACTGCTGAAATGTCTCCCCGTTACTAGGGTTTTCTAGTCAAACATGTTAAGTGGTTAAGTGTCTATATTTACCTAACCCCACCCATCAGTTTAATTAACATGTTGAGTTGGTTAAGTGTTTTAGTTAACTTAACCCTACCATTCTGACTGGTCTGTCCTTAGCTTTTTAAAGCACCGACCACTCACATCCGTCTCAAGAGAAGCCAATCAGAAAGTGACAAATCAGCCCTAGTGACACAGCCAAGCCCCAGAAACCAAGCCAGGACCAGACCAAGCAGGTCGACCTGTAGGTCGCCCCCCAGGTCGACTACATAGTCGACCTGGGTACCCAGGTCGACTCCCAGGTCGACCCTCTGGTCGACCTGGGTCCTGGGCGGGAAAATTCCCACCAGCCCAGTTCTGGTCCAGTTTTGAATTTTTAACATGTTTTCAGGCTGTTTGGATTTTAAATTGAATTCTGAAACTTTCGGAGGTCATAACTCCTTTATACGGAGTCCGATTTACGCAAACTCGGACTCTATCTCAAGCAGAATTCCGAGACGAACGCAATGGCATAACCTATTTTCCTTAACTCCTTTATTTAAAATTAATTATACTTTAATTTATTAATATACCGTTAATAGAAAATTCGGGGTGTTACATTCTCCCCTCCTTAAAGGATTTCGTCCCCGAAATTTTCAAGTCTAGAAGAACGTATATCCTAACATCCAATTGTCCATCTACTCTACCAACAAACACTGACATCCATTGTCCTTAAAAGACTTCTAATGCTTCATGATCATATGCATAGTGTGTGTATATGTCCTTATCTAACGCAAAAATTAGGCGGTTTACTGATTCAGTTGACCTCCGTAATGTGAATCATGTAAGTGTCATGAATCCATTATGTATGCAAATTTTCCCTACTCATAATTCTACATGAGTGCGCAATCATTCATACAAATGCGACATCCATATGAAAACATATCAAGTTTCAACCACATACAAATATGAATACATATATGCATATGCAATATGAAGTGATTGAGTCGATCTAAAACCTAGGTTGTGTGTGTATATCCATCCACGAGCAACCACTTGCAACCACTTGCAGCCATCAATCATAACATGTTTCAATTCCATGTTTACATCCAAAGGGTTTTCTACCTAAGGATAAAGGATAATATCAAGGAGATATACCTAAAAAGATAGATACAAGTACAACTTAAGGAAAAGAGAGATCAAAGATGTACCCTCAAAAAGAAAAGGGTAGGCCGCGCGTATTCTGTTCTCAGTTTCCCAAGTCGCGTCTTCCTCGGCGTCGCTCCACTGAACTTTGACAATCTTTACTTCGCGGTTGCGTAGCTTTTTCACTTCAGTTCCTAGGATGCGGGTTGGAACTCTCCTCACAGTTGCTTCACGTTCCACTTCGGCTTCTTTTAGAATGCTTGGCTCCACCACTTCCGCAGATTCATGTAAACATTTTCAGAGATAAGAAACGTGAAAGACATTGTGAATTCCAGCCAACCTTTCAGGAAGCTCTACTATATAAGCCCTAATCTTCTCGATGATAGGGAACGGTCCTACAATTCTTGGTGCTAGCTTTCCCGCGGATCCAAAGTGAACGACGTTCCTTAAGGGAGATACCTTAAGGAAAACCCTGTCCATAACCTCAAACTCAAGGTCGGTCCTTCTTTTGTCTGCGTAAGACTTATGTCTATCTTGGGCAGTCTTCATTCTCCTTCGTATCAAGTCCACTTTTTCTAAAGTCTCTCTAATCATGTCTGGCCCAAGTATAAGCTTGTCTGTAGACTCCCACCAATAAGTTGGTGATCGGCACGGTCTTCCATACAAAGCTTCGAAGGGCGTCATGCTGATGGTGGCTTGGTAGCTGTTGTTGTAGGAGAATTCCACTAAAGGAAGATGATCCTCCCATGTTCCTCCAAAGTCAAAACGCACAGTCTCAGAATATTTTCTAATACTCTGTTCACCCTTTCCGTCTGACCATCAGTTTGGGGGTGATAGGCCGTGCTCAAGCATAACTATGTACCTACAACTTCTTGCAGACTCCGCCAAAATTCGCTTGTAAAGATAGGATCTCGGTCACTCACTAAGCTAGAGGGTATTCCATGGAGTCGAACTATTTCCTTGAGATAAAGAGAAGCTAGAGACGAGGCAGTCCTTCTACTCTTGATAGGTATAAAGTGGGCGCTTTTTGTGAGCCTGTCTGCTATTATCCAAATGCTAGTATTTCCCCTTCTTGACCTAGGCAACCCATCAATGAAGTCCATTGAAATGCTATCCCACTTCCATTGCGGGACTTCTAGAGGATGAAGCAGTCCTCCAGGCTTCTTTTGTTCCGCCTTGACCTGTTGGCATATCACGCACTTAGAAATGAAATCTGCCACATCCTTTTTCATGCCGCTCCAAAAGAAAACTCTCTTTACGTCCTTGTACATCTTGTCTCCACCTGGGTGTATTGTCATCTTGGAATGATGTGCTTCCGCTAGAACCATCTTTACTAAATCCCTTGCTTGTGGGACGCATAGTCTTCCATCCTGCCTTAGCCAACCCTTATCATCAATGGAGTACCTATTGAGGTGACTGGAAGTTTCGCCCCTAATTAGTTTATCAATCACATCCACAAGCTGAGGGTCTTCACATTGTACGACCCTTATTGAGTCTAAAAGAGTGGGTCGTACTTCTAGTGATGCCAACAAACCAGGTACAAAATCAGAGGAGGGCCTAAAGTCAAAACTGGCTATATACTCCAAGCTTTGCCTTTCTACAAAGAGAAGGCTTAAGGTTAGGTTCTTTCTACTCAAGGCGTCTGCTACTACGTTTCCCTTGCCAGGAGTATAAGAAATCTCAAAATCATACGAGGCAAGGAACTCCATCCACCTTTGCTGCCTCAAGTTAAGATCTTTCTGTGAGAAAAGATACTTCAACGATTGATGGTCAGTATACTATTCGAACTTCTCACCTAGGAGATAATGGCGCCAAGACTTAAGCACAAAGACGATGGCGGCCAACTCAAGATCGTGGGTTAGGCATTTCTTTTCATGAACTTTCAATTGTCTTCCACCATAAGCTACTACCTTCCCTTCTTGCATCAGAACAGCGCCTAGTCCCGTACCACAAGCATCTGTGTATACTGTAAACATCTTGCTTCAATCAGGCAAAGTCGGAACTGGGGCTGTTGTAAGAGCCCTTTTTAAGCGTTGGAAAGCAATATCACAATCAGCATCCCAAGCGAACGCTAGATTCTTCTTTGTTAGCCTTGTGAGTGGAGCTGGGATTTTCGCGAAATCTCTAATGAACTTTCGGTAAGAACTGGCTAGCCCAAGAAAGCTTTGGACTTCAGTTGCATTTCTTGGTGTCTTCCAATCTTGCACTGCCACCACTTTCACGGGGTCCACAGCTAACCCCTCTTTGGACACTACATGTCCAAGAAACCTTACCTCTTCTCTCCAGAAATGGCACTTGGAGAATTTTGCTTTTAGCTAATGTGCACAGAGAGTACCCATGATTTCCTTCAGATGCTGAGCATGTTCTTCCTCATTCTTTGAGAAGATCAAAATATCGTCTACGAAGACCACCACGAAATTATTGAGGAATTCTTTGAACACCCTGCTCATTAGGTCTATGAAATAAGCGGGTGCGTTTGTCAAGCTGAAAGGCATGACAAGCCACTCGAAGAAACCGTCTGGGGTTCTGAACGTCGTCTTATCAATGCTATCTTCAGCTACTCTTAGCTGATGGAACCCAGTAGCCAGATCAAGTTGGGAGAAGACCGACGCACCTATAAGCTGATCAAACAAATCGTCTATTCTGGGAAGCGGGTGCCTATTCTTCTTAGTCAGCTTGTTTAGCTCCCTATAGTCAACACAAAGATGTAGTGAGCCATCTGCTTCGATGGCGAACACCACTGGAGCACCCCATTCCGAAATACTCCGCCTTATAAACCCCTTCTTGAGAAGCTCCTTAACTTGCTTACTGAGATCCTTTCTCTCCTTTGGAGCCATGTGTCTGATAGGTAAAGCTATGGGCTTTTCATTATCAACAAGATATATGTGGAAGTCTATCTCCCGCCTCGGAGGTAAGCCCTTCACCTCTTCAAAGACATCCAGATATTCACGGCTACTCTAACCGACTGCAAGTTCTCAACAGAAGCATCAAGCGACTCTATATAACTAAGCATAACAGCATTCAAGGGATTAAAAGAAATTTCTAGAGTGTTGCCGAGCCGAGTCAAGAGTCTAACCACTCTTTTCTCACAATCAAGAATTGCACCATTACTGGATGACCAATCCATGCCTAAGATTAGTCCATATCCCGAGAAGCCCAAAACAAAGGCACTACATCTAAACTCAACACTTAGAATAGAGATTTTCAAATCCAAACAAACCATTGACAAATAAGCTGAGCCCCCAATTAGATTTGAAACAACCAAGGGATCTTCTACCCTATTAGTGTCTAGGTGCAGAGATTCTACTAAAGCAGATGAAATAAAGGAGTGTGATGCACCAAAATCAAAGAGAGTGTGAACTGGATGATCATAGAGATAAACTAAGCTTTCTACAGAAATATTTCTACCTCGTTCCTGCGGAGGTGCCACCAGCGCGTGAACCTATCCCCCTGAAGTGGATCCAGTTCTCTGTCTCTGCCCCCGCTTCTTTGGGCAGTCCTTAGCCATGTGTCCAGTCTCGCCGCAATGGAAACAACCACCATTCATCTTCGCCTTCTTCTTTCTGCAGTCTTTCACTATATGTCCAACAATACCACAGAAATTACACTATCTTTTTTCATGGGGTTTGTTGTTCTTCCCACCTTTCTTTGAATCAGCCTTCTTGTTCTGTGACCCTTCCCCCTTCTTGTCTTGA
Organism: Allium sativum; assembly: GCA_030737875.1. Classification (NCBI taxonomy): domain Eukaryota; kingdom Viridiplantae; phylum Streptophyta; class Magnoliopsida; order Asparagales; family Amaryllidaceae; genus Allium; species Allium sativum. Next base: position 68,547,102 of record CM060912.1, read on the forward strand.
GGCACTTCTGCTTTTGCCCCTTTCATGCCTTTATATTCCTCGTGTAGCAGCACCATGTCCACCAAGCTTTCATAAGTCGCTCCCATGGGTATATGGGTCATAACAAGGCTATGTAGAGGCTCATTCAGACCTTTGACGAAGAGAAGGGCCTTCTTGTGTTGGGTGTTTAATAAATCCAGCCCAAATCTGTCTAGCTGATTAAACCGATTGACGTACTCCCTGATCGTCATACTTCCTTGTTTAAGAGTTAGGAACTTCTCCATCTACAAGCTTCTTTCAGCTTGGGAGAGGAATTTCATCTCAAACCTCATCCTGAAATCTTCCCAAGTTTCCACTGGCCTCTCAGCATGGGTAACTTCCCACCAATAGGAAGCTTCATCTTTAAGCAACAACACTGCTAGCTGTATCTTTTGCCTTTCGTCAACTTCGAAGATGACGAACAAATCTTCGGTCTCCTTCAGCCAGTTTCTTGCTACCACAAAGGATTCAGTTCCATAAAAGTCCTTTCCACCCATAGCCTTGAAGTCTCTACACGTCTTAGCGAAAGTATTTCCACGAGGAGGAGGAGGAACCGCTGCCACTGTGGGAGGAGGAATGTCTGCTGGGTCCGCACCATTGGCCCTAGCCTCTAGGTACCTTCGGAATCAGCTAGGTATCGGTACTCCTTCTGGAAGGTTAAGATCTCCAGACATGCTGGAACAAAAAGGAAAGTATTCAAAACAAAAGGATAGAGAGATAGTGCATATGGCTTTGGGGGACTATGCCTTTTAAAAACAATGCTTTTCCTTGAAAAAAATATGCTTCTTTAAACTTCTTTTTTGAAAATAGTTTCAAAAACCTTTATCTAATCAGGTAAATCTGTGCTTGATACTAAGTGAAACACCCCACCTCCATTAAGGTCACTCACAAAGGGAATGCCTTGACTTCGGTGGAGGTTTATAAGTAAAAGTCACAGATAAAACACAAGACAGATATAAACACATATGTATAAGCAGAGGAAAACAAACAGACTTTCATTTCATAAATACGTGTTAATACAAAACATTTCCATAATTGTCTCGTAATAACTTCCAAAACATTGCATCATCATTTCTGTCTTGATTATTAAATAAAGAAGCATAAAACATAATAAAAGCTGCATAAATCCCCATATAACATGTCCAAAAAGCCATAGCCAAGGAAAGAGAGTCCAAACCATACATCTACTATTGAATCTTGCAAAGAGTCTGACTAAGCTGGGCTGTTTCCTCCCTGTGGACCGGGGGGAACGGAAGAAAAGAAGACGAAAGAAAAATAGAGTCAGACATAAAGCCTGGTAAGTCTAGTGACTCTTCAGTATGAGAATAAGAAAAAGGGCATGATAGATATAAACTGGAAATAGGAAAGTATCATAAACTAAGATAAATCAGTTTGAACTGAATATACTATCGCATCCCATACTATATCTCTGCACCTACTTGCATTGTCTCAACTGGCACCCCATGATCGGGGTGAAGTGATCCCCTTTCTAAAGATCGGCTCCTACTCGTAAAATCATATGTGTCATACGGCCCCCAATGATTGTAGGTACCTATGTTGGTCCCACCATGGGGTGTATCAAGTCCCATGGTGGCGGCCAGACACAATCCTAGAATGCATAGGTTATACTACTGGTACCCAGTGCCCTGTTTGTCTGCTCCGAAGTGTGTGACGCGTGCACTCCGTTAGAACCCACATTGCTGCAGTAACCGCCGTCGCTTTTGACCGCTTACAATCAGCCCAGTAATTGTGCCCCACCCTGCCTAGTTTCAGGGTACCATGATACCTAATTAGGTTACTGCTGAAATGGGTCCCCGTTACTAGGGTTTTCTAGTCAAACATGTTATGTGGTTAAGTGTCTGTATTTACCTAACCCCACCCATCAATTTAATTAACATGTTGAGTTGGTTAAGTATTTTAGTTAACTTAACCCTACCATCCTGACTGGTCTATCCTTAGCTTTTTAAAGCACCGACCACTCACATTAGACAGGTATAGTTACGGTTACTGGATGTGCCGGTCGGTTCCGGGCAAGTTTACACCGTAACTCAGTCTAACCTCGGGTCCTTATTGGGATTAATGCTTAACCTCTCACATTGGATAGGTATTGTTGTGATTACTGGACAGCTGGGCGGGTCCGGGCAGGTTTACATCACAACTCAATCCAACCTCGGGTTAAGCATGCTCGTATTTTCTAAATTTACATATTTGTCTCTAATACTTGTTATATGTAAATTTGTTAACAATTAAATGTTGTGGCCCACTTTCCAAGTTCATCATTTTTGGTATAAGAATTTTATACCATTTAAGTGCCACCAATTATTGGCATGTGCCAAACATACCAATACATATATTTTTCACCAATTTATGTCAAGTTTCCTATAATTACCAATTTTTTCCAACGTTACCTCGTCTAAATATTAGGCTAACAATCTTAGCCTAATTTTTCGTCCGCATGATTTTTAACATATAATATTAGGCTAAAAACTTAGCCTAATTTAACGTACACAAAATTGGCATAAAGAAATTCATTAACATAAACATGACGTAGGTGTAAACTTGGCATTATCGGCATAGTCAATATGAACATCGTAGGTGTAAACTTGCAACATAGGCTAAATCAACATACATATATGTGAATTTGCAACATAGGCTAAATCAACTTACATATATGTGAATTTGCAACATAGGCTAAATCAACTTACATATATGTGAATTTGCGACATAGGCTAAATCAACTTACATATATGTAAACTTGCAACATAGGATAAATCAACTTACATATATGTGAACTTGCATTGAAATAGGGATCTAACTAAATAGGTGTCACATGAATTAGCATATGATTTAGAGAACATAAGCCTAAACACATTTAGATCTAGGCGTAACATCGAACATCACTAGCATATGACAAGAATATGACATGTCCATAAAGTATGTATAATTTTATCACATGTATGAACTAGATCCAATCATATGTCTAATTATAACATGAAACATGTATTAAAGTGGATCTTGGCATGGATCCAATTATGAACTTAATCATTTAGGCATAGAGGTTTAGCATAAAGTATATACATGAGATCTTAATCACATACAACCTATATAATCACATAAACATATAGGTGTAGATATGAACCAAATAACTTGTATGTTAATTTGAATAGATCCAACATCAACTAGATTAATCCACAAACATTTTAACGGATCCAACATCAAGTAAATTATACCACAAAAATCCAATACCATTCACAACACAATCATTACAACACATAGATATGAATTAACATCGTTGTTATACAATAGCACAATTCCATTTCCATTTTACATCGAATCAAATCTTAATTTTATTCCCATCGGAAAAATCACTATACTTACAACAAACAACGAACTTGAATTCTGGATTCTGAGTTCTGAATTTGCAGTGCTTTCCTTTGGGTAGATAAACGTTGTTTGAATCTTGTTTTTACTTTAGTTTTGCTCGTCTCTAAGCTTTCTTCAAGTGGAGGCTACTCTTGGCTTCCTTCCAGCAGCATGACAGCTCTAGCTCTATTTTATTTGTGTGAATTTAGGTTGAAGACTAAGGTTGTTTATATAGAATTTCAAACAAATTAGAGCCGTCGATGAAGCTAGAGTTAATCAAGGCCATCCGTCTCAAGAGAAGCCAATTAGAAAGTGACAAATCAGCCCTAGTGACACAGCCAAGCCCCAGAAATCGAGCCAGGACCAGACCAAGCAGGTCAGGTCGACCAAGCAGATCGACCTGTAGGTCGACCCCCAGGTCGACTACATAGTCGACCTGGGTACCCAGGTCGACCCCCTGGTCGACCTGGGTCCTGGGCGGGAAAATTCCCGCCCGGCCCAGTTCTGGTCTAGTTTTGAATTTTTAACATGTTTTCGGGCTGTTTGAATTTTAAATCGAATTCTAAAACTTCCGGAGGTCATGACTCCTTCATACGGAGTCCGATTTATGCAAACTCGGACTCTATCTCAAGCAGAAATCCGAGACGAACGCAATGGCATAACCCGTTTCCCTTAATTCTTTCATTTAGAATTAATTATACTTTAATTTGTTAATTTACTGTTAATAGAAAATTCGGGGTGTTACAAAAAGTCTATCTCAGTACAATCATTCCAAAACTGAACACAAAAAAAGATCCAAAGAAAATACCATCTTCAATCAAAATCAGTCGCTAATAAGCTCCTCAGCAAAATCTGCTACATGTGTCCTAAGTCCAAATTCGAATTGCTACTACTAGCATTCAAACATGGGAACCTACCATGATAAGAATCAGTATAAGATCTAATACGCGCTCTACGATGGAGCAAGCCCGAGCTGGGAGTTTCTCTCCTATGTCTACCCTTCCTAGTCAAAGAAATAATCGCATGAGATTTCTCTCCATTATTCTCTTGCAATCCATCCGAATCCAGATCTCCAATCTGACTAAGAGCATCAAACACCGTCCTAAACTAATCACAATTCATATAATCACAGCGAGAGTAAGAGCCCAGACTGTTTCTCAACCCTGAAAGCATCGAACCCATGCAAAACCCCTTATTCATAGCCAACCATAGATCATGCTTCATATCGTAAGAGATTCCTCTCCCCCTTAACCATATGAACATCAAGTAAATGCTTTGAAAAAGAAAAAAACCCTTTTGACGCCAACATCCTCCCCTAATTTAAACCGAAGTCCCATGAATTGCCCCCGAATTCGATACCCGGCATACCATTTTTAATAGTAGAATCTATGACAGGAGATTGATTGCCCAAAACCACATTACCAGACCCTACACGTTCTAATGACTCCAATTCCTTACCAACTTTGAAACAACCAACCTTTTCAAATTTCCTCGGTATTGACATCAATGAATAATCTTCCAAAGAGCCAATCTTATACATGGCAGAGGTCTTCTTGTTATCCTCCTGCATTATAGAATACAGCTCATTCCCATCCGAGTCAACCTTAGCAATGCATTCCTGTTCTTCATTGAGATCCAGCAAAACACCAAAGCAGTTAAACAACCTCAAATCATTAGCTACTAGCCTTGCAGAACCAATTCCTTTAAATATAGTAGCATTGGCTAAAACAGGAGAAAAATCCAAATGCTTGACTGTATCTAAACATTGCAAATCCACCGAATCTATGACCATCATCATCTCCTTTCCCATACCAACCCTCGACAACTCAAACCCCCTACCATCAATAGATAACAACAAATAAAGGATCAAGAACCATCAAATCTAATTATTGTGACACTAAGAACCTCTCAGAAAAAACCCCTATCACATGGTCACAAAACAACGAACCTTCATACAACTCATTATCCATATCACCCACTGTGTCACAAACTACATCAGTCCTTGATTCAACACCCTTCTAGTTAGAAAAACTCTTAGGTCTCATAATAATATCATCGTCACCTTTCGAAAAGCCCAGAAAAACAGCATCTCCTCGACTATAATTTACTACAGTATTAATAGTATCAAAATGCATCAGAATACCATTTAAAAGAGGAACCCCTTCTTCTTATACTTTGAATCCGAATTAGTGAATATTCTCCTCAACTTTAAGAAATTAATACAAAAAAAAGCATGCTCCTTCCTCTCAAGCGGACGAGGCAAAGGAGGATAAGCAACATTACTTGAAACGCTAAGAACCTCATAAGCCACAACAAACCATCCACTAATCCCTTGAACTGCCAACCCAAAAAAAGCAGCATACATGCTCCTTCATCCTTCTGATTAGATCTTACCAATTCATAAAGATTTATGAAAGAAATAAGCTTCTGGCATAATCTTGAAATGTTGAAGTGCAAAAATTCAAAATAAGATTTTCCTGTATAAAATTCTGAAATCTTCCGATGCCCAAATCCACCGCAATAGAAGCATCGAATCTTATTCGTATATTCTATCACGATATGGTTCGATCCTGCACTTCTTAAGCAAAAACGTCTTGTGGGGAAATTCCACGCTTTCTCAAGAACGAATTCCAATTTGAATCACAAAAAGAAATAAGGACACCCTGCCTATTCACATCAACGTGTGAATGCTGGGATTTTCTCTTTGAATTAGATAAAGAAGAAGAACAATTCACCTGAAAGCGGCTAGAACTTTCCAATCTATAGTCTTAACGAAAATAAGAAGAAACAAGAGCCGCCATTTTTATGCTTACATAGTTTTTCCCTCTTTACCTCCCCATTATGGTTATTTTGAAAATAACTATTGCATAAGCAGCTAAGAGTTTAATTGACATTGGTTTTTGAATTTGTAAATATGATTTAGATTTCACTATAAGTGGTAAATTTAAGTAATTGATATTTTGTTTCGGATTGAATTTTGAGTTCGGAAATGGTTTCCAAAATATTATACTTACATTATTCTTAAAACGACTAATATTTTACATTAATTTTTTTAAAATATTTTCCTCATATTATTTTATTTCATATTATCCTATATATATAACTATCTTTAATAAATTATTTTATTTAGTCTTAACTATTTGATATATATGTATACTTTTTGAATAGAAAATTTAATTCTGACCCAATTTGTTGATTCTAAGTTTGTTGAATATAAGATTTCATTTGAATGATAGCTATGACATGGAATCTAAATCGAAATTTTATTTTTAATAATGAATAGATTTGTAATATAAAATTATGAAATTGGAAATGAAATCTAACATTGAATTTTTTTTAAGATACGATAATGAAAATCAAAATTTAAATCAAATAGATTTATGATTTGGAGTACGTATTTATTTTAACTTAAATAACCATGGTTTATAAACTGATGATTGATTGCTAAAGATAACGTGGCTAGATATTGGCTTACTCTCTATCAATATTGGAACCACTTTAACAACTAGATACGTAGAGGATGATCCAAAATGAAGTGGTTGGTTTGGCGAACATTTACTGGGATGAAGTAAGAGAATGATGATTGATGGCCTTGTCACTTGTGTCATAATTAAATTAATTAAAACATGAGCCTATGTCTGGCCAATGAGGTTAGCTACCTGTAGCGGACACACCTCGTTATATTACTAACTTGACTTGTGATTCAATTGGTGCACTTTAATTGATTGGGGGCGTTGGACGTAACCCACCACAGATGGGTTACGACCAACCAGAAAGGGTAAACTGATAGAATCCTATCTTAGGCATTGCCTCATGTGTCTTGTCATATTTATCCTTGTACGAGCCACTACGAATTTATTTAAAAATTAAACGTGTTAAAAGTAGATCAATGTAAAGCCTTAGTGCTATTTTGATACCTATTTTATTGATAGATATTATCTATTATAGCGTATACTAATACCTGTAATAGTTTAATGGATCCTTAGGAGATGGAAAACCCGTAACATATCTTAAGTTACTATGAACTTTGATATATTGATTTACATGAGGAGGCTAATTCTGATTCGAGGATTTTGTTTTTGCATAATGCTCGTGTCAGCCTTAAGTATTATTGTAATACCCTGTATTTTACATAAATATTAAACATAAATATTGATAATTTATAATTTCAAAATTTAACCTCGAAACATATAACACTATGTTCGGGGAAATTTTTGATTCGATATGACTTGCCCAAAAACGAATTCTGTATGGGAAAGTTATTAACAAATAAAAATTTAAAAGGCTGTATGAATATACATGCACACAAATTTGAATTTTAAAACCAGATATCTGTTATAAATGAAAAATAATAATTTGGACAACTAATATTTAGAAATAAATTGAACGTTGGTATTAATGATAATCAGAAATTAAAATCAGCAGAAATCACGTTTAGGACCCAGGAGCTCGGTCGACCCAGGCTTCACATGGGTCGAGCCATGAGTTGACATTAGGATCAACCCACCTCTAAGGAGGGTCCACAGAGGGGTCGATCTACCCAGGCCAAATCTGTTTTGTTTGTGACGTATTTTTCTGTTATAAATGACTCAGATTTTAAATTATTTAATCTAACAGATCAGAGTATCCTATACACCAATAAATAGACTTGCATGGCCTAGCCTTCAATTCATATTTTCTGAGACGACGCCAAGGCTTTACCCTTTTCTTTCCTCTCTAAATCTTTTAGAAATTTGAAAATTAGCTTTAGGAAATTCTGGTTCAAGATTTGGAGACAATGAATGTAATTATATAACATAGGTATTCAGATTTTAGATCAACGCGAGGTAAATCCTGTGAATCTGGTTTATTTAGCTTTCTATGTTCCCCTCTTCTTTTAGTGTCGGATTTTTATATTCATTGTTATTTTAATGTTAGATTTAGTTAGGAAGACCATGGAGTTACATATCTGAATCAGATTTAAGGATTGGAAAGTTGTCAGGTGGGTAAATTTAGAATTATACCTTTTGTATAACGGTATATTTACTGTTTACATTCCCTATTATTCTTAACATGTTAAATTATTGTAAGTTGTGTGTTAATACACTAAAAATAGTGTATACATAATGATTTTCATATATTAATTTGATGGATCGACTATTTACAAAACCATGGATCAGGCTCTTTTTGCTAGTGGATCGGTAAGCGTTGTTAACATGGATCGGGCATTGGTTCAACGGTGGATTAGGCAGTTCTAGAAAGTGGATCGGGTGGTTTTCAGTGCCATAGATCGAGCAAAAATATTGTACCATGGATAATTCATTTCTTATGCATGGATCAGGCAGAAGTTCTACCATGGATCGGTAATAGCAAATTGCCATGGATCGGGAAAATCACAACAAGTGGATCGGTCAGTGAAACAAGCCAAGCATGGATCGACCATCTGTTGTACACTGTTAAAAACATGATCTGGCATAACGCTTCTCGGTGGATCACAATAGTTTCATGGATTGGTTGTATCTCGTGTATAGTTGCTTGTTTATGGATCGGATGAAGTTGGCATGGGTTGTGTTCGATCCAATGAAGGGTATGCCATGTAACATGGATCGGTTGCCCGATCCATATGAATTGGTTCTCGATCCATGACCCTATGTGCACAAAATTGCAAGTTTTCCACTTCCTTCAAGCATCACCTATAAATATCCTGTCACTTCTTACATTTAAAGAACTGAATTCTCTAAACCCAAAGGGCTGGCATTTTAATTTCTCAACATTTTACAATCATCACAAACTCCATCAAAGCTACATCAAGCCTCGATCAACCATCTCCATCATCATCATGAAATCGTCAAAGTTTATCAAAGTGCTCAATTATCAAAGATCTACTTCAATAATCTCTGCAACTAAAGAGATTTAAGCATTCATATGGTGAATTTAAGAGATCGAAGTGAAAAGATAGATAATTGAAAAAGAAATAAAAGATGGATAAAGTTTTATAATGATGAGAATCGTAATGGAATCCCCGACTAAAGTGGATGGTTCAGATCTGAGGCCGAACCACTATAAATGCTCTCTACTTTACCTTTTCTCGCAATTACTTTCTCTTAACTTTGTTTTGATCATTTGTGAAGCGTTGAAACACACCTTGGGGTGCTAGTGTAATTTTTTGCATTAACATTTTTGGCGCCCACATTGGGGCTCGAACCCACGACCACAAGATTAATAGCTTGGTGGATTTTTGTGGATTGTGAAGATTGAAAGCCATTCATTCTACGATAGACCCACACGATCTCGAAGTCAGGCCCAGTGAAAAATTCCTACAAAGTTTGGAAGTTTATTTGAAATAATGACACCATTGAAGAAGGGTAGTAAGTCCGTTAGGGGTTTGGATAATGCTGTTAATGATGCTCCAACTCCTCAAACCAATCTTCCAGCTAATTCTCAAACTCCGAGAGTTGGTGTGTCTCGGGAAGAGTTGGATACTTTCGTTGCTACCTTGACTCAACAGATGGAGACTTCAAATAAAGCTATGATGGATAGGCTAGAAGCTCTTTTTGTTACTTAAGTCAATGCAAAAAATTAGAAAGTTGAAATTAATCTTAAAGAGAATGCTAACTCTTCCTCCTCAGATTTCAACTGTGAGGACTTTGTTGAAGGGTTGATGGTTCAGATGATGATATTGATGATTCTAAACCTAATTCCAAGAGTCATTCCAAGAGATGTACTTCGTGCAAAGTGGCTAGTCCCACTAAAGGGACACCTTCCCAAGTGGGAGGCTCAGAGCCTTAGATCCCAAAACGAGATTGCTTGCCCTGGTGAGCATTCGGTAATGGTGATGGCGTCCGCCTCATGGGTCGACACGATGATGAAGAACGTCCTTCGGAGATGGTGACGCAGATTATGAAAGAGAGTATGGAAAGCAATGACGATGAAAAAGATTGGGATTTTGCTCCGAGCAAAACCCCACTTACTAAGAGAATTCGAAAGGCTGAATTTTGGAAGAAGTTTGTTCCTCCGTTCTTGCCAGCTTATAGTGGAAAAGGCGATCCTAGCATATTCCTGTATAAGTACGACTAGCATATGAATGGTGCACGGGCTATGGATGAAATAAAGTGCTTGTACTTTCCTATTTACTTAGAATTGCTACTAAAGTTCGTGGATAATTTCTTTGCTCTAGTAAAGAAACTTAGGGAGTTGTTTAGGCTGTATACAACAAAAGTCAAGAACATAATGTCGTTAAATGATGTGCAACAAAGACTGGGTGAATCGTTTAGAGCCTTTCTTACTCGCTTCAATGGTGCCTTAACTGATGTGGGGAATCCAGAGTCGCGTATGATGTTGATGGCATTATACAAAGCTGTGGATAAGAAGACTGCACTCGGGAGATGGATGAATATGATAGAGCTTAATACTATTGAAACATTATATAAGAAGTTTGAGGAATTTAGTAGAGTAAAAGGTGAACCTTCTCTTGCTCAAAATGTTGTTGAAAGTAGTGTTGTGCCAGAGAAGAAGGATAATGGTGTTCAAGGTGGTCAAAAGTGTAATGGGGGACAGAAGAGAGGAAATTATAGGAAGGATAATAGGAATGGCAAGAAAATTCGATTCTTTAGCCTCTCAGAATTGACTCCTCTGACAGACACCCCATAAAATATCTTTACCACCACTAAAGACACAGAGAATTATCCGAATTCAAGACCGCTGAAGATTGGAGAAAATCGGATGAAGTTTGGAAGGTTTTGTCGCTTCTACAATCATCTTGGCCACACCACAAACAAATGCAGACATCTCAGGAGCTTGATCAAAGAATTGACTAGGAAGAATAGGTTGCGAAAGTATGTGAAGAAGCCACAGACTATGGATCCTTCCTCGAATCCTCAAGGGAAAAGTGCACCTACTAGTCAGTCTAGTTCAAGTAGTGGGGCTCTAGTGCAAACTAGCCAAAGGCCGGTGATTAATACCATTTCTGTAGGTCTTCATATGGTAGGCAACAACAGGGGAGACACTGAAAGATATGCACATGGTTTGAAGTACGTCCCGAAGGAAGAGCGGTGTTTAATATTGAGCAATACTATTCCTTTGAAGCAACAAAAAATCTCTTATGAAGACATTGTGTTCCGATAGAAAGATGCAGAAGGTGTGATAACTCTTACTCACGATCTGATGGTTGTGATAGTCGGGATAGGCCTAGCAATGGTTAAGAGGGTGCTTATTGATTGCGACGCCTCTGTTAATGTTCTATTCCAAAACACTTTTAACCAGATGAAGCTTTCATAGCTGATGTGCGAGCTTGTCACACAAAGAGCCAAGGGCTCATGGGCGAACTAAAGCAACCGATTATGGTTATTGACTTGCTTGTAAAATTGGGAATAGGAGAAAAGAGAGCTATTATGATGCAAACTTTCTTCATATATTGCATTCTTGGGCAGACCTGATGTAGCTGATTTCAAAATTGCCCTAGCACCTTGGTGTTTGACTATGAAGTTTCCTACTAGTAAGGTTGTTGGTGTGATCATGGGAGACCTAGATATTGCTAGAGAATTCTATCTCACAAAATTGCGTGAAGTAAAGAAGAAAGATCAGGGTACGAATGTGGAGGGTCCTCTCTGCATTCGTGATCCCGTCTTATAACAACTTGGGCATAGCCCCGTCACTGGAAAGCATAGTGGGGCTCAAAAATACAGGGTATGGGCAATTTTGAAATCTCATGTTAGGCCAAATTTCATCGAAAAGATCCTGATCGGGCGTTGAAGATAGGGTCTCAATCAGGCCAAAGTTGCAGGAAGATTTATTTGTTTTCTTGAAAGCTAATCTAGACATGTTCGCTTGGAGCCATTCTGATATGTGCGGGATTTCACCCAAAGTGGCAGTTCATGCGTTAAACATTGATCCAAGCATGTCTCCCGTGAAACAGAATAGAAGGATTCAAGGCCTCGAATGATCAATGGCTCTCTAGGAAGAAGCGGATAGGTTGATGGAAAATCGCTCTATTCTAGAGTCAATGTATCCGGATTGAGTGTCAAATCATGTGTTAGTAAATAAACCAATGGCAAATGGCGTGTATGCATCGACTATTCACATCTCAATAAAGCATGTCAGAAAGATAGTTTCCTATTGCCCAGAATTGATCTTATAGACGCGACAGCGGGGCATGAGCATTTATCATTTATGGATGCTTATTCAAGCTACAATCAGATTATTATGCATGGGTTGGACTATGATAATACAAACTTCAATATAGATGTTGGTTTATACTGCTACAAGGTGATGCCATTTGGGTTAAAGAATGCTGGAGCGACTTATCAACGTCTTGTCAATGCAATGTTCAAATCTCATATTGGAAGGACTATGGAAGTCTTTGTGGACGACATGCTGGTAAAGTCAAATAGAGCAGATGGTCATTTGGAGAATCTAGCTGACTGTTTCATATCTTAAGGAAGTATGACATGAAGTTTAATCCTCTTAAGTGTTCATTCAGAGTCTCATCTGGGAAATTCCTTGGATTCCTGGTCAATGCCAGGGGAATCGAGGCCAACCCTACTTATATTTCAACATTAAGAGAAATGAGGGCTCCTAGGACAAAGAAAGAGCTTTAGAGCTTGAATGGGAAGCTTGTTGCTTTGAGTCGCTTCATTTCAAAGGCAACAGATAGGTGTATTCCACTCTTTGATGCATTAAGAATAGGGAAGAAGGACTTCCAATGAACTCCAGAAGGTCAGATGGATTTTGAGGAATTAGTCAAGCATATGGAAACATCCCCAATGTTGTCAAAGCCTAAAGATGGAGAATATTTTCTCTTGTATTTGGCTATTTCATCCCATGTCTTAAGTGCAGCTTTGGTCAGAGAGGATTCAAAGATTCAAAGGCTAGTACAATATATCAGCAAAAGGCTTGTCGGAGCAAAGCTGAACTATCCAAAGTTCGAAAAGATTGCATATTGTCTACTCATTGCCTTGAAGAAGCTCAGGCCATATTTTCAGGCTCGTTCTATTAAGGTGCTCACTGACTAGCCGTTGAAGCAAGTCTTGTTCAGTCAAGAGACTTTGAGGAGATTAGTGAAGTGGAACAATGAACTCAGTCAATATGATATCACTTATCATGCACGAAGAGCAATCAATGGGAAAGATTTGGCAGATTTCATTGTAGAGTTCACCGATAGGGGTGACAAGAAAGAAGAACCTAAAGATCTATTAGTCTAATGGAAGCTATTTGTTAATGGATCTATGAATGTGTATTGTTCCAAGATAGGAGTGGTGCTAGAAAATCCCGAAGGACGCTCAGTATGATGTGCATTGAGGCTCGAATTTCCATCAACAAATAACGAAGCAAAGTATGAGGACTTGGTAGCTGGATTGAGGATAGCAAAGGAACTCATCTTTAAAGCCTTACAGATCTTCAACGATTCTCAATTGGTGGTATGTCAAGTCAAATGACAGTTTCGAGCTAAAGGGGAAATTTGCCAACTTATTTTTTTAAGGCTGGGGAACTGCTCAATAATTTGGACTATTATACCATCACTCATATTCTGAGGTAGGAGAACATGAAGGTGGATTCACTTAAATATGCTAGCTCAGGAGATGGTTAGTTGTTGGGGTTAGCGCCTGTCAAAATTCTCTCCAATCCGAGTATTCAAAATGCTGATATTGATTGGGTCATGGAAACTGTTGAAAATCCAGACTCATGGATGACCCAATCAAGGACTATCTTCTCAATGGGACACTTCCCACAGATCAGAAGAAGCGAAGGAAGTTGTTGTGGAAGACGCCTTTATTTCTTATGCAGGATGGTCGGTTATACAGAAGGGGTTTCTGTATGCCTTTGCTAAGATGTGTTACCAAATAAGAATCCAAGGAAACTCTGGTGGAATTACATGGTGGAGAGTGTGGAGGACATTCAAGTGGACAAACATCGGCCAAGAAAATTCTGCGATATGGTTATTTTTGGCCCGACTTGAACCGTGGCGTTGTAGCATATGCCAGGAAATGTGACCGGGCACACTTCTTTTTCCTTGGCATTTTGTTCTGAAGTGATGATTCTCGTAGAGCTAGAGGTTCCTACTCACCGTAGAATTCATTTCGACCAAGCACAGAATGATCAACTGTAGCTAGAGGCAGTTGATTAACTTAAGGAGAGAAGGAATGAACTAGAGCTATGAATCGCAGCACATCAAAGGAGAGTATCCAGGTACTTCAACAACAAATTTCGCTAGAGGACTTTCAAAGTTGGTGACCTTGTGCTGAAAAGGGTGATGACTTCCACATGCGTGTTCAGACCAAATTAGGAAGGACCATATCTCATCAGTCAAAAGCTTCTAGACGGCACCTTCAAACTCTCAACAGTTGTTGGAAACCCTATCCCATGCGGTTGGAATTCTGACAACCTACGTCGTTATTATTCATAATTGCTTTGTTCAATTTCTTGTAAACATAATGATTGTAAATATCTTTGCAAGTCTTGTAATTGAAAATCATCATAAATGAAAAGCATGCCTTCTTATGTTGAAAATATTTTTGTTGATTTTTGTCAAATAGTTCAAAAATTGCTTGAACTCAATTTAATATTGCAGGTCATCAAAAAAGCGCTTATTTCTTCAAAATTCGAAGATACTTTCAAAGCATCCCGACAAAGATAACTCAAGTGTTGAGTGCAACCAATGTCCGTCTGCACATATGCGTGGATGTGGAGCACCACCTTGAAGATTGAAAAGAGGGAATCGCTAGGAGTCCAATAATGAGAAGCATGACAAGTAGCCGAAAGGATAGAAATTGCAAGTTCCACTAATGGGGCACCTCTCTTAGCGAGAGGCACAAGGCCCTTGCTCTCCAACTGAGATAGATTTCTGAGACAAGCTTCCAGTAAAAGGACAGGCGTCCACCCCGTGGAACAACCCAATGAAGGAGATTTCCAAAAAGTTACAATTTTCACCAAAGTGGCACCTAACCAAGTGTAAAGCCCAGGGGCCTGGTCTCTTAAGCCGCAAATCGCTTGCTTAGTCAAGCATCCAGTGAAAGAATCGGCGTCCACCCCATGGAACTATGCAAACACAAAAGATCTCTACGGAGGTACCCTCTTTGAGTCTCCAAGGCTTCGGTTAATCAGTTTAATTGGAGATGAAAGCCTTCACTGCATGAATTAACCAAGCTGGACTGTAAATGAAGTTAGTCTTTAACCCAAGACCTTTACATGAGCACCCTCTTTGAGTCCCCAATGCTTCGGTTAATCGATTTAATTGGAGATGAATGTCTTCACTGCTTAAATTAATCAAGCTGTATTGTAGATGAAGTTGGGCTTTAACCCAAGTCCTCTATGGGGGCACCCACTTAGAGTCTTTGTTGCTTCGGTTAATCAGTTTAATTGGAGATCAAAGTCTTCACTGCCTAAATTAACCAAGCTGGATTGTAGACAAAGTTGGGCTTTAACCCAAGAGCTCTACAGGTGCAACATCTCTGAGTCTGTCGATGCTCGGATTAATCAGTTTAATTGACTGACGAAAGTCTTCAATGCCTGAATCAACCAGCTAGATAGTGGACAAAGTTGGGATTTGCCCAAGACCTCTCCGGGGGTACCCAATCCAAGTCGCTGACGGTTATGTTAATCGGCTGGTAGTGGACCAAAGTCTTCGAGGCTTGAATTAACTAAGCTGGATAGATAATGAAAATTGGGCAAGAATATAAGACCTCCCATGTGGGGGCACAGGTACACCAGACTTCTCCAAGAATAAGCGCTGGATCAAGCAAGAAAGCCAGGTTTCCTATATGCAACGGCAGGTTCCGAAGTTCTCAATGAACTGGTAGAAGCCAAAAGACTTCGCCAATGAAATAGAAGCTTCGAGTGCCCTAGTCAAAATCAAAGAAACTCGGCAAAGTTGATAACATCCAGCATATGAAATTCATGATGACCTATGGTATGGGGGCAACACAACCACATTGGAGTGGGACAATGCTCTTAAAGCATACCACAGCTCATCACGACTTCGCAACAAATAAAAGATTTGTATCCTGCAAAGAGATAAATATGTAGCAGTACGACAAAGCTAAAGTACAGCAAACTGGAAGCATTATTATTACATCAAAGCAATTTTCAAAATCAAGTCTTCACAAATTCAAAGGCAAGGATCGACACTCGCATAAACATCGGGCTAAAGAATAATACAAATAACAAAGTAACATAAGGCTAAGTAGATAGCCAAAAGCTCTAATAATCCTTCTTCCTACCTTTAGAAGCACTGCCAGACCTTAGTGTAAGCTTTGGAACTTTGGAAGGAGAGGTGCAGCATCATGTTAGCCTTTTTCCTCGGCCTCTTCGTTATCCTTTGAACCCCAACGAGAAGAGAGAGCAAGTGTCTTCTTTTGAGCACTGCGTTTTCCTCCACTTTTCTTAGACGAAGTTTTACTCTTTTTCCTTGAGCGACTTTTTTACCCTTGTTCGGGCTTTCATTTATATCTTTAATGTCCTTTGCTCCTCTAGTGAGAAATCCTTGTCATCCAAGTTAGCAATTGCATCAATTTTCTCTGCTTACGACCCGGGTTAAGTAGCGGAGGCGGGAGTAGAGGCTATAGCCAAAGAAGAATCACCCGGAGGAGGAGTCTTGTCGAAGCAGTTGTATCCATCAGGGTTGAAGGTGTAAAGATGGCCATAGTCCCCATCACCTCAACAATAGAGGGAGAAGGCTTCTGTGTAATCAGGCCAAATGCAATTGAATGGTAAGCAAGAAGCTCATTACACCCTTGTGGACTGATAAAGTAATCCAGTTCCGATAGGACTTGTTCGACGTCAACTTTACCTAAGGCCTGAGTGCTCTATGCTCCACTTCATAGTCGTCTAGATTGTCATCATTGCCTTAGTCATCACATGCATGCTCCTCAATAGCTTATTTCCTTTCTTCATGGCTGGTAGAAGGATCAGTGGAAGGCATAGAGACAATCTTGGGGTCAAAAGCGATAATATCAGTAGAGGCAGTGGCAATGGTCATGGCAGTTATATCCGGGGTATGCACCCCTGAAGATCTAGCACCAACTATCAAACCACGCTCCCTCATGAGCTCCTCTTTCCCCTTGGCTAGGGCAGCATGAGACACATCATCTAGAAGGGTCTTCAAAAGTTCCTCCTAGGTATAGCCATTGTCATCACGCTGCGTAAACACTTCTTTCCAAACCTCAACTAATGTGATTGAAAATTTCTCTCCCAAGAAAGATAAGTTGTTGTGTCCTATGATGCTATAGGTATAGAATTTGAATAAGACAGAATCAAATTTAGTCTTATTTTTGGCATGTGCTTGCTCCACATCTTCCTTGCCCACAAGAGCTCAATCTCTCTCCTGCACAAGTTTTTCTACTTTAGTCTTGAGTATAAAAATCTCTAATTTCTGAGCAGTGTTTCTTCGCAAAGGCTAGCATTGTCTCATTTATAAGTTTCAACAATTTGCTACTCCATGGCTAATTGGACCTTAATGGTCTTCTGCGAAGAATGAGCGTCTTTGACTTGAGTAGCTAGCAAAGTTTCCCTCTATTTAGCTGCGGCAAGCTCATCTTTTAGCCTTTGGTTCTCAGCTTCTAACTCCTGGTCCTTCTGGGTAAGAGATTAAATGCCAGCATCACGTGCCTTGAGGGTTCTTTTCCACTCTTCCTTATCAATGTCCATCGTAAGCATGGCCATGCAGTTAAGTTTACTGACTCATTAGAGTTCTTCGGTTGGCTTATGCCACAGGGACATCTTCTCGACGTGACCCTTAACCACATCCAGTTGCTTCTCGATATTACCTTTCATTGTATCCAGATCCTTAAGCATCTCTGCCTTGTCCATTGGCCTACTGTCCAAATCAAAGTAGATTCCTTTTAAGAACCAAGTAGAGAACCGCTCAGCAAGTGTAATGGGTGTTAGATCCAGAGTATGTTTTGGCCTCCGGATAATCTGATGTATATTGGTAGTAGTGCGGGTAACTGATGGATGCATAAGAGGCACAATGATGGTAGAAGTCCGAACAACAGAGGCAGGACCTTTGTCGGTCTTGGACTTCTTATGTGAACTTCCATTGCTAGGATCCTTACCCTTGTTATCCCTTTCCTCTTCCTATGACAGTCATCCCTCTCTTAATTATCCCAATCATAGCGGCTGTCGCGAACTTGCTGCTCTACTCAAACTCATCCCGATGATCCCGTACTTCTCGAGCCTTACTCGCTTTTCTCTTATCATCGATCTCTTCATAATAGCGAGATTTTGCATGATGCCGAGGGTTGTGATGATAACGCTTGAAGCCTTCAGTGTAAGTGCGATGACTCATGGTTTGACCTAAAATAGAAAAAAGCAAGAGTTCAACGCTTTAAAGAAGGAAGTATTGGTACAAGACAAAAAACATATGCAGAATATCAGAGCTCTAGGTGTGTGTCGTGCGTGCTCTAACATGTATCAAACAATGAACCACTTGTGGTTTTCGAAGTCAAAGTTGCAGCGGTTTAAAGGATAGGTTTTTTGGATAAAGGAGTCATAGCCAGCTTAGAATCCACCTTTATCACTAATGCGGAAATTTCCGGAGTAATAATACCACACTAGGTAAGCTTGCTTGTGACATTAAGGTTTCTCCAATCATCAAATATGCCCATAAAGTCTCCCTGATAAATGGGTGGATCAATGAGACCGGTGCTAGTTCTCTCAACATTCAAATCGCTTTTGTTTGCGATCTCTCCTTCCTCGAGCTATTCACAAACTTTCGAGATAGACTACCCTTCACATTTCACAAATCACTCCTCTTCAATGGAGGGTAATCGAGGCTAAATAGACGATTCAGCCCTGCCAGCAAGGTCAGGTTATTTCTTTAATGAGGACTCATCGACATGACTTTTCGATATTATGCCTTCTCCAGAAACCGCAACACCCGATGCCGTTGGCGTAGAATGAGTAGTAGAAATCCCTCTAGAAGGAAAAATCATGAAGGATCTAGTAGATTATATTGGAGAAGAAATCTTTCTGTGATTGGAAACTTTCTGCTTCTCTCTCCATCTTTAACAACTCTCAAAGTTTCGAATGTAGATTGGTCAAAAGTAGAGTCTTTGTCAGGAGAGGGAAGTTCTGCAAAACAAAGGGAAGATTTAAGAGCGAAAACTTAGAAAGAAATTGGATGAATAAGCTCTGAGAAAATATATTCACATCCTTCCATCCAGAGGCCATGAAAGCTTTTGGGGCACCGAACATAAAAGTATTGATTCACGAATCCCCGAGCGCTATCTGGTAAGTCGAGGATAAGCTTGGAGTTTCGAGATCCTTCTACAAAAACAATTGATGGATGTTCTTTTCTCCATTTGAAAATGGAAAAAGAGAATATATCCCAAAAAGTAGGCGCGCATTGATTTATCCTCATGGAAAGCACATAAAGCCCTATCGAATCCAGTGAACCATGAAAGAAGCAAACACATTGATGCTCGTTTTCACTTTATCCGAGATCATGTGAAGGAAGGAAATGTGGAACTAGTGCATGTGACAAGTCAAGATCAAGCCGCGGACATCTTTACAAAACCACTGCCAAAAGTACTTCTCAATAAATGCAAGAAAATGATTGGCATGACGGATGGAAGAAGCATTTAAGTTTATGAGGGAGTTTTGTTGAATAAACATTAAATGATGGTAGGAAATGATAAAATAATTGAAGACTCAAGTGTCTTTTGTATGTGAAGAGTCAAAAGGTGCTTGGTTTTCTATGTTTTCTTTGGACTACAATGCCTATAAAAGAATGCTAGTGATATTGTTTGTAATGGCAGAACGGAAAAAAAAGTGAAATAAAATAGAAAGTCTGTCTAATTCTCCTCTTCCATAAAAATGTTTGTCACAATTTCTTCCTTTTAACTGTACCTGAAAGTTTGTCAGGTTGGTATCCTACACTCTATTATATCAATTAGTGGTGTGTGTGAGTGGTAAGAAGGACGCAGCGAAGCGCCATGTCGACAGTGTGGTGGTGGGTTTATTGATGAAAAGAGTATATGGCTTCGAGTTGGTGATAGTTTTGGGTTAGCGGTTTCTGGCATGCATTGGCGTACTATGTGGTGAGTATGTAAAAGAAGCAGGCTGTTTTAAATGGGAGTATCCAAATGGAGGAGAGGACACAGTTTTGCGGTGAGGACTGTCTGCAGAGAAGTTGAAAGTGGGATGGCGACGAGTGTAACAAGGAAGTGTGGAGCTTACTGAGTCAAGGAGGAGTAGAAGGAATATTAGAAAAAAGGATGTAAGGGGTTTCTTGCATTTGTACTGGCATGGGGAATTTTTAACGTGCATTGAGTAAAAAAAAGGGAACACAGGTTTTATATATTTTGAGTGGGTGCAAATGACGTGAAGCTTGGCATATTACTGGAGATAAGAATAAGGAATACCATGGATACTGGAGGCGGTATTTTGTTGCAAGAAGGAAAGGAAATCGGTAGTGAGATAAAGAAGTTAGGGGGTGTTGGAGCATGGTATATGGCTGTAGTTCGAAAGTGGCCATTTGAAGAAGATGAGTTGCTATTCATTTGAATAGGTGAAGAAACAGACGTGGATATTGGGCTGAGTACTAAAGTGGTGAGCCCAATTACATTGATGGTATATATTTTTAGTTCAAGATAAGGAAAAAAAATTAAAAAGCTCAGAAAGGGAATATAGCAGGAAAGCCAGGTTTCCGTCAAACCAGGGGAGTAAAGAGGTACACGCAAGAAAGTCCTGGATCAAATTTAAAGGGTCACGAAGAAAAAAAAGTATAAAAAAGAGAGAAGATGCTGGTGTGAACAAACTAGTGGTTTGTTTAAAACAAAGGAGGAGGAACTGATCAACTTTGGAGTCGAGTACGTTGTACATAGGTAGGAAAAGGGGTAAGCCAACGTTTTGATGGAATATTGTTTTGATAGAGAAATGTAAGGTCCTCGGCCATGGCAAATAATAGGAGCAGGACGATCAAATATATGGGGAAGTGAGAAAGGAACTGTAGCTTAAAAGGTTATGGCTGGCGGATTGTTTTAAATGGGCTGAGAATTTAATGGTCTGACGAACGGTCCATTACTTTGGAATCGCACAAAAGTTGGCTATGCTATGAAGAAGGTTTGGAGCAATTTGAATCATGTTTGAATTTATGGCAGAATTGAACGCCTGATTTAATCGACTGACGTAAATCGCTATTTAACGGTTAACGTGCAAAGGTGAGTAAGTTCACTAACTCTGTTCTATTTTAAATATCATAATTATATTTTAGTATTGGTAAATAATGGTTTAATGTTGTGTGATGGTCGTTTAGATAAATTACAATTAAACTGGTTGAATAATATATATTGTTGCATATATACACATCATTGGTTGGATACTGATTCCATCGATCGTAATATTCCATAATATGAAATTAGTGTTATTGGTGTTGACTAACATCTGTGGATGCAAGAAACAGGCTGAAGAAATCCAGCTGGATTCCTCGACAATTATATTATTTCAAATGTTACATTTCATGATATGATAAATAATCCAGGTTGATTATTGTTTGTTTGGGTTGTAGAATTACCCTGACCCTGAAAATAACGGTTATGTTTAAATAATAGGAAATTAATATTGATTAGGCTAGAATGCAACAACTTGTTTCAATTTTTTAAAACAAGCATTGTAACTTAAAAATGATATGTAAAATGGAATGAAATAATTATCATTGGGAAATTTGGGAAATAAGAATTCAAGAATACATTTTAAAGGGGAACGGTGAAATTTATTTCAACGTTCAAGATGTAATCGGGAATTAAGTAAATCCATTTGATCTATAAATAGGTATTCGACAATGTCAAGGGTTATAAAAGTATTTATGGTCAGGATTATATTATAGAATTTAATAAGACAGTTAATATTGGTCTTAAAAACCAACAGATTTAAAATGGGATATGTAGTCGTGATTAAGTTATAAACTAGGTTTATAATTGAGAAGGAGCTGACTTGAAGGCGCAGTTATGAAGAAAAGTTGGATTATAAATTCGGGAATTAACTTGGTAAATGAGATTTTAACTTGTAATGATATTTGATTATAAAAACCAAGTTCAGATTGATTTAATGGAACCAGATTTATATAAGCAATAATATCCATGTTTTAAAATGGATAAGGTTTTAGAAGCGAATGTTATGCAAATTAAATAGTTAAAATGGAAACTAGAAATGTTTTTCCAAGAAGTATGAGGCTAAACAATTTTGGGAAATATTGGGGAAGATATGAGAAACTAGAAAATTAATGTTAACTAAAAGGGCCAACGATTGTGTGATGTTTAGTTGTACATTTGAGTAAATGTTTGTTTTTACTTCGATTGTTAAATAACCGACTATCAAAGTGTTTTGACCATCGTTGCCAATACGGAAAGACCGGTTGAGTTTATTATCTGAAAACCACTCCGTATAGGCATAAGCGTTGCGAATTAGATTATACTGGAGATAATTGAAGACAAAGTGAAATGCAAGGGTCGTTTTGTTCCAAAATAATGCTTTCTGTTTGTCCCGTCCCAAGACAACATGCATGGACGAATGTCTGACATAGTATTCCTCAAAGATCACACGAGATGATCTTATCAGGTATTACGTCTGGTGGTGGAGGAATTCGTTTCTCTTAGCTTTTATACCCGTAATATTTTGGAAAGATCAACTAGTGATTTGATGGGTTTGACGATGTGGCATTCAAAGTGAATGGTGGCCAGAAGTTCTGAATATAGACGTAGCCTCTAGCCTCACAACTAGGAAATGACAAAAATCAGGCAAACAGCATGGCTAGTTGGGTTATACCCAAGCAGGGTGTATTGTCACCGATCTAGAGAAAATCCATATTTGATCTTATTTTCGTTTCTGTATTTTTAGATTACGGTTGGATGGCGAACAACCGTGGGTGACAATATATTTGATACACTCAAGCTAAATGAATGGTCGGTCATGTGTGGCCGGGTTGCAAGATGTTCTTGTTGAACCCCAGTGTATACCCTCTAGAGTACACTGATCGGAAGGTGATCCCATACCTTATTTGTTGGAATCTAATCTCAAATAAGCGTCCTTCGGTTTTTTATTTTTTATTATATATGTAGAGCGTGAGATGCAAGGGTTCTGCTATTTGGTTATTTACTTGATTAGACATTATTATAATATCACTGGATTTGATATTAAAATGTTTTGGGTTATAGCAAGGTAAAAACCGTCCGTGTTTATGTGTAGGCTAGTCTTACTATTATCCTTTTCTTCAAAAAAAGATTTTTAATAATTAATCCATATGGTTGGAGTTTACTCACACCAGTCCCATGACTGACCAAGAGTTTATTTTGTTTGTGTTTTACCTAAACACTTGGGTGTCCAAATTTGTATGGGTAGTCAAGTGTTTCAGGCTTTACAGATACACTTGGAGGAGCTTGAAGCAGAAGGCTGCACCGCTAGTTATTTAGAGATTATTTCTACTGTGATGTATATGAGTTATACTCTGATAATGGTATGTATATAAAATATTGTTTTTATTTCAAAGTTATGTTATACATTGTATTTATTCGTTGCACTGTGAAATTTGTATTCAGTTATGTTGTTCTTCTTCTCGTATTCTAATTTTCTTCTGTTTCCCACCCTCTAACTTCATTCTATTAATGACCCGGTATTTTTGATGTTTGAATAACCAGTAAGGAATTTATGTTGGTTTTCAGGGTCGAAAGTTCGTCAAGTCGTTACATCGATGCAGATAGTCGATGACAAAATACTGGCCTAGAAACATGCAAGTGTTTTTGTTGTTATAGGTCCAGTTGTAGCATGAAAAAGCAAGTTTATCTTATTAATTACAAGTTCAAATTGTTGTTAGTCACTTAGAAAAGTTTACATTGTTTCA
Source organism: Allium sativum (assembly GCA_030737875.1). Taxonomy (NCBI): domain Eukaryota; kingdom Viridiplantae; phylum Streptophyta; class Magnoliopsida; order Asparagales; family Amaryllidaceae; genus Allium; species Allium sativum. The sequence goes on from CM060912.1 coordinate 68,571,292, forward strand.
TGATCAAGGAACTCCACGGGAAAATAGTTTTCAATGGAGCATACATGGTCGATCAATCGTGGATCAAGCACGACTGATCCATCATGGATCGAGCACGATCGATCCATCATGGATTGGGCTTAATTGATCCATTTAAATCACTGCAAATTCAAAGTATGATCTAAAGGGTCGTGGTTTATTGAATTTGTCCACCAATTTGCAAAATTCCAAGATCAAAACCGAGGCATTCGCACATCAGAACAAAACCAACAATAGCAAGCACAAACTCAAGTGTAATTCAACAAAGAGGAACTCATACACCATGGCAACGTAATCAAGTGCAAACTGGTCATTGTATTTATCATCAAAATGCGATCAACAAAAGTAGGTTCAAACTCGAATGCTTGGATGCAAATCAAAACTCGAATCGGTTCATACAGGAAACTCTATACATTATCAAAATCGAAGCATACAAAATTTCGAATCCAACTTAAAACTCAATGCAAAAATTGTCATACAAGCATTCGAATCTCAAACCATTCAACAAACAACTCATAGTCACGAGATCAAAATCAAAGTTTAAAGAACTCAGCACTACCGAATCCGACTGAAACTGTAATTTTCAAATTCAAATACAAATTATAAATCGATCAGTTCCAGATTCGCAAGCAAATTGAAAAATCAATCTACAATCAGTCATTGAAACCAAATACCTAAGATCATTTTGACTCAAACTGTGAACATAGAAACATTTTGACACAAATTCAGAGAAAATTGACACCTACGGTTATAGTGAATAGTCGGATTGGATGGACGAGAATGGTTTGAGTTGGATGACGTTAAATAGTTTGGATCTAGTGAATTTGGCTTCCAATCAACTCGAGCTGGCTACAGACGAAATGATGATCAAATTCAGGAATAGGATGAAGCGCGGATTTGATTGAAGGTGGAATCAGTAGGCAAAAGTGCAGATCGAGATCGGCTTCTTCTCAGAATTTTATGGCCTCCATTACAATGTATATTGACAGAGAGAAATGAAAAATGAAGAAATAAGATAAAAGGATTTGAAAAAGAAAGTAAATGCAAGAATATTGTCCTTTTCCAACCCACTAAGTGGGCCCTATCAGGTCCATTAGGGATTACTTGTATGTGTGGAAAATCATCAGGAAGTGCCTATGATTCACGTATTACATGCACATTTCGATCCACCAAAAAAAAATATACAAAGTATAATAATATAATAAGTATTCTAATCCATTAAAGATCGGATTGCGATCCATCAAATACATCGCAACCGTTGAATTTCGAAGCTCAAGTTTTTGTACAAAAACAAAAGCTTCGAGGGGAAATTGTTAACACAATAATAATAGTGTATACATAAGGATTTTCATATGTTAATTTGATGGATTGGCTATTTGCAAAACCGTGAATTGGGAATCTTTTTGCGAGTTGACCAGCAAGCTTTATTAACGTGGATCGGGCATTGATTCAACGGTGGATAGGGCAGTTCTAGAAAGTGGATCGGGAGGACTTCAGTACCACGGATCGAGCTAAAATATTGTGCCATGGATCGGTGATATCTTACGCATGGACCAGATAGAAGTTCTACCATGGATCGGGCAATGTTGCTCACGATGGATTGGTCATAGAAAATTGCCATGGATCGGGAAAATCGCAGCAAGTGGATGATTAGTGAAACAAGCCAGACATAGATTGACGATCCGCTACACATGTTTAAAAAAAGGATCTGGCAAAGCGCTCCTCGATGGATCACAACAGTTTCATAGGTTAGTTGCATCTCGTGTATACAGGCTTGTTTATTGATCGGATAAAGTGGCATGAGTTGTGTTCGATCCAACGAAGGGCATGCCACGCGACATGAGTCGGTTGCCCGATTTATATGGATCGGTTGCTCGATCTATATGGATAGGTTTCCCGATCCATATGGATCGTTTGCCAATCCATGAACCTGTGTTTATGAAATTGCAAGTTTGCCAATCCCTTCAATCATCGCCTATAAATACCCCGTCACTTCCTACATTTAAAGGACCATATTCTCTTGAAGGGCTTCCATTTTCATTTCCCAACCTTGTGCAATCGTATCAAATTCCATTAAAGCTCCATCAAGCTTCGATCAACCATCTCCATCATCAACATGAAATCGTCAAAGATCATCAACATGCTCGATTATCGAAGATCTACTTCAATAATCTCCGCAACTAAAGAGATCTAAGGATTCCTACGGTGAATTCAAGAGATCAAAGAAAAGAAATAGATAATTGTAAAAGAACTAAAAGGTGTATAAAGTGAGAATGATTATGTACCTTGTCACGATGAGAATCATAATGGAATCGCCGATTAAAGTGGACGTAGGCCGAACCACTATAAACTCTCTTTACTTTACTTTTCCTGCACTTATTTGCTCTTAACTTTTTTTAGATCATTTTTGAAGTGTTGAAACACACCTTGGGGTGTTAGTGCAATATTTTGCATTAACACTGTGGTAATTACGATATAATTTATTTTCAAGTATGTTAAGAATATCACTATTGTACGGATCTACTCGATGAGTCTTTTGTTTGAGTCAATAATTACTGTAATACTGAAAATTTTGGAATTTACAATAAACATGAATATGTTGTAAATAGAATTACATTGAAATTGGGAATAATGGAAAAGGAATAGATGTGCCTAATTTGCATGAAAATTTTACAGTGATTTGGAAATGGTAAATGAAAGCAGGAATTAATATCTAAAGAAAATAAAAAGGGGAAATTTGTAGTGTACTAAGTTAGATGGATTTAGGAAGATTAATACATTTCCATAATGGTTAAATTACTAAGAACGTAAAGTAAGAAAAGAAAGGAAAAAAGGGATTTGTGTGAAATAGAGATTCTTTAACTATATTGCACACAATTCAAATAAAAAGATATATGTTTGTCCACGATGAAAATAAAAGAAATAACTTGCAAGTACAGGTTTGATTGATGCGCATTATGGAAATTGATCTTTACATCTTTCTACGAATCAATCTAATGAGGTATGTGAAATACTTTCCTGAAATAATGAGAATATACAAAATGGTAAATAAATGGATGTTACAATAGTAAAAGTTTGGTTAATGTTAAGAAACTAAGGGAAAATGGGATGAATGGGGAGTATAACCTATTGTAATTAATTATACGAATGAGAATGTAATATAATATAATAGGTAGGCTTGTCATAGGGAAAAGTGGAATAATAACATGGTTATAATGAATGAAAAAGAGAACTTATTAATAAATCTTATTTAAGATAACTAAGTTAATAAGTAAGCAACAATAGGTTGTGATATAGTGTAAGGCAAAGTTATGAAAAATAAGAAGGAATAAAGTAGACTCATGATATGAAATAAATTGTATTTAATAATATATTATGTAGACATGTCATAAGAAAACACGAGAACTGGGGGAAGATATACTTAATTACACATTAAGGAAAACATGTTATTGAACTTGTAAACATGTAATTGGATGATAAATACATGGTAATAAAAGGGGTTGTACATTACTTTCATTAATTAGAATCCGAGGTAAAAAGTTGTAGATTACTTTCGTTAATTACAATCTAAGAAATAACATGTTACGTCACTGGGATTATTTATGAACTTAAAACATGATTGAGTTAAACCTATACAATTAATAAGCGAGAATGGTCCATTCCTTTGAGATATAAGGGACTCAGATAAACATTGTAACTTGAATAAAAAGGTAATATTTGGGTAACAAAGTTAATTAGTAATCAGATAAGATAAAACAAGCGCTTGATTAAAATATTAGATATAGGGTCTAATAACATGTTAGTTTGATGCGCTTGGACCAGTCCGCACGTACGAAGATAAAGAACCCAACAGGTTATCATCATGGTGTTTGGAGACACGATAGGCACACGTCCATCTGATTATTCTGCTTGGTTATTCTGTCTAATTGCTCTATGGGACTGAAGGGAAGCACGCGGCTTCCAAGGGACGTGGCAGGGTACTCCATGGTGATCCTCTATGCGGTGCATGCTTAGCGTGTGCTCACAAAGGTTGGGTCTACGCAGTACCACCCGATGAGTATACCTTGACTGCAACAGTTTCTTGGTAGTCAGAAGGCTGTGATAGATGGCGTTGGGTGATTCGGAGGTTGCCTCGGGATGGGGCTGGGTCATAACCAATATAGGATAGTAATTGTCGGGTACCTATCATCCGTACTTAGTAGGATGTAGAAAGACTAGAGCTAAACCAAGAGACCATCGATATTCCACTATCGGGGCGTTGGTTGCGGGACATGCCAAATTGGATGTTAGATTGTTTGATAGGGGCATGTCACTTAGCTCTAGATATCGTCTTTCACTCATTAAGGGAGGGGCCTGGGTGGGGCCATAGCTAGCATGAAAATGTAGACCATACTCCGGATATATGTATTGTAGTCTTAACAAGGCGGACCTTTACAATCATGGATATCTTTAGACCGAGTTTCATGCATTGAATGTAGCCTTATTATAGGACTGGGGGTATAGTAGATAGTACGTTCGTGTGAGGGTCTATATACATGCATTGGGTGTTGTATTGTAGACAGTAGGGCATTACTTTATGTTGAGACTTGATTCGACCGGGGATATGATGATCCGTACGCTTACTTAGCATATCGATCATTGTTCTGTGCGATTATGTGGCGTAATTATTTGGATTTCCGTACATTGTTTGGTGTAGGATACGCTTCCGTGAAATGACGGTGGAGACTGCACGGGAGGGTACTATGGGGAGTACCTTGAAACGCGGGGTATAACTACACATATACTATATTAGATTAATCTAGTGGGAAGTAGATGAGTACGACGTGAGTGCAGAACCTTGAGTGCTGTTAACCAAGTGATCTAATAAATAGGAAAAGATAACTGAATGGTATATGTAGGGTTATTTCAGAATGTATAATTTGTCCAATCATAAGAACTTTGTGTTCTGACCCCCTCCTCATAACATACTCATAGGTTAGGTTTATGGCAGAGATTTGGTAGTCTTTGGACACTTGTTAGATAGTGTTGTTATTTCGGTAAGGCTATATTTGATTACTATATTTTATCTATTTCACTATGAGACGTTTTATCGAGCTCTGATATACTTATTTTCTCTACCTTTTCTGCTAGATACCAAACAAGCCAACTCGAGCTTCAATAGATTGGAATTTTTAAAGAAAAAAATTGATCTGCCGAAATTCGGTTTGTTACATTTGGTATCAGATCTTATGCTAAGGATTCCTGTATAGATGGTGAGTGAACATATTTGTATTTTTAAAAATATTGATATATATATATGTATATATATACACACACACACCTAGATCCATAAAGAAACCACTAAATAGAAAAATATGTACATTATAGAGCATGTATAGCTCAATGTAAGCTATAAATATGAAAGAATTAAATAACAAAACATAGAAAATATTGCATTTTGTCAAAAACTAAAATTTTCGCTAAGGAAGAATTTGAAAATCTTTATTCCTTTAACAAGAAATTTTGACAATTGTATTGACATAAACTTTAGTGGTGAACAAATTAATTTGTAAAATTTTAGAATAAAGTAGATGTTTGGGGTAAGTTTAGAAATTAACGCATTATTGTAAGTAATTGAAATACTGGCATAGTTAAAACGAACAGTTGAAAAAATTAATTGAGAAAGAGTTGTCCTTGTCTACTCTAGTTTTTATGATTTGAAAAGAAAAAAACAATTTTGCGTTTTTATGAGATGTCATTTTTTCTATGATTTGGCAAAAATAAGTTTTAATGAAGGAAAATAAAGTTTTGAAGCTTTTAATATTTGGAAGGAAAATGAAATGATGAGGCTAAACCATTTTTTAAATCATGGAGTAAGTAAGGATTAGTATCTAGAAAAGATGAGATTTTTTTGAGACTATACAACAATTAGCAAGAAGTATTTTGCAATAGTATTGAATTCCCGTAGAGTGCGTAAGCATCATATAGTCTAGGTTGTGCTTGGAAAAGACAATTTGTACATAGCAAGGACTCGTTGTGACAATTAAATGGTGGAAGGTAAGAGAGTTGTATAGATCCTATAGTTTGGACTTTCCTTTGTCAATGGGGATATGGTCCTATGATTCTTAGCCCTTGGTAGCAGTTGTGTAGTGTGCTTATTTTCCTATTTTAATTTTGAAAGAATTAGAAGGCTTATTTATAAATATCAAGCTTAGATTAGTGCATTAAGTCAAAAAACCCGAGGAAAAGATGATGACATAACTAAAAAAACAAATCCAATAAAGCAACAAATATGATAATTGAGAAAAATGGAAAATTGCGAGAAATAGAAAAAAGGATTTTTCCAAAGTAACTTGGAAAAGAAAATTTATAACAAAGGAATTTTTCTTATGTAAACTTTGTTTAGATAGGAAGGTAGGAAATTTTTAAATAATAGTTACATAAAATCCAAGTACAAATAGAAAAGGTAAACAAAAGAAAAAAGGAAGATGTGAAATTTTCCATTTTCTACCTTTTTGTAACATAAGAAATCAAATTAGAATTTTCTGTAATTCACAAATTTGAAGTTGGTTGGTAGGATTTGGATGCAAAAACTGGATAAACTACTCTCTTTCTTTGTAAGAGTTTATGAAACAAGATGAAAAATATCTCGATTTTCAAATATTTTGCATACATATATAAATTGTCAGTATATTTAGGATGTTTGCTTCATATTTTCAAAAATATTTTCAAGAAAATTTGCATTCATATAGGAGGTACCGCTTGGGCATTCATTACATTCATGTATTATTATGTTGTGTTACACTTGCACAAGCGCTGGTTGAAAATTTGGATGTACACATAATAGTTGCAACTTATACATGGAGAACATCACTCCATCCCTATCGAATTTCAAGGATGAAATTTTCAAAGGAGGGGAGAATGTAATAACCCGTATTTTATATACATATCAAACATAAATGTTGATAATTTACGATTTCAGAATTTATCCCCGAAACATATACCATTGTGTTCATGGCAATTTTCTAATTCGTTTTGATACATGACTTGCCCAAAACGGAGTTTATAAAGGAAAATTATTAACGAATAAAGGTTTAAAGTATTGTATGCATATATATGTGCACAAATTCGAAATTTGAAATCATACATGCGTTATAAACGGAAAACAATAATTCATATAACTAATATTTAGTAATAAATTGAACGTTTGTATTAACGTTAATCAGAAAATAAAATCGGCATTAATCACGTTTAGGACATGGGAGCTGGGTCGACCCAGGCTTCACATGGTTCGACCCATATGTTGACCTTAGGGTCGACCCACCTAGTCCAGATCTGTTTTGTTTATGGCGTGTTTTCTTGATTTAAATGACTCGAATTTCAAATTATTTATTCCGATGAATCAGAGTGTCCTGTATACCTATAAATAGGCTAGTAGGGCCTAGCCTTCAACCCCTATTTTCTGAGATGATACCAAGGCTCTACCATTTTCTTTCCTCTCCAAATCTTTCGAAAATTATAAAATTAGATTTAGAAAATTCTGATTCAAGATTTGAAGACAAAGAATGTAATTTTACAACATAGGTGTTCAAATTTCTGATTAACGCAAGGTAAGTCCTATGAATCTGGTTTATTTAGGTTTCTTTCTTTCCCTCTTCTTTTAGTGTCAGATTTGTAAATTCATGGCTATTTTAATATTATATTCAGTTAGGAAGACCAAGAAATCACATATTTGAATTATATTTAAGGATTCGAAAGCTGTCGGGTGAGTGGATTTAGAATTATACCTTTTGGATAACGATATATTTACCGTTTACATTCCCCGTTATTCTTCACATGTTAAATAATTGTAATACATGGTAATTGCGATATTAATTTATTTTCAAATATGCTAAGAATATCACTATTGTACATATATAATATATGAATCCTCTATTTGGATTAAGAACTACTGTAATACTGAAAATTTTGGAATTTACAATAAACATGAATATATTGTAAATAGAATTATAGTGAAATTAAGGATAATGGAAAAAGAATAGATGTGACTAATTTGTATGAAAAATTTACAGTGATTTGGAAATGGTAAATGAAAGCAGGAATTAATATCTAACTCAAAAAATAAAAGGGGAAAATTTGTAGTGGACCAAGTTATATGGATTTGGGAAGATTGATAGATTTCTATAACGGTAAAATTGCTAACAATGTAGTTGCAAGAAAAGAAAGGAAAAAAAAAGGGAATAGTGTGAAATAAGGATTCTTTTACTATACTGCACAGTAATCAAATAAAAAGATATATGTATGTCCACGATGAAATAAAAGAAATAGCTTGCAACTACTGGTCTTGACTGATGTGCATTATGGAAATTAGTCTTTAACTCTTTCCACTAATCAATCTAATGAGGTATGTGAAATATTTTCCTGAAATGATGAGTATATGCAAAACGATAAATAAATGGATGTTACAACAGTAAAAGTTTTGTCAATGTTAAGAAACTAAGGGAAAATGGGATGAACAGGTAATACAACCTATTACAATTAATTATATGAATGAGAATGTAATTTAATAGGCAGGCTTGTCTAAGGGATAAGTGGAATTATAACATGTGTCCTAACAAATGAAAAAGAGAATTTACCAGTGAACCTTAGTTAATAGAACTAAGTTAATAAGTAGACAACAACAACAGGTTGTGATGATAGCGTAAGATAAGGTTGTGATAAATAAGAAGGAATAAAGTAGACTTATGAAATGAAATGGTAATAAAGGGGCTGTAGATTACTTTTGTTAATTACAATCCAAGTTAAAAGGTTGTAGATTACCTTGGTTAATTACAATCTAATAAATATCATGTTACGTCAGTAGGCTTATTAATGAATTTAAAACATGATTATGTTAAACCTATACAATTAATAAGCGAGAAGGTTCCATTCCATTGAGTTATAAAAGGCTCAAAAAAACCTTGTAACTTGAATAAAAAGGGAATTTTTGGGTAATCAAGTTAATTAGTAATCTTATAAGATAAATAATCACCTAATTAAAAGACTAGGCATAGGGTCTAATAACACGTTAGTGTGATGCGCTTGGACCGGTCCACACATAAGAACGTGAAGATCCTAATGGGTTAGATCATTGTAGTGTTTTGAGATGCAAAAAGAGCACGTCCATCTGATTATTCTTCCTGGTTATTCTTTTTGATTGCTTTGTGGGACTGGAGGGAAGCCCGTGGAAACCGAGGGGTGTGGTAGGGTACTCCGTGGTGGTTCTCTATGCGGTGCATGTACAAGTTGTACTCATAGAAATTAGGTCTGCACAGTACCACCCGGTGAGTATACCTTGATTGCAACTGTAGATTAGCAGTCAGAAGGCTGTGGCTGATGGCGTTGGGAGATTCTTCAATTGCCTCAAGAAGGGGCTGGGTCAGGAGCAATACAGGATATTAATCGTTGGGTACTTGGCGTCGACAGTCAATGGGAGGCATAAATACTAGAGCTAAACCAAGAGACCATTGATCTTTCACTATCAAGACGTTGGTTAAGGGACACACCAAATTGGATGTTAGATTGTTTGCTAGTGGCTTGTCACTTATCTCTTGATGTAGTCTTTCACTAGTTGAGGGAGGGGCCTGGGTGAGGCCATAGCCACCGTGGAAATGCAGGCCATACACTTGATATTTGTATTGTAGCCCAGCAAGGAGGACCTTTACAGATATGGAAAGCTCCTGACCGAGTTTCGTGCATTGGATGCATCCCTATTACGGGACCCTGGGTACTGTAAATAGTACATTCGTGTGAGGGTCTAGATACACGCATTGGGTGGTGTATTATAGATAGTAGGGCATTACTTTGTGTCGAGACTTGATTCGATCGAATAGTTTGGATATGACGATCCGTACACTTGCGTAGCATAGCGATGATGGTTCTGTGCAATTACATGGCTTAATGATTTGAATTTTCGTGTGTTGTTCGGCATAGGATATGCTTTCATGGCATGATGGTGGAGACCGCACGGGGAGGGTACAATGGGGAGTATATTGAGATGTTGGGTATTGCTACATATAAACTACATTAGGTTAATCTACTGGATGTAGATGTGTACGACATGAGTGCAGAGCCTTGAGTGCTATTAACCCAAGTAACCTAATAAATAAGAAAAGATAATTGAACGGTATATATAAGGTATTTTCAGAATGTATAATTTGTCCACTCACCAGAACTTTGTGTTCTGATCCGCACCTCATAACATACTCACAGGTTAGGTTTATGGCAGAGATTTGGTTACCTTTGGACACTAGTTAGACAGTGTTATTATTTCGAAAAGTTTATATTTGATTATTATATTTTATTTATTCCGCTACAAAATGTTTTATCAAGCTTTGATATATTTATTATCTCCGTCTTTTCTGCAGGATACTAGACAAGCCAACTCGAGCTTTGATAGATTGGCATTTTTGAAAAAAAAATCAGTTTGTTGAAATTCAGGTTGTTAGAGTTATAATTATGGATTTCTTTTCTAGAGACGAAGGCATAGTTGAAGGCACTATTTTATTCTAATTATATCTTCATTTCAGTTTAGTTATGTAGTTGTTATGCTATGTTATTTCCAGTTGTTTTATTTTAAATAGAAAATTGTGAATATATGAATCACTTATGTATTTTCTATTTCCGCAGCGAGATTCTGAGTTGTATTTTTTTTCATATCTGTGTGATGTGAATAATCCTATTATTATCCCCAATAATTATATATCATTTTGAGAAAATTTCATTATTTAAAGTGGTGGATCATTACAGTTGTTATCAAAGCTTAGGTTAAGCAAACACCTAAGCTTATGGAATAAAACATGTTTGATATAGGGTGAGTACTACCCTATAATGAGTGGAATCATTCTTGAGAGAGTGTGTTTCAAAATATAATAAATGGCTTTCAAGATCTTTAATATTTTCAAATTTAATTTAAATAGGTTATCTATCCTATATAGATTCCATTTCAGTTAGGACCCTTCCTTGGTTTAGCATTTATCTTATGTTCTTGAAACTTATCATTTCCTTAATCATATAAACAATAGAAGAAATTATATGTATAAATTATATTGAAATTTTTTAAGAGGAGTTTAGAAATTTGAAATTTAGAGTATATTAATAACTAAAGTAATAACTACTTAGCTTTATAAACTATTATTTTGAAATATAGTATCTTCAAAAAAATACTTATGGTTAACATTCATCTGATAAAATGATCGCAATATTTGATAAGTAGATCTATTATTAGGATTCGTAAAAGATTATATGCTTAAGAATTCATAGATGTATAATAAGGGAATTTATATAAACAAAAATTCTAAAATGATTGCTCATAATTAAGAATTTTTTTTAACAAGGAAAGATATTTAAATGTCGACTTATAACATTGTATTGTTTTAAGCCCACGTAACTAATTATAAATGCAGATAAATTCTTAGTATCTTATAATAGAATTTTTAAGAATTTTGTTTCAAAGATTTTGGAATTTAAACTTTAATGGTTGTGGTGATTATAATAATTTCCTGGTACAAACATATAATTAATTTCATAAGTATGATCTTACGAAATCATTGAATCCATTTTAAGTACAATATGTATGAAATTAAAATGTCTGATTTATGTGGATATAATATTTTAAATGTAATGATTTTTAGTGGATATATATGTAATATAATGTAAGTATAATTTACATAAATTATATGACCATTATAATTATAATCTGTGTAAGCATAAATCTTTCAGGCATGGTTTGCAAAGTAAATAAATTGATTGATATTTATTTTAATATGAGTTTTAGGCATGCTGAGAAGAAAAAAAGCTTTGAACTAAATGAATGTATTAATTGGGTTGGCAATATTTGAAGGGATAATACCATTTTGAATATTAATAAATAAGATTGAATTGAATTTATTTGATGTGTCAATTTAAATACTAACTTAGTATATTCTCGAGTATGTTAAGTTTTGAATGCTACCAAAAATGGAAAATAAAGGGCAGACTTTAAAGAAATTAAAGGCATGAATTCAAGGTTTAAGAACTATAGATTGGCTATATAGATATTAAGAAACCATATATATCTTACGTATTGAAAATATTATTTTATTAAATTCCTTGCTATAATCACACATTAATTATATTTTAATTAATGATAGAAATCAAGACATGGTTACCATAAGCAAGTATTTGTTTTAAAAGAAGTGTAATTTCATATAAGCATAAATAATAGTATAAATACATATTTTAAAACATTTACACATTTTATAAAGATGTATTAAATAATAATTTATGTTTTGAATGAGATTAATCTTATGTTAAGTAATTTTCTTAATAAATGAACCATATTTTCTTTATATTTGAATTTGTGATTTGTTGTAAATCAGTATAACTTATATTTACATAAGTTTTCCCAATATAATAATTTAGTGATGTTCAATAAAAGAGGGAGTTATATATACATATATTCTGATTTGAAATTTTATAATAAAGAATAGATTTAAGGATATTATTTATAATATATAAATTTGAAAATTTTAAATACTTTTATTTAAACGAAAATTTTCTAAAATTTCCCCCTAACGTTAATGACTAGATTGTCGTGTACTTGGAGATTTTGGGCATACATCTGACCAGCATATGTACTAAATTATGTACGTATGGGATAGGCAGTAATAGATCGTACTTTAATCGCTTAAAGATAATTCAGGTGATGATTATAACATCATCGGTGTTTATTTTTGGGTTCCGAATGTGAGGCTGGTATACGTGCCACATCGGGCTTATACTTGGAATTATTTTGAAATATACTTGAAAACAACTAAATTTTTGATTTATCATCTCCTTTTATATATATATATGTAAACTATGTAAATAGTTTATGTTGTACATAAATTAGTGAATTGGCAATATATAACTTGCTAGCCTTCTGTATCGTTCCTTTTCAGAGACCATAATTTTTGGGTGGGGGAAAATGTAACCGTAACAACCCACAGGTGTACCTAAATTTCGACCCAGAAAAGGCCATCGAAATTTAGAGCTACTCTAAATGGGTCGCCGGTTCCTATAAGGAATTACATCTACATGGAATAACAGATAATACAACGTGATGGAAATCTCACACAACGGAACAAGAAAATATAATAATAAATAGGACACACCATTTATTAAAAGCCACAGATTCAAATACAAATTGTCAAATACATTTGTTTTAAGTGGTACATCATAATTACTCATAATCCAAAGTTTCCACAATTAACTGAGCAATAATAGCTAATAGTAACATAATAGTCTCATCGCTTTCTTCAAGCTCCATCATCGTTTCGTCTGTTGATTCGCTACCCCACCTATTGACCTGTTGGATATGTTAAGGAGAGGGATCAGAACATAAAGTCCTGTGTGACTGAAAATATTATTTTCTTAAAAGACTATACTCTAGATATGGAAGGTTATATATGTCAAGTTATGTCGATGAAACACACATACAAAGAAATATTTTAATCAATGTGTTGGATGTCCATATCAATCACTTAAGACCTTCATTGATACATTCAAGGTGAAGATCTAACGAGGTTGACATTCTTGGTAATTTGAGGCCTATTCTAACATGTTTATTAAGGGTGTATTCTTATGATGTCTTATGACTTTAAGGCAGACCCTGATTTTAACGATCTGAAATCCCCTAGTTTGCGAAGGGACAGAAAACAACAGATTTCTTTGAGAACATGACGCATCAAAACACATACAACAGAACATTTCATTGCTATTACAACAATTTACATTAGAGTACAAGAATATCAGAGAATAAATAAATAATATACAGCTGAAAAATAAATATCAAAGATTCACAAATTTCAAAGCAGCGGAAAATATAATACATGAGTATAATGTGCAGTGCAAGACATCAGCTACAATCAACTGAAAGAAATACAAGGATACAAAGCTTTCCGAATATAGCTCCAGCTGTAAATCCAGGATCCTTTGAATAAAAATCTGCAAAACCAAAACTACTGACTGCTCGTGTGGAAAATATGGGCACCTAGAGTTTAGGTCAAAACAATAAACTCCAGGTCAATCATGGGACTGGTGTGAGAACTAAAACAGTTATTAGCTTGATTTTAAAGTTAGGTAAATCATGGGACCATGTCGTATAACATGGAATGGGTTTACCCCCAAGAATGCCAGTGCATAAAACAAACAGCGTAATGCTAAATAGAAAATTGAAGCTATTATAAGACTCAGGTCCCATCACATAATGAAAGCAGTTGAGGATAAAGTTTTACCCTATAATAGTCAAATATGCTTGACACGCGAAATTTCATCTTTTGTTATTACCATAAGTGAAGAAATCAACTTCAAATATAAATGTATCAATCATAGGAGGCGTAAGTACCATTATATTACGTCGCCATATAGGTTTACAAGTAAATCGTAAAATTATGTATTGGAAATTGGGTTTTCATCTATGAACTAAGGCAAGCGATCCTCCTTACCGATTCGAGACACATTAGCATTGCTCAAGACTCGGATTCTGGCGAGCCCTGGGTTAGAGACAGGGCCGGTCATCCGTCGAAGAATGACAATACCATAAACTATATGTTAGCCGGTTCTATCGGACTTCAAAAATGATCAGTCACATCGATCAATAAAGAGGCACTAGGGACTTAAATCATATCCAAGGTATATCGATTTCCATCATAAATTTTTTCAACATCCACATGAGTAAATTGTCTAGGCTCCATTCCATGACGTTACTTGTAGCTAGAAACTAACATGTGTCCATCGTGCTGTTTTTGATTTATACCGAGGTGTGAGGCTCGTGAATTAACACTACACAAAGCTGTGATATATAAAGCCGTGCTTTGATCATCAACTATAAGACTCTGCTTTTCAACAAAAGCCTTGATCCATGCATCTTAGCATGCCATACTGTCAATCCATACCGTACCACTGATTTACACTAATATATAACCTTTAAGCTCGTACGTCTCAGAGAAGCGTGTTACGCAAGAGAATAAATTCTTCTCCACCAAACAGACATATATTTAGCAGAGATCAATGGATACAATATAAAGGAATACAATGTCAAACATACCATCCATTTGCAAGTCCACTCTGGGTCTAAACGAAAACGGAGGCACCTTATTCCTCGTCCCATATGTCCAATACAAGAGAGAGGCCTTCGTATATCCAGTCGATCTCCAAGTACGTCTGGACGATCACGACATATTACCTTACCTTGGGTGTACATCTCAATCAAGACATCAGTAATCGTCCAAACGATGTGAAGATCTCCAGTCTTCATCGTCAACTTTTAATCGCCGTGTCAATTATTCAAAATGGGTTAAACCCGGTCTTTCTGAATAACTCGCGTATCTTATAATCAATGCTATAAAAACACATCATATGCCTCATTCCAGTTCAGAATATTCTTTTATTCAAATATTCACATTTTAGGGAAAGGTTCTCATTAACTTTATCAAAGATAAATTCTTTTAAATTTATTCTTTAATCTTCCTTTGGATATCAATTTCAAAAGATTTTATTAACTAGTCGGGATTATCGAGCCTTACCAAAGAAACCATTTATTTTATTTTTTCCTATCCCAACCTATTCATCCCAACGAGTAAAACTGGTAATACTCCATATCTAACACCCACGGTGTTATTGGTAAATTTAATTACCATTTAACATTCAAATCTAATTAAAGATTTATCTATCGTCTAGAGTAAGATTGGTGGTACTCCATTCTTGATCATTTCATGAATTCGATAATTTAATTATCTCAATCACATTGCAATCTAATTAAAGATTCATTAAAACTCTAATTCAATTTTTAATCTCAAAAATCATTACTTAATGATCATTCAATCTTAGGAAGATTAATCCTGTCATTAACTGGGTTAAAAAACCAATGTTATTTAAAACACAATTCATGATAACCCCAAAATCATCTTCCATCAAAATGGAATCTTCACAGAAATCGTAATAGTATATAATCGATATAAATTTCTTTATCAAATCAATAATATAAATGGAATAATGGCAAAGCCTTTTAAATTCCTTATATTGTAACGGTCTTCCTTTACAGAAGCTCATCTTGATTATTACCAAATCGAATTCCATTAAATTCCAATTTAATAAATTAAATTGGATAACTTTAGTTTGGAAATTTTCCATTAAATCTTAATAAAAAGATTTATAAGTTCCAAATCATATCTTCACCGTTAATTGACTTAAAGAACAAATGTTATTTAAAACACAGTTCACGATAAACCCAAAATCCAATTCCAATTCAATTCCAATTATATTAATTAATTGGCAAACTTCTCTAAATCTTGATTAAAAGATTTATTCTTTTCTCGGTTGGGTTTAATAACAGTGTTAGTGAAGACACCATTCATGACAAACCCAAAATCCAATTTGATATTAAATACAAGGCTCTAAATAGAAATTATATCGGCTTATATTCAATATCAAATTCTAAATCAACAAATATCGTTTTGGAAATAACGATATATATATCTTCTAAATTCCTCAGCAATATCTGTATAAACATGGAATCCAATATAGAAATATTCCGAAGATTGTTTTCATTCAAGTCCATTCCAATTTATTCGTTGGAAAATTCTGGTTATGCCAAGACCTATTTACAAATCCAACTTATTTATGTAAAAGCATTGAATTATTATTCTAGTTAATAACTAGTTCATTTTAATAAAAATACCTTTTATCTTTTCAAATATGGAATTTTTCATCCAAAGTCTTTCGAAATCTTTTATTATGAATTTGCACAATTTTTTGCATATTTTTATTAATTTTATTAAGGCCCTTACAGTTGGTTTCCAATAACGGCCACCGAACTGTATCCATAGCACCCTTTTCTAAAATTTATTTGGACATAATATGAAATATAACCTTTAAAATTTAAATCTTTTATATTCATCAGAAATACCTTTTCAATACGAACCCAATGGTTCCAGTTTTAGGAGAATCCAACGATCCGATCTCCTGTTATGCCAATTCGAAGTTAATGCTTGAAATTCGCAATCAGTCGTTGCGCGACGCGTTCTATTCAAACCATATATATATAATATTTCGCCGATTTCCACTCAAAGCGTATTTTTATAAATTCGTTTTAAAAATGTTTCCAACTTCCATTTCAATTTTAAATCAAAATTGAATATTCCTTATCATTATAAAATTTAAAATGATAATATTTTGAAAATAACTGATTTTGAAATCCATTTCCTTTTTGTATTCATTTATAAAATAAATAAAATCGATTTACAACCCATTCGAGTTAAAATGGCGTCTAACTACTTAAACTTGGCTTCACATTTTATTAATTTTGTGTCCATCCAAAATCGGACATCAAAATCATATTTTGATTATTTACTAAATATTTATTTTAAAATATTTGTTATTTAAATTGGAATGTGAATCAATCAATTGCCATATAAGTTTAATTATATGGATTTTATACATCTCATGTATACAGTAATAATGATAACTAATCATTAAACATTCAAGCAACACCCAAAGTGCATTCTACAACTGTATAAGCATTAAATAACTAAATAACGCTTACCAAAGTCTGTCAATCCATTGATCGACATAAAACTAAACAATTGGGATTAGTGTATGTCAAATATCATCCCAGTACCCATGCGGGGTTTTCATCCAACAAATACTAATTATTATTTGCACATTTGGGCGATGTGTAAAAATTTATCGTCCCAATCAATATCAATTAAATAGGTGTACATAAACAAGCCGTCCGACTTGTAAATGAATATTTATTCCAACTTCAACTATTGCATATCTATTTTTTTATACATTTTTATTTTCAAAAAAATTCGCCATTATAACGGCGCTATTTATAGAACCAGGGTAATGTCTAAGCATTACCCCCTCTCTGTAGACTGGCTTGCGTCATACACAACAATTTCAATCATCAACCATCAATACACATTCAAATAATACAAAAAATCAACAAATCATCCATGGTTTCAAATAATAGTGACAGGAGCTACTAAGCACCATTTAAAACCTATGATATAATTACATAAAAAAAATAGTTGAGTGAGAAATAATTCTCACTTTGGTTTCCACTCCACCCGTCTTTATTGAAGGATTGTATTTTTCAACTAAATTAAACACGTGTTTAATTTAGTTGAAAAATACAATTTGCTCCGTTTATGTTTTGGTTAGTTCCATATTGTAGTGTTCATTGTCATGATTCCAACGCGACTGAAATCTTCAGATTTCGACCTCGTATGAAGAAGATATTGTATTATAAACATTTGAATAATTAATACGATACTAATATAATTAATTAACATTTAACCATTAATAACGTTTATAATATATGTTGCCTCCCCTATCATTTTAAACTGGAAACCCCAAAAAAAACCATCGTCGTTCGCAAACCCTCAACCATCGCGCCCTCCATACTCGCCCTGGGCACCATTGCCACCTACCACCATGAAGCTCCCAACGTCGCCCTCCGTCAGTCTCCACCAAGGCGAGCTCGGCCTCCACAATCCTCCCAAAATCCGCCATGAACAAACCGACTTTGCCCCCAGAAATTGAGAAACCCACTTAACAATAATATATCAAATCCCTATGGATTTGTAGCTCATGAAATCCTTTTCCATTTTCGTGTAAGGAGATTTCGATAATATTGGTTGAATTGAAAGAAATTGAAGAGGAAAGGATTAAAAAATCGGGGCCTTCAATTCATTTGAGCGGCAGTTTTTAACAGTTGACAGCGTTGGAAAGAAATGAGGGGTTTGACCCTTCTTTGTTCCATATTATATATATATTTATTATTTTTAATTCACAAACTTCATTTTAAATTTCCGAACTCCAAATCAACCCCAATGACTATCGCTTCCATCTAAATAACCCCATTCCGAACACAATAGGATATGTTTCGTAAGCCAATTCGATTGTTTCGATCAGTTTCTATCGAAATTAAAATATAAATTAATATAATGGGCAATATTGAATTTCAACGTACATTTTAATTTACTGGGGCCACATACTGACTCCAAAAATTACAGAAAAACTAAATATAGCTATGTTTTGACTATATGGTCCTAACAAAACTAATTTTGTTGAATTTGGAGGATGTTTGAAAAATGGCCTTTTTCCAGTCGATTAAATTCAAACAGAAATTGAAAACACATTTAAATTTACCACGCTCGCAAATTAATTCCAAAAATTATAAAATTTGGTTACTAACAATAATTTGACATTCCGGATCCAGCAAAAATGGTTTCGTCGAAAACAGATGTCGTTTACAAAATGGCTATTTTTAAGGGCTATATATCATATTTAAAATTTAAACAAAATCCATATAGACTATTTTAAATTTTAAACTGGACATAACTAACAATTTATATTATGAAATCTCAGTTTTTCACATTTATTAGAAAGATATAATTAAACAAATTCTAATGTTTCTGGTTTTACTTTAATTCGATTTATTTTGAATTCTGTATATTCAATTGAAATTAAAAATTGAATTTTCATAGTACCGCGCCATTTCAAACTCCTTTTATAAATAAAATAAATTTATACATTCTAACTTCGATATGAATAAATATTAAGTCGTTATTATTTAAAATAAATCATTTTAAATATTCAAAACCCATTAAAATAGCAAAAATAAAATTTTTAAATTGGTTCAGAAATTCCGGGTTGTTACAATCTCCCCCACTTAAAATCTTTTCGTCCTCGAAAAGGAACGGAGCTGAAAGTTGTTTAACCAACCAACTCAACTTTCATTCTGGCTTTCAGTCTTCAACTTTTCAGTTTTAAAGAATTTTCTAATTTCTCAAAAATTTGGCTAACACCCAATTTTTTTTTTAAATATCGCCATAACCTCCTTTGTAAGGAGAGGGTTTGAAAATTTTATAGGGTCGTGTTAGGCACCTAATAAATCAATAAAAAGCACACGCAATTTTTGTGACCTATCTATGCCCAAGGGAGACGTGTAAAAAGTCGTAATCTCATTCCTTGCCCCAGTGTTGGAAATAAAATAATCCATGTGCCTTAATTATCAAACAAGAGAGACGTGAATTTTTGTCATCTCCAGACCATTGTAGGGTTTTTATTAAATCCTGCCCCGAGCACCATTACATATATTCCTTAATTAAGTCCATAATCAGTCTTCTGTTCAACCTGTAATTCAGTCATCGCCAAACAAGCGTCTCACTCGTTTGGTAATCCAAACCTCATCATATAAGCGCTAAATGCTTAGATGGAATATGATAAGATATGTTATCTTCATGTAGTATGCCATGCAGGGTAGTTCATTATTTATTTGTTGCTATCTTATGGCGTGGTTTATAATCTCACACAGAACAACCATCACAACGCACCCAACAACACTCGCAATAGTTTATATAATAAATAAAATTGTGCAACCAACTCATTAAGGTGGACCAGTTTGTCGGGCATGCAATTTATATTTTTACTCAAAGCGAAGCCATTAACCCGTTCAACATATATATGTACATGTCTATATTTGCAATTCCAATCAATTTTCAATTTAATTCAATATTTGACTCGATTTGGCTAAATTTATTATTTATTCTCATATTGGTTTAATTGTTCCAATATTTTTATTAATCAAACTAATAATCACACATCACAACCAACAATCAATTAATTGATTAGATTTTCAAATATATAATTTTTTGATATACACAAAAATCATATTTTTAGTGTCAAATTCCAAACAATAAAATGTAACTAAATTTTGGTTTTCACACCAGTCAATTGGAATCATATAGACATCCCACTTTCGAAACTCAAACATAAGCACTGGCAATGTGATCACAATTACCAAGATCATCCCCGGGCTACTAGAGTGTGATTCTATATCTGTCCAGTATATTTGAGACTTCGTATACGCGTTAATTACTCGTTTATTCAAAATCTTCATATAACCAATAGTGCAAATTCAATATAAAATAAAATACTCAAATACGTATAATAAATTATAAACTTCAAAACTAAATTTATTTTTATAAATAATACTCTTCAAACTCATTCTAGGGTATTACTAACCCCATCTCTAACGAGTTTCTTATTCAAGGATTCTACTGATCCTATCTCTAATGGGTATTCGTAAATAGAATGTTAATAATTCTACCTCTAATGAATTCTCTTATTCGGTTCTAATGTGTTTTTTCTCGAGCTTTGTAAACTAAAGCTCTGATACCAACTTTAACTATCTGAAATCCCCCTGTCTCTGAAGAGACGGGAAATAGCGGACTGCTTTAAGAACATGACACATTAGAACACAGACAACAAAACATTTCATTGCTATTACAACAATTTACATCAGTGTATAGGAATATCAGAGAGTAAATAAATAATATACAACTGAAAAAAAAATCATAGATTTACAAATTTCTAAGCAGCGGAAAATATAATACATGAGTATAGTATGTAGTGGAAGACATCAACTACAATCAACTGAAAGAAATTCACGGATACAAAGCTTTCCGAATATAGCTCCAGCTGTAAATCCAGGATCCTATGAACAGAAATCTACAAAACCAAAACTACTGACTGCCCGTGTGGAAAATATGGCCACCTGGAGTTTAGGTTAAAACAATAAACTCCAGGTCAGTCATGGGACTGGTGTGAGAACTAACAAGTTATTAGCTTGATTTTAAAGTTAGGTAAATTACGGGACCATGCCGTATAACACGAAACGGGTTTACCCCCAAGAATACCAGTACATAAAACAAACACCGCAATGATAAACAGAAAAATGAAGCTATTATAAGACTCAGGTCCCATCATACAATGAACATAGTCGAGGATAGAGTTTTACCTTATAATAGCCAAATATGTTTGATATACGAAATT
The DNA here is from genome assembly GCA_030737875.1 of Allium sativum. Taxonomy (NCBI): domain Eukaryota; kingdom Viridiplantae; phylum Streptophyta; class Magnoliopsida; order Asparagales; family Amaryllidaceae; genus Allium; species Allium sativum. The sequence continues at coordinate 68,593,192 of CM060912.1, forward strand.
TCATCTTTTATTATTACTATAAGTGAAGAAATCAACTTCAAATATAAATGTATCAATCATAGGCGGCGTAGGTACCATTATGCTACATCGCCATATAGGTTTACAACTAAATCTTAAAATCGCATACTGGAAATTGGGTTTCCATCTTTGAACCAAGGCAAGCAATCCCCCTTACCGATTTGAGACACTAGCAATGTCTTAGGACTCAACACTGGCGAGCCCTAGGTTAACGACAGGGCCGGTCATCCATCAATGATTGGCAATACCATAAACTTTATGTTAGCCGGTTCTATCGATCCTCCAAAATGGTCAGTCACGTCGACCAATAAAGAACCACTCCGGACTCAAATCATATCCGAGGTATCTCGGTTTCCTTCATAAAGTTTTTCCAACATCCACATGAGTAAAATGTCTGGTCTCCATACCATGATATTACTCATAGCTAGAAACCAACATATGTCCTTTTCCTTGAAGTCCTCATTCCATTTTTGGTTCATACCGAGGTGTGAAGCTCGTGAATTAGCACTACACAAAGTTGTGCTATTTAAAGTTGTGCTTTTATCATCAACCTCAAGACTCTGCTTTCCAATAAAAGCCTTGATCCATGCATCTCAACATGCCACACTATCAATCCATACTGTACCACTGATTTCCACCAAACCTCTAAGCTCGTACATCTTAGAGAAGGGTGTTAAGCAAGAGAATAAATTATCCTCCACCAAACAGACATATATTTAGTAGAGATCAATGAATACAATATAAAGGAATACAATGTCAGACATACCATCCATTTTCAAGTCCGTTCTGGGTCTGAACAAAACCGAAGGCACCTTATTCCTCATCCCATATGTCCAATACATGAGAGAGGCCCTCATATATCCGGTCGATCTCCAAGTACATTTGGACGATCACCACGTATTACCTTGTCTTGGGTGTACATCCCAATCAAGACATCAGTAATCATCCAAACGATGTAAAGATCTCCAGTCTTCAACCACGGTCTTCATCATCAACTTTTAATCGCCGCGTTAATTATTCAAAATGGGTTAATCCCGGTCTTTCCGAATAACTCGCGTATCTTATAATCAAGTGCTATAAAACACATCATACGCCTCATTCCAATTCAGAATATTCTTTTATTCAAATATCCACATTTTTAGGGAAAGATTCCCGTTAACTGGTGGTACTCCATTCTCGATTATTTCATGAATTCGATAATTTAATTATCTCAATCACATTCCAATCTAATTAAAGATTCATTAAAACTCAAATTCAATTTTTAATCTCAAAAATCATTACTTAATGATCATTCAATCTTAGGAAGACTAATCCTGTCATTAACTGGGTTAAAGAACCAATGTTATTTAAAACACAATTCACGATAAACGCAAAATAATCTTCCATCAAAATGGAATATTCACTTAAATTATAACAGTATATAATCGATATAAATTTCCATACCAAATCAATACTATAAATGGAATAATGGCAAAGCCTTTTAAATTCCATATATAGTGACGGTCATCCTTTATAGAAGCTCATCTCGACTATTACCAAATCGAATTCCTTTCAATTCCAATTCAATAGATTAAATTGGATAACTTTACTTTGGAAAATTCCCGTTATATCTTAGTAAAAAGATTTATAAATTCCAAATCATATCTTCACCGTTAATTGGGTTAAAGAAAAAATGTTATTTAAAACACAGTTCATGATAAACCCAAAATCCAATTCCAATTCAATTCCAATTAAATCAATTAATTGGCAAACTTCTCTAAATCTTAATTAAAAGATTTATTCTTTTCTCAGCTGGGTTTAAGAACAGTGTTAGTGAAGACACCATTCACGATAAACCCAAAATCCAATTTGATATTAAATACAGGGCTCTAAATATTGGCTTATATTTGATATCAAATTCTGAAACCAACAAATATCATTTTTGAAATAACGATATATATATCTTCCAAATTCCTCAACAATGTTCATATAATCACGGAATCTAATATCGAAATATTCCGAAGATTATTTCCATTCAAATCCATTCCAATTTATTCATCGGAAAATTCTGGTTATGTAAAATCCCATTTACAAATCCAATTTATTTATTTAAAACATTGGATTATTATTCTAGTTAATAACTAGTTCATTTTGATAAAAATATCTTGTATCTTTTCAAATATGGAATTTTGCATCCAAAATGCTTCCAAATCATTTATTATGAATTTACAAACTTTTTCCATATTTTTAATAATTTTATTAAGGCCCTTACAATCGGCTTCCAATAACGGCCACCGAACCACATCCATAGTGACCTTTTCTGAAATTAATTTGGATATAATTTGAAAACTTACCATTCAAATATAAATCTTTTATATTCATTGGAAAGATCTTTTCAATATGAACCCAACGGTTCCAGTTTTAGGAGAATCCAACGGTCGGAGAACCGGTATGTAAATTCGAAGTTAATGGTTGAAATTCGCGAACAGTCGCTGCGTGGTGCGTTCTATTCAAACCATTTAAATAAATATATATATTATATAATATATATTTTGTTGATTTCCATTCAAAGCGTATTTTTATAAATTTGTTTTTAAAACGATTCCAATTTCTATTTCAATTTTAAATCAAAATTGAATATTCCTTATCATTATAAAATTTAAAATGATAATATTTTCAAAATATCTGATTTTGAAATCCATTTCCCTTTCAAATTCATTTATAAAATGAATGAAAATGATTTATAACCTGTTTGAGTTAAAATGGCATTTAATTACTTAACTCGGCTTCACATTTCAATATTTTTGTGTACATCCAAAATCGAACATCAAAATCATATTTTGATTATTCACTGAATATTATTTTAAAATGTTCGTTATTTTCGAATTGGAATGTGACTCAATCAATTACCATATAATTTTAATTATATGGATTTTATACATCGCATGTATACAGCAATAATGATAGCCAATCATTAAACATTCAAGCAACACCCAAAGTTCATTCTACAACTGTGTAAGTATTAAATAACTTAATAACGCTTACAATAGTCTATCAATCCATCGATCGACATACATCTAAACAATTGGGATTAGTGTATGTCAAATATCATCCCAATACCCGTGTGGGGTTTTTATCCAACAAATACTGATTATTATTTGTGCATTTGGGAGATATGTAAAAATTATCGTCCCAATCAATATCAGTTAAATAGGTGTGCATAAACAAGCCGTCCGACTTGTAAATGAATATTTATTACAATTTCAACTATCACATATCTAATTATTTATTTGTTTTTATTTTCAGAAAAATTTGCCATTATAATGGCACTATTTATGGAACCGGAGTAATGTCTCAGCGCTATTTATAGAACCGGAGTAATGTCTAAGCATTACCCCTCTCCTGATATTGGCTTGCGCCATACACAACAATTTCAATCATCAACTATCAATACACATCCAAATAATACCAAAAATCAACAAATCATCCATGGTTTCATATAATAGTGATATGAGCTACTAAGAACCATTAACAACCTATGATGTAATTACATAACAAAAATAGTTGAGTGAGAAAGAGTTCTCACTTTGGTTTCCACTCCGCTAGTCTTTATTGAAGGATTGTATTTTTCAACTAAATTAACACACATTTAATTTAGCTGAAAAATCCAATTTGCTCCGTTTTCGTTCTATCAGCTCCATGTTGTAGTGTTCGTTGTCACGATTCCAACGAGACTGAAATCATCGGATTTCGACCTCGTATGAAGAAGATATTGTTTTATAAACATTTGAATAATTAAAACAATAATTAATATAATTAATTAACTTTTAACCTTTAATAACATTTATAATAAAAGTTGCCTCCCCGTCGTTTTAAACTGGAAACCTAAAAAAAACCATCGTCGTTCTCAAACCCTCAACTGCCGCGCTATCCATACTCACCCTGGACACCATCGCCACCCACCACTATGAAGCTGCCAATGTCGACCTCCGTCAGTCTCCACCAGGTCGAGCTCAGCCTCCCCAATCCTCCCAAAATCTGCCATGAACAAACCGACTTTTGCCCCAGATATTGAGCAACCCACTTAACAATAATATATAAAATCCGTATGAATTTGTAGCTCGTGAAATCCTCTTTCATTTTCTTGTAAGAAGATTCGGATAATATTGATCGGATTGAAAGAAATATAAGAGGAAAGGACTGAAAAATCGGGGCCTTCAAGTCATTTGAGCGGCAGTTTTTAACAGTTGACCGTGTTGGAAAGAAATGAGGGGTTTGACCCTTCTTTGGCCCATTATATATATATATATATATATATATATATATATATATATATATTATTCTCAAACTTCATGTTTAAAGTTCCAAACTCCAAATCAACCCCACCGACTATCACCCCTAGCTAAATACCCCCATTCCGAACATAATAGGATATGTTTCATAAGCCAATTCAACTATTTCGATCAGTTTTTATCAAAATTAAAATATAAATTAATATAATGGTTAGTATTGTATTTTAACGTACATTTTAATTTACCGTGGCCACATACTGACTCCAAAAATTACAGAAAATAAATCTAGCTAAGTTTTGACGATACAGTCCTAACGAAACTAATTTTGCCGAATTTGGAGGCTGCTTGAAAAATGGCCTTTTTCCAGTCGATTAAATACAAACTGAAATTGAACACGTTTAAATTTACCATGCTGACATATTAATTCCAAAAGTCATGAAAATTGAAACCTAACAATAATTTGATATTTCGGATCCAACAAAAGTGGTTTCGTCAAAACCGGAGGTAGTTTGCAAAATGGTTATTATTAAGGGTTGTATATTATATTTAAAGTTTAAATAAATTCCATAGCGACTATTTTAATTTTTAAACTGGACATAGCTTTCAATTTATATTGTGAAATCTATTTTTTTCACATTTATTAGAAAGATATAATTAAACAAATTCTAACGTTTTTGGTTTTACTAAAATCCGATTTATTTTGAATCCTATATATTCAATTGAAATTAAAAATCAAATTTTCAAAGTACCATGCCATTTCAAACTCCTTTTACAATTAAAATAAATTTATACGTTCTAACTTAGATTTAAATAAATTTTAAGTCGTTATTGTTTAAAATAAATCATTTTAAATATTCAAAACCCATTGAAATAGCTAAAATAAAATTTTAATTTGGTTCAAAAATTCCAAGTTGTTACACTTGTCACTTAAGACCCTGTAATAACACGTCAGTGTTCTTAAATATATTTTCTCACAAGTAGTATGAGAAGTAGTATCTCACCGCTTAATACCGGTTTAGGGTAGGCTCGCATATAACCATTTAAGACCCCTCTGGCAGATGCCTCGTGTTACTACTTAACTGATATTACGGTAGAACACCTATGCCGCTTAAGACTTCCCTTAGACAGTTGGTGAATTAAATAGCATGCTACATCCCTCGTATACCAAATATGTCCCTAGGTTGGCCTCATAACTCTCTTAGAGGAAGTGGACATTTGGCAAACTACCCTACTCCGTTATCACCATGAGTAAACCACTTTTAGAGAAAGAGGACCCATAGACCAATTTTAAATCTAATAGAGGTGAGTCCCATGACTTTGGTCCAAATCCAAGGAATACACCTTTGGAATGGCCCTAGTCATTGACCACTTAAGACCCAAACTAGATAAGAAGGAGTTCAGCCACTTAAGACCTTCTCAAGGCATAGTAAGCCTACCTATTTACACACATAATAGGTATATATAAACACACACACACACACACTCTAGACCTCTCATATTAAACCGTCTACTTGTAGATGCTGGATATGCCGGACGGTTCTGGGAAGGCTTCTACTACAAGCGGGCTTAACCTCGTGTCATAGTGCACTAAATTAAATGGCTCATGGCACTCAGACCTCTCATATAGTCAAACTTACTTGTGGTTGCTGGATTTGCTGGTTGGTTTTGGGAAGACTTCTACCATAAATGTCGACTAACCTCGTATCTGTGTGCCATTATTTAACATATAAAAATAATCCATTTTATACGCACACACAAGCAACAATTTGTATTGGGGACATTTCAAATTCCTAACCTCATTCTAACATATTTATTATTTCATTATTACATTGGATAACGCTACATAAACATACTATTTAATATGTGCTGTAAATGTTAAATCTCCTTTTGAATGAAGAAACGTTTTAATGGTGTAAATTGTCAATCTAATTTGCATTAAATGTTATACAAGTCAAATTCCCACATCAAACCACTAATACATGGAATAATTAATGTTAGCAGTAACCAGAAAAATAACAACATATATACCAAAATTTGTATTCCTAGGCTAACAATTCAGGTAATGAATTAGGAACAAGGTGTTAATTTCATGCATACACATATTTAACATATACGGATACATGAATATATATACATATATACATAGACCTCTATTTAATCCAATTTAACCTTTTTCTATGTTGCACATAAAAATATTAACATTTGATTTGTTTTAAATCTGAATACGTTCAAATTATCCATTTATAATGGAAATCCAAACCTATTAAAATAATAAAACCAAATCAAATCCTAATCCTTTTACATCACAAACACTTTTGAAAAAAGAAATAAATCAAACTAAAAAAATTAAATTATCAAACAATTCTTCATACATAACCCAAAAAAATTCACAAACCCAAACATTGATTGACAACTTTGCGATATATATACAAATTAAGAGATTTGGGGGGTTTCATAATATGATGTTACCATAAAAACCAAATCCCCTAGCATACTAATCAGTATAAAATCTACAAAATGTATAATTTATCATAATCAAGTATTATTTCCACTCACAAAGATGTTGGAGAAGAGATAATACTGATTTGAATGATAAAATCATCGTTCTTCAATTCTACTGTAGATCTATATACGTGAATCATATAGATTTGAATCTCATATATAAATTATTGAGAATTCCATAATATAAACTAGATAGAATTATTTAGAATTGAAATAGGTTAGGGAAAGAAGAAATCTAAATTCCTGGAATGTAAGTGGCAGAATGAAGGCACAGAGAATGAGAGGATAGAAATTTATATGATGAGATAGGTTGTATTTATAGGTGTGTAGATGAATTGAAACTGTTAGATTAACATAGATTTAATCCAAGCTATCCATTTTATAAAAACCAAACCAAAACACCTCCTAAACCAGCCCTTACTGTGCTTGGCCGCACCAAGCGGTTGACCTCTCCCCTAGGAGGGAGGTCGACCGACAGTCGACACCCCTTCTATGGGGGCGGTCGACCTCTTGGTCGTATATATAGCTAATGGACTGCGTTGATGGCTGGGAAGATATATTCTATAACGCTATTTATACTTATTTACCTATTTCCTTTTAAATAATATTCTTGTCCCCTATTTTGTGCATATATACATATATATATACATATATATATATACACACACACACACATAATTTCGACTTGAATGGAATATTCTAATCAACCATTAATTAGTCATACTTTATTCTACATATTTATATTGCAATTCAAATTTCAAATGTTACTGCATATGTATTAACGTACAACATCTCATAAATGTAAATCCTTCATACGGACTCAGATTTTGACATAATATATACGAAAATTGATTATAATCTCGCCACTAGTACAACTATGATATTTTCGTGGCCAAATTCCATTTTTCAACCCATTAATATATTATTATTTTACTACCAATTTTCATTACTTATTATTATTTATTTTTAAATTAAATTATCTTAAGTCTATTTAGGTATTTTTATGGGGTGTTACAGCAGCAAACCATAAATTTACCATTTAGAATTACAGTAAAATTCGGGTTATTTTGAAATATGAGGAATTTATTGATTCTATTCCTGAATATATTTTTGAAATATGTACATTCAAGTTAAATATAAGAAATTAAAATGGTCGTTAAATCAAAATTTGTTTCATTTTGTAATTGACATGGAATCAGTTATTAAAAAAATGTTGAAATATTTATTTTAAAAAAAAAATGAATATCTTATATAAAACTTATTTAATGAATTCAATAACGAGAATGTCGACATTTGTTTCGTCGAATTTTTATTTTACTATCTCCATTTAGATCAATTTACGGCTGTGGCAACTGATATAATGTAACTAATGAACTTTTACATGAATATTAAATTATCAAGTTTCAGTGTGCTATTACATTTGTATAGCCACACTGAACATAACAGTATCTTATTAGTGTGTTTGGACATTCGGTTTGGTTTGTACACTGATTTAAGGTCCGAATTTATGATACATCTATACTGGGTTGACCTATATTATAGCAGTTTGTGTATTATATTTAGAATTAAAAATCATATATAAGAAGCTATAAAATATTTGACTTGTTAATACGTAGATTTCGGGGATCATGAAGATTGTTCGTTGTTTTCTCCAACTTTGCTTATTAAATTAACCAGTCCTTTGTACATTTTAGATCTTAAGCATTCATTCTCCCTCCACTAGTAACAATTCTTCTTTCTAACTCCCCGCTTCACATTTATTTATTTTTACTAAGCTTCATGTCTCCATTGAACAAAGGTGTCACCTAGTCTTTTTCTTCCCTTCTTATTCTGTAAACATGCCGGCTCTCTCCTACACTTATTATCTTCCTCAATTGTTTGAAAAAAACTTTGCATACCAAAGTCTGAAGCATCTGAATCCGTTCCACCTCCAAAGTCCAACTTCCGAACACCCAGCCCATCCTTCCACCACTTTCGGCAGCTTCCAGCATTGAGTATTCACTACTGCATTCCCGTGTGCATGTCCATGTCTGTGCATATATCATGTCTTACATGCGTAGGTCCAATTGGATTCTATGGAAAGGGTCGTCCTCGAGTGAGTGTTTAATCACTCATACTTAACTAATTTTTTTCACATAAATTTATAAATTAAATTGCCATATTTATATGTTTTTTAGATTTAGTCAACACGTGAATTGTTTGGTTGCAAATTGAATTGGTTGCATTATTTATGCACATGTTGACAAGATATGCACATGTCATATGTATAAACATATGTACAAGAAGTCAACATTCATATATGATGTTACACTCATGCTATCAATATTTGATCACATTACGTAGGTTTTAGTTAACCATTATGATTGTTGTTGATTCCCCGTTAATACCGACATGTTCTAGTATATTTACTATGACACAGGAAGGGGTTGAAATTATATATATATATACACACACGAATTAAATTATAACATTTCTCTTGTTTTAGGTAGAAAATTAAATTATGAAAACCGTTGGTCAAAATAAATTGTTTTATAAACTGGAATAGGTTTGAAATTTAATGAGTGAATGTTTTAAATTATTAACTGTCTAAAAGTATATTTTATTACTTGACTCAATTTTTTGATAAATTGAGATTTTATGAACTATATGATAAAGTATTGATAAATGATTTTGAATTGATTTATATAGTATAACTCGATTTTTGAAATTTAGATACGTAATCGATTGAAATTAAGAAATTGATATCTAAATATAAAGATGTCAATGGAAGTTGTTAAAAATATTGGAGTTGATTTGATAATGTGGACTTCCAATTTTATGAGATCTTGTAAAGTTTGATTTTTAATTGAAATTTAATTTGAAATTAATCGTCGTATAGTTTAACTTGATTTATTTAAATTTATCGTAATCTAAACTAAAATTATATAAAGAGAAATTCTAAATAATTTGAAAACTTAGATTTTAAGTTAAATCCATTGTTTGGGATATATATATATAATTGAATTTTAATGGATTTCCTTGGATGAAACCAAGTTTTGAATCGAATTCTATTTTGAAATGAAGCGTTGCAATGGTAACTTATACATGGAAATGTATGAATTTATAATTTTCAATTCGACTTGAAATATGAAATGTTTCAAATGTATAGTTTAAGTTGTTAAATGGAATCAACAAATAAAGTTTGATTTAATTTGTGAGATATTAAATCTTTAAGTGAATGTAAGATTAAATCTGGCTTGTCGAAATTGGATTATTTAATGTCTTGAATCTAAAAGTTGGGATTTAGACCAATATAATGAAACCAACTAAATTTGTGAATTAAGTATTGTAGTGGATATAATGGAAATGGTTTTGAAATTCGAAATAGACTGAAACCTATTTAATGGAATATGTTTAAACTCGTAATTAAAATTTGATTCATTAATTTGACACTGATTTTTGAATTGGTAAATCTGATTAGGTTTCACTTTAAATTGTAAACAGAAAAAATGATTAAAATTTTATTTTGAATTCGAAAATGACTTAAATGGATTTTGGAACTCGATATTAGGTTCAAATGGTTTGAAACAAAATAAACTTTTTATTCCAAAATATTATACTTATAACAAGCGGTATTTTATATTAAATTATTTTATCTAAACTATTTTCCTTATGCTATTTTATTTCAAATTATCCTATATATATAACTATCTTTATTAAACTATTATATTTAAATCTTAAATATTGATATCAATATAAATTTTTGAATTGAAAGTTCATTTCCGACCCAAGTTGTTAGCCTAGTTTGTTGAGTATAAGATTTCATTTGGATAACTATAACTATGACATGGAATCTAAATCAAAATTTGAAATTTTGATAATGTCTTAATTTACAATATGAAATTATAAAATTGGAATTGAAATCCAATATTGAATTGCTTTGGGATATAATAATGAAAATCGGAATTTGAAGCTAATGGATTTATGATTTAGGGTACGATGTTTAATTAAACTTCAATGGCAATGATATGTAAAATGATGATTGGTTGTTAAAGAGATATGGCCTGAATATTGGTATACTCTATGTCAATACCGAAACTACTTTAACAACTATGCACGAGGATGATGATCCGAAATGAAGTGGTCGGTTTGGCCAATGTTTACTGGAATGAAGTAAGAGAACGATGATGGACAACCTTCACACTTATGTCATAATTAAATGTACTAAAGCAGGAGCCTACGTCTAGATAATGAGGTTAGCTACCTCTAATGGACACACCTCATCATTTTAATCACTTGGTTTGTGATTTGATTGGAACACCTTGATTTGATTGGGGTGTTGGACGTAGTAGGCCACTAATGAGTTAGGAACAGTCAGAAAGGGTAAACAGGTAGAATCCTACCATTGTCATCACCTCACGTGCCTTGTTACGTTTTTTTAATACGAGCCCCTTACGAATTTGTTTACAAGTCAACTGTGTTAATGTGGATCAATGTAAAGTTTTAACACTATTTTGATACATATTTATTTTACTCATAAACATTATATATTATAGCATATACTAATATATTTAATAGTTTAGTGGATTCTTAGGAGATGGAAAACCCGTAACATATTTTAAGTTACCATCATTTTGATTTATTGATTTACATTGCGATGTTAGTTCGTACCCAAGGATTTTGTTTTTGCATAATTCTCGCATCAGCCTTGCTTACTACAGTTATGAAGTGTTGTTCAGAAGACGAAGGCATAGTTGGAGGCTCTGTTTTATTCAAATTATATCATTATTTTAGTTTAGTTATGTAGTTATGTTATTTTCACTTGTTTTCTTTCAAGTAGAAAAATGTAAATATATGAATCCCTTATGTATTTTCTATTTCCGCTGCGAGATTTTGAGTTGTTTTTATTTCGGTGTCTATATTTCGTGATTGATCTTATTGTTTCCCCAATAACTGTCTATGATTTTGAGCAAATTTCATTGTCTAAAATGGTAGGTCATTAAAAGTTGGTCATAGAAGTGTGAGCAATGTATCTATTGAGGTTTGAGCCGATCATGGTAGTGATTGAGCTATACATATAATGGACATATGTACATGCATACGCCGATATTATGTTGTTTAATATTTAGTGCTGTCTTTTCTAAATCATAAAGATCAGGTCGTAGTTACTCTTAGTTTCATATGAATTTGTATATTATTTCATATTAAGATTTATATATGTTACTCGACCATTTGGCATGGCTATGAAAAGTAATCAGATTGGCATAACTCGACCATAGCGTGGCTAAACGACTCAAAAGTGTCATTCAAACACCAAGAGAGTCATGTTTGGGAATAGTCGTGCAAGTACGATCATCCTAGCTAATCAAAACAGTTCTTGGATGCTCAATTGTTTGGGGATCAATAAAGAACCCACTCTGGGATCAGTATGAATCCCCATATCCCAAACATCATAAAAGACAAGTCTAAGGTGTTGGGGATCAGTACAACTCCCCAAATCACAAAATTGACTTCAATACCTACATGATCAGTATAGCTCAGCAAGTTTTCGGGATAGGTACGACTTCCAGAAGTTCAACTACTCACCTCAATTTCAAGTGTTCGTACACCCCGATCCCTCAACAAAAATGCAACCAAATTCGACCAGCAGATAGAGTAAAGAGAATGGAGCAACTTCCTCGAGATAAGACTAAGTATATAGGAATCGATACTGATCCTGGTATATTTTGTTTTGGGGCCTTGGGCCCTTGTGGGCTTAATTCCTATGCACCTATCAGGCTTCCCTCCAAATCTCAGCTATAAATACCTCATTCCTGAATGAAAGTAAAACCCTTGGCACTTGTATTTCCATTAGTTTTCTAAGCTCCATAAGTATTGCCGATCCCACTTTGTAACTTCATAAGTTGATCAATATGGTGCTAGAAAGTTGGAAGTGGACGTAGGCTTTGACAAGCCGAACTACTATAAATATTGTGTGACTATTTTCTTGTGTTTTCTTTACATAAAACTCCTCACTTTCATTTAGTTTTACTATCGCAGAACTCATTAAGTGTTGTGCTAACTTTTGGACATCAACATTTTGGTGCTTTCATTAAGAGACTAAATAAAAGCTTGTTTTCTCCCATTGTTCTTCCATCCTTGTTTGGAGTACTACTCAGATCATTCTAGATCTATTAACAAAGCTTGATAGCAATGGTGAAGAAGAGAAAATCGGTCATCATTGGACCTTACAATGTTGACCGTACTTAAGCCATAATTGATGTGCCTACTTTTCGTGATCCCGGAGTTCTAGTTACTCAAGCATAGTTCATCAAGATTACTTAAAAACAAGTAAATCAAAGGCTGTTCAATGAGTAAATCAAGCGAAATGTTGACTTGATGCAAATGTTACAAGAGAATACTCACCGAGATATTACGCAAATAGGAGCGCTCAATCTTCTCCTAACTATATCTTGGTTAGTTCTTCATTTGAATCCCTCCGCAGAAACTGAAGTCAATAGAGAAGAATCAACCTTGATGGTGTTTGAATCAACATCGGAGAGGGAGTGTGCCAACCTGATAGTTCCTGATTTGGTCCTGGTTATAATCCAGGGACTAGTGCTCGACTCCCTACTAGAGAGTCACAACCTGTCACTATACAAAACTTGGTGCCTATGGTTAAAGAAACCAACCGGCTCATGATACTTCCAGCTAGCCTCCACAAAATCAAAGAATAGGGGTTGATGACTCATAAGACAATGAAGACATCCATACAAGGTGGTGCCCTAGGTCGCATACTCCTGAGTTGGATCATTTTCGTTGGAATCCAACGAAGATCAAACTCCGGTTCTTATCGACATGGGACCATAGGTTAATGAGAGAATCATGGGGGAACGTCACCAATGATTAGGAAGACAGTATGAGATGGAACCTATTCACCAAATATGTGCTTAATGCCAAATGGCCTAGATGCTTCAACATGCCACAAATAGCAGTTTACTTAAGGAAGACCAATCCTTGAAACTTCTTGAACCGCTATGAATGGCATACAGGTTCCGCTCATGCCATATATGCAGTGAAGTGCAAGTTCTTTGCCTTCTTCCATAAAGGAATTTTATGTTATGGCTCTCTTGACTTGTGCCGATAACCATTTCAACATTCGACCAACTCACAAGGGAATTAGTCAAATAATTTAAGATGCACGTGACTCATCCCAAAGGCATCCTAGCTAATTCCAATATCTAACAAGAAACCGACGAGACTTTAAAGAGCTTCCTCGAAAGGTTCAACAGTGTCTTAGCCGAATTCTAAGAACTTGAGGCCCAAACATTCCTCATCCAGCTTGCTAAGGGCGTACTTCTAGACTCAAAACTCGGGGAGCGGTTTGACAGAAAACGACCAAAGAGCTTGGAAATTTTCAATGAAAAAGCTAACCAATTCCTATGCCAAGAGGAAGCATGTAGGAATTAGGCTGGTCGAAGTAGTCGTCCTGGCAACCATCATCAAGGCACTATGTCATATAGTGTCATCGCTGAATAGACTGGAGAAAACTATGGAATGGTTCGTGAGAATGCCCAAAACAAACCCGCTCAAGTAGAAAATAGTGAAGGTGTTCTCGATATAAAGAAGAATTAACCAAGAGTCCAATCCTTTAACATAACACTCCACTTAATAACTCCCTCAAAAATATATACCTCGAAACTTGCAACACTCTCTAGTACAAGAAGCTGAATCCTAGGGAATCGACGGAAAAGGCCAAGGAGACCGGAAAATAAGGTACTTCAACATGTATGGATAGAATACAAATGACTATCGCCACCTACGGGATGTTATTAAGAAGCTTATCCATTAGAAGAAGCTTGAAAAATACAAATAGGTTCCTCCGAACGAAGTTTCCAAACCTTCAAACATATTCCAAGAACGATCACCAGCAAGGGCCCTGGTCATTAACTAGATTCACATGGACCAACCTTTTGACCCACTAAGATTAAAGCAAAAATAAATGGCCTAGCTACAATACCACGACGTTTACTGCATCTTTCTTAAAGTTATGCTTTATGTAAACCTCGTTTTTTATATTCAGCAGTAGTTTGATTACACGATTTTACTTTAACATGCTATTTGAGTTGCCGACATCATCGACTTTGATGTAACCCCTATGTGAAATGCTAAAGAATCAACCTAAATCTTCATGATTCTTCTGTGAATCATCGAGGTACCACTGCGAATTTGATCAAAATGTCAAAACCCTCACTTATCTCCTAAAGTGGGGGAAAGTACCTTGAGCTCGACAAATTTGACACGACCTACTTATGCTCAGATATATTTAGGAGTCTGCTCAATGGTAAGACTCTAAGCCCAATGGATTTGACATGACCCATTTATGCTCATGCATACTTAGTAGTCTATCTGTTAGAACAACCTCATTTACCTTATCTGTTGGCATGACATTAAGCCCAATAGGTATGTCACGACTTGTTTATGCTCCGACATGTTTAGGAGTCTATACGTTGGCACAACATTAAGCCCAATGGGTGTGACATGACCAATTTATGCTTATGCATACTTAGGAGCTTATCCATTGGCATGTCCCTGAGTTTACCAAACAAAAGTGCTGCTAGAGTTAAATTTGATCCGTTCATTTATTCGTCGAATCACACTACTGTGAACTCTCGTTATGCATAGTATGTTAAATTGTGAAAACAAACGACTAACATACACGAGCGTACCATGCTAGATCGATGCCTCGAAGTTTGGTGAAGACCAACCTCTTCTAGTTTACACTTGGAATTGAACCTTTCAGAGTGACCCAATCCTCCATAAGTCAATACGAGTCTTGAACCAACGACGAGGCTGAGTATAAGTAACTCGCGATGCTCATTAAATTGAGTGTCAAATTCCTGGCCTTTAGTCCATGGACTTAGGGGACTCACCAGCCAAGCGCATGTCATACCGACCACTTAATTGGCCAATTTCAGTACTTAGAGTTTGGATTTGAGTATAAACTCACGACATTCATCTCTTAGTTCCTCACGACTTAGGATCAACGATCAAAAAGGAGATCCGAGAGAGGAGCTACCGAATTTCGACCTTACACTACTCGAGATTAACCACCACAAGGAAGTCTTAAGAGTGACATTAATGCATTCAAACTTCATGTGAGCTTGAGTTCATAAGGGGAGAAGCCCTAAATAACTTAAATTTAAGTGTAATGACGAGTCACATTACATGAGTACAATTAACGGAAAATGTAAAGAATGCTCGAACACTTAGAACAAAACTTGTGAAATACAAGTAAAATCAAATTTTATTTACAAGTCAAAAGTTTATATTGACACGATTTAAACAAAAACATCAATGTGCCACCAAAAGCGAGGGTTGTGCCCGCGTAACAACTGGCTGACTAAACAAAGAGCTTTCCCAAATTCATGACTTTACTTGGAGGAGTCGCTTTTTTCTCCTTGGAATCCTTTGATGGAGATTGTAGTTTCCTATCCACCTTATCCTTCCTCTTCCTCTACAACCCACTTCCTCCACTTCCCTTCTGTCCTTTCAGCGGAGTTGGCTTGGGATAGAGTCTCATCTCCAAAACCAATGTCAAGTCCTCCTCGGTCCCTTTCTCTTCATCATCTGAGATCTTCGTCACTTCATTCTTGGCACCTACGAAAAGAATCATATTTAATAGTAAAGGAGGAATCTCGACTATTTCCATTGAAGTTTGAAGCTTCTTACCTTCCGCTTCGGCCTTTTTCTGGGTCTTTTCCTGAGATGTAGCCTGACCTCCTCTAGGGCCTTCTTCAGAGCCTCCTCCTCGGCCCTTCTTTGGGTCTCTTCTTAGGATCTAATCTCAGATTCCTCCTTGGATTTCCTCTTCATTTCGACTTCCTTTAGCTTGGAATACATGCAAGATATTGTTTTTGCAATATTTCATGCATGGTTGGCCCGTCTATCTCATCTCCCTGGCTAGTAACCCTAATCCTCTTTCCTCTGTTCAACTTCCAACAGCCTCGCAATCTATTCCACTTCATCAAAAAAAAGATTTCGCTCGACCTCTCCTAGCATCAAGCCCCCGTAGATGCCGATGTGGCCAAACTCATCGCTTGTTTGCCTTTTATACTCATCGACATCGAACATGGGCCCGATGTCTGCTGGAATCCTGAAGCCGATGGAAGTCACCATCCCAAGGGTACTTACATGTCGAAGAGAAAGACGCATTAAACCAATTTTGTTCCTCAGTGTTATGTTTTCGAATATTAGAGAGAAAGTGGATATACCTCCTAACATTTGCTTAATAACTTCCATAGGCATGGTGCTCTTAGATACTTGCAGAAGGAAGCCTCTAGCGCCTAACCCTGGATGCTCGAGGTCATACCCCGGATCTGTGGAAGTCGAATGGAATGGACCACTAGTGATAGACGGTGGAATATCTTGATATTGGGAAGCACCTCCTTCAGCCATGTAAGTGATGATGACGCACTCAGCCACTATCGCCTTCCCTTTAGCTGCAATAGCTCTCTCCACCATTTCTACCTCGACATCCCCTTTCAGCATATTCTTTCCTTCCAGCAGTATCCGATGCTCATCCTTCATCAAGCAATGAGTCATAAAGGCATCCTCATCCACTATATCCACATCTTGGGCGACATCATCATCCTCCAGTTATCTCTTCCAAGTCATAGGAAGGATGCGAGCATAGTCATCAACCTATAAGATTCTGTGGTGTCAAATAACCTGATCATAGAATCATAGGATCGATGGCTCAACTTGTCTCTTAACCAGTGCTTGAGCCTCACTTGCAATTTCTCTGAGCTCCTACAACTGGGCTTTAAATTATATTTTAAATTCATCAGCTTGTTAGAGCACATCCCTATTGGATGCCTCTTCTACCTTCTTATCCTTCCTCGTTTGCTTAAGCACAACTTGATTTGACTCTTGTATTTCCTTGAGCTCTTCGCATTTCTTTCTAAGGCACTCAACCTCTACATTCTTCTTCCTCAGTCGAAGATTCTCCTTAGAAATGCAAAGACCTGGAAAAATTGAACGCTTAATCTTCAAATCTCGTTACTACTTGGAATATTGTTAAATGTTATAAATATGATTTTATAACCATGTTAAACATCATTTAATTAATAACTAATGAGCCTAGACTCGTTTTGGAAAAATGAATACAAAAGTATATTTTTTTGGAAACAAAAGTTGTTGAAAACTTAAATGAGTATCTAATTAATCATTTGGAAAGTAATTAACAAATAAAATTATTTTTAGTGTTTATGGTTAACTAAATATTTTAATGATGTCATGCATGACAAAAGCAAAGATATTAGGAAATGAGCAAATAAGGAAAATGATCAAAACCGGTGATACTTCATTTATAAGACAAGGGTTTTAGGGGCTTTTTGGTCTTTTCCCATTCACCTTGATTTTCGTATAAAAGAAGAGGTGTACCTTCTCTTTTCTTACACAAAAATTTACTAAGCTTTAGGAATAAAATCAATGGAATCATCATCTTCTTCTTCTCTTCCTTACCAACTTTCTCAAACTACACTCAAACCAACTCCAAATCAAGCCAAAATTGGAGTTAAGCTTTCCTACACCATTACAAGTCCTGCTAGCTAGTTAGAAATTGAAAAATCCAAGCCCTCTCCAAAATAAACAAGAGACTGTGAGCTACTTTGAAGGGGGAAGGAGGAAAAAGCAAGGGTAAAAAGGAAGGAAAGGAGGTTGCTAACTTGGATCTTGGTTCTTATTCTTCGATCTAGTATTTAAAGGTTAAGGTGATTTAATTCACTGTTGTGGATAGTGAACATAATTTATTTACATGTCTTTAACTATACCAAATGTTATTTGAATGTTGGTAACTTATATTAAAAATGTTAACTTAATTCTTACTTTAAAAGTAAGCGACGTATGTGATCCATTTTAATGGATCAGAATGGACCTGGAATTACACTTGAATGGACATGAATGTACTTGGAATGGACTTGAACAAAGCACATAAGGATTAGTATGGAATTGGCATATTGTGGACTTGAAATTGAAACTGCACTCATAGCGATAGTCGCTATACGTGCAGTTTTGAAATTGTTGTGTTTTCAACACATATAGCCTCTGAGCCTTTCCTGATCCAGAATCTTGTATCATTGATCCGCCTCAGATCACCGATGTTAGCATGCAGAAGTGAACAGATCCACCATGTTTTCCTTGGGTTTTAGAGCGTGCCAAATCTGATCCTTGGCACTTTTACCAGATGATCAACCAAGTTTTAGACGTGATCTGGTAAGAGAGCGCACACAATTTTTGGGTCTTCCACCACGTCGGTCAATTATTTTTCAGCATGCAAAATGTGGTGGTCGACCATGTTTTTTCTGTGATCAGTCAGGGTTGCACACACGCTTTTTGAGTGATCATACGTGTTTTTTGCCTGTTTTTCATCGTGCCTAGCCTGAGATCGCCAGATTTACTGAAACGACCCGAACTTCCCCATTAAGGAGAGCCCGAATTGAGTTGAGAACACGACAAATCAAAACACAAACAGAAGAACATTTCATTGCTTATTACAACAATTTAGATCAGAGTACAATAATATACAGAGCATGAACAAATAATATTCATTTGATAAATATCAGAAATTTACAATTTACAATGCAACGGAAAATAATACAAAACAAAACTGAAAGAGATAAACGGATACAGAGCTTTCCGAATATCATTCCAGCTGTAAACCAGGATCCTTTGAATATAAATCTGCAAAACTGAAACTACTAGCTTCCCGTGTGGAAAATAGGGGCACCCAAAGTTTAGGTTAAAACAATAAACTCCAGGTCAGTCATGTGACTGGTGTGAGAACTAAAAAAGTTATTAAATCTTTACTTTAAAAACAAAGTAAATCAAGGGACCATGTCGTATAACTGATGTGCACGTAAAATTGCACATTTATATTCACATATTTATTCTTGTTTAGTGCTAATAAATGTCATATATGGGTATTTTATCATGTTTAAACAATAATTGAATTGATTTCAAAACATCACGCATTTATCATCATATACGGGGCAAATGGTCATTAGTGTGCTTGTATTATTTTGAGAATGTTTACTTGGACATTTTTTATATTTTTTAGATGCATGTAGAAGAGGACTTCATAAAGATATATATGCATACAAAGGAGAAAGGAGGAAATCAATACCTTGCCCAAAAAATGAAAAGGGAAATCAATCAATGAAAAGGGAATCAATTCAAATAGAGGATTAATGGAGGACCCCACTCACTCTCCCTCATTCTTTAGCGGGGACAAAAATTATGGCTTCATGAATCATTATTGCTAAGGACAAAAGGAATCTTAAGGAGGGGGCATTCTTGGTAGCACGCAAAAAGTGAATTATGGTTTAGTCATGTATAAATAACCCATGTATGTTAATGTAAAAATCATCTTGGATTTCTAGTTTAGATTGAGGCTGAAATCAAAACCTCTCTTTTTCTACCATGGCTTCTTAGCCATTTCTTTTTTGTAATCTGTCGCTTTAATGCAATATCAATTTGTTGTTTTTCATTTACATGTTACTTTCTCTTCTACAAGTAGAATAGATTTTTATCTTTATTCTCTTTATTTTGTTCTCTTTTATAATGAAATATCTTTATGTTATCATTGAATCCATTATGAGTAGCTAAACCACTTCAATTCAGGGGTAGTGAAGCTCTCATGATTTAGGAATAATTAACATAGGAATTTATTGTTTCTAACTCTCTTATTTGAGCTTAATCTATAATTGGATATTGATAAAGTAAAGATTTTATATGGTGAAAATTGATAGCACATGCTGGTTGATTATTCCCAAATGTGTTATACTCATATCATTAATATAATCATACTTTATCACAATCTAATTCATATTAGAAATATTATTTTCTATGTAATAATTAGGGCTTTAAGTTCGTATTGAAAATTGATGATTTATGTAGCTTGAATTTTCTAGCATATAAATCATGCTTGTATGAATACAACACTTAATGTGCTACTTATTAAAGAGAGTTAGAACCATTTTTTATGTTAATTAGATTGATTTTGATAGTGAATATACTCCTAAATTGTCTCCTAGTCCCATATTTGT
The DNA here is from genome assembly GCA_030737875.1 of Allium sativum. Classification (NCBI taxonomy): domain Eukaryota; kingdom Viridiplantae; phylum Streptophyta; class Magnoliopsida; order Asparagales; family Amaryllidaceae; genus Allium; species Allium sativum. The sequence goes on from CM060912.1 coordinate 68,614,049, forward strand.
ATTCATTTTAACATTATTAGTTTTCTTTTAGTTTATAGTTAACAAGTTCACTCCCTTTCGGTTAAGTTTGATTGAGTAAGATTAAAATAAATTCTTTCCCTGTGGATCGACCCGTATTCGCCACATACTACGATTGTATGCCGTGCGCTTGTGGTTATTATTACGATATTTTGTCAACGGTTTTCTAATTCCATTGGAACGCCGTTTGTCGAACATGTTTTTTGCACCATTGCCGGGGAAAGAATTTAATTTTAGTTTTATTCCTCGAATTAATTTGTTTGTTTTCTAAAAAAAATGTGTGTTGTTCATAGTTTTTCTGTTTTGCTTTGATCTTTTGTTGTTTCATTTTTTGTGTGTTTTTTCTATGTTCATTTAAAACAAAAAAAGGAGTTGTTTGTTTTGTTCCATTTTGTTTTTTTATTTTGTTTTACTTTTGTTTGTGTGTTTGTTTCTTTTCGTTTGTGTGTTTTTATGTTGTGTGCATGTGTGTTAATAGATTTCATATTGTGTTAGTTCTTCTAGTTTCTCTCTCTTAAAAAAAATAGAAAAATAAACACTTGCCTTTTGTTTAGTCTTTTTCCCATTTATTTCTTCCCTTTTACAATTCTTACAAATAATTTAAAAAAACACCAATTTATTGCTTTTCTATTTCTTGTCCTCCCTCTTTAATTTACTTTCCTTTCTCTACCTCTGCCTTATTTATACATCACAATTTCCATCACTCAGATTCCGTATCATCCACTTCCACACCTTCTTCTCTACCGATCTTCCAAAATACTTTTCCATCTTCTTCTAACACTCACTGTTTACACCAAGCTTCTACACACAACCAAACCACTCCTTTCATCATCGGTAACTCAACATTCCCACTTCTTCACCACAATAACTGTCACGGTCATAAACAAGCATCAACGTCCACCTTCAGATCTGAAACTACCCTTCAGTCCATACCCAAAAAAAAATCTATTCATAAAAAAAGTGGTGTTCATTATTTTCAATTGCAAACTTCTGTTTCTTCTCTCATCTTTCCTATGCATTTTTCTTTTCTCTTAGTTTCTGATTTTAAAAAAAAAGTTTGCTTGTTTTGTTTGATCTTGCTTCTTGTGCATTTGTGTGTTTTGTCAAATTTAATTGTCCCTTTTTGTTTGTTGTTTCTTAAAAAAGAAAACAAAAACTTGCCTTTTTTTATGATTTCTTTCCTGTTTTCCTCCCTTCCATTTATTTCTTTTTCTAATTATCTCTACAATCTCTCTTTCTTTCCTTGTGTCTACAATTTATTTCCAATAAAAAGAAAAATCTTGCCAAATTCTCTTGATTTTGTTTCCCTTTTCTTAACTATTTCTTTCAATTCTTTATTCCCTTGAATTCGATACAATTAATTCCTTTCTTATATTTACAAAAAGAGAAAGAAAATTCCTTTTCCTCCTTATTTTCAGTAAATATTTATCCCTTTCCTTTGTACAATTCTTACAAATTTAATAAAAAAAAATCATTACTTTCCTTACTCCCTTTTTATTTTCATTTTCCTTCTTTCATTTATTTCTTGACTGCCTTCCTTTTTTCCTGTAATTAATTAAAATTATATCTTTCTATTTTCTCTCTCTTTTACTTCTTTCCCTTTCTCCTTCTCTCATTTATCTCTTTCCTTTTTCTTGTCCTCCCTCTATAATCTTCTTCCCTTCTCTGTCTTATTCTATTCACAATCCTTTATAAACCAACCTCCGCTTAACATTCTATTCTCTCTACCATTTCTTACACCATTTTCTAAAACATCCATCAAAACAAATCTCATTCACAACCAATTCTGCAAATCCATCTTCCATTACCACTTCATACAAAATTCCAATCAACCCACATCAAATTCTTCCAATGCAAAACCTCCTTCCACCATGCAACACTATCATCACTACATCCCCTGCCTACCATCGCAATACCTTTCATCCTCATACAACAATTCAAACCATTCGACCATCATCATCAACCTTCAACTTTTCGTATACATATTAGTCCATTCTTCCTAATTCACTATCATTTTTTTCATTTTAAACTCCATCTATACTTCCTCGCTTCACTGCGCCTCCAAACCGTGCTCCATCCCAAACCACAACATCCAGACTCTTCATTAACACCACAGCTCCTCAGGTCCTTAACTCAAAAAAAACATTTGTCTTTCTCTTGTGTATACATCATTCTTATTTTTTTGGTTGAAAAATAAGAAGGGAATTGCTTGCCTTTGCATCAGCTAGCTTACTTGCTTGGAATTGTTTTATGCTGCGCTCTACTTTGCTTGCTTGCTTAAAAAAGATTAGCCGCTAAAAAAAAATTATTTGCATATAAATTTAGACCATCTGGTATTGTTCTCTTCTCTCTGGTTTTTATTTAATTGCATTGTTATTTGCTTGCATTTGCAGTATAAAAAAATTAAAACAAAATAAAAATTCACTCATAGTTGCATCATTAGTTCACGTTTAATTTCTGTTTTGCATTCATCTTATTTTCGTTCTTGTTTTTTCTAAGGACATCGTTATATTTTGACAAATTGGTTTATTTCTAACAAATTATTTCTCGGTGTCTAGACTATTTGGAAGAGTAATAATTGTTTATAAATATTACAGTGATTCGTAAATATTATAGCGGTTTTTCCTCTGAAGGTACTTAAACCTTCGGCTGCATTGCTAGGGTGATTCCTGGTGCACCGATAACTTCTGTTCGTTAACTGGCTGAGAAATCTTTTGTTGAAATTAATCTACCTGTCATTATATAATTTTAGAAAAACTGTAAATACGTAATTTGCATTCATATAGTTGCATTAGGTTCATGCATATATAAAAAACAAAAACAAAAAACAAAAACAAAACAAAAATTCTTGAAAATGTCTCAATTCCCTTAATTCTACGGATTTTATGATAGTTGTAAAATCAATATAATCCATATAATTTTACACCAAATTCATATGGATATTTTAATAACAACTATTGTACAAACAATTTGGATTTTACGCCACCAGCTTTTCAAAATTTTCAAAATTTTCAAAATAATCCTTATTGTACGCCACCAAATTTTCAAAATGATGATCAACTCTCAAGTCTTGAAATAAGTGTTCAATCTCTACGTCAAGAAAGCCAAAGATTTAATGAATCAAGTCAAAGATTAATTGAATTAATGTGCAACAATTCAAGTCAAAGTTTTCAAAATAATCAAAATTTGAGTTCACTTCCAAATTCAAATGATTTTGATTATAACCCTTGCCAAATCAATTTCGAACTCCAAAATGAATTTCAAATGCTAAATGAAAATGTGAATAATTTTTCAAATGATTTTAGCAATGGGAATAATTTCAATTGTGGTGAGCCCGAAAATTTTTGTTTTCAACAATTTCAAACTGAAAATTCTCATTTAAATAATTATAAATTTGATTTTGTTGAGCAAATAAATGAAATTCACGATAATCACACAAATTTGTTGCTTCAAGACTACATGAATTTTCGTGAAAAACAAAATAATCGAAGTCGAACGTGTGACGATTTGAAGGATAATACATCTTTTACCAAAATCGATGATTTTCAAATAACAACTTTTGAAATTGATGAAAATCTTAATGAAGTTGTTGAAAGCTCTGTGATTGATTTGAATTTAAATTATCTTGAAAACGAAGACGTCAATCTTCAATTTGATCTTCCTCTCTCAGATTCAGAAAATTTTGTAAATTTAGCAACTTTAGATTGTCAACATGACAAAAATGATGAAGTTGTTAACAACTGTTTAGGTGAGGACGACTTTGATGTGCGAAAACTTCTGAAACTGATTGATGATGATGTTGTTGGGTTTGAAACTGAAAATGAAATATTCGAAAACTTTGAAATTCTTGAGGTTGAAAACAATGAAACTGTTGAATGTGATCTTAAGCACAATAACGATTTTTCTGAAACTGTTGAAACTCCTTGTGACTTGATCGTTTCAACTAAACCTCACTATGATCACTTGTTTTTCAATGATAAATTTATGCAGTATATGAACTCTTTCTGGAATAACACTGTTTTTGAGAAAACACGATTTCAAAATTTATTGAAAATTCATTTATTTGGTTTTGACTTTAGGTTTACGAATGAACCCTTAGTTAACAAAATTTCAAATATCAAAGCAAAACTGAACAATATTTCTCAAAACAAGTGGCGGGGTGAGAATGATGCACACATCTCTCAATTTATGCATCATCTGAACAAATCAAACTTTGTTTTTAAAAACTTTACTGAACCCCAGCTCGATGACCTCTCTTTAGTTGCTACAGATATTCAATTCGATTTTAGGATCAATCGTAAGCTAAAAATCCTAAAATTAGCAACTCAAAAAACAAAATTTGTTTTTCCAAATCTGAAACACAACATACCATCCTTTATGATTTGGTTTACTGTGCTTAAGCTGTGTCTCTCATACTTAAGGAGACAAATGAATCGATCTTTAGAAGACCGTTTCATTTACTTCTTGTCAATACGTTTTCTGATAGACCGTAAATATATTTTTCCTTTTCTCTTGTAAATATAAGTCATATTTTCAAAAAAAAAAATCTTTCCATTTGGGTTGACTGTGGGGATATAGTCAAAATCAAGTGTGAGGGTAGAGTTTCATATTTATTTTGGTTTTGCATAGAATTTTCTTTTTTATTTTCATTCAAAAAAAAAATCACATTTCTATTTACTTTTAAATAAGACATGATGGAGTAAGCATATAATTTTGGTCGTTCGATTTAAATATTTGGAAATTTACTTCTCTTAGTGGATAACGAAAGGAAAGTAGGAATTATGAACAAATTGGTGTAACTGGTATATTGGGAGATTCGTAGGTAATGAGTATGAAATGTTTTCTGAATTGTAATCCGATTAAATGAATGGTTGATTTAGAGTACTTGCGATAACATTTTAGATCGTTTAAGTGCAGTTGTGCTAAGATATTCTCGCTTAACTCTCTCTCACTTATATACAAAAAATAGAGAAAAAGAAAAAGAAAAAAAGAGAAGTGTATATATATATAATTATCCAAGGGTATCCAACATTACTGGTACATCTGGCGTTGGTGTGCAAACCCGCCAAGCTCTTTCCGACACGTTGTTGACAAAGTCAGCGTTGGTATATCTTGGTCTCATTTTATGAGTTGGACACCTAAGGATTACCAACATCTTGTTGACAAAGTCAGCGTTGGTCTGCACAACCCGCCAAGCTGTGTCCCAAACTCTCACGTCAGTCCACGAGGCAGTGCATGTGTGGTATACCTTGGTCTTTTGAGTTAGGTGTTTGTAAATAGTAATAATGTAAATATTTTGTAATAAAGAGAGAGTAAGCACTTGAAATCCAAGCACACTCTTCACTTATTCGACCTAACCTGTTAACAAAAAAGAAGTTGAGATGCCGTTTTATGATTGTTGATATCAGTTATAGAATTCATTTCATATTTGCACTATGTTTCTACCAAAACAACTGGCCAAGCTGGAGGAGTTTGTGTTGATAACATGACTTTTATTTGAATTTTTTATTAGTAATGGACTTAAATTTAATAGTGACAAACCAAATTTGTGTTAACACATTCGTGTAATATTTAAAAGTAAATTATCCATTTGTAAATATTTCTTTGAAAACATGCATTCATATTGTAAATATTTTCGAATCTTGCATTTTGTTTAAAAAAATTGCATTTAACTTTTGGATTTTGTGCATAGTATCCACTAAAAACCCTCACGAGACAACACTCGTCCTACTGGGGACACCCAGAGGTTTAACGGCTTGTTGCATACGCTCAATGCAATCATGCTCCCTATGAAAATGGGTTTAGCTTAGTTTTTACTTTATTCGAGGACGAGCAAAAAGATAAGTGTGGGGGTATTTGATGTGCATGTAAAAATGCACATTTATATTCACATATTTATTCTTGTTTAGTGCTAATAAATGTCATACATGGGTATTTTATCATGTTTAAACAATAATTGAAGTGATTTCAAAACATCACGCATTTATCATCATATAGGGGGGAAATGGTCATTTTTGTGATTGTATTATTTTGAGAATGTTTACTTGGACATTTTTTATATTTTTTAGATGAATGTAGAAGAGGAATTCATAGAGATATATATGCATACAAAGGAGAAAGGAGGAAGTCAATGCCTTGCCCAAAAAATGAAAAGAGAAATCAATCAATGAAAAGGGAATCAATTCAAATGGAGGATTAATGGAGGAACCCACTCTCTCTCCCTCCTTCTTTAGTGGGGACAAAAATTATGGCTTCATGAATCAATATTGCTAAGGAAAAAATGAATCTTAAGGAGGGGGCATTCTTGGTAGCACACAAAAAGTGAATTAGGGTTTAGTCATGTATAAATAACCCATGTATGTTAATGTAAATATCATATTGGATTTTTAGTTTAGAGTGAGGCTGAAATCAAAACCTCTCTTTTCTACCATGGCTTCTTAGCCATTTCTTTTTTGTAATCTGTCACTTTAATGCAATATTAATTTGTTGTTTTACATTTACATGTTATTTCCTCTTCTACAAGTAGAATAAATTTTTATCTTTATTTGCCCTTTATTTTGTTCTCTTTTATAATGAAATACCTTTATGTTATCATTGAATCCATTATGAGTAGCTAAACCACTTCAGTTTAGGGGAAGTGAAGCTCTCATGATTCATGAATAATTAACATAAGAATTTCTTGTTTCTAACTCTCTTATTTGAGCTTAATCTATAATTGGATATTGATAAAGTAAAGATTTTATATGGTGAAAATTGATAGCACATGCAGGTTGATTATTCCCAAATGTGTTATACTCATATCATTAATTGAGTCATACTTTATCACAATCTAATTCATATTAGAACTATTATTTTCTATGTAATAATTAGGGATTTAAATTCGTATTTAAAATTGATGATTTATGTAGCTTGAATTTTCTAGCATATAAATCATGCTTGTATGAATACAATAATTAATGTGCTAGTTATTAAAGAGAGTTAGAACCATTTTTTATGTTAATTAGATTGACGTTGATAGTGAATCTACTCCTAAATTGTCTCCTAGTCCCATATTTGTATTCATTTTAACATTGTAAGTTTTCTTTTAGTTTATAGTTAACAAGTTCACTCTCTTTCGGTTTAGTTTAATTGAGTAAGATTAGAATAAATTCGTTCCCTGTAGATCGACCCGTATTCGCCACGTACTACGATTGTAAGTCGTGCGCTTGCGGTTATTATTACGATATTTTGTCAACGGTTTTCTAACTCCATAGAAACGCTGTTTGTCGAACAATAACACGGAACGGGTTTCCTCCCAAGAATACTAGTGCATAAAACAAACAACATAATGATTTTTGGAAAAATGAAGCTATTATAAGACTCGGGTCCCATCACACAATGCAACGCAAGCCGGAGGATAGAGTTTTACCTTATAATAGCCAAACATGCTTGGTACGTTTAAAACAAATCATTTGATACTATTATACGTGCATAGTGTATAAAACAACTTCAAATATAAATGTATCAATCCTAGACGGCGTTAGCGTCTCATGCCACTATGGTGCCAATAGTATACGAATAAAACCGTAAATGTCGTATTGGAAGTTGGATTTCCATCTGTGAACCAAGGCAAGGGATCGTCCTTACCGCTTTGTTAGACTCTCTAGCCCGAGCCTCAGGATCAGAGCTCAAGTGACCCTTGGATCGTCAGGGCCGGTCCACCCGAAGTGCAAAGGGTGAATTAAAATGCCTGAACATGCGTTTCCCTGCCCTATGGGGCGTAAGTTTGGTTTGTATAAAGACCATATCATCCATCGGCCCCGCAATGCCGATATAACCGAGGCGCCTCGCTATCCGTTATCCACATAAGTAAAATGCCTGGGCGTGCAAAACCCCGACACCACTCCTAGTTAGAAGGAAATGCATGCCCTCCCTGATGTCCTCTCCCATTTCTGGTTCACACCGGGGTGTGAGGCTCGCGAATTAATGCGACACAAAGCTATGCTATATTAGAGTCGTGGTTTGATCATCAACCACAAGACTCTGCTTTTCAACAGAAGCCTTGATCATTTGCATCTCAGCATGTCAGACAAGCAATTCATGCTATGAAACCGATGTCTATCAATCACACAGAATAAAATCCGATGTCAGACACACATCCATTTACAAGTTCGTTCTGGGTCTAAACGAAACCGGAGGCACCTTATTCCTTGTCCCATATGTCCATTATAGGAGAGAGGTCCTCGCATATCCGGTCGATCACCAAGTACGTCTGGAACGATCACCACTTATTAACTTGTCTTGGGTGTACAACCCAATCAAGACATCAGTAATCATCCAAACGATGTGAAGACCTCCGGTCTTCAACTACCGTCTTCATCGTCGACTCATTGCCGATTCAGTTATTCAGAATGGGATAAACCAGGTCTTTCTGAATAACTTGCGTATATGACAAACAAGTGCTATAAAAACACAACATACGCCTCATTCCAATTCTGAATATTCTTTCATTTAAATATTCATATCCTTTGGGAAAGGTTCCCATTAATTTTATCAAAGATAAATTCTTTAAAAAATTTCTTTAATCTTCCTTTGGAAATCAATCCATACCAAATTATGGTTTATCCAAACTAGTCAGGATTAGCGAACCTTATCGAAGTAATCATTTGCTTTAATTTCCCAATCCCAACCTATTCATCCCATGAAGTAAAACTGGTAATACTTCATATCTAACACCACGGTGTTATTGGTAAAATTAATTACCATTTCACGTTCAAATCTAATTAAAGATTTAACTAACGCTTGGAGCAAAACTGGTGATATTCCATTCTCGATCATTTCTTGGGTTTGATAATTTTAGTTGTCAAATTCACCTTTCAATCTATTTAAAGATTCACTATAACTCTAATTCAGTTTTAATTTCGAACTATCATTACATAATGATTTTTCCAATTCAGGAAATAAATCCTGTCTTTAACTGGGTTAAAAACCTAATGTCATTTAAAACACAGTTCACAATAAACCCAAAATCACATTCCATTAATTATGGAATTTTCATGGAAAAACAAACCAATATATAATCGATATCAATTTACGTATCCAACTAAAATTATAAATGGAATAATGGCAAAGCCTTTTAAATTCCATATATATTATCAGTCTTCCTCCACAGAAGTTCATTTCGATTATCGTCAAATCGAATCACATTCCATTCCAATTTATTTTACTAAACTGGAAAACTTTACTTTGGAAATTCCATTAAATCTTAGAATAAAGATTTATAAATTCCAAATCACATTTCACTGCAAATCGGGTCAAAGAACAAATTCATTAAAACATAGTTCACGATAAACCTCATTTACATTCCATTTCAATTCCAATTAAAAGTTCATTAATTGGTAATTCTTCTTTAAATCTTAGTTAAAAGACTTATTCTTTTCACACGGGATTTCAGGACAGTGTTAATGAAGACACCATTCCATCAGTCTCTAACCGTAAATTAGTAAGAGAACAATTCCCTAAGTATTAATCCCGAAGGCCGAAACCAACATTAGATCAATACCCAGGAAACCATTCAGCTTAGCTAAACTTCAGTTAGTTTATAATTTCCTTAACTCCATTGGGTTTAAGAACAGTGTTAGTGAAGACATCGTTTACTACAAACCCAAAATCCCATTTGACATTAAATACAAGGCTATAAATAGAAAATATATCGACTTATATTCAATATCAAATTCTGAACTTAACAAACATCATATTGGAATAACGATATATATATCTTCCAAATTCCTTCACAATGCCCGTATAATCATGGAAGCCAATATCGAAATATTCCGAAGATAATTTCGATTCAAATCCATTCCAATTCGTATATTGGAAATTCTGGTTATTTTTAAAACCATTTCAAATCCAATTTATTTATTTAAAAATAATTAGATTATAATTATAGTTCATAACTAGTTCATTTCGATAAAAATCTATTTTTATCTATTCAAATATGGGATTTTTCATCCCAATTCTTTCCAACTCATTTATTATGATTTTACATAAATTATTAATATTTTTAATAATTTTATTAATGCCAGTATAGTTGATTTCCATAAACGGTCATCGAACTGCACTTACAACAAGCTTTTCCAAATTTTACTTGGACATAATTCCAAATCTATCCATTAGATTGCAAATCTCTAATATTCTTTAGAAAGCTCTTTTCGATACAAACCCAACGGTTCCGGTTTTAGGAGAATCCAACAGTCGGATCTCCCGTAATACCCATTTGAAGTCAATGGTCGAAATTCGCGAACTACCACAACACAGCGTGTTCTATTCAGGCCATTATATTATATATATATATAATATATATTTCATCGATTTCCACTTAAAACGTATTTTATAAATCGTTTTAAATTCGTTTTCAAAATGATTTCAACTTCATATTCAATTTTAAATCAAAATTGAATATTCCATATCATTAATATATATAAATGATAATATTTTCAAACTTCAAATTTTGAAATCAATTCCTTTTCGATATTCATTATAAAAATGAATAAAATCGACATAAATATCGTTTGCTCAAAATGGCGCAAATCTAAACAACACGACTTTATATATTTAAATATTTTTATGTCCATCCCAAATCGGAAATCAAAATCAGATTTTGATCTTTTACTGAATATTATTTTGAAATATTCGTTGTTTTAAAATATTCGTTATTTTAAAATATTCATTATTTCTGAACTGGAATCAGACACAGACAATTACCATATAATGTTGATTATATGGATTTCATACAACACATGTATAGAACAACAATGACAAACAATCAACCATCATCCATGGTGTATTCTGCACTGCATAAGCATTAAATATAAATATTTAACGCTTACTCAAGTTTGTCAACAAATCGATCGACATTCAACTAAACAATTGGAACTAGTGTACGTCAAATATAATCCCAACACCCGCATGGGGTTTCAACCAACAAATACTAAATATTTTTTGTACAGTTGGGCGATGTGTAAAATTTTATCGCCCCAATCCATATCCGTTAAATGGGTGTACATAAACAAATCATTCGATTTGTAAATGAATATTTATTTTATTCATTGTACGTTAAAAAATATATTTTTAATGAAAATAAATATTTTATTCAACACATGAATATTTAATTTATTCCATTCCACATGACAATCAATTCCACACAAACAAATCAATCCAAACACACAACCAAACAAGTCTTCCATAGTCTGTGGCCGACGGGGAGCAGCTTATATATGCAGTTATAAAATAAATAACTGAATAGAAAATTTTAGTGAGGAGTTCTCACCTTTGGGGTTCCACGCCGTCATTTTTATTTCTGAATTTCGAAACAACGCTGACTTGCCTGAAATTCCATCGCAATCTTCTTCATGATATTCATGGTAAAAATCACATTTTTATTTCAATTCTAAAAATTATATTTTTACTTCACTAAAAATTATATTTTTACTTTGCTAAAAATTATATTTTTACTTCGCTATATATATAAATATCAGATTTTTATATCGTTAAAAATCGTATTTTTATATACTTTAAAAATCATATCTTCCCTATCATAAAAATATAGTCTTTTCCTATATAAAAATATAATATTTTCTATGTTAAAAATATAATCTTTTCTACAAAAAGAAAAACCAAATCTTTATTTCGTTAAAAATCAAATCTTTACTTCATTAAAAATCAAACCTTTACTTCATTAAAAATCAAATCTTTATGACGCTACATACATAATAAAAATCATATTTTTTTATTCTAAAATCATTTCTATAAATTAAAGATCAATTTTTTATATACCTTACTATAAATTAAAGATCATGTTTTTATATACCTTACTATAAATACAATGTTATTCTTATTTTCAAAAATAATGCTTTTTCAATTTTATAAAAAAAATGTATATTTTAATCTTTAAAAATAATTTTATTCACATAAAAATCTTATCTTACCATGCTATTATATATTTTTAAAACTGAAAATTAAACAATGCTAATTCATTTTTTTGTTGTGTAATTTCAAAAATTTGAAAAGAAAATTAATAAATAATTAAAACATTATTCGTTACCTTCTTCCCGTTGGATACTGTAATCCCCAAAGCCCATGCTCGCAGGAAGAATCACCACCGTGCACCGCCTTTCAGGCCGTCGGTCCACCATCGACGGTGACCAGACTGACCGCCGCCATACTCTCCTTCACCGCTCTTGACAGCTTCCAGTTCAACGCCCTGCCTTGCCCTAAAATCGAGATTAACTGCGATGCCTATCAGCGCCGATTTTGGCCAGCTCAGCCCTCATGACCGTTGAACAAGGGGGTCTCATCGCGGTGAAGAACCTCGCAGGATTGTATTTCAAATGGAAGAGGGAATCGAAAGTTATAGGAGGAGGAAGCGCTGATGATTGTCATCGTTCGTTTTTTTAGAAAGGATGGAGGCGCGATTTATGAAGGGTTGACCAGGAGAGGCGTTTGACTTAGGTTTTAAAGAAAAAATATATTAATATATATAATTTAATATAATTTTATTCAAAAATACTGGTTTATAGATGTAAACTCCAAATCGAGTCTAATGACTGTCGCCCTAGCTAATTACCCCCCCATTCTGAACATAATGAGATATGCTCGGTAAGCTAATTCGACTGTTTGATCAGTTTCCTTCAAAATCAAAATATAAATCTATATATTGAATTTGAACGTTCATTTTAATTTACCGGGGCCACATATTGACTCCAAAAATTCCAGAAAAATAAATCTTGCTATGTTTTGACGATATGGTCCTAACAAAACTAATTTCATCGAATTTGAAGACCGTTTGAGAAATGGCCACTTTTTGGTCGATCAAAATTGACTGATACTGTCAAAACACGTTTTCTTTTTGCCATGCTCACATATTGATTCCATAAATCATGAAAATTGGAATGTAGCAATAATTTGTCATCCCAGATCCAACAAAAGTGGTTTTGTCGAAAACGGAAGTCGTTTGCAAAATGGCTATTTTTAAGGGCTAAAATTCCATAGCGACTATTCTGAATTTTCAACTGGGCATAACTTTTTATTCCTGCTATGAAATTTTGATTTTTCAGATTTGTTGGAAAGATATTTTCAAATAGATTCTAATATTTTTGGTTTCACTAAAATCCAGTTTATTTTGAATCCTGTACATTCATTTGAAATTTGAAATCGAATTTTCAAACTACCGCGCCATTTCCAATTCCTTTTATAATTAAAATAAATATTTATATTCTAACTTCGATTTAAATAACTTATATACGCTCTAATTCTTTTCAAAATAAATTTCTAGTCGTTACTATATAAATTAATTCATTTTAAATATTCAAAATTCATTAAAATTGCCAAAATAAAATTTTTAAATTGGTTCAGATTTTCCGAGTTGTTACAATCTCCCTCACTTAAAATCTTTTCGTCCTCAAAAAGGAACGGAGCTGAAAGTTGTTTTAACTAACCAACTCAACTTTCATTCTGGCTTTCATTCTTCAACTTTTCAGTTTCTAGGAATTTTCAATTTTCTCTAAAATTTGGCTAACACCCTAAATTTTCGATTTCCCATAATCTCCTTTATACGGGGAGCACTGGGAAAATCCCCAAACTGCCACACAGGCCCTCTCATCTCAAAAAGAAAAAGAAAAAGCCAATCGACTCATAAAATCATTGAAACCCAAGAAATTAGTAAACATGTACCTATTTGTAGGGCATACAATTTTATTCCTCTTCTCTAGTCTCCCTGCTATGACCTGTTCAATGTATATACATGTATATGCATGCAATCTCAAATAATTTTCAATTCAGTTCAACATTCGATACAATTTGGCTAAATGGTTCAAAATTTTAATTAATCAAACCAATAATCACACACAAACAACAATCAATTAGTGGATTATCGTTTCAAACATATAACTTTAATACATAGTCAAAAATCACGTTTTTGATGCCAAATCACAACAAATAATCCTATCTAGTTTCGGTTCTCACACCAGCCAATTGGAAATATATAAAAATCCCACTTTCGAAACCTGAACATAGAATTTGATGATGATATATCAATCATCAGAATCATCTTCGGGTGACTAGAATGTGATTCTATATCTACCTAGTATATTAAAATTTCGAATATACGTTCATAACGCGTACACGCAAAATCTCATATACTCGATTGTCCAAATTCAATACAAAATAAAAAATAAAATACGTAGCATTAGATTAAATTTTCAAAACAAAGTTTGTCTTCATTTTTACTTTAAAAATAGCACTCTTCACACTCGTTCTAGGATACTACTGATCCTATCTCTAACGAGTCATTCTCCTTCGATATTATTAATCCAATTTATGCTGAATCCTTTTGTTTGGTTCTAATGTGTCTTATTCTCTGAGCTCTATAAACCAAAGCTCTGATACCAAAATGAAATGACCCGAACTCCCCCGTGAAGGAGAGTCCGGATTGAGTTGAGAGCACGACAAATCAGAACACAAACAGAAGATCATTTCATTGCTTATTACAACAATTTACATCAGAGTACAAGAATATACAAAGCATGAACAAATAATATACATTTGATAAATATCAGAGATGTACAATTTATGATGCAACGGAAAATAATACAAAACACAACTGAAAGAGATAAACGGATACAGAGCTTTCCGAATATCATTCCAGATGTAAACCAGGATCATGTGAATATAAATCTGCAAAACCGAAACTACTAGCTGCCCGTGTGGAAAATAGAGGCACCCAGAGTTTAGGTTAAAACAATAAACTCCAGGTCAGTCATGTGACTGGTGTGAGAACTAAAGCAGTTATTAAATCTTTACATTAAAAAAAAGTAAATTAAGGGACCACGCCATATAACACGGAACGGGTTTCCTCCCAAGAATACCAGTGCATAAAACAAATAGCGTAATGTTTTTTTGGAAAAATGAAGCTATTATAAAACACAGGTCCCATCATTTGATACTATTATACGTGCATAGTGTATAAAACAACTTCAAATATAAATGTATCAAACCTAGATGACATTAGCGTCTCATGCAACTATGTCGCCAATTATATACAACTAAAACCGTAAAATGTCATATTGGAAGTTGGATATCCATCTGTGAACCATGGCAAGGGATCGTCCTTACCACTTCGTTAGACTCTCTAGCCCGAGCCTTAGGATCAGAGCTCGAGTGACCCTTGGATCATCAGGGCCGGTCCACCCGAAGTGCAAAGGGTGAATCGAAATGCCTGAACATGCATTTTCCTGCCCTATATGGCATAAATATGGTCTATATAAAGACCATATCATCCATCGTCCCCGCAGTGCCGATATAACCGAGGCGCCTCGCTATCCATCATCCATATAAGTAAAACGCTTGGGCGTGCAAAACCCAGACACCACTCCTAGCTAGAAGGAAAAGCATACCCTCCCTAATGCCCTCTCCCGTTTTTGGTTCACACCGGGGTGTGAGGCTCGCGAATTAACGCTACACAAAGCTATGCTATATTAAAATCGTGCTTTGATCATCAACCACTTAACTCTTTTTTTCAACAAAAGCCTTGATCATTTGCATCTCAGCATGCCACATAGGTAATTCACGCTATCCAACAGATGTCTATCAATCACATGAAATGAAATCCAATGTCAGACACACATCCATTTACAAGTTCATTCTGGGTCTGAATGAAACCAGAGGCACCTTATTCCTCATCCCGTATGTCCAATACAGGAGAGAGGTCCTCGCATATCCGGTCGATCTCCAAGTACGTCTGGAACGATCACCACTTATTACCTTGTCTTGGGCGTACAACCCAATCAAGACATTAGTAATCATCCAAAAGATGTGAAGACCTCCGGTCTTCAACCACCGTCTTCATCGTCGACTCATCGCCGATTCAGTTATTCAAAATGGGATAAACCTGGTCTTTCTAAATAACTCGCGTATATGACAAACAAGTGCTATAAAAACACAACATACGCCTCATTCCAATTCTGAATATTCTTTTATTTAAATATTCATATCCTTTGGGAAAGGTTCCCATTAATTTTATCAAAGATAAATTCTTTAAATTTATTCTTTAATCTTCCTTTGGAAATCAATCCATACCAAATTATGGTTTATCCTAACTAGTCGGGATTAGCGAACCTTACCGAAGTAATCATTTGTTTTAACTCCCCATTCCTAACCTATTCATCCCATGAAGTAAATCTGGTAATGCTTCGTATCTAACACCACGATGTTATCGGTTAAATTAATTAACATTTCACGTTCAAATCTAATTAAATATTTAACTAACGCTTGGAGAAAAACTGGTGATACTCCATTTTCGATCATTTCTTGGATTTGATAATTTTAGTTATCAAATTCACCTTTCAGTCTATTTAAAGATTCATTAAAACTCTAATTCAGTTTTAATTTCCAACTATCATTACTTACTGATTTTTTCAAATAAGGAAATAAATCCTGTCTTTAACTGGGTTAAAGAACTAATGTCATATAAAACACAGTTCACGATAAACCCAAAATCACATTCCATTAATTATGGAATTTTTACAAAAAAACAAACCAATGTATAATCAATATCAATTTCCGTATTCGACTAAAATTATAAATTGAGTGACGGCAAAGCCTTTTAAATTCCATATATATTATCAGTCTTCCTCCACAGAAGTTCATTTCGATTATCGTCAAATTGAATCCCATTCCATTCCAATTTATTTTATTAAACTGGAAAACTTTACTTTGGAAATTCCATTAAATCTTAGAATAAAGATTTATAAATTCCAAATCACATTTCACTGCAAATCGGGTCAAAGAACGAATTTCGTTAAAACATAGTTCACGATAAACCCGATTTACATTCCATTTCAATTCCAATTAAAAGTTCATTAATTGGTAATTCTTCTTTAAATCTTAGTTAAAAGACTTATTCTTTTCACATGGAGTTTCAGAACAGTGTTAATGAAGACGCCATTCCATCAGTCTCTGACCGTAAATTAGTAAAAGAACAATTCCCTAAGTATTCATCCTAAAGGCCGAAACCAATTCATATCAATACCTAGGAAATCTTTCAGCTTAGCTAACCTCTAGTTTGTTTATAATTTCCTTAACTCCTTTGGGTTTAAGAGCAGTGTTAGTGAAGACATCTTTCATGACAAATCCAAAATTCCATCTGATTTTAAATACAAGGCTCTGAATAGAAAATATATCGGCTTATATTCAATATCAAATTCTGAACTCAACAAACATCGTATTGGAACAACGATATATATATCTTCCAAATTCCTTCACAATACCCGTATAATCACGGAAGCCAATATCGAAATATTCCAAAGATAATTTCAATTCAAATCCATTCCAATTCGTATATTGGAAATTCTGGTTATTTTTAAAACCATTTCAAATCCAATTTATTTATTTAAAAATAATTGGATTATAATTCTAGTTCATAACTAGTTCATTTCGATAAAAATCTATTTTTATCTGTTCAAATATGGGATTTTTCATCCCAATTCTTTCCAAATCATTTATTATGGTTTTACACAAATTATTAATATTTTTAATAATTTTATCAAGGCCCTTACAGTCGACTTCCATAAACGGTCATCGAACTGCACTTACAACAACCTTTTCCAAATTTGATTTGGACATAATTCCAAATCCAACCGTTGATTTCAAATCTCTAATATTCGTTAGAAAACTCTTTTCAATACGAACCCAACGGTTCTGGTTTTAGGAGAATCCGACGTTCGGATTTCCAGTATTGCCCATTCGAAGTCAATGGTCAAAATTCGTGAACTGCCGCAGCGCGTTCTATTCAGGCCATTCTATTATATATATAATATATATTTCATTGATTTCCATTTAAAACATATTTTATAAATCGTTTTAATTTCGTTTTCAAAATGATTTCAACTTCATATTCAATTTTAAATCAAAATTTAATATTCCATATCATTAATATATAAATGATAATATTTTCAAACTTCAAATTTCGAAATCAATTCCTTTTCGATATTCATTATAAACATGAATAAAATCGATACAAATATCGTTCGCGTCAAAATGGCGCAAATCTAAACAACACGGCTTTATATATTTAAATATCTTCGTGTCCATCCCAAATCAGACATCAAAATCAGATTTTGATCTTTTACTGAATATTATTTTAAAATATTCGTTATTTTAAAATATTTGTTATTTTAAAATATTCATTATTTCTGAACTGGAATCAGACACAGTCAATTACCATATAATGTTGATTATATGGATTTCATACAACACATGTATAGAACAACAATGATAAACAATCCACCATCATCTAGGGTGTATTCTACATTGCATAAGCATTAAATGTAAATATTTAACGCTTACTCCAGTTTGTCAACTAATCGATCGACATACAACTAAATAATTGGGATTTGTGTACGTCAAATATCATCCCAACACCCGTGTGGGGTTTCAATCAACAAATACTAATTATTATTTGTACAGTTGGGCAATATGTAAAATTTTATCGTCCCAATCCATATCCGTTAAATGGGTGTACATAAACAAATCGTTCGGTTTGTAAATGAATATTAATTTTATTCATTATACGTTAAAAATTATATTTTTAAAGAAAATAAATATTTTAATCAACACACGAATATTTTATTTATTCCATTCCACATCACAGTCAATTCCACACAAACAAATCAATCCAAACACACAACCAAACAAGTCGTCCATGGTCTGCGGACGACAAGGAGCATTTTATATATGCAGTTATAAAAGAAATAACTGAACAGAAAATTTTAGTGAGGAGTTCTCACCTTTGGGGTTCCACCTCGTCATTTTTATTTCTGAATTTCAGAACAGCGCTGACGTGCCTGAAATTACATTGCAATCTTCTTCACGTTGTTCATGGTAAAAATCACATTTTTATTTCAATTCTAAAAATTATATTTTTACTTCGCTAAAAATTATATTTTTACTTTGCTAAAAATTATATTTACACTCCGCTATATATATAAAAATCAGATTTGTATGTCGTTAAAAATCATATTTTTATATAATTTAAAAATCTTATCTTTCCTATCATAAAAATATATTATTTTCCTTTATAAAAATATAATCTTTTCTATGTTAAAAAAATAGTCTTTTCTATAAAAAGAAAAACCAAATCTTTACTTCATTAAAAATCAAATTTTTACTTCATTAAAAATCAAATCTTTACTTCATTAAAAATCAAATCTTTATGACGCTACATACATAATTAAAATCTTATTTTTTATTCTAAAATAATTTCTATAAATTAAAGATCATGTTTTTAAATACCTTGCCAAAAATTAAAGATCATGTTTTTATATACCTTACTATAAATACAATGTTATTCTTATTTTCAAAAATAATGCTTTTTCACTTTTATAAAAAAAATGTATATTTTAATCTTCAAAATAATTTTATTCACATAAAAATCTTATCTTACCATGCTATTATATATTTTTAAAACTGAAAATTAAACAATGCTAATTCATTTTTTCGTTGTGCAATTTCAGAAAATTTGAAAAGAAAAACAATGCTAAGAAAATTAATAAATAATTAAAACATTAATTAACGTTTTATTTTCGTTACCTTCTTCCCGTTGGATACTGTAATCACCAAATCCTATGCTCCCATGAAGAATCGCCACCGTGCACCGCCTTTCAGGCTGTCGATCCACCATCGACGATGTCCAAACTGACCACCGCCATGCTCTCCTTCACCGCTCATGACAGCTTCCAGTTCAATGCCCTGCCTTGCCCTAAAATTGAGATTAACCGCGACGCCTATCTGCGCCGATTTTGGCCAGCTCAGTCCTCTAGAGTTGATCATGACCGTTGAACGAGGGAGTCTCATCGCGGTGAAGAACCTCGTAGGATTGTATTTCAAATGGAAGAGGGAATCGAAAGTTATAGAAGGAGAAAGGGTGGAGGCGCGGTTTTATGAAGGATTGACCAGGAGAGGCGTTCGACTTAGGTTTTAAAGAAAATATATATTAATATATACAACTTAATACAATTTTATTCCAAAATACTGGTTTATAGATCTGAACTCCAAATCGAGTCCAACGATTGTCGCCCCTAGCTAATTAGCCCCATTTCTAACACAATGGGTTATGCCCGGTAAGCTAATTCGACAGTTTCTATCAGTTTCCGTCAAAATCAAAATATAAATCTATATATTGAATTTAAACATTCATTTTAATTTACTGGGGCCACATACTGACTCTAAAAATTCCATAAAAATAAATCTAGCTATATCTTGATGATACAGTCCTAACAAAACTAATTTCATCGAATTTAAAGACCATTTGAAAAATGGCCAATTTCTGGTCGATCCAAATTTACTAAAACTGCCCAAACACGTTTTCTTTTGCCACGCTCACATATTGATTCCATTAATTATGAAAATTGGAATCTAGCAATAATTTGACATCTCGGATCCAACAAAAGTGGTTTCGTCGAAATCGGAGGTCATTTGCAAAATGGCTATTTTTAAGGGCTAAAATTCCATAGCGACTATTCTGAATTTTCAACTGGGCATAACTTTTTATTCCCGCTATGAAATTTTGATTTTTTAGATTTGTTGGAAAGATATTTTCAAATAGATTCTAATATTTTTGGTTTCACTAAAATCCGGTTTATTTGAATCCTGTACATTCATTTGAAATTTGAAATCGAATTTTCAAACTACCGCGCCATTTCCAATTCCTTTTATAATTAAAATAATTATTTAGATTCTAACTTCGATTTAAATAATTTATATACGCTCTAATTCTTTTCAAAATAAATTTCTGATTGTTATTATTTAAAATAATTCATTTTAAATATTCAAAATTCATTAAAATTGCCAAAATAAAAATTTTAAATTAGATCTGATTTTCAGGGTTGTTACATTTACCAGATTGATCGGCCAAGGTAAAACATGTGACTATTGATGATTATTATGCGTCAATCAGCTGTTTTTGACATGCCGAATCAGCTTTTGCCAGTTCACCATATTTTGGCATCGTGAGTCGCGCAAGTCATTTTTCATGATCTTTCCATGCCGATCAGCTGTTTTTGCGTGCACGACACTGTTTTATTTTTTTGGCAAATGTCGATTTAACCAAATTTGATCACGCTATGAGTCGCGCAAGCCATTTTTTGTGATCGTGCCATGACGATAATCTGTTTTTGAGTGTGTGACACCTTTTTTTGGCAAATGTCGATTTCACTAAGTTTGATCGCTCTGTGAGCCGCGAAAGCCATTTTTTATTATCGTATCATGCCGATCAACTGTTTTTGGATGTGCGAAATGTGATTTTGCCCAAATCCATGTATTTTTCCATAAGTAGTTTTGCTACTGATAGGACCGACACGCTCAACCGTTTTGAGCTGATCGGATAGTGTCGATCACGTATTTTCACTGTGCTATCTTTTTCGAGTCCATCGACGATGACTTTACGAATCGGCGTCATTTCCAATCCTTTTAAGAATATGTCGCGACATCGATTGAATCGCTTTATGTTTTCTCACGATATTCTTGATGTTGACAACTTTGACAAAAAAACGTTTCAACACAATACATAGGTCGATAACAAGAATAAGGCCTCAATAAACTATACTATAAATACAATGAGCCAATATAAACATGTAAATTAAAAACCTAAAACTAAATCAACGAATGCAAGTAAAGAGAGGATTAGAGTTTATATCTTTCTTAAACAAGATTAAGTGGATAAAAAAGAAGAGAGAGACGTTTTCAGGTATTATAGAGGCTAGGGTAGAACGGAGTGACAGTGGGTGGTGGTTTTGGAGGAGGAAGGGGTTTTGAGGGAATTTTCGTGTGAAATTCGAATGGGGAAGAAGAAGCTGGTTTTGGTATTTTGCTCGCGATTTAGCAACAGCTATCGACGGCCGCCAACGGGTTTATATCAATAGCCTGCAATGACTTCCAACTTTTAATTCGTAAGAAAAATCCATAAAGTACTTATCGTTGGAAGTCGTTGTCGCGTTGTCATTGGTGGTCATTTGTGACGAGAAGGAATTTCGCTCGGTCAGAACCAGTCGCTAAACCGACCCAAACCGTTCGAAATGCCCTATCGTTTGAGAACAGGACAAAATAGAACGCATATAAAAGAACATTTCATTGTATATTACAACAATGCATCAGATTACAAGAATATACAGAGTATAAATGAATATTACACAGAAATACATATCAGAGGTTTTAAATTACATTTAAATACATAGCAGCGGAAAATAATACAATACACAACTAGAAGAGATATACGGATACGAAGCTTTCCGGATATCGTTCCAGCTGTAAACCAGGATCCTGTGAATATAAATCTGCAAAACCAAAACTGCTAGTTGCCCGTGTCAAAATAGGGGCACCCAGAGTTTATGTTAAAACAATAAACTCCAGGTCAGTCATGGGACTGGTGTGAGAACTAAAACAGGTATTTATCTTTATTTTCAAAGTAAAGTAAATCAAGGGACCACGCCGTATAACATGGAACGGGTTTCCTCCCAAGAATACCAGTGCATAAAACAACAGCGCAATGCTAAATAAAGAAAAATGAAGCTATTATAAGACCCAGGTCCCATCACACAATGCAACGCAAGCCGGGGGATAGGGTTTTCCCTTATAACAGCCAAAGAATGCTTGATACATTTAAAACAAATCACTTGATACTATTATAAGTGCATAGTGTATAAAACAACTTCAAATCATAAGTATCAATCATAGGCGGCATGAGCGTCCCATGCCACTATGTCGCCATGTATAGGTTTACAAATAAAACCGCAAAGTCACGTATTTGGAAATTGGATTTCCATCTATGAACCGAGGCAAAAGATAGTCCTCAACCGATTCGAGACAATCTAGCCCATGTCTCAGGTCCCAGACTCAGGTGGGCCTTGGATCGTCAGGGCCGGTCCACCGATGTGGATTATTATGCCTGAACAATACGTCTCTCCGCCCTATGGGGCGTAAATGAGCCAACAAATGACTCCATCGGACCCGGATCGTCCGATCAAACCGAGGCGCCTCGCAACAGCAACAACCACATAAGTCAAACTCGTCAGGGCGTGTAAAACCACTGATGCCACTTCTAGCTAGAAAGAAACGCAAGTCCTCCCTGATGTCCTCTCCCGTTTTTGGTTCATACCGGGTGTGAAACTCGCGAAGTAAACGTTACACAAAGCTATGCCACACAGGCTGTGCTTTGATCATCACCACAAGACTTTGCTTTTCAACAGAAGCCTCGATCAATTGCCACTTAGGCATGCCACACAGGCAATTCACTCCATGCGTTTGATATCCATCAATATATAACCCCTGAGCTCGTACGTCTCAGAGAAGGGCGTTAAGCAAGAGAATAAATTCTCCGTCGCCAAACAGATATATATTTAATAGAGATCAATCACACGGACTAAAATCCAATGTCAGACACACAGTCCATTTACAAGTCCGTTCTGGGTCTGAACGAAACCGGAGGCACCTAGTACCCCGCATATCCATCGATCTCCAAGTACGTCTGGACGACCACTAATTGTTTCCATCTTCTTGGGTGTACAGCCCAATCAAGATCATCAGTAATCACCCAAACGACGTGAAGACTTCTGGTCTTCGACCACCGTCTTCATCTTCGACACCACGTCGAATCAGTTATTCAGAATGAGATAAACCCGGTCTTTCTGAATAACTCGCGTATATATTATAAAAGTGTTACACAAACACAACATACGCCTCATTCCAATTCAGAATATTCTTTTATTCAAATATTCCTATACTTTGGGAAAAAGTTCCCATTAATTTTATCCAAGATAAATTCTTTAAATTTATTCTTTAATCTCCTTTGAATATCAATTCCAACTAGTCGGGATTATCGAACCACACCGAAGTAATCATTTATTTTATTTTCCCAATCCCAACCTATTCATCCCATGAAGTAAAACTGGTAGTACTTCATATCTAACACCACAGTGTTATCGGTAATTCAATTACCATTTCACGTTCAAATCTAATTAAAGATTTAACTATCGCTTGGAGTAAAACTGGTGATACTCCATTCTCGATCTTTTCAATCTATTTAAAGATACATTAAAACTCCACTTAGTTTTAATCTTTAACTGGGTTAAAGAATCAGTGTCATTTAAAACACGGTTCACGATAAACCCAAAATCACATTCCATTAATTATCGGGTTAAAGAACAAGTGTTATTTAAAACACTGTTCACGATAAACCCAAAAATCAATACCAATTCAATTCCAATTAAATATCGTTTAATTGGTACACCTCATTAAATCTAAATAAAAAGATTTAATTTTTTTCTCAACTGGGTTCAAGAACAGTGTTAGTGAAGACACCATTCACGACAAACCCAACTCACATTTGATATTCAATACAAGGCTCTAAATAGAAAATATATCGGCTTATATTCAATATCAAATTCTACGACTAACAAATGTCGTATTGGAAATAACGATATAAATATATATCTTTCGAATTTCCATAACAACTCTGTATAATCACGAATTCCAACATCGAAATATTCCGAAGACAATTTCGATTCAAATCCACTCCAATGCAAACATTGGAAATTTTGGTTATTTTCAAAACCCTTTTCAAATTCAATTTATTTATTTAAAAATAAATAGAATTATAATTCTAGTTCAAAACTAGTTCATTTCGATAAAAATCTATTTTTATCCTTTCAAATATGGAGTTTTTCATCCCAATTCTTTCTAAATCATTTCTTATGATTTTACACAAATTATTACTATTTTTAATAATTTTATCAAGGCCCGTACAGTCGATTTCCATCCATGGCCATCGAACTGCACTTACAGCGACCTTTTTCGAATTTGATTTGGACATAATTCCAAATCCAACCGTTAGATTTCTAATTTCTAATATTCTTTAGAAAGCTCTTTTTGATACGAACCCAACGGTTCCGGTTTTAGGAGAATCCGACGGTCGGATCTCCCGTAATATCCGTTTGAAATAAATGGTCGAAATTCACGAACTGCCGCGGCGCGGCGCGTTCTATTCAGGCCATTATATTATATATATATAATATATATTTCATCAATTTTCTATTCAAAACGAATTATATAAATAGTTTTAAAATTCGTTTCAAAATTCATTTCTATTCAATTCAAATTTCAATTCAATATGAATTCATTTCAATTCGCTTTCAATTCAATTTGAATTCGTTTTCAATTCAATTCATTTCGAAATCGTTTTCAATTCAATTCATTTCGAAATCGTTTTATATTCAATTCATTTCGAAATCGTTTTCAATTCAATTCATTTCGAAATCGTTTTCAATTCATTCATTTCGAAATCGTTTTCAATTCAATTCATTTCGAAATCGTTTTCAATTCAATTCATTTCGAAATCGTTTTCAATTCAATTCATTTCGAAATCGTTTTCAATTCAATTCATTTCGAAATCGTTTTCAATTCAATTCATTTCGAAATCGTTTTCAATTCAATTCATTTCGAAATCGTTTTCAATTCAATTCATTTCGAAATCGTTTTCAATTCAATTCATTTCGAAATCGTTTTCAATTCAATTCATTTCGAAATCGATATAAATATCGTTCATGTCAAAATGGCGTCAATCTAATCAACACGGCTTCATATATTGATATTTTCAAATATTCCATTTCGAATATTTCTATTTCAAATATTTCTATTTTAAAACTGGAATGAGGCCCAATCAATTACCATATAAAGTTAATTATATGGATTTTTCATACAACACATGTATAATAGCATTGAAAAATAATCAATCATCAACCAAAGTGCACTACACTGTATAAGCATCAAATATAGATATCTAACGCTTATAACAGCCTGTCAATCAATCGATCGACATATTTAATCAATCAGGATGAGTGAACTTCAAATTTCATCCCAACACCCGTGTGGTGTTTCAAACAATCAAACACAGATTTTATTTGTGCAGTTGGGCGATGTGTGAAATTTATCGACCCAATCAATGTCTTTCAAATAGGTGTACACAAACAAACCGTCCGGTTTGTAAATGAATATTTATTTATTCACATTCACGTTAAAAATTATATTTTTATCGATAAAACATTTTATTTCAACCTATGAATTTCTATTCAATTCATTTATTCAATAAAATGATATTTTTATTTTTCTAACTTATTTTAGAAAATTTCGATAGCATAACGGCACGATACTAGAAACGGGACAAGGCCTAGCCTTATCTCCGGACTAGTGAAGGCCCACGCCATTCACATATCAATCAAATTCACCCAACAATCAAATTCAAATCAAATCATCAAACTAATTTATGCAACCAAACAAACAAGTCCATGGTCTGTGGACGATTGTGTCGGGTGCTACTAAGCACCGTCTGCATCCTAGTATATATATATATATATATAACTAGAAAATGAAATTGAAAGGTGAGAAATTCTCACATATAGCTATCCTAGCTCCACGGCACTTCTAATGCAGGAAATCTTCGCCAACTTGCCTTTTGTCGCTTTCGTTGTCCGCTTTCACTACATATGTAAAAATCGAATTTTACTTCGCTATTCAATATATAAAA
Organism: Allium sativum; assembly: GCA_030737875.1. Taxonomy (NCBI): domain Eukaryota; kingdom Viridiplantae; phylum Streptophyta; class Magnoliopsida; order Asparagales; family Amaryllidaceae; genus Allium; species Allium sativum. The sequence goes on from CM060912.1 coordinate 68,640,675, forward strand.
ATCACATTTTTACTTTCACGCTATATGGATAAAAATTCTATTTTTATCTCGCTATCCTCCATATAAAGACTTCGCCTTTTCATATATAAAGATTTTATCTTTTCAAATATACAGATCAAATCTTTTCAAATATAAAGGTCGAACCTTTTCATCTATATCATTATAAAAATCACGTTTTTATTTCGAAGTTCAACATATAAAAATCACATTTTTATTTCGAAGTTCAACATATAAAAATCACATTTTTATTTCGAAGTTCAACATATAAAAATCACATTTTTACTTCGATGTTCAATATATAAAAATCATATTTTTATTTCGTAGATTCCGCCTTTTCAAAAGTAAAGTTTATATTTCTCCCGAAGTAAAAATCATATTTTTACTTCACTACTCATATCAAAATATCGTCTTTTCATATTAAAAAAAATCATGTCTTTTAGATTTTAAAAATCACGTCTTTTAGATTTTAAAAATCACGTCTTTTAGATTTTAAAAATCACGTCTTTTAGATTTTAAAAATAGAATCTTTCTCTTTGCTAACTTCATAGAAAAACCGAATCTTTACTTATAAAATTTCATATCTTTGTTAAATTAAAACAGATGTATTATATATAGAAATCGCTATCTTTATACAAGTAAATTATATAAATATAATCAGAAAATAAAAGTGTATTATAATTAAATAAAATAAATGAAATAAAGAAGAAAGCTTACGGTGGATAATGGGGTGGAGATGGCGTTTCACGTCGGAGCAGCTGGGGGGGGGGGGGAGGGAGGGGTCGGCGTCTGTGGGAAGCGGTGGAGGCGGTGCAGTCGGAGACGGCAGGTCCGTTGGTGGTACGGTGGGTGTCTGCAGCGGTTTGCATCGGGGTCCGCGAGATGGAGCGAGGTGGGAGGGAGTAGGCGGAGCAGAGGGAAGAAGGGCAGCGGTCCCCCCTGGTGGCGGCGCCGTCGACGAAGAAGAGGGGGGCGGCGATTTAGAGATCGGGTTTTTTTTTTGATTAAATGAACTAACGGGGGGGCCTGGAGGTATAGGAGAGAAAAGGGGGGAGAATATTATTTTTTTTATTATTATTTTAATTAATTTAATTTCGAAAAGTTGACTTTTTATTTCGACCCCAAAACGAGGCCCACCGCCTGTCGTCCATAGCGTTTTACCCCCATTCCGAACACAATGGGATATGTATCGCAAGTTGATTCGATCGTTTGAATCAGTTTCCGTTAAATTTACATTTAAATCTATATATTGAATTTTAAACGCGCATTTCAAATAACGAGGTCACATACGAACTTTAAAAATTCCAGAAAAATATTTTCTAGCTTCGTATTGACGATACGGTCCTAACAAAACTAGTTTCGTCGAATTCTGAGACCGTTTGAAAAATGGCCAATTTCCAGTCGATTAAAATCAACTAAAACTGGTCAAACGCGTTTTCCTTTGCCACGCTCACATATTGATTCGAAAAATTATGAAATTTGAAACCTAGCAATAATTTAACAACACGGACCCAACAAAAGTGGTTTCGTCGAAATCCGAGGTCGTTTGCAAAATTCCCATTTTTAAGGGCCTGAATTCCATAGCGACTATTCAGAATTTTCAACTAGACATATCTTTTGATTCCCGCTACGAACTTTCGATTTTTCGGATTCGATAGAAAGATATTATCAATTAGATCCTAATGTTTTTGGTTTCACTAAAATCCGGATTGTTTTGCACCCAGTACATTCAATTGAAGTTTGAAATCGAATTATCGAACTACCGCGCCATTTTCAATTCTATTTATAATTATATATAATTATTTATATTCTAACAACGACGTATATAAATATATACGTCGAATTCAATTCTAAACATTTTTCTCGTCGATATTATTTAAAATAATTCATTTTAAATAATCAAAATTCGCTAAAATTGCCAAAATAAAATTTTCAAACTGGCTCGCATTTTACGGGTTGTTACAATCTCCCCCACTTAAAAATTTTCGTCCCCGAAAAGGAACAAAGTCGAAAGTGGTTTGATAAATAAATGCTACGCTCGATCTGGCTTCCATTCTCCAACTTTTCAGTTTCTGAGAATTTTCAAAAATTTCAAAAATTTGGCTAACACCCTAAATTTTCGAAAAATTTCGCCATAACCTCCCCTGCACCGGGAGCATCGGGGAATTTCAAATAGCTTCCCCGGTCCTTCAGATCTCAAAAAGAAAAAGAAAAAGCCAAGCGGCTAGCCAATAGGCTCATAAAATCATCATCACCCAAACAAAACAGTAAATTATGTAATAAACATGTACCTATTTGTCGGGCAAACAAATTTTATTCTCTGCTCTAGCCTCCTTGCTATGACCTGTTCAATATAAGTATATGTATATGCAAGCAAATGCGACCAATTTTCAATATCGTTCAATATTGGGTTCAATTAGGCATAATGGTTCAAAATTATCAAACAAATAAACAAACAGCACAAACATCAATCAATTAGTGGATTAGAGTCTCAAAATCATAATTTGATATATATACAAAAAATCATGTTTTGATGCCAAATCACAACAATAAGCCCTATCTAATTTTGGTTCTCACACCAGTCAATAGGAAATATATAGAAATCTCACTTTCGTTACTCGAAAATAAATACTAGCGACGGTGCCCCATCATCAGAATTATCCCCGGGCAACTAGAGTATGATTCTATAACCATCCAGTATATTAAAACTTCGAATATACGTTTGCAAGACGCATATGCAAAATCTTTATATATCGGATTGTCCAAATCAATATGAAATAAATAATCAAATACGAATAGTTGATTTAAATTTTCAAAACAAAATTGTTTTTCATTTTAAAAATATACTCTTCACACTCGTTCTAGGATACTACTGATCCTATCTCTAACGAGTCATTCTCGCTGGATATTACTAATCCAATATCTGATGATTTCTTTCGTATGGTTCTAATGTGCCTTGTTCTCTGCTTTGTAAACCAAAGCTCTGATACCAACTGTGACGATAGGGCATTTCGAACGGTCTGGGTCGGTTTAGCGACTGGTTCGGCCCGAGCGAAATTCCTTCTCGTCACATCATTGGAAGCCTCCGTTGGTATATGTTTTTTGTTTAATAGTGCCTGAACAAAATTGTTCGTGCTGTGTTGCAATGTTGTAAGAATCATCGTTCCTATATTTATTTATTCTACCCTTCCTTACGGCTTTTTTTCCACATTAATTAAACTCTAGCCACTTGATTTGCAATTAAAAACGCATTGCTGGCTATTTGAAATTTAATATCATTAGTTTCAAGTTAGATACTATAGCTACGCTTAATATGAATAACTTATTTAATTGAGACTGCAAAGACAGAACATGATATTCCTAATTTTAATGACTTTCACTTATGATTAATGTATCGACAACTGTAAAGTCTACAATAGATATTTATGAGAAGGGGACAAAGTTAACCATAGATATTTTACTTGGTACACTACATTTATGTAATTCCATTGAAGGTTTTATGTTAATTTTCAGTATATAATATGAAATAGTGGGTTTTATTGTGTCAAATTACATGATGCATGAATGCTTTGAAAGTCGTACCACACAGGAATTAACATATATGCCTTTTGCTACTGGGCTTAAAGTATCAATACTTACTATTATTAGTCATTTAAAATTTATAATTTGCATTTTTTTATATAAAAGAAAAAAGAAAAAAAATAATCCATTATCATTAGTATTCTTTTTTAAAATATGTTATAAAAAGTTCATACTCAAATGAAAAGTCAATGACCACTACAAAAAAAAAGAATTAGTTAACAAGAACAATAAGGTTAAAAATATAAATTATGAACAAAAACAAGGAGGTTAAAAGACAACGTACTTTCAGATTACATGTTTTCATGCACTCTAGAATCTGTTAATAGTATTAAGGATTTTAAGGAATCATCAAAAGATAGGTGCCAACGAGATGGAGGCTAAGTTATGTGGAGCATTTACGAATTTATGAGAGATTATATATCTGAGTGTGAAACTAAGCTAAATACAAATTATGTGTGCATAAGTAGTTTGACTATTGGAATTATCTTCTCTGAACTTAGTATGTAAATATATATACACACACACATAAATATATACATACATACATATATATACATGCATACATACATATATATATATATACACACGCACACAAAAAAACTCATTCTAAAAGATTCAACATAAATCATTTATTGTTGTATCTTTGTAAGCATACACAACATTGGCTTAATTAATCGAACCTAACTATAACAACAAGCCTGGTAAGTACCATGTATACACTAATATAAAACTCAGGAAAAAAACTATCTTCATGATATTAAGACCTACAATCAAGCATCATAGCTTGCAATATGTAAGTGCACAAACAAATCATTACAACTAAATTTAAAAAAGGAAGGCAGTGGCCCCTTTTAACGAAATATAATGTTATGTTCATGTAATTATATATTCATTTAATCGCTGATAGAAAATTAAGTCTTTGGAGTTTGTTGATGTTACTTTATTTCGATTGAGTAACATTTGTTTTTGCATCCAACATTTATGAATCAATTCACTTTTAATGATCACAACTTTATTTTCGTAATAACCTACAACCGACAATTATATTTAAGTCTACATATGTGAATTAATTAAAAAAAACCAAAATTTAAGTAATTTAAATGAAACTAATTGAGGGAATTATACTAAAGGGAAAAGTTGAAAATAATTTCAGGCTGAAGCTCAAAAGTATTAGAATTTAGTCTAAAGGGAAAAAAATTGATATGATCATATAACATTACCGAAATATAATGATATATTCGTATAATGATATATTTGTTTAATCGCCGATAGAAAATTAAATCTCTAAAGTTTGTTGAACTTACTTAATTCTAGTTGAGTAACATTTGTTTTCGCATCCAGCATGTATAAATCCATGCCCTTTTAACGACCACAACTATATTTTCATAACGACCTGCACACCCTGCAACATACAACTATGTGGAAGATCTTTATCATACTTATGTGCATTCTAGCTATCAACTTCCTTAATTATAAATTCTTTAATTTTCCATCATAAAGTCAACGCTGGAGCCATATATTTGGAATCATTAGCTCGGTTCTTGCACCATTTTGTGTACAATCATATAACCCATAAACATGTGTCGCTCGACCCTCGTTGACTACTTATTACTCATTTTGACAACTGACTTCATGTATTATTATAGTTATGCAGGCATACACGTTCAAAACATAAGTTGCATTTTCTAGGTGAAAAACTTGGTAACGATGCAAGGGAACTAAAAAACGCATGCAGTCATTGCTGCTCGATTAAGACAATAATTGTTGATTAGAGTAGCATCACGCATCTATATCTAGTGCATATTGCATAAGCTGGGAACATACTTTATGTCATGAAAAGCCACCAAAAGAGAATGTAAAATATATGACATGCATATGTCCTCACTTTATATTTTACACCAACCTTGTGCTTAATGCATAATAATGCTATTTGAATATAGCTCTATACTTTGATTATGCCATAAAAATATATCATTTTTTGTTCATGCGAAATTTTGTAACTTGTGTCTTCTAGATTAACCCTCTAAGTTTAATTAACTAATATTTCTTTTAAATGCTAAAAATGATTGAATTATATTTTTTGGTTTCAAGTACCTAGATTTCAAATTTTCTATAATCATGTAAGTCTCTTTCAATTCTTTTCTAATGTTTAACATTTAGTACAATTAATTATATAATATTAAAACTATTTAAACAACTTTAGCAAACCATTGTTCTTTGATTCGTCCAACAAATCACATAAGATTAATCATATTCATATTAAAAAAATTAAATATAAAAACATGTTAATCATATAAAATAAATTATACATAGCTATCACAAGTTCAAAGTTGAACTCGTTTACATCAATATGTTTATAGTGTGCTACATTGTAATATTGATGTCAAAAGTCTGCATTTTAAAATTTATTTAGTTATTCACAAAATAGTGTACGATATCATTTAACATTATATATTTAAGTCGATATACTTAAATTAATTATGTGATTTTGAATTTAACAGATGAATTCAATCAATAAATGGTTGTTAATTCATCTAATTAACGCTCAGTGTGGTGTTTTCAAATGTATACCATGTTCATATAAATAAAAATGACAAAATTAGTTTTTCTTCCAAGTATAAAGCTAAGCAAATAACACAGCTTAAATAGTATATGTAAACAATAATAAAAAAAATATTTTAATATATTTACACTTACCTTAGTAAAAGTATCATAAATCAAAGAAAACAATTTCCATTTTAAATACATACATTTAACATTTCACAATTGTTTGTTGTATCTCCTCAATTCTTTTATGATAATTTATATTTCAATCTGTATGTTTAAACTACTTATGAAATCTTAAATTCTAATTATTTAAATATCTCATGGAGTATTTAGTCTATTTTTCTAAAAGCTCTTAAATAATACATGCCAATTTTACTATGTATATTCATACTAAAAATGGTAATTTTCATGCAACTAAAAAGATGTATAGATTACATAACATGAGCTACGTATATCAACAAAAATGACAAAGTTAATTTGTAAATTAGTTATGAGTCATTTATATCAAGAATTTACCTTATATTATATTATAAAATACTTTTTAGACATCGATAGCTCAACAATAAATTTATACTTTTTTTGCAAAAAAATTCAATTCTTCCTGTTATGCTATATAATTAAACTAACTTCGTAATCTTGCATTTAACTTATTTAACAGATTCTATTAAATAATATTTGCTAATTCACCTCGAATAAATTACTAACATGCATCAATTTCAACATATATATTTATATCAACAAAAATAATTAAAAATTTCTCAAGCACATACACATACATGTTGTTTATGTGTAAGCTATACGACATTAATTACACACAAACAATAATAATAATTTTGCTTAGTAGTTTTCGTATTTCACGTCAAAATATATAATTTATTGCATAACAAAGTTTTCATTTTAATATTAAAATAATAAATACTTTTTAATGATACTATCGTGTGCAACACATGAGTTACACACTAATAATTTAATATAGTAACAAGTAACAAAACAGGAGAAAAAAGATCGATTTGAAGCCATAATTGCTGTAGACTTTTTCCCCATCGGTGGACTTTGAATAGACATCGATTCGTTGTTGGCAAACATTTCCTGGAGCCGATAAGGCTCCAAGTTAGACTAACTCAAGAGGATCCCATTGTAGTGACAACACAAACATGCATGGATCATTAAATTATGTCAATACATTGGTATCTCATAATTACAAAAATACGAAGAATCTGCATTCATGATTCTTATATTTACACTTTTTGTCACTGAAATTGAGTTAAGTGATCTTTGAAATAGTGAGTTTGAATGGAGAATAATAAAATTGGAAGTGTACAAACTTTAAAAAAGGACTTTAAAGTATTTTTTCAATCTTATCCTTAGTTTTGTTCAATTTAAAAAGGTACATATGTTTATCTATGAAACGATATTCAATTGTTTCATGGCTAGTTGGTTGTTAAATAATATTTGAGTATCAACAATCCACGCATGGAGCGCTCACGTTACGCTCATGTAATAATATATGAACTACAATTTTCAGGTGTTTGTATATATATCATGGTAGATTTAGATATATTGTTGTATACTCTTGACCTGATTAAAATAGTATGCACAATAGAAGAAAATAGAAACGATAATCCTGTTGAATTTGTAGTTAATTGTGAGTAAAACAATGACGTAAGCTCTGACTTTGAATCTATTATCCCTCAGACTTACATTGTTACTTTTCATCTTAAGTACCCATTATATTTTAATAATAATATTTAATAATAATTAGAATTATTCTGGTGTCACACTTTTTTATGTATTTATGAACCTATGCAGTTATAGCGCTTAGCGGTTCCATAGCGGCGGAGGTGCAAAAAGTGGCAACAAGGATAAAGCGGGGAAATACAGGGATACAGCGGATGCAGCAAAAATAGCGGGCTTAAAGGCGAATCTACTGTCCATCAGTGCTAAATTGAAATAGTGTAGCAGTTGAATAGCGCTATAGGCTATAACGAGGATATTGCGGGGCTTTAGCGGGGCTTTAACTGCACAGGCATGAACTACAAAAAATGCCCTTAACAATCTATTAAATAATAGTAAAGCTGAAGAATTTAATATACTCTCCTTAATTTCAAAATTTTCTAGCATTCTCCTTGATTCTTTCTAGACATTTAATTTTTATATCCCTATAATTATTCACTATTATAATCGTTATAAAATTCTATTAATTCTTTCATTAACATTTCACATTTAACGAATAATTTCTATAATTATATACAAAATTCCCATAATTATTATGATATTATTTTACGACCAGATTCATGTATTTAAATTGATTAAGTGTGACGTCCCGCCCCGCACCAGCCGGCATTTCCTCTGTAAGTGTGTTGTACACATGCCCGCCTAGCACGGAACGGTCGCCAAAGAAAGGAAAGAAGAGAATGAACTAATTGAAAACTTGTAAAATGTCTCACAGCGCATGGAACAAAATATAATAATAATATACTTGACATAAACAGGAGAGACAGTGCATAAGCTGATAACTAAAACCAACATCAACATCATCATCAGAGTAGCGGAAATCCAAATACAGCTTATTACAACTTTAAAACTATCTCTAAACAAAAGAAAGAAAGGTACACCTCTAATGCCCAAAGTAGTGACCGCAGCAACACAGAGAGAATATATATATATATATATATATATATATACGTGGAAGCCTCCTGCTCATCTCCGGTACAGCTACTCGTGCATTACCAGCTAACCTGTCTCTAGTTTGCTCGTGAGAGCACCCAGAGTAATAAGAAGAGACATAAAACTTTGGGTCAGACAAAAAGTCTGGTATGAGCGATAAGCAGCAAAACATAACAATAAGTATACTAAACCATACATGAACCAGTACCTGCAACCAAAGAGTTAGCGCTACATACCATACAATACTCTAAGGTGCCACTAAAAAGATGGTGTAATGGTAACGGGGGAGGGGGTGTGCACGTCATAATGAAGGCAAACAACCAAACATAGCAACCATCCTCACATCTCTCACTCGGTGCGTAAAGCATACGATGTCCACCACTGTCAATCTCTAGACCCATCGAAGTAGTGACGGAGTTCGACTTGTACAACTACTACTACCAAGCTTACCCCATGGAGTCATGACCAAACCTTTACAAATGACCCCACTTCATTGGTCTATAGCTCTTTAGTCGTACCTAGGCCACTATGGCCTTGAATCCGTTCACGTACCCCCTACACATAGTGATCCAAAGCCATAGACATCGACAACCCCTTAGCACACGTCCCGCAACAAAGTCCAGCTCATGAAGTTAACTCATTGGTTCCCAACTGGATCCTGGGTACAAACTTCCCACCTGGACTACCTTTGCATCTCGGGTTTTGGTCTTCTCCTTCAGATCGGTCTTCATTCAGTTCATAGTTTATGCCTCGCATTCAAGCTTCCTGGTTCAGTTCATGGTCACCATACTGGTTCGGATCGGTTCTCTTTTCTTTGTTCAGTCCGTGGTCACCACCCCTATTCAGGTCGAGTCGTGCTCACCCCTCAGGTCGGATCGGGTCGTGACACACGGATCAGCTTGTTGTTGAATACTGATTTTTTGTTTGATGATAACAAATAGATTTTTTTACTGATGTGTTTGATGGTGAAATAATTAGCATTATTGGTTGATGATGCTTTACACAAAATACAGGAAATTTACACAAGAATTTTTCTTCCAATAATATTTTATTTCACAAAAACAATTATATACAATCTAACTCTCACTTATTACATGGCTTTCTGAATTCACAATTACAAATAAACTCAATTCAAATGTCTACACTACATATACATCTCTTTGTTGGATTAATCTTGTTGTGCACACTCTTACTGCTCTAAGTTTCTGGTGCATCATCTTGAAACCTGCCACACAAAAGAAAATACACACAGTACACTGGAACTAAAATTAGCACTGAACAAATAGAATTTTATGGATTTTGATTTTTTTTTTGTCTCAGTTTTTGTTTGTGTGTTTTTCTCATCATATTTTCAGACTTGAACAGACACGCCATAACCATACTGGTTTGCTGATCAGAACCAATTGATTCTGACCAGCCTCAACACAGTACAGTTTGACTGCTGTTTGTTTTTATTTCTTTTGTTTCAGGATCAAAAGACAAGATAAAAAAATCAAAAGAGAAATGATGGTATACATCAGCAAACTCAAAAACAGTGTGAAAACAACTCAGCATGGTGTACATAACAGACAAAGTGATGATGAACCAAGACAGCATGACTTAAGCAGTAATACAACAGTGCACAACTTTGGAGTCAATGATCAAGCATGGTTACACATCTCAAACAGGGTCAAGACAGCAATGGGTAAAGCAAATGATCAACCCAGCATGTATGTAGATGATCATGTTCAAGTATACACAGAAAATATGACAGCAACATCAAAACAGCAATGATTAAAACATGCAAAGTGGTCGAGGCAACATCAATTCAAAATGCACACATGTATTTCACTTCAGAATGATCATGTATGAACAAGCTCAGCAAAATGGATCGTGCACAAAGTTTCAGCAAATTCTCAGGAAGGTGGCCAGTGGGCATGTGCAGGTTCATTGCAAAATACTCATGTCATTCATGGGTTCATGTTCTTATCAGTAGTGTACAAGCATATATGCAGATGGCATGGTAGCTGCAATAGTGGGTGCAGCTCAAACATGGAGCATGATCAAACCCAATCACAAATGTGATCAAGCCAGATTCAATGATCAAGCCAAGGAGCAAATACTAAACTGGAATGGAATGGTGCATATATACACAGCCACAAAAACAAGTGAGATGCATGACTGGACTGTAAACATGCATGTGTGATAAATCTCTGAAATGCACAAGGCAGGATATACATGTGCACATTTATTGGTCAGGTGCATGTAAACAGCATGGATCAACACAGGTGTGAATGAGCATTGGTGTATGTTCATATATGGAATGCAGATTGAGCATAAATCAATTTCAGCAACAAGAAATTGGAAAGATTCTAAAACAGTTTTATGGAAAGCAATCAAAGCAAGAAGTTTTTTTTTTACAAGTGGTTTCCAATATGAAATCAATGACATGCAAAATATTGTTGACAACACCTTTATTTGATTTCCAAAAATGTGTGTACTTGGCAAAGATAAAACAGGAAGATTTTATCTCGACATTATTCGTACTGGGCAATGAATCATGCATATATCACCAATCAGTTATGGCAGTATTCAATCAGGGAAAATCTCATCAGCAAAGTATGGAAATAAACAAGGGTTCATACCATAGAACAATATAACAAATCATTCTCAGAAATTATTTAATGCCGTAAATTTCAAATTTCTTTCTTTCCAGAATCTTTAAATCAAGCAAGGAAAAATAAAAAAAATTGGATTAAATCGTTTTTGGTATGATGACTAGGTAGAAATTATTCCAGCAGAGAAATCATTTTTCAAATAACAGAAAGAGTTCAAATCGAATAACAAAATCTCAGGGAAAAAGAAAATTCAATTCGAATATTCCCAAATCAAATCGGGCAAGTCTTCAATGAAAATCAGAGTACTAGGGTTTCGAAACCCCTATATAAACACACACTGCATCATCGATAGAGCATCAGAAGAACACACAAAATTTCAGAGAATAGAAAAGCGATTCAAATCAGAAATTACCCATTTGATTTTCTGTCGCAACCACTGCAAGATCAATCGACGAGAATGCATCTAAGATTTCAAGCTTCAGAGTTTTTTTTAACCATCAATTTGCGATTCGATTTGGGAACAACAGAGGAAACCCTAGTTTCCTTTGAGAGCCGCCATTTTTTTTCAGAAGAAGGAGATCGGACTAGAACAATGAATGGTTAAACAAAAGGAGCCGGCCTGGTTTACTTGGTCAAGCCAAGTTTCTTTTATAAAGGGGGGTGTTTAAATTTGTTTTCTCTTGAATTCCCCTTGTAATTGTTTGTGTAATTTGTTCTTGTTAAAATTTCTTTTTCTAGTTTCTTGTAAAACTAGGATTACAGATTGCAGGATTGTGGTCTGGGAAAATCTGGTCTAGGATACACAGGCCAGTCTAGGATTTTGAGCTTAGGGTCAGACAGGAGCAGGAGTTGCAAGTTTACATAGGATTGTAAGCGGGATCTGCTTGTATCTTCTAGTAGAAATCTTAGAAAGGCAGCAGTAGGCACAGTTTGCCGAAGCTGGGTATCTTTGCGTGTGATTTTCTTTCTGCATTGATTTTTATCTCTGAATTTATTTTTACTTAGTGTTAAAACCATATTCACCACCCCCCCCCCCTAGGGTTATTATTGATCCAACAATTGGTATCAGAGCCAGCGTGTAACCCTAGAATCATGACTTCAACGAACAATGCTTTTTCTGAAGGTCAATCTATTGCTAGACCACCCATGTTCAATGGTGGTGATTACGCGTATTTGGAAGCTAGGATGAAAATCTATCTTGTGTCTGTTGATTACGATGTCTGGGATATCATTGAAACTGGATATAAACCTACTACTGAAACTGTTAATGGAACTGTAACACCTAAACCAAAAAGTAGGTGGGATGCAAATGATAAGAAACTATACTCTATAGATTCTAAAGCTATGAATGCTCTGATTTGTGCTCTTGATAAAACAGAATATAACAGAATTTCTCATTGTAATACAGCCCAGGAAATTTGGCATACACTGGAAGTCACACACGAAGGAACTTCACAGGTTAAAGAATCCCGTCTTGCCATGTTCAGCAATGAATATGAAAACTTCATCATGCAGAAGGACGAGAGCATCAAGGACATGTATGGACGCTTCTCTGTGCTGGTCTACAATGCTAGAGCTCTTGGAAAGGTCTATACAGAAGTGGAACTTGTGAGAAAGATTATGCGTGTTCTGCCAATGAACTTTGAAGCAAAAGTCACTGCCATTCAAGAATCTAAAGACCTGAGTAAGCTAAGCATGGAAGAGCTTATCGGGAATTTAATGACGTATGAAATGGAGCTAAAAGCAAGAGAAGATCGCAACAACTCGGATCTGAAGAAGAAGTCAATAGCTCTATCCAACACCGTTACCAGTGATGGTGAAGATCTTATTGAACAGCTTGCCATGGCAGTCAGACAACTAACGAAGTGGAGAAAATTCAAACCTCGTAGAAATAAATCAAAGACCAACAATTCAGAAGACGAACCACTCTGCTACAACTGTCAAAAGCCGGGACACATAAAACCAAATTGTCCACTTCTACAAAGAAACAAGAAGAAGAAGAAAGCTTTTGCTATAACTTGGGATGACGAAGAAGGAGAAGAAGATTCAGACAGCAGTGAGGAAGAAAGCAACCTGTGCTTCATGGCAAAGTCAGATCTAGAAGATGCCAACGAAGAAACCACTGAGGTATACAGTTATAACGATCTAGTTTTAATGTGTAAACATCTTTCTGAAATTATTGACACATTAGAATCCGAAGCAGACAAACTGAAGGCAAAAAACCTTGATCTCATTCACAATAATAAGAAGTTGAAATCTGAACTTGAAAACGTTTCAAAAAACAACAATCTAGATTGTGAAATTTGTAAGGCTGTGAATCTAGAACTCTCAACACTCAAGTGCACCATGGAAAATCTTGAAAAAGTAAATCTGACTCTAAAAGAAGATGACACTAAAAGAAAGAATTACACTTCACTTGTGAACGAGAACACAATATTAAGAACGAGAGTTCAAGATCTTGAAGTTACTTTGAATAAATTCTCAATTGGTCAAACATCTTTTAACATGTTGCTTGGAAACCAACTGTTTGCAAATAATAGAAAAGGAATTGGCTTTGGAAAGATACAAGAAAAAATGACTAAAATTGACAATGTTAAAAGTAGAGGTATCTTTCTCAAATGTGTAAAATGTGGAGAAATTGGTCACAGCCATGAAAACTGCAATAAGATTCAAAAGTTCAAAAAGGTTTGGGTTCCTAAATACTTGGCACACAATTATCATAATAATTGGAACACAAATAAAAGGAAAAATCAAATCTGGGTACCAAAAGAATCTTATGATTATCATTTTTCTACTACTGATATGCTTGGACCTAGAAGATTCTCTGGGTCATCCTCTTCTCTGTATGTGTAGGTATGTTGGCTGGCTAAGGAGCAACAGAAATGGTATTTGGATTCAGGTTGCTCCAGACATATGACAGGAGACAAAAGATTGTTCCTTAGCCTTGAAAAACATAAAGGTGGGAATGTGACTTTAGGTGACAACAGCAAATGTAAAATTATTGGTAAAGGAAAAGTAGGTAACGGTATTTTTGCCTTAACCGATGTTTTATATGTTGATAATCTATTTCACAATCTTATCTCTATCAGTCAACTTTGTGATAAAGGAATGAATGTTGTGTTTGATAGTAATGTTTGCAAAATCATAGAAACATCCTCTAGAAAGGTTATTTTTACATGGAAAAGAATTGGAAATGTCTACACACTCTCCTTCGATGATGTAACTGTTTCTAGGTGCTTGATAGCAACGGAAGAGGAGGCAATTCTATGGCACAGAAGGCTGGCACATGCAAGTATGGGTCTTCATGAAAGACTGGAAACAAATGAACTTGTCAGAGGTTTACCTCATCAGAAATTCAAAAATAACAAAGTGTGTAAAGCCTGTACTATGGGAAAACTTAGTCGCTCATCTTTTCGTCCAAAAAATGATGTTAGTACGTCACGTGTGCTTGAATTGATTCATATGGATTTGTTTGGACCTACTGACATTGCTAGCTTAAATGGTAAACGTTATTGTTATGTATTGGTTGATGATTACTCTAGATTTACATTGGTTTACTTTCTAGCCAAAAAGTCTGAAACTTTTGATTATTTTTCAAAATTTTCAAAACTTGTTCAAAATGAAAAAGGGTTTTCAATTAAAACCTTGAGAAGTGATCATGGAGGTGAATTTGAAAATTTAGACTTTGTGAAGAAAATGGTTTTAAACATTAATTTTCCGCTCCTCGAACACCTCAACAAAATGGGGTGGTTGAAAGGAAAAATTGTACATTACAAGAAATGGCTAGATCTATGTTATGTGAATATAATTTGCCTCAAACCTTCTGGGCTGAGGCAGTAAATACTTCATGCTATGTAATGAACAGAGTTATGATTAGACCAATACTTAATAAAACGTCATATGAACTTTGGTCTGACAAAAAGCCTAACATTTCGTACTTTAGAGTGTTTGGATGTCCTTGTTATATTTTGAACACAGGAGAACAGCTTGGGAAATTTGAGCCAAAAACGATTGATGGAATTTTCATGGGTTATTCCTCAAGAAGCAAAGCTTACAGAATCTTCAATAAACAATCAAGAACAATTGTAGAAACCGTCAATGTAAAGTTCAATGAATCAGATGTGGATATGATCTCTGAAGATGATAAAGATGATGGTGGTGCACAAGAAGTTGAACAAGAAAGCAACGATGTTGAAGCAAACAACGAAGAAGCCGCTGAAGCAGAAACAAATGTTGAAAGACTAAAATTCAAGCCCAATCATCCTCCAGATTTGGTAATTGGAAGTCCAACAGCTGGTGTTCGTACACGTTCCTCTCTCAATAAGGATGTTTGTACCTTTTGTATTCATAATGCTTTTGTATCTAAAATAGAACCAGGTTCTTATGCTATTGCTCTTAATGATGAATTTTGGTTGTTAGCTATGCAAGAAGAACTTAACCAGTTTGAGAGAAACAAAGTCTGGAACTTGGTACCTAGGCCAAAAGACTATCCAGTAGTTGGAACAAAGTGGGTGTTTAAAAATAAACTTGACGAGTCCGGAAATGTAATTAGAAACAAAGCTAGGTTGGTTGCTAAGGGATACAATCAGATCGAAGGCATTGACTTTGATGAGACGTTTGCCCCAGTAGCTAGGTTAGAAGCGATTAGAATCTTGTTGAGCTTTGCATGTTTCAAAGGTTTTAAACTGAAACAAATGGATATGAAAAGTGCTTTTCTGAATGGAGAACTAAAAGAAGAGGTTTATGTTGAACAACCCCCTGGTTTTGAGAATCACGATTTTCCAAATCATGTGTATAAATTAGAAAAAGCATTGTATGGCCTTAAGCAAGCTCCTCGAGCTTGGTATGACTGTCTCTGTACTTATCTTTTGGAAAACGGTTTTAAAAAAGGGTGTGCTGACACAACTCTGTTTCTTTCACATGACGGTGATGATTTTTTGATTGTTCAAATCTATGTTGATGATATCATATACGGTGCTACTAATGATGTCTTGTGCGATAAATTTGAAAAAGTTATGCAGGACAAATTTGAGATGAGCTTGGTGGGAGAACTGAAATATTTTCTTGGCTTTCAAATCAAACAGAGCAGCAAAGGTATCTTTATCTCTCAGACAAAGTATTTGATGGAGTTACTGAAGAAATTTGGAGTTGAAGATGCAAAACCAATGAAAACACCAATGAGTCCAACAACCAAGCTTGACAAAGATGAAAAAGGTGTTGCTGTTGATCAGAAAAAATATCGCGGTATTATCGGTTCACTTCTTTATCTTTCTGCTTCTAGACCCGATATTATGTTTTCTGTTTGTTTGCGTGCTCGTTTTCAATCTAATCCATAAGAATCTCATTTAAAAGCCACAAGACGAATTCTGAGATATTTGGTACATACACCAAATCTTGGTTTATGGTATCCTTCTTGTGATAACTTTAATTTAGTTGGGTTTACCGATGCTGATTATGCTGGCTCACTCACTGATAGGAAGAGTACTAGTGGAACTTGTTTCATGATAGGTCATTCACTTGTTTCATGGTCAAGTCGTAAACAAAATTGTGTTGCTTTATCCACCACTGAGGCTGAATATATTGCTTTAGGAAGTTGTTGTGCACATATTTTATGGATGATGCAGACTTTATCTGATTTTGGGCTTTGCTATAAACGAGTTCCTTTAAAGTGCGACATTAAGAGTGCAATTGATTTATCAAATAATCCTATACATCATTCACGGACAAAACACATTGATGTGAGACACCACTTTCTTAGAGATCATATTGCAAATGAGGACATTTGTATTGAATTTATTCCAACAGAATCTCAGCTTGCTGATATTTTCACAAAACCCCTTCCCGAAGATAGGTTTTGCAGATTACGATTGGATTTGGGAATTATAGAAATAAATTAATCTCTTTGCATTTTTGGGTAAATTTTCTCTTAAGATGTTCTGTTATCAATACCATTTTCTGACAAATAATCCAGTCTTCAAATCATCAAGAAAAGAACAGTTTTCTTTTTGGACATTTTCTGATAAAATTGTGACTGTACAAGATTTCAGAATATGAGATGGATAAAAGTTTGTCTGCAACTCTGATGTGATTGGATATATTTTATAATATGAGTAATTTAGGAATTTTTTTACAAACCATCTCTGTCACTATCACCCTTCTACCATTCATCATTGTTTTATATATATATTAAGGGGATTTAAAAAATAATAATAATATATATAATAAGTAGTTCTCTGACCTCATTTAAAAATCCAAGATCTGGTCATGAACGGTTATGAGTTTACTTATTTTCATGCTGCAACTAATCCCATTTAAAAATCCAAGCTCTGGTTATGAGTGGTTAGTGTGCTCTTGAAGTGTGTATATATATATATATATATATATATATATATATATATATATATATATATATATATATATATATATATATTTATAAGCTGATAAAATCCTCCCTGATATATATTAAATAACTTCCCATTCCATCCTCTGCTTTTGTGAAATATGTTCCTACTTTATGAATTATTATGATTTTTTATTTTGATTGCTTGGAGTTTACGGCTCTGATTCTGTCAAAATAACTTGATTTCTAACTACAGTCCATGCCTTTTGCAAATGTTCAGAACTGTTCATCTTTTGATGATTACAAAGGGGGAGAAGAAGTTAAGATTTTGTGTTGTTTACAGACGTCTATAGATTTTATTTTGCCATTAATGCTAAGTGTTTAATTATTTCCTTCTTATTTCAATTTTTCTTAACAACTGGTAGGGGGAGCTGTGTTATAGGGGGAGCACAAATATAGGGGGAGTTCTGCTCAAACACATCTTGTTATCCTCAAAAATCTTAAGTCTGTTTGTCATCATCAAAAGTGGGAGTTTGTTGAATACTGATTTTTTGTTTGATGATAACAAATAGATTTTTTTACTGATGTGTTTGATGGTGAAATAATTAGCATTATTGGTTGATGATGCTTTACACAAATTACAGGAAATTTACACAAGTATTTGTCTTCCAATAATATTTTATTTCACAAAAACAATTATATACAATCTAACTCTCACTTATTACATGGCTTTCTGAATTCACAATTACAAATAAACTCAATTCAAATGTCTACACTACATATACATCTCTTTGCTGGATTAATCTTGTTGTGCACACTCTTACTGCTCTAAGTTTCTGGTGCATCATCTTCAAACCTGCCACACAAAAGAAGATACACACAGTACACTGGAACTAAAATAAGCACTGAACAAATAGAATTTTATGGATTTTGATTTTTTTGTCTCAGTTTTTTTTTTGTGTGTTTTTCTCATCATATTTTCAGACTTGAACAGCCACGCCATAACCATACTGGTTTGCTGATCAAAACCAATTGATTCTGACCAGCCTCAACACAGTACAGTTTGACTGCTGTTTGTTTTTGTTTCTTTTGTTTCAGGATCAAAAGACAAGATAAAAAAAATCAAAAGAGAAATGAAGGTATACATCAGCAAACTCAAAAACAGTGTGAAAACAACTCAGCATGGTGTACATAACAGACAAAGTGATGATGAACCAAGACAGCATGACTTAAGTGGTAATACAACAGTGCACAGCTTTGGAGTCAATGATCAAGCATGGTTACACATCTCAAACAGGGTCAAGACAGCAATGGGTAAAGCAAATGATCAACCCAGCATGTATGTAGATGATCATGTTCAAGTATACACAGAAAATATGGCAGCAACATCAAAACAGCAATGATTAAAACATGCAAAGTGGTCGAGGCAACATCAATTCAAAATGCACACATGTATTTCACTTCAGAATGATCATGTATGAACAAGCTCAGCAAAATGGATCGTGCACAAAGTTTCAGCAAATCCTCAGGAAGGTGGCCAGTGGGCATGTGCAGATTCATTGCAAAATACTCATGTCATTCATGGGTTCATGTTCTTATCAGTAGTGTACAAGCATATATGCAGATGGCATGGTAGTTGCAATAGTGGGTGCATCTCAAACATGGAGCATGATCAAACCCAATCACAAATGTGATCAAGCCAGATTCAATGATCAAGCCAAGGAGCAAATACTAAACTGGAATGGAATGGTGCATATATACACAGCCACAAAAACAAGTGAGATGCATGACTGGACAGTGAACATGCATGTGTGATAAATCTCTGAAATGCACAAGGCAGGATATACATGTGCACATTTATTGGTCAGGTTCATGTAAACAGCATGGATCAACACAGGTGTGGATGAGCATTAGTGTATGTTCATATATGGAATGCAGATTGAGCATAAATCAATTTCAACAACAAGAAATTGGAAAGATTCTAAAACAGTTTTATGGAAAGTAATCAAAGCAAGAAGTTCTTTTTTTCACAAGTGGTATCCAATATGAAATCAATGACATGCAAATTTTTGTTGACAACACCTTTATTTGATTTCCAGAAATGTGTGTACTTGGCAAAGATAAAAGAGGAAGATTTTATCTCGACATTATTCATACTGGGCAATGAATCATGCATATATCACCAATCAGTTATAGCAGTATTCAATCGGGGAAAATCTCGTCAGCAAAGTATGGAAATAAACAAGGGTTCATACCATAGAACAATACAACAAATCATTCTCAGAAATTATTTAATGCCGTAAATTTCAAATTTCTTTCTTTCCAGAATCTTTAAATCAAGCAAGGAAAAATAAAAAATTTGGATTAAATCGTTTTTGGTATGATGACTAGGCAGAAATTATTCTAGCAGAGAAATCATTTTTCAAATAACAGAAAGAGTTCAAATCGAATAACAAAATCTCAGGGAAAAAGAAAATCCAATTCGAATATTCCCAAATCAAATCGGGCAAGTCTTCAATGAAAATCAGAGTACTAGGGTTTCTAAACCCCTATATAAACACACACTTCATCATCGACGGAGCATCAGAAGAACACACAAAATTACAAAGAACAGAAAACCGATTCAAATCAGAAATTACCCATTTAATTTTCTGTCGCAACCACTGCAAGATCAATCGACGAGAGTGCATCTAAGATTTCAAGCTTCAGAGTTTTTTTTTAACCATCAATTTGCGATTTGATTTGGGAACAACAGAGGAAACCCTAGTTTCCTTTGAGAGCCGCCATTTTTTTTCAAAAGAAGGAGATTGGACTAGAACAATGAATGGTTAAATAAAAGGAGCCGGCCTGGTTTACTTGGTCAAGCCAAGTTTCTTTTATAAAGGGGGTGTTTAAATTTGTTTTCTCTTGAATTCCCCTTGTAATTGTTTGTGTAATTTGTTCTTGTTAAAATTTCTTTTTCTAGTTTCTTGTAAAACTAGGATTACAGATTGCAGGATTGTGGTCTAGGAAAATCTGGTCTAGGATACACAGGCCAGTCTAGGATTTTGAGCTTAGGGTCAGACAGGAGCAGGAGTTGCAAGTTTACATAGGATTGTAAGCGGGATCTGCTTGTATCTCCTAGTAGAAATCTTACAAAGGCAGCAGTAGGCACAGTTTGCCGAAGCTGGGTATCTTTGCGTGTGATTTTCTTTCTGAATTGATTTTTATCTCTGAATTTATTTTTACTTAGTGTTAAAACCCTATTCACCCCTCCTCTAGGGTTATTATTGATCCTATACTTGTGGCTCCTCCTCTTGGTTCGGATCGGCTTCATCATATCGGATCAGCTCGTGGTGCATCAGATCGGAGCTTCAGGTGCATTAGCTCGTGGAGTTCTCCTGGTGAGCGGTTCGGGTCGGAGATAGGTTCCTGAATCACCAGCTGGTCGAGGCACTTCGGATCAGATCGTGCAACCATGCCAGGTCGGGTCGCACTCCCTCCATTGGGTCGGGTCGAGCTTCCCCTATCTGATTCGGTTCTGCACAGTTTCCTGCACTTTGTCCAACAAGCTGTTTACGCCATTCGACGACGTTTTCGACCAATCTAACACTTCTAGACAATCAAAAATCATACCATACAGTCATAGCAACGTGTACAATCAACCATAAACAGCAAAACAACAACCATTGCATGTAAAATGGATCAAACATACCCAAAAACCCGTATTTTCCCCTTAATCATGTTTAGGAATAACTAATCATAGGATTAACAAAACTTCACAAAATCAACCCAAAATTCTAACAGAGATATAAAACAATATTGCAGAATTTATAAATATTTTTCCAGAATTTTATCATGTCTAATTTCGTTAATCTTCACTAATTACCCTTAATTAACAGTAACTAGTGCAAAACTATGCAAATCACTCACCTTGGCCACAATTAAAATACTAAATCTGAAATGTCTTCTGTTTTGGCGATGTTCCCAAGGCAACATAGCAGCTCTAACCTTGCTTTGGTGATATTCCTCCTCAATTTGATGTTGATTAGGCTAATCTTCAATTAGAAAGTGGTTTGGGGATGTTTTAGATGTTGGAGGCCGTTGCTAGGTTAAGAGGAATGAATAGTGACAGCTGAAAAATGAGAAAAAGAGTATTCTCCAAACCCTAACGGCCCTTTTAAACTCCTAATCCCGAAATTCCCCTTTGGGCCTAGCTGTTAATCACCCGGTTAAACCCAATTAAGCTGTTTTTCACCATCTGAAACTTGTTTCAGCCATATCTCCCAAACGGTGAGTCCGTTTGGCTAATGTGACCACTCTACGGAAAGGTAAACCATCATCCGGAGCCAATGGATGTGGTTTCAAGTCAAAATTCCTTTCCAGTCAAATGTTATGGTCAAAACAAGATCAGCTAGGGGCAAAACGGTCATTTAAAAATTGACAAAAATCATGAACATGGGAAATGACCCAGCTAGTCGTCTCCCAAAGTTACATGACCATACGACTTCGTATGTGAAAGAAATAAATATTCTACGATCCTATGATGCGTAGAATGCGGGTCGTTACACTCTCCCCCCTTAAGAAATTTCGTCCTCGAAATTCCATAACCCAAAACATACAAAGGATCCCGCATGCCTACCAACCATATACAGCAACCAATCATGCAAAACAAACAAAGAAAACCTATCCTAGCATGCGGAAAGACTAAATTGAAACTGAAACCTTACCAGGCGAAGAGTTCTGGATACGTCTTTATAATGCTCTCCTCTGTCTCCCAAGTACAGTCATTCTCATTCTCGTCCCACTGAACTTTGAATAGATTCACCGCTTTCCTTCGAAGTTGCTTCGTATCATTCCCAACAATACGCATAGGCTTGCGGTTCCCAACCGCCTCGGGTTCAACTTCGATATTATCCAACTGATCAGGTGAAATAGTCACGTCTGGGTCATGTACGAACTTCCTTAACTGGGAAACATGAAACACGTTGTGAACTCCTGCCATCTTATCTGGTAATTCAACTTTATATGCCAAATTCCCAATTTGCTCAAGAACTGGGAATGGACCAACAAATCTTGGTGCTAACTTGCCTCTCCTGCCAAATCGTATCACGCTCTTCAACGGAGATATCTTGACAAACACCAAGTCGCCAATGGAGAGCTTTAATTCTCTTCTCCTCTTATCGGCATAACTCTTCGGCCTATCTTGGGCAGCCTTTATTCGCTGTTGGATAACCTTAATCTTGTCTGATGTTTCTCTTATTACATCTAGTCTAAGCACATATTTCTCACCGGTCTCTATCCAACGGGACGGTGAGTTGCAAGGTCTTCCGTACAAAGCCTCAAATGGAGCCATACCAATACTGGATTGATAACTATTATTATATGCAAACTCTACTAGGTGTAGATGGCCATCCCATGATCCACCAAAGTCTAATATGCAAGCTCTCAAGAGATCCTCTAATACTCGATTCACCCTTTCTGTCTGTCCGTCGGTTTGAGGATGATACGCAGTACTGAGATGTAACTCTAATCCTAACGCCTCTTGTAAGCTTTTCCAAATTCCACTAGTGAACAACGGATCTCGGTCACTTATAATGCCATTGGGTATTCCATGAAATCTCACTACCCACTTTACATATAGTTCAGCTAACTTAGCTGCTGTCCTGTTTGACTTGACGGGTATAAACCTTGCACTCTTAGTCAATCGGTCCACGATCACCCAAATACTATCATGGCCCGACCTAGTTCTTGGTAACCCATCAATGAAATCCATTGAGACTTGTTCCCATTTCCATTCTGGAATTTCTAGTGGTTGTAACAAACCACTAGGCTTCTTTTGCTCAGCTTTAACTAGCTGGCAATTCATGCATTTGGATTAAAACTTCCCAACGTCTCTTTTCATCCCTTCCCAGTAGTAGGTCTGCTTCATGTCTCAGTACATCTTGTTACCACCAGGATGTATAGTCAGTTTTGAGCGATGACATTCCCTAAGCAATTCATCTCTCAATCCATTGACATTAGGCACAACTAGTCTTCCATTCTTTCTAAGCCATCCATCTCGATCAAGCCTATACTTGTCCATCTCCTCGTCGATACCCGTCTCTAACTTGGAGATGACTTCCAATAAGTTAGGGTCGTCCTTCTAGCTGGAACCAATCCGCTCAATCAAAGTGGGTCTGTTCGTCAAACTTGCTAACATTTCTGGATCCAACTCACACTTTGGTCTGAAATAATATCCAGCTATGTACTCCAGTTGCTTCCATTCTAGAAACATAGCCCCTAAACTGGCATGTCTTCTACTCAATGCATCAGCTACCGCATTGCCCTTTCCTGGTATGTATGCAATATCAAAATCATAGGAAGCCAAGAATTCTAACCATCTTTGTTGTCGGAGATTTAGATCCTTTTGAGGGAAGAGACACTTTAATGATTTATGATCGGTAAACAACTCGAATCTTTCTCCCAAGAGATAATGTCTCCACATCTTCAATGCGAACACGATCCTTGCTAATTCCAAGTCATGGGAAAGGTATCTTTTCTCGTGCAATTTCAGTTGCCGACTTGCATAAGCTACAACCCTACATCCTTGCATCATTACAGCACCTAGTCCGGTACCACATGCATCCGTATATACTGTCATCTCTTCATTCCCCTTAGGAATGACTAACACTGGTGCACATGTCAACTTTTCCTTTAGACTCTTGAATGCATTTACACACTTTTTGTCCCAGACGAAAGCTTGATTCTTCTTGGTCAATTGAGTCAACGGTGCTACTATCTTGGAAAAGTCTTGGATAAACTTACGATAATATCTAGCTAATCCCAAGAAACTTCTTATGCCTGTTGCATTCTTGGGCGTAGACCAATCTTGTACCATACCACCTTCGCAGGGTCCACGGCAATACCATTCTCTGAAACAACATGGCCCAAGAATCTCACTTCCCTTCCCCAGAAGTGATACTTAGAAAACTTTGCTTTTAATTGGTGTTTTCTCAACACCTCCATCACTATCCTCAAATGTTCCTTATGTTCTTCCTCTGTCTTTGAATAAACAAATATATCATCCATGAACACAAGAACAAACTTATTCAACTGATCTCTGAATACCCTATTCATAAGATCCAAAAAATATGTTGGTGCATTGGTCAGCCCGAATGGCATGACCAACCACTCATAAAATACAAACGGCGTCCAAAATGCCGTTTTAGCTATACTCTCAGCTTCCACCCTAAGTGATGAAAACCTATCGCGAAATCCAATTAAGAGAATACTCTCGCTCCACTCAACTGATCAAACAAATCATCTATCCGCGGTAGAGGATACTTGTTCATCCTCGTCACCTTATTCAACTCGTGGTAGTCTACACACAACCGAAGGGAACCATCTGCCTTGGTAGCAAACACAACTAGCACTCCCCATTCAGAAACACTCCTTCTGATAAATCCCTTCTTCAAAAGATCGCTGACTTGCACCACGAGTGTAATGACCCGGGATTTTGATGACTTTGATTATCGCCATAAACTCAATGATGACTAACCAAACATCGACAAATACCGGTCATTAGTGAAAGAAATTAGAGGGTGAAGAAAGATAAGATAGAAACTTAGAATAGAAGAAAAAGAACACAACATCAGAGTAACACGAACCTCACAGCGGAACGAATAACATATAATATATGTAACATAACTTTGAAATACAAATCTGTACTTGAATATACATATCATTATCAAAGTACAACACTTACAACACAGCGGAAATAACTATAGCTATAATGATCCTGAAGCCTCCTGCTCCAGCTCTTCAAGTGTATTTGTAAAATCCCGACTACTTGACTGCCCGTACAAATTTAGGCACCCAAGAGTTTAGGGAAAACAACAAAATAAACTCCGGGTCAGTCATGGGACTGGTATGAGTGAAATAGTTTAAAACAGTTCAAACAAGTAATCGATATCTCATAAGACCACGCTGTATAACGGAACGGGTTTTTCCCTTATGAGAATCCAAATTATCTTTATATCAAAACCTTTGATATTATAATAATGTCTAACAACCACAATATAATAATCATCTGGCAGAAACGCTTTCATCTCACGTTCTACATATATTGTATACAATTAAAACCGCAAGCACGTATTGGGTAATGGATTTCCAACTATGACAAGGTATGGAACCACCTTTCGCTAGTGTGCCTCTAGAGAGGAATACACTGGGTTCAACAAGAACATCTTGCAACCCGGCCACACATGACCGACCACTCATTTCCCTTGAGTGTATCGAATGTATATCACCAACGGTTGGGATCAGCAACCGTTTCCCGAATGGGACAGCATCAACAATAGATTTTTAGAAGTAAATGAAACTCTAGATAAGGTGATTATACACCCTACTTCGGTGCGACCGACTTAGCCATGTTGCCTGCCCGATTTCTGTCATTTACCGGATGTGAGGCTAGAAGATACGCTTTATCATCACACCAAATTCACTTTGAATGCCACATTGTTAAATCCATCAAATCACTGATTGATGTCCTCAACCAAACATTATGTGTTAGCTAAAAGAAGTTTCCTTCTCCGCTTCCACTCTTGGTACGGTTGGAGAAATCAATATACGTGATCGTTTGGAAATACTCTGTCAGACATCCGTCCATACAAGTCATCCAGGAACAGGATGAACCGAAGGCACTATTCTGTAAACAGGATAGCCCTTGCATAACAACGTCTTCAATTATCTTTCGCATATATGATTCGCAACGCTTATGCCAATACAAAGCGGTCCTTTGGATAATAATCCAACCAGTCTCTCCATATTAACAACGTTAAAATGGTCAAAACTTCGATAGTCTGTGATTTAACTATCGAAGAAAACAGGTGTGCAAACAACGATATTATTTCCAGATGGAAATTATATCAATCAATCATCATTCAACATTTATCTCTTTATTTCATTAATTTACTTATCTCCTGTTTCCCTATATTCAATATTTCTTATTTTCTAAATTTGGAAAATATACATTATTAACAAAGGAAAACATTTCCATTTCTTGTTTTCTTTATTAGAAAACATTTCTGGTTTCTTATTTGGAAAACATTTCCAAAGCTTCTTCATTGGACTTAGACATATGTTTAAACAAACGTCGCTATGCCAACTCAAACCATTTCCTTTACTTCCTTAGTTAAAAACGAAGCCAATCAAGTTGGGGTAGAACTACCTCTCAGACCTTAACTGAACAACATTTCTAACTTTGAAATAGGCAAAGTTCACTTTATATTCCTTTACTAACTTCCTTACGTAACTCTCTTTCAAATCTTTTCTATTCAATAATTCTTTCCTTCGATAAGGTATATTCGATAACTCTATTCAATTTATTCTATTCACTTAACTCTTTTGATTTAACTCTAACTCTATTCACTTAACTCATATCGAATAAACTATATTCGATAACTCTTTTAATTCTATTTGAATAAACTATATATTCGATTAACTCTTTTTACTATTCGAATAAACTATATATATTCAATTAACTCCTTTATTCTATTCGAATAAACTATATATTCGATTTACTCCTTTTTTTCTATTCGAATAACTAATATTCGATTTACTCCTTTTACCTTAACTCTAATCGATTAAACTAACATCGATTAACTCCTTTTACTTTAACTCTAATCGATTAACTAACATCGATTAACTCCTTTGCTTTAACTCTAATCGATTAACTAACATCGATTAACTCCTTTTCTTTAACTCTATTTGAATAAATTCTAGTTCGATATAACTCTATCGATCTACTTTAACTGATGAACACTAACTGTTTAACTCTAACTGGTTTACCCTAATGGTTTAACCTAACTGATTTACTCTAACCAATTAACTCTAACTGGTTAACCCTAACTGATTAACTCTGTTTGATTAACTCTAATCAATTAATTCTATTCGATGAATTTTGATCGAATAACTCCCTTTGGCTAAACTATATTCGAATACCCCCTTTTAACTTTATTCGATAACTTCCTTTATTCTATTCGATTAACTCCTTTTCGAATAAACTATTCATTTATAAAGATTTACTTTTAGTAACGGTTCTTCACTTTACAAATGATTTCCTTTTATTCTAACTTATCCTTTGATTTTATAAATATTTCTTTTCTAAAAATTCTTTTCCTTTTCTATATAAAATCCATCGATTTTATATAAATAATTCATTTTCAAAATACACTTTGAAAATCTTCCTTTATCAACATTCGGTATGTTATGGAATTCAACATATCAAATCACGATGATCAAAATCGTCCAAACACATATAATCGACAATAGATTATATATCACATCATATATCACAATATATGAATCACAATAAAATAAATGTTGAGGAATCCAGTTGGATTCCTCCAACCTGTTTCCCTGCATCATAGATGTTAAACAATATAGATAACATTACTTTCAGTTCCATATGATATATTCTGTTAAACAGAATCAATATAGAAATTCAGCTAACTGACTAGCAGTTCAATCAAACAGTCAACACACAGTCAATCAGCCAATATCTAACAGTTCTAAAAATACAATATGAAATTATAAACTGTTCAGAGTTAGTGAGATTTACTCACATTGGCAGTTCATCGTTAAAGAACGATAAACTGTTGTTTGATTTTGAATCAAACAGTTTATCTCGCTATAAATTCAAACTAGCCCCAATCTACTTCCAGTCGGCTTTATTTTGAAGCTCTCATCCATACGGTCCCAACGTGACAGACGGTTTGAAATTTTGATATCTCCCAGGCCCATTAAACAACCCGCAGGCCCATCCACTCTCTGAAAAGTCCACCCGCCCTTCCAATTATCTTCACCAAACCCAACTTCACAGATCCAGTATATAGCGATTTCAAATCCTCCCTTCATACCTCAAAACAACCGAAACTGTCCCCTAACCATAGAAAAGATAGGCACATTTTTCCCAGGATTTCCATGGCCGACTTCTCGAGGTCCAAGCCTCAACTTGACTTCGCAGTTTTAAAAACCGAGAGCACCATTACTCTCAGTTACTGATCACCCTTTCCACTCGCCATACTTTGGCCACCGACCGCCGTACCCGACGCCATCACTACCTGAAACCACGCCGCCCTTTTTCGCTTCCTTTTCTCCTCAGGCAGCGTCCCCTAACATCGATCTTAACCTCGGTGTTTCTCCCAACCGGCGACGTTGATGGGAACAGGCTCGAACAGTTTTCAACTGTTGAACTCAGCAAACAAATATGGCATTCGCACCCAAGAAAAACCATGCCAAAAGAAGAAGCACCTCGTCAGAACCCGAATACACTTGATTTGGATCTTTTCCAATTTCTTTTTGATTTGTTGGGATTTTCTTTTGAGGTCCGAAACCTTGTTTTGCCGAGAGCAAAACCGATGGTCGTTTCTGTTGATGAAATATAAATTAGGTTTTTGAATGGTTTTATATCATTTTGTTGGAAATAATTTTGTGGATCTGAGGAGAGCACACGTTCGGTTTGAGGCCAAGTAAAACTGTGGTTGAGGAAGAGATGAGCGTGGACCTCTATGTTGGGTTATAACCTTTGGTTAAAGTTATCATATAGGCTTAGATATGGTATATCCATTTTCGTAAATTCTATTCATATACAACTGCTATAGACAGAGTTGAGCATACCATTGTGACGACCAACGTACCACGATCCCAAAGATATAATAATACCGGTAGATTAACTCTTATTGTGAAACCCCAAAATCGCTGATTAAGGGTGCAAAATACTCCAAATAAAAAGTTGCTTATTTAATTAATTAAAAATTACAGTAAAATTCTAAAAATTAAATTATCACTATTTCCCAAAAGAACCTTGTCTAAATTCAAACCCGATCTCTAGTTATATCGAATAACCCATTACGGTCGATAAACGATTCTTTAACTACTATTTTAAAATTTGATTTGGACATATCTCAAAATCTACACAATGGAATCCCGATTTTTCTCTTCCACTAGAAGGATATTGTAACACCCCGTATTTCAATTAATGCTAAAATCCACTAATTGCAGAATAAATAATCTCAGATGTGAGAATTAGGGGAAACGGGCTGCGTCATTGCGTTCGTCTCAGAAAAACACGCAAAATAGAGTCCGAAATTTTGTGAATCGGAGTCCGTATGGCCCAGTTATGGCCCAATGAAGTTTGCAGAAAATTCAAAGTTCAAAACAGATTTAAAATTCAGGTGTAAATTTCGAAATTGGAGCCATTGGGCGCAGGAGGGAAAAATTCCCGCCTACCTACCCAAGTCGACAGCCCTGTCGACTGGGCAGTCGACTTGGCTAGGACCAAGTCGACAGCCCTGTCGACTTGGGTGTCGACAGGGGGTGCTCGGCCAGTTTAACCTGGTGCACCATTTTAGGGTTTGGCTGTGTTTTGGGCTATTCTCTAGAAGCTTCCGAGATCTGATGGTCCTAATCTAATTTAGGGTTAATCTAATGGCCTAAAACACTTGCCTAATCTATAAATACACCCTAACACTACCCTAATTCATACTAAAAATAGATTCAAGGGCCTCATGCCGTCAAATCAAAACTAGAAGGAGCCTCCACCAAATTTGAGAGGAAGTTGGCATCTCAAATCAACTCTAATCAAGTTCAAATCCACTCTAGCAACTTAATCTTCCTCATTGGAGTGCTAATTAGTTATTTGTGAGTTCCTATGCCTTTAGCAAGCAATTGCTAAACTAATTAGGATAGGATATTAGGAGGCTATGGATGTAAATGAGGATTTATGCATGTTGTGGTTGTCATATGTTATAAGTTCATATGCAAGTTTGTCTCTTTTTATGATATGACATGTTATGCAAGCTCATATGCAAGTTTATATGCAAGTTCATATGCAAGTTAGTCTCTTTTTATGATATGCATAACATATGCAAGGTTGCCTCTATGTATGACATGATATGCAAGTTTATATGCAAGTTTATATGCAAGTTTATATGCAAGTTTGTATGCAAGTTCATATGCAAGTTTGTCTCTTTTTATGATATGCATAACATATGCAAGGTTGCCTCTATGTATGACATGTTATGCAAGCTCATATGCAAGTTTATATGCAAGTTCATATGCAAGTTTATATGCAAGTTCATATGCAAGTTTATATGCAAGTTCATATGCAAGTTTGGGTTAATGATTTATGCTAGTTGGGTTTAATGTTGTGATGCAAGTTGACACCTTTTAAACCCATGTAAATGCCAACGTTGTGCTAAGATTGAACCCATCACATTTATAATGAAACTCCCCATTTATATGACATGTCATGAGAACGAATTACGTGGGAAACGATGGGGTTAATATGCATGTTAATAAAAATGTGTAAAGTTGGTATGCTTAAGCATAACATAAAATGAATGGACATAATTGGGAATTTACCTATTAAGTTAGGTCTACCCATATTATGGAGTTGGGAATTTACCTATTAAGTTAGGTCTACCCATACTATGGAATTGGGAATTTACCTATTTAGTTAGGTCTACCCATATTCTTAAAAATGTGTAATTAATTAGGGATAATTAATACAAATTATGGGGGTGATTAATTAGGTGTAATTAATCAACTAAGACACGAGGTTGGACCCTTTTGTAGCGGAAGTCTGCCCGGAACCGACCGGCAATCCAACAGCTACAAATGATTGGCCCAATGTGAGAGGTCTTAGTCATAAATTAAATACATGATTAAAGTAAAGACACGAGGTTAGACCCTTTCTATGACGGAAGTCTTCCCGGACCCAACCGGCATATCCAGCAGTCATGAAAGATGGTCTAATGTGAGAGGTCTTTATGAGGTCATGATCTTAATTAATTAATTAAGAAACACTTAACCATATTAGCATGTAGAGGGACATGAGGGGTTAAGTGGGTGCCTTGGGTGGCATGTGGAAATCTAGTGGTTGCCTTGGGTGGCAATAGAAAATACGATTAGAATACTTAACCAAAGTGGAACATGTAATTAAAACATGATTAAAGGGTTAAGTGGTATACACTAGAAATGACAAGCTTAGGTGGGTAGCTTGTGGGGGCCCATTTCAACCAATATCCCAAACTTATCTTTGTGGGCTCGACCCAAGTCGAGGACGGGACACGCATATTGGGCTTGACTATAAGAGGCCAAAACGGGGTAACGGTGGCAACGCAAGTCCAACGGGTTTCATATGCGTGTGTGGACCCGGGCTGGTAGGTAAGACGTTGTTGCATCGTGTAGATATAAGTCGTGCACCATTTGTTGTATCGGGTTGCCACTATGGGGAGTGATACACCCCATTGTGGGGCCAGCACGGGTATCTACGGTAGGGAGCCGATCGCTTGGGAGTAGTGGGTACACCTAGTGGAGATAGGGGCAGACGGCACCTATGTAGTCAGCTAGGGGTACACGAAACTACTGGGTAAATTTTCTAAGTCCTTGGGAGGGATCAACCTTTAAGTAGGAATAACTGGTGTGGTGCAGTGTAGTAATTATCCTTGGGTGGGTAAATGCGTCTTTATCGTTATCTTAGTTCATTCTAAGTCTAATTGGCTACGGAGTGTAGTCATTTATCCCCAGTCACACCGTACCAAGTTATATCATACCCTAATTACTTTAATGATTGTATTGTTAAAGTTATAGGACTCGCTCAGACTTATGTCTGACCCCGTTGTTTTTATCTTTTTTTCCAACCCTCAGGTTCTCAGAGTGGGCCCAGCACGAGTGGGCTTTGATCAGGCTGCTTTTATTACTCTCTTGGAGCTTGGACTTTAGATGTAGAGCTCAGCTTACCCTTTTCTTTTATGGCTATCAGTTCATGTATTGGGATTATGTATTTTTATTTATCAAGATGGATATTTTGTACTTGACTCTTATTATGGTTTTGTGATGTAACCAGACATGTTTTACTTTCCGCTGCAATGAAATGATGTTTTAAATTTTCAAGCATTACTTATATCTGTCTTGATGTAATTTTTCTGTTCTATATTCACTTAAAATACTCCACCGATGTTATGGCATTCCCTTAGCGAGTGATCATAGCGGGAGTGGGGTGTTACAGATATACTCCACCAGCTCCACACGTTTCTTGTTTCAATGAAATCCGGCTTAAAACGAATCCTGTACATTCAGTTGAAGTTCGAATCGCCAATTTACGAACTACAGCGCCATTTCGAGCTCGATTTTAATTATATTATAACTCATACGTTTGACCATCGTTCAAATAATATATTCGTTATTCTAATTCAATTCTAAACTGAATTAAATATCACAGATGATCCAGTTCACACCATATCGCCATTTCACTATTTCTGGTTATTTCTGAATTAAATATATTATTCTATTATTTAATTAAATTAAATATTCACTATAATTTAATTAACGACGATTTATTTCCCTAAATCACTATTTATAAAATTAGATAAATTAATTATAATACCTCTGCCAATGCGGGTCATTACAATCTTCCCCACTTAAAATAATTTCGTCCTCGAAATTGCTAAAGCTAGAAGACGACCCTATCTACTGGTTAAAACATATTTGTTCTCTTCTAATATTCAGTTTCAACTGAACCAATTTAATTTCAATTAAATTATTAATTAATTATTATCGACGAAAATTTCCAAAAATCCTGAAAATTTTCTAACGCCTTAACTTTTCGAAAAATTTCGCTAGCACCTCCTTTGTACTGGTCAATACGTCAAACTCCAACTCGCCTCTCTGGGCCATCTCCAACCCAACAAAAAATCAAACAGCCAAGCGGCTTGCCAATTCGGCTTGTCAAAATCTCGTACCGTATGAAATATAAACTTGTACCTTTTTGTCGGGCATATCAACTCTATCACTTCCATATGCTATCAACTCAGCAAATACCAATGTTATCCCAATCAAATTCTGAAATCCTTTCATCTCCAACACAACCATTCGCTTTTTACTAAGCCAAATATCATTTCAACTCGAGTTTCTTCTCGATTCCCAGCTCTTAACTTGATTATCACATTACACTTCAAATTTGAATCTCACAATCCAATTTGTCTTGATATCATTCTAATTCAATCTCAGTTACCACTTTACTGGCTTTACTTTAATTCAATTTTGCTTTCACAAATTTCTGTTAAATTTGTTTTTAATTCAAACAGTCTTTCCCTGGGAGTTTTTAAACAGTTTACTCTTTTCAAAAATCAAATTTTCCCTTTTGAACATGTCACTGAGCCCCAAATTAATATTCCATTTGTTAAATCACTTCTCTATTTCTTTATCAATATTTGTTAACCAAATATTTTCAATAACCATATTGGCCTTTTATATTATTTGGAAAACATTTCTGAATATCGCCTTCTTTTATTTTCTAAACTTTAGAAAATATATGTTATTTATAATTGGAAAATACTCCAATTACTTATCTCTTTTCCGATCTCGTTTATTTCTATACTTAGGAAATATTTATTATTCTATTTCCAAGTTTACACTTATTTGGGTTAAAACGGATGTTGTGTAAAACATCGTTACGACAACCCAAATACTATATTCAACTAACTCTTATTCAACATTGATCTTCGAGCCTGAAATCTTACTATTTATTTGTTAATAATGAAATCAATCAAGTTGTGGTATAACTACATCTCAGACCTTGACCGAATAACATTTATAACGTCAAAACAGATATGACTACTTACTCGAATAATCAATACCATACAACCACTTATCCACTTTTAAACACGTATACACTTTCTCTTTCTATTCTTACTAGATTTTATTCTTAGTCTTCCTTTTTGATTTTACTATTCTATTTCTAAGTTCGTTCCCTTATCGACTTCTATATATATACCGATACGTTGATTTCTAACTATCAAATTATCTTAAAAATATTCTAACTCCTTAAATTCCCAGAAAAATTCGCCATAACCTCCTTTGTACCGGAAGCATCGGGATATTTCAAATAGCCTCCCATGGCCCTCACCAATCCAAAAGAAAAAGAAAAAGCCAAGTGGCTAGCCGATACGGCGCAAAAAATCTCATATATGAATTAAATACATACCTTTTCGTCGAGCATTCTATTTATATACCTTCATACTTTATTCATGCCTATCTCATGTATATTTATACCTACCCAATCTATTTTAACTATACCCGATCGTTTTAACTCAATTCGTTAATTTATTTGTTAATTAACTCTTTAGTCTATTTCACTTTTATATTTGAACATGACATGTTCAAATATATTTTAACTTGCTTATTAATTAATCAAATTCTACTTTTTCAAACTCAGGTTTCATATTAGATTTCGAATATAAATTTACCAGTCCTTTTTACTTATCTAAAAGTTCAACTTCAATTCAAGATCCATTTACTAATGGCTAATTAACTGGTTTTCCTATTTCACCTTTTTATTTGAATATACCTGTTCAAATATAAGTTTAACTTGTTTACCAACTAATTGAATTCCATTTCAATTCTATTTGAATTTCCTATATTCAAATTCCATTTCAATTCTCTTATTCAAATTCCATATTTGAATTTCATTTCAAACCTCTTATTCAAATTTTATATTTGAATTTCGTTTCAATTTCCTTATTCAAATTCTATATTTGAATTTCATTTCAAACCTCTTATTCAAATTTTATATTTGAATTTTGTTTCAATTTCCTTATTCAAATTCTATGTTTGAATTTCATTTCAATTCTATTTGAATCTTCTATACTCAAATTTCAAATTCAATTCTATTTGAATCTTCTTTATTCAAATCTCATTTTCACTTCTATTTGAATCTTCTTTATTCAAATTTCATTTTCACTTTCGATATTCAAATCCTATATTTGAAATCTTTTATATTTTCTATATCCAAACGCCATTTGAATTTCTATATTCACATTCTATATCACTTCCATTGAGTTTCATATATTCAAACTCCCTTTGAATTTCTATATTCAATTTCTATTTCACTTCCATTGAATTTCATATATTCAAACTCCCTTTGAATTTCTATATTCAATTTCTATTTCACTTCCATTGAATTTCATATATTCAAACTCCCTTTGAATTTCTATATTTAATTTTCCATTATTTAAATCTTCTTTATTCAAATCTCATTTGAATTTCTATATTCAAATTCCCTTTGAATTTTCTATATTCAAATCCCCTTTGAATTTTCTTATTCACATTCTATGTTTGAATTTTCTTTATTCAAATTCCTTTTCAACTTTCTTTATTTATTCTTTAAATAAGCCTCGATTTCAATTCCTTTTGAAACCAATATTTCTACCTTTGGAAAATAGGTTTCCCTTTCAATTTCACACTTGTATTTTTATTTCTGAATTATCTAATGATAATTCCTTTCACTTCATTTATAAACTTCGTTTACAAAAGAGCTATTTATAAACTTCATTTATAAAGGAACTTCTCGTTTTATTTCTTTTAAAACAAGTTAATATTTCAAATCTATTTCAAAATTCAAATTCTATATTATAAATCCCATTTTGAAATTCAGCACAACTTGTCTTTCCTAAAACAAATTCAAAACAGTATCTCTGGTAGTAATTCGTCACTTACAACTCGAAAATGAATATTGATGATGCAGCTGTCATCATCAGAATCTATTTTCCAGCAATCGAAGTGAGTTCAATACTATAAAACCATTTCTAAACATTTCCACCTTGAAATTC
This sequence comes from Allium sativum, assembly GCA_030737875.1. NCBI lineage: Eukaryota > Viridiplantae > Streptophyta > Magnoliopsida > Asparagales > Amaryllidaceae > Allium > Allium sativum. The sequence continues at coordinate 68,677,040 of CM060912.1, forward strand.
ATTTCAAAATATAATTCACACTGCTTGTAAAACAATTTAAAATCTCCCAGGATCTTAAATTTTCCTTATTTTTAATCCAATTCTCCAGAGTTTTAACTCAATTTCTGGTTTAAAATTTCAGATTTAACTCATCTGATTTCATGTATTTTGCTTATATGAATTCTGATTGGCTATTTACATAACCATTTAATTTATAATCTTTCTCGATTATAATAACAACCAATATATCCAATATATATCAAAATATACTTTGGGTAAACTTATTTTGATTTACCCTCTTTTCAAAACATATCGTGATGACCCATCGTATTCGAATGTTTAGTAACTCCTACCGATACAGTGGATCAAACTGATCGACCAGAACTCATAAACGACTCAACCAATAAATCTCCACAATATAAAACAAATTTTTATATCAATAACAAATATGTTCACTCGTATATATACACTCAAACTCAATCTAGGGTATTACTAACCCTATCTCTACCGAGTCACGCCACAGAGCCAAGGTAATTCTCTTAACTTAAGCTCTGATACCAACTGTAATGACCCGGGATTTTGATGACTTTGGTTATCGCCATAAACTCAATGATGACTAACCAAACGTCGACAAATACCGGTCATTAGTGAAAGAAATAAGAGGGTGAGGGAAGATAAGATAGAAACTTAGAATAGAAGAAGAAGAACACAACATCAGAGTAACACGAACCTCACAGCGGAACGAATGACATATAATATATGTAACATAACTTTGAAATACAAATCTGTACTTGAATATACATATCATTATCAAAGTACAACATAGCAGAAATAACTATAGCTATAATGATCCTGAAGCCTCCTGCTCCAGCTCTTCAAGTGTATCTGTAAAATCCCGACTACTTGACTGCCCGTACAAATTTAGGCACCCAAGAGTTTAGGGAAAACAACAAAGTAAACTCCGGGTCAGTCATGGGACTGGTATGAGTAAAACAGTTTAAAACAGTTCAAATAAGTAATCGATATCTCATAAGACCACGCCGTATAATGGAACGGGTTTTTCCCTTATGAGAATCCAAATTATCTTTATATCAAAACCTTTGATATTAAATTAATGTCTAACAACCACAATATAATAATCATCTAGCAGAAACGCTTTCATCTCACGTTCTACATATATTGTATACAATAAAAACCGCAAGCACGTATTGGGTAATGGATTTCCAACTATGACAAGGTATGGTACCACCTTTCGCTAGTGTACCTGTAGAGAGGAATACACTGGGTTCAACAAGAACATCTTGCAACCCGGCCACACATGACTGACCACTCATTTCGCTTGAGTGTATCGAATGTATATCACCAACGGTTTCGATCAGCAACCGTTTCCCGAATGGGACAGCATCAAAAATAGATTTTTAGAAGTAAATGAAACTCTAGATCAGGTGATTATACACCCTACTTCGGTGCGACCGACTTAGCCATGTTGCCTGCCCGATTTCTGTCATTTACCGGATGTGAGGCTAGAAGCTGCGCTTTATCATCACACCAGATTCATTTTGAATGCCACATCATTAAATCCATCAAATCACCGATTGACGTCCTCAACCAAACATTATGTGTTAGCTGAAAGAAGTTTCCTTCTCGCTTCCACTCTTGGTACGGTTGGAGAAATCAATATACGTGATCGTTTGGAAATACTCTGTCAGACATCCGTCCATACAAGTCATTTAGGAACAGGATGAACCGAAGGCACTATTCTGTAAATAGGATAGCCCTTGCATAACACCGTCTTCAATTATCTTCGGCATATATGATTCGCAACGCTTATGCCAATACAAAGTGGTTCTTTGTATAATAATCCAACCGGTCTCTCCATATTAACAAAGTTAAAGTGGTCAAAACTTCGATAATCTGTGATTTAACTATAAAAGAAAACAGGTGTGCAAACAACGATATTATTTCCAGATGGAAATTATATCGATCAATCATCATTCAACATTTGTCTCTTTATTTCATTAATTTACTTATCTCTTGTTTCCCTATATTCAATATTTCTCATTTTCTTAATTTGGAAAATATACGTTATTAACCATGGAAAACATTTCCATTTCTTGTTTTCTTTATTAGAAAACATTTCTGGTTTCTTATTTGGAAAACATTTCCAAAGCTTCTTCATTGGACTTAGACAGATGTTTAAACAAACATCGCTATGCCAACTCAAACCATTTCCTTTCCTGCCGAACCTTAATTATTCCTTAGTTAAAAACGAAGCCAATCAAGTTGGGGTAGAACTACCTCTCAGACCTTAACTGAACAACATTTCTAACTTTGAAATAGGCATTGTTCACTTTATATTCCTTTACTAACTTCCTTACGTAACTCTCTTTCAAATCTTTTCTATTTGATAATTCTTTCCTTCGATAAGGTATATTCGATAACTCTATTCAATTTATTCTATTCACTTAACTCTTTTGATTTAACTCTAACTCTATTCACTTAACTCCTATCGAATAAACTATATTCGATAACTCTTTTAATTCTATTTGAATAAACTATATATTCGATTAACTCCTTTATTCTATTTGAATAAACTGTATATTCGATTTACTCCTTTTTTCTATTCGAATAACAAATATTCGATTTACTCCTTTTACTTTAACTCTAATCGATTAAACTAACATCGATTAACTCCTTTTACTTTAACTCTAATCGATTAACTAACATCGATTAACTCCCTTGCTTTAACTCTAATCGATTAACTAACATCGATTAACTCCTTTGCTTTATCTCTATTTGAATAAATTCTAGTTCGATATAACTCTATCGATCTACTTTAACTGATGAACACTAACTGTTTAACTCTAACTGGTTTACCCTAATGGTTTAACCTAACTGATTTACTCTAACCAATTAACTCTAACTGGTTAACCCTAACTGATTAACTCTGTTTGATTAACTCTAATCAATTAATTCTATTCGATGAATTCTGATCGAATAACTCCCTTTGGCTAAACTATATTCGAATTCTCCCTTTTAACTTTATTCGATAACTTCCTTTATTCTATTCGAATAACTAATTCGATTAACTCCTTTTCGAATAAACTATTCATTTATAAAGATTTACTTTTCGTAACGGTTCTTCACTTTACAAATGATTTCCTTTTATTCTAACTTATCCTTTGATTTTATAAATATTTCTTTTCTAAAAATTCTTTTCCTTTTCTATATAAAATCCATTGATTTTATATAAATAATTCATTTTCAAAATACACTTTGAAAATCTTCCTTTACAAACATTCGGTATGTTATGGTATTCAACATATCAAATCACGATGATCAAAATCGTCCAAACACATATAATCGACAACATATTATATATCACATCATATATCATATTATACGAATCACAGTAAAATAAATGTTGCGGAATCCAGTTGGATTCCTCCAACCTGTTTCCCTGCATCACAGATGTTAAACAATATAGATAACATCACTTTCAGTTCCATATGATATATTTTGTTAAACAGAATCAATATAGAAATTCAACTAACTGACTAGCAGTTCAATCAAACAGTCAACACACAGTCAATCAGCCAATATCTAACAGTTCTAAAAATACAACATGAAATTATAAACTGTTCAGAGTTAGTGAGATTTACTCACATTGGCAGTTCATCGTTAAAGAACGACAAATTGTTGTTTGATTTTGAATCAAACAGATTATCTTGCCGTAAATTCAAACTAGCCCCAATCTACTTCCGGTCGGCTTTATTTTGAAGCTCTGGTCAATACGGTCCCAACGTGACAGGCGGTTTGAAATCTTGACATCTCCCAGGCCCATTAACCAACCCGCAGGCCCATCCACTCTCTGAAAAGTCCACCCGTCCTTCCAATTATCTTCACCAAACCCAACTTCACAGATCCAGTATATGGCGATTTCAAATCCTCCCTTCATACCTCAAAACAACCGAAACTGTCCCCTAACCACAGAAAAGATAGGCACGTTTTTCCCAAGATTTCCATGGCCGACTTCTCGAGGTCCAAGCCTCAACTTGACTTCGCAGTTTTAAAAACCGAGAGCACCATTACTCTCACTTACTGATCACCCTTTCCACTCACCATACTTTGGCCACCGACCGTCATACCCGACGCCATCACTACCTGAAACCACGCCGCCCTTTCCCGCTTCCTTTTCTCCTCAGGCAGCGTCCCCTAACATCGATCTTAACCTCGGCGTTTCTCACAACTGGCGACGTTGATGGGAACAGGCTCGAACAGTTTTCAACTGTTGAACTCAGCAAACAAATATGGCATTCGCACCCAAGAAAAACCATGCCAAAAGAAGAAGCACCTCGTCAGAACCCGAATACACTTGATTTGGATCTTTTCCAATTTCTTTTTGATTTGTTGGGATTTTCTTTTGAGGTTCGAAACCTTGTTTTGCTGAGAGCAAAACCGATGGCCGTTTCTATTGATGAAATATAAATTAGGTTTTTGAACGGTTTTATATCATTTTGTTGGAAATAATTTTGTGGATCTGAGGAGAGCACACGTTCGGTTTGAGGCCAAGTAAAACTGTGGTTGAGGAAGAGATGAGCGTGGACCTCTATGTTGGGTTATAACCTTTGGTTAAAGTTATCATATAGGCTTAGATATGGTATATCCATTTTCGTAAATTCGATTCATATACAACTGCTATAGACAGAGTTGAGCATACCATTGTGACGATCAACGTACCACGATCCCAAAGATATAATAATACCGGTAGATTAACTCTTATTGTGAAACCCCAAAATCGCTGATTAAGGGTGCAAAATACTCCAAATAAAAAGTTGCTTATTTAATTAATTAAAAATTATAGTAAAATTCTAAAAATTAAATTATCACTATTTCCCAAAAGAACCTTGTCTAAATTCAAAACCGGTCTCTAGTTATATCGAATAACCCGTTACGGTCGATAAATGATTCTATAACGACTATTTTAAAATTTGATTTGGACATATCTCAAAATCTACACAATGAAATCCCGATTTTTCTCTTCCACTAGAAGGATATACTCCACCAGCTCCACACGTTTCTTGTTTCACTGAAATCCGGCTTAAATCGAATCCTGTACATTCAGTTGAAGTTCGAATCGCCAATTTACGAACTGCAGTGCCATTTCGAGCTCGATTTTAATTATATTATAACTCATACGTTCGACCATCGTTCAAATAATATATTCTTTATTCTAATTCAATTCTAAACTGAATTAAATATCACAGATGATCCAGTTTACACCATATCGCCATTTCACTATTTCTGGTTATTTCTAAATTAAATATATTATTCTATTATTTAATTAAATTAAATATTCACTATAATTTAATTAACGACGATTTATTTCCCTAAATCACTATTTATAAAATTAAATAAATTAATTATAATACCTCTGCCAATGCGGGTCATTACATCGAGCTCTCGCTGCTCCCTTAGAGCCATACGACGAAGTGGCATCACTATAGGTCTGACATCTTTCACTAAATCAATACGGAACTCAATATCTCGGTGTGGTGGAAGCCCGGTCACTTCTTCGAAGACGCTCAGATACTGGCCAACAACGGGCAAACCTGACAACTCACCATGCAGGATGTCGAGGGAATTTAAAAAACTAGCCATTATCCCATCACTAGGTAGACCACCAAACACTACCCTCCGCATATCATCCGCTCTAGCGGTCACCAAAAAGCCCTCACAGTCTACCACCACCCCGTATCTTTGGAGCCAATCGACTCCCAAAATAATGCCAAACCCAGTAAGGCCCAAAACAAAGCAATCACAAACAAACATGAATCCATGACTCGATAAGACAACATTACGACAAATCATGCTAAGGTTAGTCGAACCACCAATCGAGTCCGTCACTACTAAAGGTCTATCGACAATCTCAGGCTCCAATCCCAACCTATCTACCAAGTCACAAGATATGAAGGAACTGAAAATTCCGGTATCAAACAACACTCGAACAGGAACATCATAAACAGAAAGCATACCTTGAATAATGACATTCTTTCCCTTCTCCACTGCAGTAGGGGCATTCGATGAAGAAGGAATAGCATTAAGGGCATATGCTTTCACCATCTTCTTTTCTTTAAGGGGTTGCGGACACTTGTCCTTGTGATGTCCCACTTGGCCACAGTTGAAGCACTTCCTATCTGCTGGCTTTGCTCGACAATTACTAGCATAGTGGCCCTTCTTGCCACAGCTAAAGCACTCAACATCTTTCTTCTTCTTTTGGCCATCCTTATTCTGGTTTTACTTCCTCTTATTCTGAGAACCACTCTTGCCTCCACCGCTTGCTTGCGGTTTTGGCTCCTCTGCAGATGCGACCTCAGTCTTCGATTTAGGGTAAAGACTTTCCGATCTTAAAGCTTTCCCCACAATCGACTCAAACGTCTCATCGATGTGGTTAATAAGCCTTTCCCCAAGTATCCATCCAAGCCAGTTATGAACTTCTCGTTCTTCTTCTCCGCAGTATCTATTAGGGATAACCCATATTTCGACAAAGTGTCAAATTCAGCAATATACTCCGAGACAGCTCTGCCATTCTGCTTGAGTTCCAAGAATCTCTTAAACAACACTGACTTCTGAGCAACTGGAATGAATTTATCGCTAATGCGAACCTTAAACTGATCCCAAGTAATCTGATCCTCGGGAGTAGCTGCCTTTATAGCATTCCACCAATTCATTGCCCGTCCTTGCAGCTAACGGGATGCTAGCCTTCTCTTCATCGCATCCTCGATACCCAAGTCTTCGAAGATACTCTCGCAGCTATCCAACCAATCCTGAACAGCCGTAGCTGATTCTGTTCCGTGGAATGGCTACCCACCAAGACTAGTATAATCCTTATTCAGCTTGGTGAAATCGGCCCTAGGCGCCTGTACTATTGGACCACCACCATTACCAGCATTGGGAGATGCCCTCTGAACATGTCTAAGATTCTCTCTCATGAGGTCAGTAAACATTGTCCTCATCTCAGCAGCGTTCCCATTATTGGCTCCTCTACCGGTACCCCAAGCGTATCGGCTCATCGTTTAATCTGCAGAGAGAAAACGATTAGCCATCTCCATAGTGGTGCCAGTGCAGTGCGACTTCATCCTCAACTATACTAATTATATATATATAGCTTTTGAAAACCAAAATAATCACAAATACGCACTCTCATATACGTATTATCTCTCCCTGGTGTCTTTCCCTAGGTTAACTACGCAACCTCGCTCTGATACCAAGTGTGACGGCCCACCCCGCACCAGCCGGCATTTCCTCCGAAAGTGCGCTGTACACATGCCTGACTAGCACGGAACGGTCGCCAAAGAAAGGAAAGAAGAGAATGAACTAATTGAAAACCTGTAGAATGTCTCACAGTGCATGAAACAAAATATAATAATAATATACTTGACATAAACAGGCGAGACAGTGCATAAGTTGATAACTAAAACCAACATCAACATCATCATCAGAGTAGCGGAAATCCAAATACAGCTTATTACAACTTTAAAACTGTCTCTAAACAAAAGAAAGAAAGGTACACCACTAATGTCCAAAGTAGTGATTGAAGCAACACAGGGAGAATATCTATATATATCATACGTGGAAGCCTCCTGCTTGTCTCCGATACAGCTACTCGTGCATTACCAGCTAACCTGTCTCTAGTCTGGTCGTGAGAGCACCCAGAGTAATAAGAAGAGACAAAAAACTCTAGGTCAGACAAAAAGTCTGGTATGAGTGATAAGCAGCAAAACAGAACAATAACAGGTTTACTAAACCATACCTGGACCTGGACCTGCAACCAAAGAGTTAGCACTACATACCATACAGTACTCTAAGGTGCCACTAAACAGATGGTGTAATGGTAACGGGGGAGGGGGTGTGCATGTCATAATGAAGGTAAACAACCAAACATAGCAACCATCCTCACATCTCTCACTCAGTGCGTAAAGCATACGATGTCCACCACTGTCAATCACTAGAACCATCGAAGTAGTGACGGAGTTCGACTTGTACAACTATTGCTACTACCAAGCTTACCCCATGGAGTCATGACCAAACCTTTACAAATGACCCCACTTCATTGGCCTATAGCTCTTTACTCATAACTAGGCCACTGTGGCCCTGGATCCGTTCACGTATCCCCTACACATGGTGATCCAAAGTCACAGACATCGACAACCCCTTAGCACACGTCCCGAAGCAAAGCCCAACTTATGAAGTTAACTCATTGGTTCCCAACTGGATCCTGAGTACAAACTTTCCACCTGGACTACCTTTGCATCTTGGATTTTGGTCTTCTCCTCCAGATCGGTCTTCATTCAGTTCATATTTTATACCTCGCATTCAGGCTTCCTGGTTCAGTTCATGGTCACCATATTGGTTCGGATCGGTTCTCTTTTATTTGTTCAGTCCGTGGTCACCACCCCTGTTCAGGTCGGGTCGTGCTCACCCCTCGGGTCAGATCCGGTTGCTGCATACGGATCGGATCGTGACACACAGATCAGCTCGTGGCTCCTCCTCCTGGTTCGGATCGGCGTCATCATATTGGATCGGCTTGTGGTGCATCGGATTGGAGCTTCAGGTGCATCAGCTCGTGGAGTTCTCCTGGTGAGCGGTTCGGGTCGGAGATAGGTTCCTGGATCACCGGCTAGTCGAGGCGCTTCGGATCGGATCGTGCAACCATGCCAGGTCCGATCGTACTCCCTCCATCGGGTCGGGTCGAGCTTCCCCCATTCGATCCGGTTCTGCACAGTTTCCTGCACTTTGTCCAACAAGTTGTTTATGCCATTCGACGGTGTTTTCGACCAATCTAACACTTCTAGACAATCACAAATCATACCATACAGTCATTGCAACATGTACAATCAACCATAAACACCAAAATAACAACCATAGCATGTAAAATGGATCAAACATACCCAAAAACCCGTATTTTCCCCTTAATCATGTTTAGGCATAACTAATCATAGGATTAACAAAACTTCACCAAATCAACCCAAATTTCTAACAGAGGTATAATACAATATTTCAGAATTTACAAATATTTTTCCAGAATTTTATCATGTCTAATTTCGTTAATCTTCACTAATTAATAATCGTAACTAGTGCAAAACTATGCAAATCACTCACCTTGGCCACAATTAAAATACAAAATCTAAAGTGTCTTCTGTTTTGGTGATGTTCCCTAGGCAACATAGCAGCTCTAGCCTTGCTTTGGTGCTATTCCTCCTTAATTTGATGTTGATTAGGCTAATCTTCAATTAGAAAGTGGTTTGGGGATGTTTTAGATGTTGGAGGTCATTGCTAGGTTAAGAGGAATGAATAGTGATGGCTGAAAAATGAGAAAAAGGGTATTCTCCAAACCCTAACAGCCCTTTTAAACTCCTAATCCCGAAATTCCCCTTTGGGCCTAGCTGTTAATCACCCGTTAAGCCCAATTAAGCTGTTTTTCACCATCTGAAACTTATTTCAGCCATATCTCCCAAACGGTGAGTCCGTTTGGCTAATGTGACCACTCTACGAAAAGGTAAACCATCATTCGGAGCCAATGGAAGTGGTTTCAGGTCAAAATTTCTTTCCAGTCAAAAGTTATGGTCAAAACAAGATCAGCTAAGGGCAAAACAGTCATTTAAAAATCGACAAAAATCAAGAACATGGGAAATGACCCCGCTAGTCGTCTCCTAAAGTTACATGACCATACGACTTCGTATGTGAAAGAAATAAATATTCTACGATCCTATGATGCGTAGAATGCGGGTCGTTACATTAACTAACATAATACCTTAACTATCCATATAAATTCAATTAATTAATATTTATTATTTGGTCGAACAAGTCAAGGAAAGACAATTCAGATTAAATGTATGTTATATTTATATTAACAAAATATTTCATTAATATCCATATAGCTTTAAACTCCATGATTATGTACAAAATTATATTTAGTACTCTCTTACACTATTCTACATTTAACTTTACACAACCCTTTTCAGGAAAATATACTTCACTGCAATAGGAAATATACCTCAGTTTTCTTTATATGGTTGGTGTTTTGTTATAAATAAAAATATAAATAATTATTTTTCTATTTAAAATACATATATTTCATGTCTATACAATGTAGAACTCCATGATTACATACAAAATTATATTAAGTACTCTTATGCTCTTCTACATTCAACTTTACATTTTATTTAAAATTTGTACTTTATTACGATGGAAAATATATGTAAGTTTTATTTCTGGGTTAGTGTTTCGTTGTAAATTAACGTATACATGATTTTTTCTGTTTAAAATGCATATTTATCACACACATATATATTTCACAATGTTTTTTCATTTTAAACTTGGTGCAATAAGTGAATTCTTTACCAATAATAAAATCGTTATGATTGACACTATATTAACCACAATGGTGAATATTATAGTTTGGAATTTCGAAAAATACTACGTTAATATGTTTTGCGAAAACATCAAATATTAATTATGCATATTATAAATTTAAATATATTTCTTTTTATATTTTGTTGATGATTCTAGGGTGTCGGTTAATTTTTTATGTTAGAAACTAAAATTAAGCTACGAAACAATGTTTCAAAAACCAAGTTATAATTTTTTGGAAAATTAAATCAAGAATATGGTTTGCAACACTTTTTTTAGTCAATAAATATTTTATTTATCTCTTTTATAATCAATATACTTATTTCCAAAGTTAACATTAACTTCAAAAGCTTTAAATCATAAAATATATCAAATTTTAGCATCACACTTCCATTTTACGGTTTTCTTTTATGCAATATTTAAAATTCAATATTCTTTCAAACAAACGAGTTAAAAACTAACAGTCAAAACTAAAAATTTATACATATAATTATTGGGAACGTCTATTTAGACATAAATTTTTGACATAATTTATCTCTACCGTTTGATTGCTCCGTGAATTCCACTCCTCCACATAAGGACACAAAAACCCAACAGTCAAGTAGGCCTGTAAATGGATGCAGTAAGATATGGATAATGTTATATCCGAACCCGTATCCAAAAATAAAAATCTGTATTCGCATCCATATCCGCATCCTTATCCGATATTCGTGGATACCCGTTTAATAATATTTGTATCCGTATCAGCAGATATTTTCGGATATCTGAAATTATTTGAAATTATCCGTATCTGAAACTTAAAAATGTACATTGAATGTAGTTATCCAAAAAATAATCGAAAAAATATCCAAAAAAATATTCAAAAATATCCAAAAATATATCCGAAAATAAAACAATAAAAGTTTACAAATACATCATTCACATGCAAATTTGTTTCATAAAATATTTTCCGAAAAGATGAATATATCTAATTAAAAATTACATGCAAGACATCAATAAATAAATTTCATACATTAAATATTTAAAGTGTCGAAAGTATGAAAAACCCACCTTGAGACTAAAATAAAACAAGATATAAATCATAGAAGCATATACACAATTATGTCTTAATTATAATCTTGCTACAAAATAAAATAAGTACATGATTAAAATGTTTCATAATATCAAATATGACATTCTTTTGTAATCCAATAGTTGAGATTAGTTTAGGTATTTTAAGGAAATTTATATGTATTAATTTAAGCTTAATTTAAAAATTAAACATTATATATATGATATATATACACATACATGCTTCAGAAAATAAGATGAATATTTTTCGGATACGGGTACCACTATAACCATATCCGTATCCGGAAGGATTTTCAGATATTGGATATATGTATCCGCATCTCGAGGAACAGATATAATCCATATTTTCGGATAAGAATGCAGTTCAGATATCAGATTTTTTGGGTATTCATTGACAGCTTTACGATAAAGCTTTGTATCTCTACGTGTTTGTGTAATTTTGTATTCAAATAGTCGTCTTCATAATTATTTATCAAACCGACCATTAAAGAGATTTCCCTACTTTAAGAGAGCCAAAATAAAACTCTCTAAAGCAAACTATTTTCGACTGAATAATTTATCATGGAAATTTCTTCCCTTCGTCTTTCCCGATTTTTCCTCTGCTAAAATATCGCAATTTAATATTTCCATCTCGCCTGATTTCATCTATGGCGCAAAACCTTTCAATTAAGTTTATTCATCCTCAAATCTATCTATTCCTTTTTTCTTCTCATAGACTCACTTTCCAACCCTAAATGACTGACACTGGAATCAACATCTGTGACGAAAAGGAATTTTGCTCGGTCCGAATCAGTCGCTAAACCGACCCAGACCGTTCGAAATGCCTGATCGTTTCGAGAACAAGACAAATCAGAACGCAGGCGGAAGAACATTTCATTGTATATTACAAAAATTCATCAGATTACAAGAATATACAGAGTATAAACAAATGAATACTACACAGAAATATCAGAGATTTAAATTACATTTAAATACATAGCAGCGGAAAATAATACAATACACAACAAGAAGAGATATACGGATACAAAGCTTTACGGATATCATTCCAGCTGTAAACCAAGATCCTGTGAATATAAATCTGCAAAACCAAAACTACTAGCTGCCCGTGTCAAAATAAGGGCACCCAGAGTTTAGGTCAAAACAATAAACTCCAGGTCAGTCATGGGACTGGTGTGAGAACTAAAACAGTTAATAATCTTTATTTTTAAAGTAAGGTAAATCAAGGGACCACGCCGTATAACACGGAACGGGTTTCCTCCCAAGAATACCAGTGCATAAAACCAACAGCGCAATGCTAAGTAAAGAAAAATGAAGCTGTTATAAGACCCAGGTCCTATCACACAATGCAACGCAAGCCGGGGGATAGGGTTTTCCCTTATAACAGCCAAAGAATGCTTGATACGTTTAAAACAGATTATTTGATACTATTATCAATGCATAGTGTATAAAACAATCTTCGAATCATAAGTATCAATCATAGGCGGCATGAATGCCCCATAACACTATGTCGCCATATATAGGTTATACAATCAAAATTGCAAAGTCGCGTATTTGGAAATTGGATTTCCATCTATGAACCGAGGCAAAAGATAGTCCTCAACCGATTCGAGACTGTCTAGCCCGAGTCTCAGGAGCAGAACGCATCGCCCCTTGGATCGTCAGGGCCGGTCCACCGATGTGGATTAAACTTAAATCCTGAACACTGCGTTTCTCCGCCCTTTGGGGCGTAAATGAGCCAACGAATGACTCCATCGGACCCGGATCGTCCGATCAAACCGAGACGCCTCGCAATAGCAACAACCACATAAGTCAAACTCGTCAGGGCGTGTAAAACCACTGACGCCACTTCTAACTAGAAAGAAACGCATGCCCTCCCTGAGGTCCGTCTCTCGTTTTTGGTTCATACCAGGCGTGAAACTCGCGAAGTAAACGTTACACAAAGCTACGCCACAAAGGCCGTGCTTCGATCATCAACCACAAGACTTTGCTTTTCAACAGAAGCCTTGATCATTCGCCACTTAGGCATGCCACACAGGCAGTTCACTCTATGCGTTTGATATCCATCAGTATATAACCTCTGAGCTCGTACGTCTCAGAGAAGGGCGTTAAGCAAGAGAATAAATTTTCCGCCGCCAAACAGATATATATTTAATAGAAATCAATCACACAGACTAAAATCCAATGTCAGACACACAGTCCATTTACAAGTCCGTTCTGAGTCTGAATGCAACCGGAGGCACCTAGTACCCCGCATATCCATCGATCTCCAAATACTTCTGGACGATCACCAACCGTTTCGATCTTCTTGGGTGTACAGCCCAATCAAGATCATCAGTAATCACCCAAACGATGTGAAGACTTCCGGTCTTCAACCGCCGTCTTCATCTTCGACTTATCGTCGTATCAGTTATTCAGAATGGGATAAACCCGGTCTTTCCGAATAACTCACGTATATTTTAAATAAGTGTTACACAAACACAACATACGCCTCATTCCAATTCATCAGTCACTAACCGTAAATTAATCAAGAGAATAATTTCCCAAATATTAACACCGAAGGTCGAAACCAACATCAGATCAATATCCAGAAAACCATTCTACTTGGCTAACCGACAGTTAGTTTCTAAATTTCACATTCATAGGGAAAGGTTCCCATTAATTTTATCCAAGATAAATTCCTTGAATTTATTCTTTAATCTTCTTTTGAATTTTGATTCAACTAGTCGAGACTAACGAACCTTACCGAAGTAATCATTGGTTTTAATTTCCCAATCCCAACCTATTCTTCCCATGAAGTAAAACTGGTAATACTTCATATCTAACACCACGGTGTTATCGGTAAATTCAATTACCAGTTCACGTTTAAATCCAATTAAAGATTTAACTATCGCCTGGAGCAAAACTGGTGCTACTCCATTCTCGGTCATTTCAATCTAATTAAAGATTCATTAAAACTCCACTTAGTTTTAATCTTTGACTGGGTTAAAGAATCAGTGTCATTTAAAATACGGTTCACGGTAAACCCAAAATCACCTTCCATTAATTATCGGGTTAAAGAACAAGTGTTATTTAAAACACTGTTCACGATAAACCCAAAATTACATTCCATTAATTATCGGGTGAAAGAACGAGTGTTATTTAAAACACTGTCCACGATAAACCCAAAAATCAATATCAATTCAATTCCGATTAAATATTATTTAATTGGTACACTTCATTAAATCTAAATAAAAAGATTTAATCTTTTCTCAAATGGGTTCAAGAACAGTGTTAATGAAGACACCATTCACGACAAACCCAAATCACATTTGATATTCGATACAAGGTTCTAAATAGAAAATATATATCGGCTTATATTCAATATCAAATTCTACGATTAACAAATGTCGTATTGGAAATAACGATATAAATAAATATCTTTCAAATTTCCACAAAAACATCTGTATAATCACGAATTCCAACATCGAAATATTCCGAAGACAATTTCGATTCAAATCCACTCTAATGCAATCATTGGAAATTCTGGTTATTTTTAAAACCCTTTTTCAAATTCAATTTATTTATTTAAAAAAAACAAATAGAATTTTATTTCTAGTTCAAAACTAGTTCATTTCGATAGAAAACTATTTTTATCTTTTCAAATATGGAGTTTTTCATCCCAATTCTTTCTAAATCATTTCTTATGATTTTACACAAATTATTACTATTTTTAATAATTTTATCAAGGCCCGTACAGTCGATTTCCATCAATGGCCATCGAACTGCACTTATAGCGACCTTTTCCAAATTTGATTTGGACATAATCCCAAATCCAACCGTTAGATTTCAAATTTCTAATATTCGTTAGAAAGCTCTTTTCGATACGAACCAAACGGTTCCGGTTTTAGGAGAATCCGACGGTCGGATCTCCCGTAATATTCGTTCGAAGTTAATGGTCGAAATTCGCGAACTGCCACGGCGCGGCGCGTTCTATTCAGGTCATTATATTATATATATAATATATATAATATATACTTCGTCGATTTCAATTCAAAACGTGCTTTATAAATCGTTTTAAATTCATTTTCAAAACGGTTTCAACTTCATATTCAATTTCAAATCAAAATTGAATATATCAATTTATATTCATTTTAAATTCATTTCAAATTGATTTTAATTCAAATTGATTTCTAATTCAATTTCAGTTCGTTTTCAATTCAATTTCAATTCGAATTCATTTCTATTCCATTTCAATTCGAATTCGTTTATATTCAATTTCAATTCGAATTTATTTATATTCAATTTCAATTCGAATTTATTTATATTCAATTCTTTTCAAAATATCAGATTTTGAAATCACTTTCGATATTCATTATAAAATGAATAAAATCAATATAAATATCGTTCACGTCAGAATGGCGTCAATCTAATCAATACGGCTTCATATATTCCTATTTTCAAATATTCTATTTCAACTATTTCTTTTTCAAATATTTCTATTTTAAAACTGGAATGAGGCCCAATCAATTACCATATAATGTTAATTATATGGATTTTCTACAACACATGTATATATCAAAAACGATGAATAATCAACCATCATCCAAAGCGCATTCTACACTGTATAAGCATCAAATATAAATATTCAACGCTTATAACAGCCTGTCAATCAATCGATTGACATACAACTAAACAATCGGGATTAGTGTTCGTCAAATATCATCCCAATACCCGTGTGGGGGTTTCAAGCAATCAAACACAGATTTTTATTTGTGCAGTTGGGCGATGTGTAAAATTTATCGTCCCAATCAATGTCCTTCAAATAGGTGTACATAAACAAACCGTCCGGTTTGTAAATGAATATTTATTTATTCACATTCACGTTAAAAATTATATTCAACCTATGAATATTCTATTCGGTTCATTTATTAAATAAAATGTTATCTTTATTTTTCTAACTTATTTTTAGAAAATTTCGGCGGCATAACGGCACGATACTAGAAACGGGACAAGGCCTAGCCTTATCCCCGGTCTAGTGAAGGCCCACGCCATTCACACATCAATCAAATCATTTTCATTTCACCAAACAATTCAATTCAAACCAAATAATCTAACCAACTACACAACCAAACAATTAAACAAACAAGCCATCCATGGTCTGTGGATGACGGGTGTCGGGTGCTACTAAACACCGTCTGCATCCTAGTATATATAAAAATATATATATAACTAGAAAATTAAATCAAAGAGTGAGAAATTCTCACCAATAGCTATCCTAACTCCACGATACTTCTTTTGCAGAAACCTTCGTCGTTATCGCCTTTTTGTCATCTTCGTTGCCCGTAGCCACTACATATGTAAAAATCGAATTTTTACTTTGTTATTCAATATATAAAAATCAAATTTTTACTTCGCTAATGAATATATAAAAATCGTATTTTTACTTTGCTAATGAATATGTGAAAATCGAATTTTTACTTTGCTAATGAATATGTAAAAATCGTATTTTTACTTTGCTAATGAATATGTAAAAATCGTATTTTTACTTTGCTAATGAATATGTAAAAATCGTATTTTTACTATCTCTACAATATAAAAATCATATTTTTATATTCGCTACCATATAAGAATCATATTTTTATCGAAGTAAAAAATCAGATTTTTACTTCACTGCTTAAATAAAAATTATATTTTTATCCTTTCTATATTATAAAAATTATATTTTTAACCCTTCTACTATAATATAAAATCTCGCCTTTTATATATAAAAAATCTCGCCTTTTATATATAAAAAATCTCGCCTTTTATATATAAAAAATCTTTATATATAAAAAATCTCGCCTTTTCCTTAAGTAAAAATATAAACTTTCCTCGAGTAAAAATCATTTCTTGTCTAACTTAAAAAAAAAATCTTCCTTTCTATAATATAAAAATCGTAACTTTACTTGTTTTAAAAGTTAATCTTTTTCAGTTTTTAACTAAGCAAAACAAAATAATAATAATAATAATAATAACAATAATAATGATAAATCAGTTTTGAAACAACCTAAACATCAATTTTAAACCATCATAACACTTACAGCTCCAATCGGAAGGAGGGGGAAGAGTTGAACGGCGGCGGAAGCAAGGGGCTGGGCGATGGCAACTGCGGTGGTCGGCGCTGCTGAAGGGGGGGCTTGGCGGTTACTGATGAGGGCGCACTAGGGTTTAGGGTGAAATCGATTTGGGAGGCGGCGTTGATGAGCTGGAGCGGAGGGATCGTCGGCGTTGGGGCCGATAGGGCGGCGGTGGCTGAGGGGATGAGGGCAACGGCGGTCGGAGAACCGAGGTGGCGCTCTGGAACGAGGGTGCGGGTTTTTTTTTCATTTTTTTTTAATTTCATTTTAACTGCATTGACTGAAAATAGGAAGAGAGACGGAGGGTATAGGAGAGAGAGGGGTAAACGTGGGGGGTTATTTAATTAATTTATTTAATTTAATTTTCCAATAAAAGTGGACTTTTTATTCGAACTCGAAATTGAACCCGCCAACTGTCGTCCCTAGCGTATTTCCCCCATTTCGAACACAATGAGATATGTATCGTAAGCTGATTCGATCGTTTCGATCAGTTTCCGTTAAAATCAACATATAACTCTATATATTGAATTTGAACGCGTATTTCAATTTACTGGGGTCACATACTAACTCTAAAAATTCCCAAAAAAATATTTTCTAGCTTCGTATTGATGATACGGTCCTAACAAAACTAGTTTCGTCGAATTCTGAGACCGTTTGAAAAATGGCCATTTTCCAGTCGATTAAAATCAACTTAAACTGGTCAAACGCGTTTTCCTTTGCCACGCTCACATATTGATTCGAAAAATTATGAAATTTGAAACCTAGAAATAACTTTACATCCCGGATCCAACAAAAGTGGTTTCGTCGAAATCCGAGGTCGTTTGCAAAATCTCCATTTTTAAGGGCCTGAATTCCATAACGACTATTCAGAATTTTTAACTGGACATATCTTTTGATTCCCGCTATGAAATTTCAATTTTTCGGATTCATTGGAAAGATATCACCAAATAGATCCTAATGTTTTTGGTTTCACTAAAATCCGGATTGTTTTGCACCCGGTACATTCAATTGAAGTTTGAAATCGAATAATCGAACTACCGCGCCATTTTCAATTCCTTTTATAATTTTATATAATTATATATATTCTAACGACGACGTATATAATATATACGTTCGAATTATATTCAAAACAAATTTCTCGTCGATATTATTTAAAATTATCTATTTTAAATATTCAAAATTCGCTAAAATTGCCAAAATAAAAATTTTAAACTGGCCCAGATTTTCGGGTTGTTACAATCTCCCCACTTAAAACTTTTCGCCCCCGAAAAGGAACAAAGTCGAAAGTGGTTTGATCAATCAACTCTACGTTCGATCTGGCTTCCATTCTCCAACTTTTCAGTTTCTGAGAATTTTCAAAAATTTCAAAAATTTGGCTAACACCCTAAATTTTCGAAAAATTTCACCATAACCTCCACTGCACCGGGAGCCACGGGAAAATCCCGAAATTGCCATACAGGCCTTCTGATCTCAAAAAGAAAAAGAAAAAGCCAAGCGGCTAGCCAATGGGCTCATAAAATCATCATCACCCAAACAAAACAGTAAATTATGTAGTAAACATGTACCTATTTGTCGGGCAAACAAATTTTATTCTCTGCTCTAGCCTCCTTGCTATGACCTGTTCAATGTAAGTATATGTATATGCAAGCAAACGCGACCAAATTTCAATACAATTCACTATTTGATCAAATTGGCTATATAATACAAATTTTAATTAATCAACCAATAATCAACAACACAACCATCAATAAATTAGTTGATTAGCTTTTGAAATTCATAACTTTGGTATATAGTCAAAAATCACATTTTTGATGCCAAATCACAACAATAAATACTATCTAGTTTCGGTTCTCACACCAGTCAATAGGAAATATATAGAAAGTCCACTTTCGTCTCTCGAACATGAATTCTAATGATGGAGCTCCATCATCAAAATCATCTCCGGGCGATTCGAGTGTAATTCTATATCTATCCAGTATATTAAAACTTCAAATACACGTTTGCAAGGCGTATATGCAAAATCTTTATATACTGGACTGTCCAAATCTATACAAATAAAAAATCAAATACGAATATTTGATTTAGATTTTCAAAACAAAATTTGTTTTCACTTTAAAAATTTACTCTTCACACTCATTCTAGGATACTACTGATCCCATCTCTAACGAGTCATTCTCATTGGATATTACTAATCCAATATCTGATGAATTCTTTCGTATGGTTCTAATGTGCCTTGTTCTCTAAGCTTGGTAAACCAAAGCTCTGATACCAACTGTGACGAAAAGGAATTTCGCTCGGTCCGAATCAGTCGCTAAACCGACCCAGACCGTTCGAAACACCTGATCGTTTCGAGAACAAGACAAATCAGAACGCAGGCGGAAGAACATTTCATTGTATATTACAACAATTCATCAGATTACAAGAATATACAGAGTATAAACAAATGAATACTACACAGAAATATCAGAGATTTAAATACATAGCAGCGGAAAATAATACAATACACAACAAGAAGAGATATACGGATACAAAGCTTTCCGGATATCATTCCAGCTGTAAACCAAGATCCTGTGAATATAAATCTGCAAAACCAAAACTACTAGCTGCCCGTGTCAAAATAAGGGCACCCAGAGTTTAGGTCAAAACAATAAACTCCAGGTCAGTCATGGGACTGGTGTGAGAACTAAAACAGTTAATAATCTTTATTTTTAAAGTAAGGTAAATCAAGGGACCACGCCGTATAACACGGAACGGGTTTCCTCCCAAGAATACCAGTGCATAAAACCAACAGCGCAATGCTAAGTAAAGAAAAATGAAGTTGTTATAAGACCCAGGTCCTATCACACAATGCAACGCAAGCCGGGGGATAGGGTTTTCCCTTATAACAGCCAAAGAATGCTTGATACGTTTAAAACAGATTATTTGATACTATTATCAGTGCATAGTGTATAAAACAATCTTCGAATCATAAGTATCCATCATAGGCGGCATGAATGCCCCATAACACTATGTCGCCATATATAGGTTATACAATCAAAATCGCAAAGTCGCGTATTTGGAAATTGGATTTCCATCTATGAACCGAGGCAAAAGATAGTCCTCAACCGATTCGAGACTGTCTAGCCCGAGTCTCAGGAGCAGAACGCATCGCCCCTTGGATCGTCAGGGCCGGTCCACCGATGTGGATTAAACTTAAATCCTGAACACCGCGTTTCTCCGCCCTTTGGGGCGTAAATGAGCCAATGAATGACTCCATCGGACCCGGATCGTCCGATCAAACCGAGGCGCCTCGCAACAGCAACAACCACATAAGTCAAACTCGTCAGGGTGTGTAAAACCACTGACGCCACTTCTAACTAGAAAGAAACGCATGCCCTCCCTGAGGTCCGTCTCCCGTTTTTGGTTCATACCGGGTGTGAAACTCGCGAAGTAAATGTTACACAAAGCTACGCCACAAAGGCCGTGCTTCGATCATCAACCACAAGACTTTGCTTTTCAACAGAAGCCTTGATCATTCGCCACTTAGGCATGCCACACAGGCAGTTCACTCTATGCGTTTGATATCCATCAGTATATAACCTCTGAGCTCGTACGTCTCAGAGAAGGGCGTTAAGCAAGAGAATAAATTCTCCGCCGCCAAACAGATATATATTTAATAGAAATCAATCACACAGACTAAAATCCAATGTCAGACACACAGTCCATTTACAAGTCCGTTCTGAGTCTGAACGAAACCGGAGGCACCTAGTACCCCGCATATCCATCGATCTCCAAATACGTCTGGACGAACACCAACTATTTCCATCTTCTTGGGTGTACAGCCCAATCAAGATCATCAGTAATCACCCAAACGATGTGAAGACTTCCGGTCTTCAACCGCCGTCTTCATCTTCGACTTATCGTCGTATCAGTTATTCAGAATGGGATAAACCCGGTCTTTCCGAATAACTCACGTATATTTTAAATAAGTGTTACACAAACACAACATACGCCTCATTCCAATTCATCAGTCACTAACCGTAAATTAATCAAGAGAATAATTTCCCAAATATTAACCCCGAAGGCCGAAACCAACATCAGATCAATATCCAGAAAACCATTCTACTTGGCTAACCGATAGTTAGTTTCTAAATTTCACATTCATAGGGAAAGGTTCCCATTAATTTTATCCAAGATAAATTCCTTGAATTTATTCTTTAATCTTCTTTTGAATTTCGATTCAACTAGTCGAGACTAACGAACCTTACCGAAGTAATCATTGGTTTTAATTTCCTAATCCCAACCTATTCTTCCCATGAAGTAAAACTGGTAATACTTCATATCTAACACCACGGTGTTATCGGTAAATTCAATTACCAGTTCACGTTTAAATCCAATTAAAGATTTAACTATCGCCTGGAGCAAAACTGGTGCTACTCCATTCTCGGTCATTTCAATCTATAAAGATTCATTAAAACTCCACTTAGTTTTAATCTTTGACTGGATTAAAGAATCAGTGTCATTTAAAACACGGTTCACGGTAAACCCAAAATCACCTTCCATTAATTATCGGGTTAAAGAACAAGTGTTATTTAAAACACTGTTCACGATAAACCCAAAATTACTTTCCATTAATTATCCGGTGAAAGAACGAGTGTTATTTAAAACACTGTCCACGATAAACCCAAAAATCAATATCAATTCAATTCCGATTAAATATTATTTAATTGGTACACTTCATTAAATCTGAATAAAAAGATTTAATCTTTTCTCAACTGGGTTCAAGAACAGTGTTAATGAGGACACCATTCACGACAAACCCAAATCACATTTGATATTCGATACAAGGTTCTGAATAGAAAATATATATCGGCTTATATTCAATATCAAATTCTACGATTAACAAATGTCGTATTGGAAATAACGATATAAATAAATAACTTTCAAATTTCCATAACAACATCTGTATAATCATGAATTCCAACATCGAAATATTCCGAAGACAATTTCGATTCAAATCCACTCCAATGCAATCATTGGAAATTCTGGTTATTTTTAAAACCCTTTTTCAAATTCAATTTATTTATTTAAAAAAAAACAAATAGAATTTTATTTCTAGTTCAAAACTAGTTCATTTCGATAGAAATCTATTTTTATCTTTTCAAATATGGAGTTTTTCATCCCAATTCTTTCTAAATCATTTCTTATGATTTTACACAAATTATTACTATTTTTAATAATTTTATCAAGGCCCGTACAGTCGATTTCCATCAATGGCCATCGAACTGCATTTATAGCGACCTTTTCCAAATTTGATTTGGACATAATCCCAAATCCAACCGTTAGATTTCAAATTTCTAATATTCGTTAGAAAGCTCTTTTCGATACGAACCCAACAGTTCCGGTTTTAGGAGAATCCGACTGTCGGATCTCCCGTAATATTCGTTCGAAGTTAATGGTCGAAATTCGCGAACTGCCACGGCGCGGCGCGTTCTATTCAGGCCATTATATTATATATATAATATATATAATATATACTTCGTCGATTTCAATTCAAAACGTGCTTTATAAATCGTTTTAAATTCATTTTCAAAACGGTTTCAACTTCATATTCAATTTCAAATCAAAATTGAATATATCAATTTATATTCATTTTAAATTCATTTCAAATTGATTTCAATTCAAATTGATTTCTAATTCAATTTCAGTTCGTTTTCAATTCAATTCGAATTCATTTCTATTCCATTTCAATTCGAATTCGTTTATATTCAATTTCAATTCGAATTTATTTATATTCAATTTCAATTCGAATTTATTTATATTCAAATCTTTTCAAAATATGATATTTTGAAATCACTTTCGATATTCATTATAAAATGAATAAAATCGATATAAATATCGTTCACGTCAGAATGGCGTCAATCTAATCAATACGGCTTCATATATTCCTATTTTCAAATATTCTATTTCAACTATTTCTTTTTCAAATATTTCTATTTTAAAGCTGGAATGAGGCCCAGTCAATTACCATATAATGTTAATTATATGGATTTTCTACAACACATGTATATATCAACAACGATGAATAATCAACCATCATCCAAAGCGCATTCTACACTGTATAAGCATCAAATATAAATATTCAACGCTTATAACAGCCTGTCAATCAATCGATCGACATACAACTAAACAATCGGGATTAGTGTTCGTCAAATATCATCCCAATACCCGTGTGGGGGTTTCAAGCAATCAAACACAGATTTTTATTTGTGCAGTTGGGCGATGTGTAAAATTTATCGTCCCAATCAATGTCCTTCAAATAGGTGTACATAAACAAACCGTCCGGTTTGTAAATGAATATTTATTTATTCACATTCACGTTAAAAATTATATTTTTAACGGTCAAACTATTTTATTCTACCTATGAATATTCTATTCGGTTCATTTATTAAATAAAATGTTATCTTTATTTTTCTAACTTATTTTTAGAAAATTTCGGCGGCATAACGGCACAATGCTAGAAACGGGACAAGGCCTAGCCTTATCCCCGGTCTAGTGAAGGCCCACGCCATTCACACATCAATCAAATCATTTTCATTTCACCAAACAATTCAATTCAAACCAAATAATCTAACCAACTACACAACCAAACAATTAAACAAACAAGCCATCCATGGTCTGTGGATGACGGGTGTCGGGTGCTACTAAACACCGTCTGCATCTTAGTATATATATATATAACTAGAAAATTAAATCAAAGAGTGAGAAATTCTCACCAATAGCTATCCTAACTCCACGGCACTTCTTTTGCAGAAACCTTCGTCGTTATCGCCTTTTTGTCATCTTCGTTGCCCGTAGCCACTACATATGTAAAAATCGAATTTTTACTTTGTTATTCAATATATAAAAATCAAATTTTTACTTCGCTAATGAATATATAAAAATCGTATTTTTACTTTGCTAATGAATTTGTAAAAATCGTATTTTTACTTTGCTAATGAATATGTAAAAATCGTATTTTTACTTTGCTAATGAATATGTAAAAATCGTATTTTTACTTTGCTAATGAATATGTAAAAATCGTATTTTTACTATCTCTACAATATAAAAATCATATTTTCATATTCGCTACCATATAAGAATCATATTTTTATCGAAGTAAAAAATCAGATCTTTACTTCACTACTTAAATAAAAATTATATTTTAATCCTTTCTATATTATAAAAATTATATTTTTAACCCTTCTACTATAATATAAAATCTCGCCTTTTATATATAAAAAATCTCGCCTTTTATATATAAAAAATCTCGCCTTTTATATATGAAAAATCTCACCTTTTATATATGAAAAATCTCGCCTTTTCCTTAAGTAAAAATATAAACTTTCCTCGAGTAAAAATCACTTCTTGTCTAACTTAAAAAAAAAATCTTCCTTTCTATAATATAAAAATCGTAACTTCACTTGTTTTAAAAGTTAATCTTTTTCAGTTTTTAACTAAGAAAAGCAAAATAATAATAATAATAATGATAAATCAGTTTTGAAACAACCTAAACATCAATTTTAAACCATCATAACACTTACAGCGTTGTCCAATCGGAAGGAGGGGGGAAGAGTTGAACGGCGGCGGAAGCAAGGGGCTGGGCGATGGCAACTGTAGTGGTCGGCGCTGCTGAAGGGGGGGCTTGGCGGTTACTGATGAGGGCGCACTAGGGTTTGGGGCGAAATCGATTTGGGAAGCGGCGTTGATGAGCTGGAGCGGAGGGATCGTCGGCGTTGGGGCCGATAGGGCGGCGGTGGCTGAGGGGATGAGGGCAACGGCGGTCGGAGAACCGAGGTGGCGCTCTGGAACGAGGGTGCGGGTTTTTTTTTCATTTTTTTTTAATTTCATTTTAACTGCGTTGAATGAAAATAGGAAGAGAGACGGAGGGTATAGAGAGAGAGGGGTAAACGTGGGGGGGGGGGGTTATTTAATTAATTAATTTAATTTAATTTTCCAATAAAAGTGGACTTTTTATTCGAACTCGAAATTGAACCCGTCGACAGTCGTCCCTAGCGTATTTCCCCCATTTCGAACACAATGGGATATGTATCGTAAGCTGATTCGATCGTTTCGATCAGTTTCCGTTAAAATCAACATATAACTCTATATATTGAATTTGAACGCGTATTTCAATTTACTGGGGTCACATACTAACTCTAAAAATTCCCAAAAAATATTTTTCTAGCTTCGTATTGATGATATGGTCCTAACAAAACTAGTTTCGTCGAATTCAGAGACCGTTTGAAAAATGGCCATTTTCCAGTTGATTAAAATCAACTGAAACTGGTCAAACGCGTTTTCCTTTGCCACGCTCACATATTGATTCGAAAAATTATGAAATTTGAAACCTAGCAATAACTTTACATCCCGGATCCAACAAAAGTGGTTTCGTCGAAATCCGAGGTCGTTTGCAAAATCTCCATTTTTAAGGGCCTGAATTCCATAACGACTATTCAGAATTTTTAACTGGACATATCTTTTGATTCCCGCTATGAAATTTCAATTTTTCGGATTCGTTGGGAAGATATCATCAAATAGATCCTAATGTTTTTGGTTTCACTAAAATCCGGATTGTTTTGCACCCGGTACATTCAATTGAAGTTTGAAATTGAATTATCGAACTACCACGCCATTTTCAATTCCTTTTATAATTTTATATAATTATATATATTCTAACGACGACGTATATAATATATACGTTCGAATTATATTCAAAACAAATTTCTCGTCGATATTATTTAAAATTATCTATTTTAAATATTCAAAATTCGCTAAAATTGCCAAAATAAACATTTTAAACTAGCCCAGATTTTCGGTTTGTTACAACATCGCTGAAGCAACACCTCCGCTTGTCACCCACTCTCTCTTTGACTTTTTGTTTTTTTGCCCAATTCTGATTTCTGAGTTTTTCCTAATGTTATGAACCCCAAAATTTCTGATTTCTTGGCTTAGAAGCCTTCTCCACGACACCACTATTGAGTTAATTTGTTATTTCTACATGATTTTTGGGCTTTCTATTAAATGTAGATTATGCTTGAAGTTATTTTAATTTAGCTATTTATGCTTGATAATTAGTCTTGTGATGCTTCACTACTGCCTAATTCAACAAGGTCTCTCTCCGAGAAGGAGACAATAGAAGCTTTGGATTGAGAAATTATAGGTATTTTCCTTCTTTCCCTTTGTTAATTTCTTCTCTATAATCAATGTAAACAGTTAACTTTGTTTTATCAAACAAATTCAAATGAAATTTGAATTTTCCATCATTTGGTACACTTATAAAAACTAAATACAAATTCAGAGTCTGTTTAGCAACTGCTTATTTTTTATTTAGTTGAAAGATTTTGAATTATAACCTTTTAAGAACTGTAATGCCGCTGCTCAAATATCACATTTACAGCCTTCTACTTTGGGAGTTGGATATCATAAGTAGAGCTACAAATGAACTTGTGCCAGATATAAATTCTTAGATTGATTGAACTTAAACAACATGAATATATTATTTAGAATACATAAATCAGTCACTTTTTTTTAATATGTTACATGTTGAATTTATATATTCACAGTTACACTCATAGAAGTTCAATCGACACATAAGAGCTATTATACCAATATACATAGATTTAGAAAAAAAATATAATACAAAACTGAAAGCTAATTATAAAGAAAATATGCAAGTTTCCACTTATTATATACCTGTGCCTTGCTGGCTCAAAATATGACCTATGATGCCTACAGAATACACTCAAATTGATTCAATTTGAAAATAAATGTGTAATAGAAAAGCCTTTTATTTCTGAGTCTACATGAAACCTCATGTTCGTATGAGGATTTTTATGGTATAAAAATCATATGTATATTCTAAATTCAAAATTATACATTTAATTTTATTTCCAAAGTTATCAATGAGACGAACATACTTAAGATCTGATACCTTTCAAAATTGTATACATGTAGCTTCATCAAACAGAGTTTATTTGAAACAAGTTATGAATAAGATATCTCCTATTTGTAACTCAAAAACATGTTTAACAAAAACTCAGGTATGTATAAAATTCGGTATAATTGAAAATGAGGCACACTAGAAATTATGCCATTAGATGCCATTTATATAAATAACCTTTACTCATTTAAAACTTAATGGAAATGTATATTTAAGGTAGGCATATGAAACCAGCTTACTTGTAACTTACTAGAACATGTTCCCCAACAAGATCATATACTACTGTTGTAACACCCTGCTTTTTTAACTAAAGATGATAAATTAAAGAATAATTAATTAAATATTCGGAATTAAGTGAAACGGACTACGCCATTGTGTTCGTCTCGGAATTCTGGTTAGAATAGACACCTGGTTTGCGTAAAAGGACACAGTTTGAAGTTATGAGCATTAGAAGTTTGTATACATATAAGGAGCTTATATGTATATATATATAAAAGAAATAATAAATAAATATTCAAAACCAGCAAATGGCAGACCCACGAGCTGAACTGTCGCATTTTGGGGGTCAACCCAAGACCCTGTTGGGTCGACCCAGGTTCTTTGGGGTCGACCCTAGGGTCGACACCCAAAGAGGGGAGTTGATCCCCATACAGATCTGGGAAGAATTTGGTTTTGTGAAGGTGGACACCTTTCTTGACCAAATTCGTTGGTTCTAAGCTATAAATAGGACCTTATACCCATTGTTTAATTCATCTAATTCAATGGCGACGATGAGATGCTGCCTCTGCCCAGATTAAATCAAATCTTTCCTTCTTCTGTAATCAAATTATTCAAGTTTAGAGACCCACAAGTGTTTTATATCTCAGTGAATCTACATTAATTTTAGATCTCTTATCGAAGTGAGGTAATTCCTAGATCTGGTCTATTTTTCAATTCCCTTCTCTTTTCTTCCCTTTTTCTTTTAGTAAAAATAGTCAATACATGATTGTTAGGTTCTGAATCCAATTGGGGAAAAACCATGGAAGAGTAGATCTGGACCAGATCCAGGATTTGGAAAGCTTACGAGGTGAGTGGATTTAAGCTATAGCCTTTAGATAATAATATGTTATCGTTTAAAAACATTCCCTATTATTATATGTGAAATTTGCCAGAATAATTGAGAATTACTATTATAACAAGTTAAGATGTTAATATGGATAATTCATATGTTGAATCAGTTAAAGTATTTGAATGATTACATGTTGAAAAACAAACTTGTTAGAATATGGGCAATGACTACTGTTGTTATAATTATATGATTCACTTGCGGCTTATTATTGAGTAAATAACATGTTAACTGTTAGGTTTGAAAAATTACCTGATTAAAAGTTTACATGTCAAAATAGAATTTAACACATGTTAAAAGGGGCATGCTCCATAATATAGGCATAAATTGATGTCATGCAAATTAGATTATTATAAAAGAGATAACATGCGTAAAATTTACAGTAAGTATGAAACTGTAACGTGCTTAGACACGAGGTTGGATTACACTTGTGGTAGAAGTCTGCCCGGACCCACCTATCCAGCATCCACAAGTGGTAAATCTAATGTGATGGGTCTATAAGTGCATAAATAAAATAGGTAATGGTGCTAAGACATGAGGTTAAGTCAACTTGTGGTAGAAGTCTGCCTCGACCCGCCCGGCAAATCCAACGTCCACAAGTGTAGGCTTAACGTGCGAGCTTTAGTGCATATATGTAAATATATGTATATAATAAGATATGAACAAATGGCAAGGATGGTAATTAAATGTCTAACTCGGAAATAAGAAAGGAAGGGATGTAATGGACTGAGTTAGTGTGATGCGAAGGAAAAGTGATGTATTTCCCTAAATGACCTATTTCTGAGAACGTGGTTGCAAGTAAGCCACAGTAAATAAAGTTAGAAAAAGGAAAGAAATTACTTGCCACCACGGATTTAGATGGGAATACGTTATGAAAATAAATTACTAATTCCTATAAATCAAACTGATAAAGTGGATGAAGTGTTTTCCTTAATAAAATAAGGAACATATATTACAATGAATGAAGAATAATGGGTTACAATAGTAAATGGTTTAAATGGGGAATGATAATAACCTACCATAAATAAATAACATTAATAAAAATGTTGTATAATAGGTTGACTTGTCCTAGGGACAAGTTAAGATTATAACTTAAGGTTATAATGAACTAATATGGAAATGGGATAACTGGTGAAATGAGATAAGGGACACTTAATTGTAAATTAAGTAATTAGTAAATAAGGAAAAAATGGAAACCAGTTGAGAAAATAGAGAAAATATATGAAATATAAGAAGTTGTACTTAGTTATAAATTAATAAATCCGTAAACTTGGAAATCTGAAACCCGTTGATAAGAATAATATGTTTGGACTTGTCCTAGGGACAAGGGGAAATTATAACATAGATTATAATAAATGGGTAAAGAAGCTTATTAATGTGCCTTAGTTAAGAGAACTAAGTTAATAAGTAAACAATGATAAGTTGTAGTAATGGTGTAAAACAGAATTATGATTAAATGGGAAAGAATGAGGAAAACTTGTGGAATGAAATAAGTTATATTTAATCATAAACGACAAGTGACATGTTAAATAGAAAACATGTGAATTTAGATATATTTAATTACATATTAAGTAAAACATGTTATTGTAACCTTGAATTAAACAAGAACATAAACGGATTGTGGATTCCAGATCTTAGGTCACAATCCAAGGAATTACATGTTGTGGGCTTATTAATAAACTTAAATGGGTTAACTTGTATGACTAAAATTAATAAGCAAGAGGAAATTGGTAACTGAATAAGAAGTTAATATGAATGGGACTAACCAAGTTAAATGGAAGCCTGGTGAGGCAGAGCAAGCATTGAATGATTAGACATAGGGTCTAATGACACATTAAACCGAGGCGCTTGGACCAGTCCATACGTTTGAGGGTGAATAACCCAGCAGGGTTGATCATCGGGGTGTCATGAGGCACAAGGGGAGTACAAGTTCGTCTTATTATTCTGTCAGCTCCGAAGGACTGGAAGGGGAAGCACGCGGCTTCTTGAGATACATAAGGTGCTCCTGGTAGTCCTTTGTGCGATGGCAGATGTTTAGGCAGTGCTAACAGAGGTTGGGTCTCCTTGTAACTACCAGGTGGGTGTGCCTTGACTGCAAAAGCAGCTTTGCAGTCAGAATGCTGTGATGAGATGACACTAGGGTGATTCGGCGGTCGCCACAACGGGGAGGCAGGGTCACGACCAACAAGGATAGTAGACCGTTGGGTACCCGTCATCGGCAGCTAGCAGGATGCGGAAAGACTGGAGCTAAACCCAAGACGTCATCAATCTTTCACTATCAAGGCACGGTGGTGGAGGGTAGAAGCCACATGGATGTTTAGTTTGTTTGCTTAGGGGAAGTCGCTTAGCTCTTGAAGTCTTTAGTAGTTGAGGGATAGGCCGAGGCAGGGACATAGCCACCACGAAAACAGAACCTAAGAATATTTGCATTTTAAGGCTCTTAAAGGCGGGCCTATACAGATGTGGAAAAGCTCCCGACTAAGTTCCATGTTTCTTGTATCGCTCTGCTATGGAACTCGGTGCACATTAGAGGACGTGCAGTTGAGGCATCGAGCTACAATTGATGATACGTATGTGGGAAAGTCTAGATACATGCATATCTGCTCTGGGTGGTATATCGTAGACTTGAGGGCATTACTCTGGTATGGAATATGATTCGATCGAAGGTGGCAGTCCGTACGATTACGTAGTATGGAAATGACAGATATATGTGGAACATAACGTTCTTATATAGAGACCCATATGTCACTACGGCGTAGGATGAATGATTGCGTATATTTCGATGTTGCTATGGTGGAGACCGTGCGAGTGAGGTACCATGGGGTGTACCTTAATATTGGGGTAGCTACATATATACTGTATTAGGTTAATCCACTGGGAAATAAATGGGTACGACGTATGTGTAAGCTTTGAGTGCTGCTAACCCAAGAAACCTAATAAATAAGAAAATGTGATTGAATGGTATATGTAGGATTATCTAAAGTATATAATTTAAATCTAGTCACCAGAAATTGTGTTCTGACCCCCTCCTCATAATATACTCGCAGGTTAGATTTGTGGCAGAGACATGATAGCTTTGGATATTGGTTAGGCAGTATTATTAATACGTTAAGGCTATACTTTGATTATATTATATTTTATCCATTCCGCTGTGAGATGTTTTCCGAGCTCTGACAGTTTTATGTCTCTGTCTTTTTTGCAGGATATCAGAGCAAACCACTCCGAGTTTCGATAGATTGGAATTTTGAAAAAAAAATCGGTCTGTTAGAATTTTGGTTGTTACATCTAGTATCAGAGCTTAGGTATAGGGTTTTTGCATAAATAGTGAGTTAACGTATTTGTACTTTTAAAAATAAAAGTATCATATATATATACCTAGATCCATTGAGGAACCCACTAAGTAGAAAGAATATAATATGGTAAAAATTGGGATGACTGTTTTGTACACTAAAGAAATGAATATGGAAATGTGAGACTCTTAAAAATTTTGGGTGAAAAATGTACAATATATTTTGTATGGAAGGAAAGTGAATCCCATATGATTAAAATTTTAGTTGGTGGGTTTAGCCGTAAACCTTATAATTTGGAAAAGGTCAAAAAGAGAAAAATGGATTAGGAATACATATAGTTGAGAGAATTGACTTTGTGGGAGTGTCTAGGAAAGCCTAGAAAATTGTAAACCCGCTTTGAGTCTAACCCCATTGTTAACTTTTAAGAACTTGAAACTATAAAAGTTTTGGGAAAATGATTTATGGTGTTTTCAAGTTTTAAATCTTAAAAGTTATAGTTTTAAACACATATTAGGTTTTAAAGAAAAAGGGGTATATATTGGGGACAGTGATTTCTTGTAAAAATTTTGTCTAAAGTAAAATTCTCTCAGTAAATATTGCATTTATTAAATGCTGTAATTTTCAGTAAAGAAAGTTTTAAAACTCTATTCTTGTGACAATCGTTTCTGAAAAATTATTTTAGCAAGAAATTTTGTTAGGTGGAAAAAATAAATTGTAGAAATTAGGAACAGAGTAAATATTTGTACCTTGTAGTAAAAGACTGAACCGACCATAAAGGTAAGAACAAGTTATAAACCTGATTCAGAAATAGTTATCTGTATCTACTCCAATTTTTGTGATTTGAAAAAAAAAATGATGATTTACATTTTTTTTAGATGACATATTTTTTATGGTTTGGCAAAAATATGCTTTCATAAGAAAATTAGAGTTTTGACACTTTTTAAATTTTTGGATAAAATTTAAATGAAAAGGCCAAACCATGTTTTAAAAGTATGGAGTAGGTACATATTAGTGCCTAGGGAAGATGGGAAAAGTTTTGAGGCTATTAAGTAAATAACAAGAATTACCTTGAAATAATGGTAAGTTCCCATAGAGGGCGTTAGCACTGAAAAGCCTATGGTGTTGCTTGAAATATTTGTTGGTACACAGCTAGGACTAGTCGTGACTACTAGACATTAGAGGGAAAATAAGTATTTACATCCTATTGGGTGAATTTTTTAGAGGGGAACATAGTCTTGAGATTCTTGGCCCTTAGTGGTAGCGTTGTAGAGTATCCGCTTTCCTTTTTTAGTTGAAAAAATAGAGGGCTTATTTAAATTTAAACTTAGATCAGATGATTAAATAAGGTAAGAAAAGAGAAAGTGCATAACTAAAAAGGAAACAGAAAATTCAGTAAAGCAACAAACATGATAAATTATGAGAAAAAAATGAATAAGAGTAAAAAAATCCAAGATAAGATGAAAAGAAAATTAGTAATAAAGAAAAATTTACTTATGTGGGTTGTGGTTGGATTGGAAAATAGGGAATCTTTATAGAATAGGTTCATAAAATCCAAGTACGGTTGGAAAAAGGAAATTAAAAGAAAAACGGAAGATGTGAAGTTTTCCGTTTTCCACCTTTTCGTAACAAAAGAAATCGAATTTAAAAAATTAGAATTTTCTGAAATTCGAAAAACAAAGTTGGTTGGTAGGATTTTGGATGCAACAGTTGGATGAACTATGCTCTTACTCAGTAAGGGTATGGGAAAATTTGGATGAAAAAGTATTTTGATTTTCAAAATATTGCATTCATGTAGAACTGCCAGTATATCTAAGATGTGAGCATCATAGTTTAAAAAGGAATTTTGAAAATTTGCATACATATAAGAGGTACATCTTAGGCATACATGTATTGCTATGTTGTATTTCACTTTGCATAAATGTACAATGTTGCAAAAATTGGATGCACACATGATGGATGTAAATTATGTGAGGGGTTAATTGATTTTACCCATATCAAATTTCGGGGATGAAATTTCCTAAGGTTAGGAGAATGTAACACCCCGTATTTTTAACTAAAGATGACAAATTAAAGAATAACTAATTAAATATTCAGAACTAAGTGAAATGGACTGCGCTGTTGCATTCGTCTCGAAATTTTCGTCAGAATAGACACCTCATTTGCATAAAACGGACACCGTATGAAGAAGTTATGAGCACTAGAAGTTTGTACGCATATAAGGAGCTTATATGTATATATATAAAATAAATAATAATAAATAAATAAAAATTCAAAACCAGCAAATAGAAGACCCAGGACCCGAAGCGCCCCATTTCGGGGGTCGATCCGAGACCCCGTTAGGTCGACACCCAAAGAGGGGGGTCGAACCCATACAAATCTGAGCAGAATTCGGTTTTGTGAACATGGACACCTTTCTTGACCAAATTTGTTGGTTCTAGGCTATAAATAGGACCTTATACCCATTGTTTTATTCATCTAATCCAATGGCAATGACGAGATGCTGCCTCTACCCAGATTAAATCAAATCTTTTCTTCTTCTGCAATCAAATTATTCAATTTTAGAGATCTGCAAGCCTTCTTCTATCTCATTGAAACTATGTTAATTTTAGATCTCTATCAAAGTGAGGTAATTCCTAGATCTAGTCTAGTTTTCCATTCCCTTCTTTTTCTTCCATTTTTCTTTTAGTAAAAATAGTCAATCCATGGTCGTTAGGTTCTGAATCAAATTAGGGGAAAACCATGGAAGAGTAGATCTGGACCAGATCTAGGATTTGGAAAGCTTACGAGGTGAGTGGATTTAAGCTATAGCCATTAGATAATAATATGTTATTGCTTAAAAACATTCCCCATTATTATATGTGAAATTTTCCAAAATAATTGAGAATTATTGTTAAAACAAGTTGAGATGTTAATATAAATTAAGTTGAGATGTTAAAGTGTTGGAATGATTACATGTTGAAAAACAACTTGTTAGAGTGTGGGCAATGACTACTATTGTTATAATTATAAGATTCACTTGCGGCATATAATTGAGTAAATGACATGTTAACCTGTTAGGTTTGAACAATTACCCGATTAAAAGTTTACATGTCAAAATAGAATTTAACACATGTTAAAAGGGACATGCACCATAATATAGGAATAATTTGATGTCATGCAAATTATATTATTGTAAAAGAGATAACATGCCTAAAATTTATAGTAAGTACGAAACTGTAACGCGCTTAGACATGAGGTTAGGTTACACTTATGGTAGAAGTCTGCACGTACCCACCTGGCCTATCCAGCATCCACAAGTGGTAAATCTAATGTGAGGGGTCTAAGTGCATAAATAAAATAGGTAATGGTGCTAAGACACGAGGTTAAGTCAACTTGTGGTAGAAGTCTGCCTCGACCCACCCGGCAAATCCAACGTCCACAATTGTAGGCTTAATGTGAGAGGTCTAGTGCATATATGTAAATATATGTGTAATAAGATATAAATAAATGGCATGGATGGTAATTAAATGTCTAACTCAGAAAATAAGAAAGGAAGGGATGTAATGGACTGAGTTAGTGCGATGCGAAGGAAAAGTGATGTATTTCCCTAAATGACCTATTTCTGAGAACGTGGTTGCAAGTAAGCCACAGTAAATAAAGTAAGAAAAAGGAAAGAAATTACTTGCCACTATGGATTTAGATGGGAATACGTTATGAAAATAAATCACTGATTCCTTCTATAAATCAAACTGATAAAGTGCATGAAGTGTTTTCCTTAATAAAATAAGGAATATATATTACAATGAATGAAGAATAATGGCTTACAATAGTAAATGGTTTAAATGGGGAATGATAATAACCTATCATAAATAAATAACATTAATAAACATGTTGTATAATAGGCTGACTTGTCCTAGGGACAAGTGAAGATTATAACTTAAGGTTATAATAAACTAGTACGGAAATGGGATAACTAGTGAAATGAGATAAGGGACACTTAATTGCAAATTAAGTAATTAGTAAATGGGGAAAAACCGGAAACTAGTTGAGAAAAGGGGGAAATATATGAAATATAAGAAGTTGTACTTAGTTATAAATTAAGTAATCCGTAAACTTGGAAGTCTGAAACCCACCGATAAGAATAACATGTCTGGACTTGTCCTAGGAACAAGAGGAAATTGTAAGATAGGTTATAATAAATGGGTAGAGAAGCTTATTAATGGGCCTTAGTTAAGAGAACTAAGTTAATAATTAAACAACGATAAGTTGTAGTAACAGTGTAAAATGGAATTATGATTAAATGAGAAAGAATGAGGAAAACTTGTGAAATGAAATAAGTTATATTTAATCAGAAACGACAAGTGACATGTTAAATAGAAAACATGTGAATTTAGATATACTTAATTACATATTAAGTAAAACATGTTATTGTAACCTTAAATTAAACAAGAACATATAGGGATTGTGGATTCTAGATCATGGGTCACAATCTAAGGAATAACATCTTGTGAGCTTATTAATAAACTTAAATGAGTTAAGTTGCATGACTAAAATTAATAAGCAAGAGAAAATTGGCAACTTGAATAAGAAGTCAATATGAACGGGACTATCCAAGTTAAACAGAAGCCCAGTGAGGCAGAGCAAGCGCATAATTGAATGATTAGACATAGGGTCTAATGAAAAATTAAACTGAGGGGCTTAGACTAGTTCATACGTTTGAGGGTGAATAACCCAACGGGGTAGATCATCGTGGTGTCATGAGGCACGACGCGAGCGCACGTTCATCTGATTATTCTGTCGGCTCCGAAGGACTAGAAGGGGAAGCACGCGACTTCCTGAGATACATAAGGTGCTCCAAGTGGTCCTCTGTGCAGTGGCAGATGTTTAGGCTGTGCTCACAGAGGTTAGGTCTGCGCGTAACTACCAGGTGGGTGGGCCTTGACTACAAAAGCAGCTTTGTAGTCAGAATTGTAACAACCCAGAAAATACGAACCAATCTAAAAATTTTATTTTGGCTATTTCAGTAAATTTTGAATAGTTAAAATAATTTCTTTTAAATAATAATGATTAAAATTTTATTTTAATCGAAGTTAGAGCAAAAGTATTCATTTTGATTTCCAAAGAAATAAGAAATAGTATGGTAGTTTGAAAAGTCAAACCTATACTTTGACCAAATGTACCGGATTCAAAATTTAATGGATTTTAGCGAAACCAAAAATTTCTAAATCTGTTTGGAATTATCTTTCCAACGAATCTGAAAAATCGAAATTTCATAGCGAGAATCAAAAGATATGGTCAATTGAATATTTGGGATGGTCGCTATAGTATAATTTATAGCCCGTATAAAAGGCCATTTTTCAACGACCTCCGTTTTTTACGAAACCATTTTTGTTGGATTCGGAATGTCAAATTATTGCTAGGTTTCAATTTTCATAATTTTTCGAATTAATATGTGAGCGTGGCAAACAAAAATGTGTTTTTTCAATTTCAGTCGAATCTGATCGACTTGAAAATAACCATTTTTCGAACAGTCCTAAAATTCGACGAAATTAATTTTGTTAGGACTGTATCATCAAATCAAAGTTAGAAATAATTTTTCAGGATTTTTCTGAGTTCGTATGTGGCCCCGACAGATTTAAACAGACGATCAAATTTATTATTTAAACGATTTAAATAATAAATTAAAGATTTCAGGCCACAGACAGTCATTTGGGCTGACGAGACCTAGCCCATTGGATCCAGAACAGGGGCTATTGGCTGGGGTCACTTTCAATTGGATTGAAAGTAGATTATATTAAGGGTATGGTTTTATTTGTAAAAATCACATTAAAATATTATAAATAATTCAAAGAAAACCCTAAAAGAACACTATTCATTTTCTTCCATCCGCCGCTTCATACCCAATCGATGGCCACCAACCTCCTAACTTCGTCCCTTAATATCCATGATCCTCACAGTAAAATTTCTCACTCTAGTTCAAGCTTTTGAAGAGATTTGCGTGCTCTTCAATCTCATACGGCTTGATCGATCTCTAGTGGCCCGAACTCCGAGGTCCAGACCCACGAACCCGCACCGAAGTTCACTGTCGCCCTCCCCCTAGTCTCCACCGAGCTGCACGCGCGTGGGCCCCTTGGTGCGCCGCTTGTGGCTCTTCGACGAGTCGCCTTCTGATCGTTCTCTAGTGCTGTAGATCGGAAGGAATAGTCAACCCTAAGTTTCAACCCATCTCTGAAAACAGCAGCCTTGTTCTGAGAAGAAGAGTATGGATTATTATTTTATTATTTTATTAATTTAAATTGTTACAACCTTAAATAAATCGTAACTAATACATACGATATCGAGATTGAAAAATTTCAGATCCTATTCAATCGTGAAACTGAGATCTACGCTGCTGTCCAGACTAGATCCAATTCCGAGCAGTTCGAATTTTGGACCAATTCGCATTACGACTGTGAGAATTCTTCCTTTTTATAATTAATTAATTATTTAATTGTCATGTGATGATTGAATGTGAATAATTCAGATCTGTTATGTGATGATATTGTGGATGTGCTATCTGTTGTTGTTGATGTATAAACCCTGATTTGGTTGTGTTTCAATAAAATAATCACCTTGTTTATTTATTGATTTGGATTAGAATTTCCAAATCGATAAAAATAATCACTTTATTGATTGAATTGATTTGGAATAGAATTTCCGATTCAATAAAAATAAACACTTTGTTATGTTGAATTGATTTGGATTAGAATTTCCAAATCGAGGAAAAATAAATAAATCATTTTGTTATGTTAAATTTCGTTAGATTCCCATTTCAACATCAAAACATTATTGGGTTATTTTTGTCGAACTGATTTAAATTGTTAATTCAATATAAAATTATTATCTTGATCATATTAGTTGAATTGAATAGATTGTCAATTCAACATTTAAAATATATTTTTAACATTTTTTAAGCATTGAAATAAGATTATCCATTTAACATAAAACATTTTTTATCATTTTTATTGTATTGAAATAGAATTGTCAATACAATGAAAAATATATCAATTTTTGTTTATATCATTGAATTGATGAAATGTTCTTTATTTGCATTCCTTTATGCAAATATATTCATTGAAAATAAATCGTTCTTTTATTTGCATTCTTTTATGCAAATATATTTAGAAAAATAAATTGTTCTTTTATTTGCATCCCTTGATGCAAATATACATTGGAAATAAAATGTTCTATCATTTGCATCCCTTTATGCAAATATACTCATTGAAAATAAACCATTCTTTTATTTGCATTCTTTTATGCAAATATAAAAATAAATTGTTCTTTTATTTGCATCCCTTGATGCAAATATACATTGGAAATAAACCGTTCTTTTATTTGCATTCTTTTATGCAAATATATTTAGAAAAATAAATTGTTCTTTTATTTGCATCCCTTGATGCAAATATACATTGGAAATAAAATGTTCTTTTATTTGCATTCCTTAATGCAAATATATTCATTGAAAATAAACCGTTCTTTTATTTGCATTCTTTTATGCAAATATATTTAGAAAAATAAATGGTTCTTTTATTTGCATCCCTTAATGCACATATACGTTGGAAATAAAATGTTCTTTTATTTGCATTCCATTATGCAAATATATTCATTGAAAATAAACCGTTCTTTTATTTGCATTCTTTTATGCAAATATATTTAGAAAAATAAATTATTCTTTTATTTGCATCCCTTGATGCAAATATACATTGGAAATAAAATGTTCTTTTATTTGCATTCCTTTATGCAAATATATTCATTGAAAATAAATCGTTCTTTTATTTGCATTCTTTTATGCAAATATATTTAGAGAAAATAAATCGTTCTTTTATTTGCATTCTTTTATGCAAATGTACATAGAAATATAAAATTGTTCTTTATCTGCATCCTTTTATGCAAGTAAACTTTGAATATAAAATATCCTTTTATTTGCATTTTCTAAAGCAAATATGCATAAAATAAGTAAAATCATATTTTTGTTTGCAATTTTAGATGCAAACAAAACATTAGAATTAAAATCATATTTTTGTTTGTAATTTTAGACGCAAACAAAACATTAGAATTAAAATCATAATTTTGTTTGCAATTTTAGATGCAAACAAAACATTAGAATTAAAATCATATTTGTTTGCAATTTTAGATGCAAACAAAACATTAGAATTAAAATCATATTTTTGTTTGCAATTTTGGATGCAAACAAAACCTTAGAATTCAAATCATATTTTTGTTTGCAAATTTTAGGTGCAAACAAAACATTAGAATTAAATTCATCATTTTGTTTACATTTTAGATGTAAACAAAAACATTAAAATGAATATATATTTTTATTTTGTATATTTGGTAGAAATAAAAGTGAATTAAAAGATTTCATTTTTATTTGCATATTTAGATGCAAATAAACAACATCGAAAAGATTTCATTTTTATTTGCATAATTAGATACAAGTAAACAACGTAGAAAAGTTTTCATTTTTATTTGCATATTTAGATGTAAATAAACAACGTAGAAAAAAGATTTCATTTTTTATTTGCATAATTAGATGCAAATAAACAACGTAGAAAAGTTTTCATTTTTATTTGCATATTAAGATGCAAATAAACAACGTAGAAAAGATTTCATTTTTATTTGCGTATTTAGATGCAAATAAACAACATAGAAAAGGTTTCATTTTTATTTGCATATTTTGAGGCAAAATCAACACCATAGGAGAGAGTTGCATTTTTGCTTACAAATTTGGTTGTCAACAAAACATGATAACAAAAGGACTGATTTAAATATTGAAATGTTTATTGTCACTTTAATTGCAATAAAAATTGCAAAATCGCTAAATGATTTGTATTTATATTTATATATAAATATAAATTAATCGAATCTTGCGCGGTAGTTCACGTTTCGACAATCGTAACTTTAAACGTTTATACCGTAAGATTCAACCGTCAGATTTTCCCAAAACTGGAACCACTAGGACCGCTTTGGGAAGATCTTTACGATGATATAACTTTATCAAAATCCAACGGTTAGATTTCAAGATAAGTGTAAATCAAATTCTGGGAAAAACAGCGCTAGGGCCGCCCATTGTCCGTAGCGTTGTTTAATAATATTGAGCTAATTTTTTTAAATAAATAAGAATAGCGAAATATCGTTATAAATTAATATTAACAATATCTAATGAGTTAAATGATAATAATTCGAAAATTATCTGAAAAGACCGAGTTCAACTCATTTCAAATAATTTTACGACGATTAAAAAAAATCAAAGATATCGAAGACGTCGGTTGAAAACCGGCGGTTGAAGACCGACGGTCTTCACGTCGAAAGGATAACTATTGATGCCTGGCATTGGCTAGCTACCAATAAAGGGTTAAAGTGGTAGTTGTCCGGACGTACTTGATGATCGTCCGGATACGCGAGCACTTAGGTGACTCTGGTTTCGTTCGGGACCCAGAACGGACTTGTAAATGGATGCATGTCCGACATTGAATTTCGTGCCATGTAATTTAATTGATATCTATTAATATATTTCTGAGGTGGAAGAGGATTTATCCTTTTGCTAAACACCCTTCTTTGAGATGTACGAGCTCGAAGGTTATATATTGATAGTTATCAATCGCATGGTACAGAATGTCAATGTGACACGCCAAGATGCAATTGACCAGGGATTTTGTTGAAAAGAAGAGCCTTGTGGATGATGATCAAAGCATAGTCTATCTAGGCATCGCTTTGTGTATTACGTTACCTCGCGAGCCCCACACCCGGTAGAGTCAAAAACGGAGCAAGGGAACGCGTGGAGTGCACACGTTTCTTTCTAGCTAGAAGTGGTGTTTGGGTTTAACACGGCCCGACATTTACTTATGTGGTTGATGGAATGAGGCA
The DNA here is from genome assembly GCA_030737875.1 of Allium sativum. NCBI lineage: Eukaryota > Viridiplantae > Streptophyta > Magnoliopsida > Asparagales > Amaryllidaceae > Allium > Allium sativum. The sequence goes on from CM060912.1 coordinate 68,718,839, forward strand.
CCTCAGATTTTTATTGGTCGCAATGGCCAATTTATAGGTCCAATAGGATCGGGAAGCGTGTGTTCAGGAATTGCCAATCCACTAAAGTATTTGTGGACCGGCCCTGCAGGATCAAAGGGTTGCCCGGAGGTGTGATCCTGAGACATTTCTAGTGTGTCTCGAATCGGTCAGGAGATCGTTCCTGGCCTTGACTCATGATGGAAACCAACATCCAATACGACATTACGGTCTTGATTGTAAACCTATATATGGCGACATAGTATATGGTAGCTATGCCGTCTAGGATTGATACATTTACTTTGAAGTATTTTTGAAACATATTAGACACTAATAATAATATTAAAAATATTATTTTCCACGTATCAAGTGTTTTTGATCATTATAAGGTAAAACTCTATCCTTCGTTTGCATTGCATTGTGTGATGGGACTTGAGACTTATAATGATTTCATTTTCTAAAAAGCATTGCGTTGTTTTTGACTTAAAAATTTATAAAACTTATGCATTGGCAATCCAATGGAATTAAACCCGTTCTGCGATAGCGGCGTGGTCCAGTGATTAGCCATATCATTAGTTTAGTTAGATTTCTCATACCAGTCCCATGACTGATTTGTAGTTTTTTCACTTTGCAAACTCGGGTGCCCTCTTTACACGCGGGCAACCAATTGACATGTTCCAGGTAGGGATGTTTTCTGGACTCAAGCTTGCTGCTGAAGATGTTGGAAGATCTTTTCTTTTTAGCTTTATTTTCTTGAGACTTGAGGCAGTATAGGATTTTGATGTATTTTGGGAGATTGAGACTTTATTTCTTTCCCTGTTTTAGACATCTGTTTTTGCTAAGTGTATCCTATACTGTGTACTCTGATGTTCTATGATGATGTTTGTGATGACATTTCATTTCCGCTGCAATGATTTATATATCCTACTATGTAACTATGATCTGTTATTGTTTTAATTATGTTATACTCCTATGATTTTCCTTACTTTCGTTCTACGGAAGTTTGGGTCTTCACATTTGGTATCAGAGTGAGGTTTACCTTAGCATCTGGAGTATAACATTTTTAGAACAATACGTCTTAATAGAATCAGTAATATTCCAAGACGAGTTGCCCATTAGAGATAGGATTAACAATGTCCTAGAATGAGCATAACAGAGTAGCACATATTAATCAATCATTACATCACTATCATTTCATCATATGTCTCTATTTTGGAAACCTTTCCTTTAAGAATTATCATTACTCTTAGTCTGACTCTTTCTTTGATGATACTGACTGATTGAGAAATGAGTACCAGAGCACGTACAAGAGCCCGTGGTAGAGGTGGGGCTAGAGAGTCCTATAGAGAGGAGACTCCGGTTGCTCAGAGAGTGACTACTCCGGAGGTTGAGACACCACCACCACCCCCACGTGCATTCGATCTTGACGAAGTGGCTAAGAAAATAATGAATCTAGGAGATGTGCATTATACTGGCCAAGAGACGGTGACGGAGTCGCAAGCATGGCTTAAGATGATGGAAAAGATTTTAGAAGGCTTAGAGCTCGAGGACCATAGAAAACGATTCATGGAAACATGGTTTCTGAAAGGCCAGACCCAAGTTTGGTGGGAAATAGCTATGATTGGGGGTAACGAGGCTGATGTGACTTGGGGAAAATTCAAGGAGCTATTCAATGCGAAGTTCATTCCACCCCATGAAGTTGAGCACCTTCACGATGAGTTCGCCCACCTCCAACAAGGGAGCATGACCATTTCAGAGTATGTTAAGAAATTTGATAAGCTTTCCAGATACGCCCCAGAATTAATTCAAGACCCGCTACAGAAAAATAAAAGATTTATCAATGGTTTGGCAAGGAGGTATCATAACAGGGTGACTGCACCATCGAGCGCCCATTTACTAAGGTAATCGAGATGGGTTGCAGATTTGAAGAGATTGATCAGAAGGGTTCCCGGCAAGAGAAAGAAAATAATCAAGCCAACAAGAAGAAGAAGGAGTAGGACAAGAAGACTGAGGCGGGCAGCTCTTTCACCGCCAAGGCCCAGGAGGAGAAGAAGAGGGACAGATCTAAAGTCAAGTGTTTTAATTGCCAAAGGATTGGACATTTTGACTGCGAGTGCCGAGCTCCAAAGAGGCCCAAAAGGAACGAGTCTGGACCGAGTCAGAGCAGTGGACAGAATCCCAGTGGCCCAAAGGAATGCTTTAACTGCCACAAGACTGGACATTTTATCAGAAATTGCCCTCTGCTCAAGAAATCTGAAGTGGCGCATATTTATGACGGAGCGGCTGCACCGACTTCTTCTGAGGGAGCAAGTACGCCTGATGTTTTAGGAGGTACACTTAACATTAAAAACATCCCTATTACTATTTTGTTTGACATGGGTGCATCTAGAAGTTTCATATTTGTTGACACGATTAAGAAGCTTAAATTGAAATCCAAAAAACTCAAAGAACCTATTAGAGCCCATAGCCCGATAGGAGGCTCACTTATTCTTGAACAGTATTGTAGAGTGCCAGTTTCTTACTGTTACTTCCAATTCCCTTTTGATTTGATCGTTATGAGCTTTTCTGGATATGATATCATACTTGGAATGGACTGGCTAGCGAAATATGAGGCTGAGTTACTTTGTGCTGAAAGAGTAGTTAGAATCAAAACAAAATTTGGAGACATCATTGTTATTCCATGCCATAGCCCAGCCACAGATAGGAAAGAATTCGGGTCTTCTCTAGAAGTCACTTCTGCTTCTATTGAGGATATGTGACGGCCCGCTCCGCACCAGCCTGCATTTCCTCCGGAAGTGCGTTGTACACATGCCCCGACTAGCACGGAACGGTCGCCAAAGAAAGGGGAGAAGGAAAGAAGGGAATGAACTAATCAAGGAACCTGCAGAATGTCTCATAGCGCATGGAATAAAATATAATAACAACATACTTGACATAAAACAGGTGAGACAGTGCATAAGCTGATAACTAAAATCAACATCAATCATCAGAGCAGCGGAAATCCAAATACAGCTTATTACAACTTTTCAAATTTTCTGTCTCCAACAAAAGAAAGTTAAAGTAGAAGATGCACCACCAACGCCCAAGCAGTGATCTTCAACAACACAGGGAGAATATTATATATATATATATATATTACGTGGAAGCCTCCTGCTCGTCTCCGGATCATCTACCCGTGCATCACCAGCTAACCTGTCTCTAGTCTGCTCGTGTGAGCACCTAGAGTAATAAGAGGAGACATAAAACTCTGGGTCATACATAAAGCCTGGTATGAGCGATAAGCATCTAAATAGAATAATAACAGGTATACTAAACCATACCTGAACCTGGACCTACAACCAAAGAGTTAGTAGTACCACATACCGTGCAATACTCTAAGGTGCCATAATAAATAGTGTAAGAATACGGGGGTGGGGTGTGCATGTCACAATGATAGCAAACAAATCATCCATAGCAATCATCCTCACATCTCTCACTCAGTGCCTAAAGCGTACGATATCTACCACTTTGGAATACTAGACAAACTGAGGTAACGACTAATCCCGACTTGTAGAAACCCTGCTATGACCAAGCTAAACATATGGAGTCATGACCAAACATTTCAATGACCCACTTCATTGGTTGTAGCCCTTGGTTCTACCGATGCCATAATGGCCCTGAATCCGTCTTCGTACCTCCTACCATAGTGGTTCAAAGCTATAGACATCGATAACTCCTTGGTACGCGTCCCGCAGCAAAGCCCAACCATGAAGCGAACTCGTTGATTCCCATCTAAATCTTGAGCTCGAACTTCTCATTTGGACTTTCTTTGCATCTCGGGTTTTGATCGAGTTGGAGTTGGTCTTCAAAAGAGTCGTCGCATAGAAGTGGTCCTGAATTCGATTCGGTTCGGATATATACGTATAACACGGTTCGGTTCGGTGCAATGCTCCATGGTGTATTCCTGCGTGTGGTTCGGTTCGGTGATCCTTCCCCTTGGACGTCGGATCGTTTCAGATGTCACGCTCCAGTCGGTTCGGTTCGTCCCTCCTCCAGCTTGCCTGCTCCGATCCGATCTCGTCCCCTGGCCTATTTCGATCCGATCCTGCTCCATAGCCCGATCCGATCCCACCCCCTTATCTGCTCCGACCCGCTTCGCTCCCTAGCTTACCCCGATCCGATCCGCTCTTCAACCTACTCCGATCCGATCCTCTCTTTATAGTTCCGATCCGATCCCCTCGTGCACTCCAACTCTAAGTAAACGGCCTTCCTTCTCGCCAAGCCTCCTCCAGTGACAAGTTCCAATCCCCTCGGTCAGTTCACAAATCCGATCCGACCCCCTACTCCGATCCGATCCAGTTCGGAACCTGCACATTTCTGCAACTTTCCAGCGAGCTTTCTACGCCATTCGACGGCGCTTTCGACCAATCTAACTATTCTAATCAATCATAAAACATACCATAAAGTCATAGCAATATGTAAGAGCAACCACAAACACCAAACAACAATCCAAATGAATCAAAATAGATCAAAAGTGGCTAAAACCTCACATTTTCCTATAATCCTTCTTAATCATGTTTAAGCGCATAATTAGTAAAACTTAATCAAATCGTCTAAATTTTCTAACAGAGGCATGAAATATTATTTAAGAATTTCTAAACATTTTTCCAGAATTTATTAGTGTATAAATTCGCTAATCTTCACTAACCACCCTTAATTAACTGTAATTAGTGTCAAAACGATGCTATCACTCACCTTGGCCACAACTAAAACCCCAAAACTGAAATATTCTCTGATTTGGCGCTGTTCCCAATCTTACACAGCAGCTCTACCTCGGTTCTCGTGCTAATACTCCTTGATTTGATGTTTGCTAAGCCTAATCTTCAATTAGAAAGTGATTAAGAGGTGTTTTGAAGAGATTTAGAGGGTGGAGGCCATGGCTAGGTTAAGAGGAATGAATAGTGACTGCTGAAAAATGAGAAAAAGGTATTCTCCAAACCCTAACAGCCCTTTTAAACTCCTAATCCCGAAATTTCAGTTTGGGCCTAGCTGTTAATCACCCGGTTAAGCCCAATTAAGCTGTTTTTCACCATCTGAAACTTGTTTCAGCCATATCTCCCAAACGGTAAGTCCGTTTGGCTAATGTGACCACTCTATGGAAAGAGAAACCATCATCCGAAGCCAATGGAAGTGGTTTCAGGTCAAAATTCATTTCCAGTCAAAAGTTATGGCCAAAAAAGTATCAACTAGGGGTAAAATGGTCATTTAAAAATCGGGAAAAATCATGAACATGGGAAATGACCACAATAGTCGTCTCCCAAAGTTACATGACCATACGACTTCGTATGTGAAAGAAATAAATATCCTACGATCTTATGATGCGTAGAATACGGGTCGTTACATTCTCCCCCCCTAAAGAGATTTCGTCCCCGAAATTCCTTAACCCAAAACATACAAAAGATCCCGCATGCCTAACAACCACATACAACAATCAAACTTGCAAAACAAGCAAACAAGCCTATCCTAGTATGCGGAAAACTAAATCGAAGTCAAAATCTTACCAGGCAAAGAGTTCTGGGTGCGTCTTCCTAATGTTCTCCTCTGTCTCCCAAGTACAATCATTCTCGTCCTCGCCCCACTGAACCTTGACTAGCTTCACCACCTTTCTTCGAAGTTGCTTCATGTCGTGCTCGACAATACGGGCCGGCTTGCGGTTCCCAACCGCCTCGGGTTCTACTTCGAAGTCCTCTAACTGATCAGGTGAAATAGTCATATCTGAGTCGTGAACGAACTTCCTTAGTTGGGAAACATGAAATACGTCGTGAACTCCCGCCATCTTCTCTAGTAAGTCAATTCTGTATGCCAAATTCCCGACTAGTTCAAGAACAGAAAATGGACCAACAAATCTTGGTGCTAATTTGCCTTTCCTGCCAAATCGTATTATGCTCTTCAACAGAGAGATCTTGACAAACACCAAGTCACAAACGGAGAATTTTAGTTCTCTTCTCCTCTTATCAGCATAACTCTTCTGCCTATCTTGGGCAGCCTTCATTCGTTGTTGAATGATCTTGATCTTATCTGAAGTTTCCCTCACCACATCTGGTCCAAGCATAAACTTCTCGCCAGTCTCTATCCAACATGATGGTGAGTTGCACGGTCTTCCGTACAAAGCTTCAAACGGAGCCATACCGATACTGGATTGGTAGCTATTATTATATGCAAACTCTACTAGATGCAAATGGTCATCCCACGACCCACCAAAATCCAATACACAAGCTCTCAAGAGATCTTCCAAAATACGATTCACTCTCTCCGTCTGACCGTCGGTCTGAGGATGATATGCGGTACTGAGATGTAACTCTGACTCTAGAGCCTCTTGTAAGCTCCTCCAAAACCCACTAGTGAACAACGGGTCTCGGTCACTCACAATGCTTTTAGGTATTCCATGAAATCTCACTACCCACTTCATATACAATTCTGCTAATTTAGCTGCCATTCTGGTCGATTTAACTGGTATAAATCTTGCACTTTTAGTCAATCAGTCCACAATCACCCAAATGCTATCATGTCCCGATCTAGTCCTTGGTAAACCATCGATGAAATCCATCAAGACTTGCTCCCATTTCCATTCGGGAATTTCTAATGGTTGTAACAACCCACTAGGCTTCTTTTGCTCTGCTTTAACTAGCTGGCAATTCATGCATTTGGATATAAACTTCCCAACGTCTCTTTTCATCCCTTCCCAGTAGTAGGTCTGCTTCATATCTCGATACATCTTGTTACCACTAGGGTGTATAGTCAGCTTTGAGTGATGACATTCTCTAAGCACTTCATCTCTCAATCAATTGACATTGGGTACAACAAGCTTTCCATTCTTTCTAAGCCATCCATCTCGATCAAGCCCATATTTGTTCATCTCCTCATCGATATCCATCTTTAACTTGGAGATGATTTCCAATAGGTTAGGATCGTCCCTCTGACTAGAGCCGATCCACTCAATTAAAGTGGGTCTGATCGTCAAACTTGCTAACATTTCTGGATCCAATTCGCACTTTGGTCTGAAATCAAAACCCGCGAAATACTCCAGTTGCTTCCATTCAAGGAACATAACCCCTAAGCTGGCATGTCTTCTACTCAATGCATCAACCACCGCATTGCCCTTTCCCGGTGTGTATGCGATGTCAAAATCATAGGAAGCTAAGAACTCTAACCATCTCTGCTGACGGAGATTCAGATCTTTCTGAGAGAAGAGATACTTTAACGACTTATGATCTGTAAACAACTCAAATCTTTCTCCCAAGAGATAGTGTCTCCACATCTTTAACGCGAACACGATCGCTGCCAATTCTAAATCATGGGTAGGGTATCTTCTCTCGTGCGGTTTCAATTGCCGACTTGCGTAAGCTACAACCCTACCGCCTTGCATCAATACAGCACCCAGTCCGGTACCACAGGCATCCGTGTATACCGTCATCTCTTCATCTCCCTTAGGAATGACTAACACTGGTGCGCTTGTCAACTTGTCCTTTAGACTTTTAAATGCATTCTCGCACCTTTCATCCCAGACAAAAGCTTAATTCTTCTTGGTCAACTGGGTCAATGGTGCTGCTATCTTGGATAAACTTACGATAATATCCAGCTAATCCCAAGAAACTTCTTACATCTGTTACATTCTTGGGCGTAGGCCAATCTTGTACCGTAGCCACCTTTGCTGGGTCTACGACAATACCGTTCTCTGATACAACATGGCCCAAGAACCTCACTTCCCTCTTCCAGAAGTGACACTTAGAAAACTTGGCTTTCAATTGGTGTTTTCTCAACACCTCCATCGCTACTCTTAAATGTTCCTTGTGTTCTTCCTCTGTCCTCGAATAGACCAAAATATCATCAACGAACACAAGGACAAACTTATTCAACTGATCTCTGAATACCCTATTCATAAGATCCACAAAATATGCTGGGGCATTGGTCAGCCCAAATGGCATGACCAACCATTCATAAAATCCAGACGGCGTTCGAAATGCCGTTTTAGCTATACTCTCAGCTTCCACTCTAAGCTGATGAAAACCTGTCGCGAGATCCAACTGAGAAAATACTCTCGCACCACTCAACTGATCGAACTAATCATCTATCCACGGTAGAGGATACTTGTTCTTCCTCGTCACTTTATTCAACTCGCGGTAGTCTACACACAAACGAAGGGAACCATCCGCATTGGTAGCAAACACAACTGGTGCTCCCCATTCAGAAACACTCCTTCTGATAAATCCCTTCTTCAAAAGATCGCTGACTTGCACCTCGAGCTCTCGCTGCTCCCTTGGTGCCATACGACGAAGTGGCATCACTATAGGCCTGGCATCCTTTACCAAATCAATACGAAACACAATCTCTCGGTGTGGTGGAAGACCGGTCACTTCTTCGAAAACATCCGGATACTGACCAACCACGGGCAAACCTGACAACTCACTATGCGGAATGTCGAGGGAGTTTAGAAAACTAGCCAATACCCCCTTACTGGGTAGACCACCAAACACTATCCTCCGCCCATCATCCGCTCTAGCTGTCACTAAAAAGCCCTCACAGTCTACCACCACCCTATATCTTTGGAGCCAATCTACTCCCAAAATAATGCCAAACCCAGTAAAGCCCAAAACAAAGCAATCACAAACAAACATGCATCCATGACTCGATAAGACCACATTACGACAAATCATGCTAAGGCTAGTCGAACCACCAATCGGGTTCGTCACTACTAAAGGTCTATCGACAATCTCGGGCTCCAATCCCAACCTATCTACCAGGTCACTAGATATGAAAGAACTGGAAGCTCCGGTATCAAACAAAACTCTAACAGGAACATCGTAAACAGAAAGCATACCTTGAATGACGACATTCTTTCCCTTCTCCGCCACAGTTGGGGCATTCGACGAAGAAGGAATAGCATTGAGAGCATATGCTTTCACCATTTGCTTTTCTTTAGGGGGTTGCGGACACTTGTCCTTGTGATGTCCCATTTGGCCACAGTTGAAGCACTTCCTATCCGCTGGCTTGGCCCGACAATTACTAGCATAATGGCCCTTTTACCACAGCTGAAGCACTCAACATCTTGCTTATTCTTCTTCTTCTGGCCATCCTTAGTCTGACTCTGCTTTCTTTTATTCTGGGAACCACCCTTGCCTCCACCACTTGCTTGTGGCTTTGGCTCATTTGCGGATGCAACCTTAGTCTTCGGCTTAGGGTAGAGACTTTCCGATCTTAATGCTTTCCCCACAATCGATTCAAACGTCTCATCGATGTGGTTAATAAGTTTTTCCCCCAAGTACTGATCCAAACCAGTTATGAATTTCTCATTCTTTTTCTCGGCAGTATCAATAAGAGATAACCCATATTTTGACAAGGTGTCAAATTCAGCAATATACTCCGAGACAGCTCTGCCATTCTGCTTGAGCTCCAAGAACTTCTTAAACAGCACTGACTTTTGAGCAGCTGGAATGAACTTCTCGCTAAAGCGAGCCTTAAACTGCTCCCAAGTAATCTGATCTTCGGGAGTAGCTGCCTTTATAGCATTCCACCAATTCATTGCCCGCCCTTGTAGCTGACGGGACGCTAGCTTTCTCTTCATCGCATCCTCGATACCCAAATCTTCGAAGATACGTTCGCAACTATCCAACCAATCCTGAACATCCGTAGCCGACTCCTTTCCGTGGAATGACTTCCCACCAAGACTGGTATAATCCTTATTCAGCTTGGCGAAGTCGACTCTTGGCGCCTGCACTATTGGACCACCACCATTTCCACCATTGAGAGCTGCCCTCTGCACATCTCTAAGCATCTCTCTCATGAGGTCAGTAAACATCATCCTCATGTTAGCAGCATTCCCATTATTGGTCCCTCTACCGGTACCTCTAACATATCGGCTTATCGTCAATCTGAAAAAGGAAACGATTAACGACTCCATAGTGGTGCTAGTGCAGTACGACTTCATCCTTATACTACTAATAGTATATATATATAGTTTTAAAAAATCAAAATAATCACAAATACGCTCTCTCGTATACGTATATTATCTCTCCCTGATAACTTCCCTAGGTTAACTACGCAACCTAGAGCTCTGATACCAAGTGTGACGGCCCGCTCCGCACCAGCCTGCATTTCCTCCGGAAGTGCGCTGTACACATGCCCCGACTAGCACGGAACGGTCGCCAAAAAAAGGGGAGAAGGAAAGAAGGGAATGAACTAATCAAGGAACCTGCATAATGTCTCACAGCGCGTGGAATAAAATATAATAACAACATACTTGACATAAAACAGGTGAGACAGTGCATAAGCTGATAACTAAAATCAACACCAATCATCAGAGCAGCGGAAATCCAAATACAGCTTATTACAACTTTTCAAATTTTCTGTCTCCAACAAAAGAAAGTTAAAGTAGAAGATGCACCACCAACGCCCAAGCAGTGATCTTCAACAACACAGGGAGAATATTATATACATATTACGTGGAAGCCTCCTGCTCGTCTCCGGATCATCTACCCGTGCATCACCAGCTAACCTGTCTCTAGTCTGCTCGTGTGAGCACCCAGAGTAATAAGAGGAGACATAAAATTCTGGGTCATACATAAAGCCTGGTATGAGCGATAAGCATCTAAATAGAATAATAACAGGTATACTAAACCATACCTGAACCTGGACCTGCAACCAAAGAGTTAGTACCACATACCGTGCAATACTTTAAGGTGCCATAATAAATAGTGTAAGAATACGGGGGTGGGGTGTGCATGTCACAATGATAGCAAACAAATCATCCATAGCAATCATCCTCACATCTCTCACTCAGTGCCTAAAGCGTACGATATCTACCACTTTGGAACACTAGACAAACTGAGGTAACGACTAATCCCGACTTGTAGAAACCCTGCTATGACCAAGCTAAACATATGGAGTCATGACCAAACATTTCAGTGACCCACTTCATTGGTTGTAACCCTTGGTTCTACCGATGCCATACTGGCCCTGAATCCGTCTTCGTACCTCCTACCATAGTGGTTCAAAGCTATAGACATCGATAACTCCTTGGCACGCGTCCCGCAGCAAAGCCCAACCATGAAGCGAACACGTTGATTCCCATCTAAATCTTGAGCTCTAACTTCTCATTTGGACTTCCTTTGCATCTCGGGTTTTGATCGAGTTGGAGTTGGTCTTCAAAAGAGTCGTCGCATAGAAGTGGTCCTGAATTCGATTCGGTTCGGATATATACGTATAACACGGTTCGGTTCGGTGCAATGCTCCATGGTGTATTCCTGCGTGTGGTTCGGTTCGGTGATCCTTCCCCTTAGACGTCGGTTCGGTTCGTATGTCACGCTCCAGTCGGTTCGGTTCGTCCCTCCTCCAGCTTGCCTGCTCTGATCCGATCTCGTCCCCTGGCCTACTCCGATCCGATCCTGCTCCATAGCCCGATCCGATCCCACCCCCTTATCTGCTCCGATCCGCTTCGCTCCCTAGCTTACCCCGATCTGATCTGCTCTTCAACCTACTCCGATCCGATCCGCTCTTTATAGTTCCGATCCGATCCCCTCGTCCACTACAACTCTAAGTAAACGGCCTTCCTTCTCGCCAAGCCTCCTCCAGTGACAAGTTCCAATCCAGTTCGAATCCCCTCGGTCAGTTCACAAATCCGATCCGACCCCCTACTCCGATCCGATCCGGTTCGGAACCTGCACATTTCTGCAACTTTCCAGCGAGCTTTCTACGCCATTCGACGGCGCTTTCGACCAATCTAACTATTCTAATCAATCATAAAACATACCATAGAGTCATAGCAATATGTAAGAGCAACCACAAACACCAAACAACAATCCAAATGAATCAAAATAGATCAAAAGTGGCTAAAACCTCACATTTTCCTATAATCCTTCTTAATCATGTTTAAGCGCATACTTAGTAAAAACTTAATCAAATCGTCTAAATTTTCTAACAGAGGCATGAAATATTATTTAACAATTTCTAAACATTTTTCCAGAATTTATTAGTGTATAAATTCGCTAATCTTTACTAATCACCCTTAATTAACTGTAATTAGTGTCAAAACGATGTTATCACTCACCTTGGCCACAACTAAAACCCTAAAACTGAAATATTCTCTGATTTGGCGCTGTTCCCAATTTACACAGCAGCTCTACCTCGGTTCTCGTGCTAATACTCCTTGATTTGATGTTTGCTAAGCCTAATCTTCAATTAGAAAGTGATTAAGAGGTGTTTTGAAGAGATTTAGAGGGTGGAGGCCATGGCTAGGTTAAGAGGAATGAATAGTGACGGCTGAAAAATGAGAAAAAGGTATTCTTCAAACCCTAACAGCCCTTTTAAACTCCTAATCCCGAAATTTCCCTTTGGGCCTAGCTTTTAATCACCCGGTTAAGCCCAATTAAGCTGTTTTTCACCATCTGAAACTTGTTTCTGCCATATCTCCCAAACGGTAAGTCCGTTTGGCTAATGTGACCACTCTACGGAAAGAGAAACCATCATCCGAAGCCAATGGAAGTGGTTTCAGGTCAAAATTCATTTCCAGTCAAAAGTTATGGCCAAAACAGTATCAACTAGGGGTAAAATGGTCATTTAAAAATCGGGAAAAATCATGAACATGGGAAATGACCACAATAGTCGTCTCCCAAAGTTACATGACCATACGACTTCGTATGTGAAAGAAATAAATATCCTACGATCTTATGATGCGTAGAATACGGGTCATTACAGGATATTCCTATCGTCAGAGGCTATACGGATGTGTTCGAAGAAGTAGACAGCTTACCTCGGCGTAGGGAAATCGATTTCAGAATTGACTTAGTCCCTAATGCAAGGCCCGTCGTGCGTCCCATTCGGAGAATGTTGCCAAAAGAAAGAGAAGAGCTGAGCAATCAAACCAAACAGCTTTTGTGGAAGGGTTTGATCAGACCTAGTTTCTCATGCTGGGGTGCAGCAGTGGTCTTCGTCCCAAAGTCAGACGGTACCCTCAGGTTATGTGTGGACTACCGTGATTTAAATAAGCAAACTCTAAAAAATAAATACCCATTGCCCTGCATCGATGATCTAGTAGACCTCTTGAACGGAGCATGAGTATTCTCTAGGATGGACCTAGCTACAGGTTTCCACCAATTACGCATTACCAGAGAATGTGTTCCTTTGACAGCTTTCAGAGGACCAGATATATTTTATGAATGACTAGTAATGCCCTTTGGTCTATGCAATGCTCCAGCATACTTCGTAGATCTGATGAATAGAGTCATCAGAGATGATCTAAACAAATTTGTGCTGGTGTTCATCGATGATATTCTCATCTTCTCTATGTCCACTGCTGATCACGAAAAATATCTGAAGGAAGTCTTGGAGATTTTACGAAGAAATGTGCTGAAAGCGAAATTCTCCAAATGCATATTTTGGCAAGAAGAGGTGAAATTCCTCGGCCATGTTGTATCTAAGGAAGGCATCTCTGCAGATCCAGGAAAGATCTCGGCCATCAAAGATTGGAAGCAGCCTACTACGCCCACTGAAGTCAGAAGTTTCTTAGGTCTGGCTGGTTATTATCGGAAATTCGTTAAGGATTTCTCGAGAGTATCTTGTCCATTGACGAAGCTGACTAAGAAGCATACCAAGTTCAAATGGACACCTGAATGTGAGGCAGGTTTCCAAGAGCTGAAACAGAAATTGATCACTGCTCCTGTGTTGACCATCATCGTTGGCAATCAGGATTTGAAAGTCTGGACTGACGCTTCCAGAGAAGGTTTTCCTTTTCATCTAAATAAACATGTTGGAAATGACATTTTTCTAATGTCAAATCTTATTTTAACATGTTATTCTTTTCTCTATTTAAGGTATTGGTGCAGTGCTAATGCAAAGAGACAAGGTTGTCGCATATGCTAGCTACCAATTAGAACCACATGAGAAGAATTATGCCACTCATGACCTTGAGCTAACAGCCATAGTATTGGCTGCAAAAATATGAAGGCACTATCTCTTGGGCGAGAAATTCGAGCTGTATACGGATTACAAATCCTTGAAGCATCTATTTACCCAAAGAGATTTGAACCTGAGGCAGCAGCGTTGGGTTGAATTCCTTGCACCCTATGACCTAGACATCTTATATACTCCAGGGAAAGCAAATGTTGTGGCAGATGCTCTCAATAGGAAGAATACGGCCGACTTCAAGCTTATCCTTGCCAATCTCATTATCACCCCTACCTTGATCAATAAGATCTTGGTCCTTTAGAAGAATGATGAATTTATTCAGAGAATCATTAAAAGGATCAGGGAAGGTGAATCCACAAGTTTTCAAATTGATGATAAAGGAGTTTTTAGGCTATCGGGCCGAATTTGTGTTCCAAAATTTCCTGAGCTCAGAAAGGAAGTGATGGATCAATGCCAATAGTCTAAGCTCAACATTCATCCGGGCGTGAGAAAGATGTACCATGACCTCAAGCGTACTTTTTGGTGGAGATCTATGAAGAGAGACATCTCTATATATGTTTCTAGATGTCTCACCTGCCAGCAAGTCAAGAGCGATCAGCAAAAGCTAGCAGGTCTATTGCAACCGCTAGAGGTTCCAAGTTGGAAATGGGACGAAATTTCTATGGACTTCATTGATGGCTTACCGCGGACTAGGAAGGGCAATGATAGCATATGGGTGATTGTAGATCGCCTCACAAAGACTGCCCATTTCATTCCTGTCAAATCCAATAGAACAGCTCGAAGTTTGGCACAACTTTATTTCAGAGAGATTGTCAGACTGCATGCAGTTCCCAGCAGCATTGTCAGTGACCGTGACCCGATATTTGCTAGTAAGTTCTAGGAAGCTTTCTAAGAAGAGTTAGGGACTCAGCTGAATATGAGCACTGCTTACTGCCCTCAGACAGATGGCCAGATTGAGAGGGTGAACCGCATATTAGAAGACTTGTTGAGGGCATGCATCTTAGATTTTGGTGGGTCATGGGAAGATCATCTGCACTTGCTCGAATTCTCTTATAATAACAGCTACCAAGCCAGCCTGCAAATGTCTCCATTTGAAGCCTTATATGGAAGGCCATGCCGATCTCCCGCATGTTGGGTGGAACCCGGTAATCGATTGGTATTGGGTCCCGACATGATTCGCGAAGCCTCAGAAAGAGTTGATTTTATTAAGAAGTGATTACTTGCCGCCCAAAGCCGACAGAACAGCTATGCATACACTAGAAGAAGGGATTTAGAATTCTCTGTCGGTGATCTAGTATACTTGAAGGTTTCCCCACTGAAAGGCGTAGTCCGATTTGGGAAGACTGGGAAACTAGCGCCGATATCCATTTCCTATTCTCGAAAGGATTGGAACTCTTGCTTATAGAGTGCAACTACCTGACTGGTTGCTAGAGGTCTACGATGTATTTCATGTATCCCAACTCCGGAAGCATGTTAATGATCCAGATTTAGTTGTGGAGGAAGTAGCACAACGAGATTTGGAGATTACCTTGGCTCTAGCAGTGAGAAGGGAGCCAGTGAAGATTGTGGGCAAAGAAACCCGAGTGCTGAGGAATAAGAGGATCCACCTAGTCAAAGTGCAGTGGAGTGGGGATCTTAGAGACTGTACATGGGAGATTGAGGACAACATCAAACAGGCCTATCCCAAGTGCAGATTGGATATCCCTGAGTAGCTTTTGTGTTGAGGTACATTTACAATACCTTGCATTTTCCATTTTGTTTCCTACTTTACCATTATTTCCTTTTCGAGGACGAAAAGATTTTAAGTGGGGGAGATTGTAACAACCCAGAAAATCCGAACCAATTTAAAATTTTTATTTTGGCTATTTCAGTAAATTTTGAATAGTTAAAATAATTTATTTTAAATAATAACGATTAAAAATTTATTTTAATCAAAGTTAGAGCAAAAGTATTCATTTTGATTTCCAAAGAAATAAGAAATAGTATGGTAGTTTGAAAAGTCAAACATGTACTTTGACCGAACGTACCGGATTTTAGCGAAACCAAAAATATCTAAATCTGTTTGGAATTATCTTTCCAACAAATCTAAAAAATCGAAATTTCATAGCGGGAATCAAAAGATATGGCCAATTGAATATTAGGGATAGTCGCTATAGTATAATTTATAGCACGTATAATAGGCCATTTTTCAAACGGCCTCCGTTTTTGTCGAAACCACTTTTGTTGGATTCAGAATGTCAAAATATTGCTAGATTTCAATTTTCATAATTTTTCGAATTAATACGTGAGCGTGGCAAACAAAAATGTGTTTTGTCAATTTCAGTCGAATCTAATCGACTTGAAAATAGCCACTTTTCGAACAGTCTCAGAATTCGATGAAATTAATTTTGTTAGGACCGTATCGTCAAAACAAAGCCAGAAATAATTTTTCAGGATTTTTCTGAGTATGTATGTGGCCCCGACAGATATAAATAGACGATAAAATTTATTATTTAAATGATTTAAGTAGCAAATTAGAGATTTCAGGCCACAGATAGTCGTTTGGGCTGACGAGACCTAGCCCATTGGATTTGGAACAGGGGCTATTGGCTAGGGTCACTTTCTGTTGGACTGAAATCAGGTTAGATTAAGAGGTATGGTTTTATTTGTAAAAAACACAATAAAATATTATAAATAATTCAAAGAAAACCCTAAAAGAACACTATTCATTTTCTTCCAGCCGCCGCTTCATACCCAATCGATGGCCACCAACCTCCTAACTTCATCCCTTAATATCCATCGATCCTCACAGTAAAACTCCTCACTCTAGTTCAAGCTTTTGAAGAGATTTGCATACTCTTCAATCTCATACGGACTGATCGATCTCTGGTGGCCCGAACTCCGAGGTCCAGACCCATGAACCCACGCCGAAGTTCACCGCCGCCCTCCCCCTGGTCTCTACCGAGCTGCACGCGCGTGGGCCCTCTGGTGCGCCGCTTGTGGCTCTTCAACGAGCCGCCTTCTGACCGTTCTCTAGTGCTGTAGATCGGAAGGAATAGTCAACCCTAAGTTTGAACCCATCTCTGAAAACAGCGGCCTTGTTCTGAGAAGAAGAGTATGGACTATTATTTTACTGTTTTATTAATTTAAATTGTTACAACCTTAAATAAATCATAACTAATACATACGATATCGAAATTGAACAATTTTAGATCCTATTCAATCGTGAAACTGAGATCTACGCTGCTGTCCAGACTAGATCCAATTCCGAGCAGTTCGAATTTTGGACTAATTCACGTTACGACTGTGAGAATTCTTCCTTTTTATAATTAATTAATTATTTTATTTAATTGTCATGTGATGATTGAATGTGAATAATTCAGATCTGTTATGTGATGATACTGTGGATGTGTTATCTGTTGTTGTTGATGTATAAACCCTGATTTGGTTGTGTTTCAATAAAATAATCACCTTGTTTATTTATTGATTTGGATTAGAATTTTCAAATCGATAAAAATAATCACTTTGTTGATTGAATTGATTTGGATTAGAATTTCCGAATCGATAAAAATAAACACTTTGTTATGTTGAATTGATTTGGATTAGAATTTCCAAATCGAGGAAAAAATAAATAAATCATTTTGTTATGTTAAATTTCGTTAAATTCCCATTTCAACATCAAAACATTATTGGGTTATTTTTGTTGAATTGATTTAAATTGTTAATTGAATATAAAATTATTATCTTGATCATATTAGTTGAATTGAATAGATTGTCAATTCAATATTTAAAATATCTTTTTAACATTTTTTGAGCATTGAAATAGGATTATCCATTTAACATAAAACAATTTTTTTATCATTTTTATTTTATTGAAAAAGAATTGTCAATACAATGAAAAATATATCGATTTTTATCTATATCATTGAATTGATGAAATGCTCTTTTATTTGCATTCATTTATGCAAATATATTTATTGAAAATAAACCGTTCTTTTATTTGCATTCTTTTATGCAAATATATTTAGAAAAATAAACTGTTCTTTTATTTGCATCCCCTGATGCAAATATACATTGGAAATAAAATGTTCTTTTATTTGCATTCCTGTATGCAAATATATTCATTGAAAATAAACTGTTCTTTTATTTGCATTCTTTTATGAAAATATATTTAGAAAAATAAATTGTTCTTTTATTTGCATCCCTTGATGCAAATATACATTGGAAATAAACCGTTTTTTTATTTGCATTCTTTTATGCAATATATTTAGAAAAATAAATTGTTCTTTTATTTGCATCCCTTGATGCAAACATACATTGGAAATAAAATGTTCTTTTATTTGCATTCCTTTATGCAAATATATTCATTGAAAATAAACCATTCTTTTATAAAAATATATTTAGAAAAATAAATGGTTCTTTTATTTGCATCCCTTGATGCAAATATACATTGGAAATAAAATGTTCTTTTATTTGCATTCCTTTATGCAAATATATTCATTGAAAATAAACCGTTCTTTTATGCAAATATATTTAGAAAAATAAATTGTTCTTTTATTTGCATCCCTTGATGCAAATATACATTGGAAATAAAATGTTCTTTTATTTGCATTCCTTTATGCAAATATATTCATTGAAAATAAATCGTTCTTTTATTTGCATTCTTTTATGCAAATATATTTAGAGAAAATAAATCGCTCTTTTATTTGCATTCTTTTATGCAAATTTACATAGAAATATAAAATTGTTCTTTATCTGCATCCTTTTATGCAAGTAAACTTTGAATATAAAATATCCTTTTATTTGCATTTTCTGACGCAAATATGCTTTAAAATAAGTAAAATCATATTTTTGTTGCAATCTTAGATGCGAACAAAACATTAGAATTAAATCATATTTTTTGTTTGCAATTTTAGATGCAAACAAAACATTAGAATTAAAATCATATTTTTGTTTGCAATTTTAGATGCAAATAAAGCATTAGAATTAAAATCATATTTGTTTGTAATTTTAGATGCAAACAAAACAATAGAATTAAAATCATATTTTTGTTTACAATTTTAGATGCAAACAGAACATTAGAATTAAAATCATATTTTTTGTTTGCAAATTTTAGGTGCAAACAAAACATTAGAATTAAATTCATCATTTTGTTTACATTTTAGATGTAAACAAAAACATTAAAATGAATATACATTTATATTTTGTATATTAGATAGAAATAAAAGTGATTTAAAAGATTTCATTTTTATTTGCATATTTAGATGCAAATAAACAACATCGAAAAGATTTCATTTTTATTTGCATAATTAGATGCAAATAAACAACGTAGAAAAGTTTTCATTTTAATTTGCATATTTAGATGCAAATAAACAACATAGAAAAGATTTCATTTTTATTTGCATAATTAGATGCAAATAAACAATGTAGAAAAGATTTCATTTTTATTTGCATATTAAGATGCAAATAAACGACGTAGAAAAGATTTCATTTTTGTTTGCGTATTTAGACGCAAATAAACAACATAGAAAAGGTTTCATTTTCATTTGCATATTTTGAGGCAAAATCAACACCGTAGGAGGGAGTTGCATTTTTGCTTACAAATTTGGTTGTCAACAAAACATGATAATAAAAGGATTGATTTACATGTTGAAATGTTTATTGTCACTTTAATTGCAATAAAAATAGCAAAATCGCCAAATGATTTAGATTTATATATAAATTTAAATTAAACGAATCTCGCGCGGTAGTTCACGTTTCGACAGTCGTAACTTTAAACGTTTATACCGTAAGATCCAACCGTCGGATTTTCCCAAAACTGGAACCGCTAGGACCGCTTTGGAAAGATCTTTCTGATGATATGACTTTGTCAAAATCCAACGATTAGATTTCAAGACAAGTGTAAATCAAATTCTGGGAAAAACAGCGCCAGGGCCGCCCGTTGGCCGAAGCGTTGTTTAATTATATTGAGCTATTTTTTTAAATAAATAAAAATAGCGAAAAGTCGTTATAAATTAATATAAACATATCTAATGGTTTAAATGCTAATAATTCGAAAATTATTTGAAAAGACCAAGTTCAACTCATTTCAAATAATTTTACGGCGATTAAAAAAAATTGAAGATATCGAAGACGACAATTGAAGATCGGCGGTCTTCACGTCGAAAGGATAACTAATGATGCTTGGCATTGGCTAGCTACCAATAAAAGGTTAAAGTGGTAGTTGTCCGGACGTACTTGATGATCGTCCGGATACGCGAGCACTTAAGTGACTCCGGTTTCGTTCAGACCCAAAAAGGACTTGTAAATGGATGCATGTCCGACATTGAATTTCATGCCATGTAATTTAATTGATATCTATTAATATATTTCTGAGGTGGCGGAGGATTTATCCTTTTGCTAAACACCCTTCTTTGAGACGTACGAGCTCGAAGGTTACATATTGATAGTTATAAATCGCATGGTATGGAATGTTAATGTGACACGCCAAGATGCAATTGATCAGGACTTTTGTTGAAAAGAAGAGCCTTGTGGATGATGATTAAAGCATAGTCTATCTAGGCATAGCTTTGTGTATTACGTTACCTCGCGAGCCGCACACCAGGTAGAGTCAAAAACGGAGCAAGGGAACGCAGGGAGTGCACACGTTTCTTTCTAGCTAGAAGTGGTGTTTGGGTTTAACATGGCCCGACATTTTACTTATATGGTTGATGGAATGAGGCGCCACGGATTTTTATTGGTCGCATTGGCCAATTTATAGGTCCAATAGGATCGGGAAGCGTGTGTTCAGGAATTGCCAATCCACTAAAGTATTTGTAGACCGACCCTGCAACATCCAAAGGTTGCCCGTAGGTGTGATCCTGAGACATTGCTAGAGTGTCTCGAATCGGTCAGGAGCTCGTTCCTAGCCTTGACTCATGATGGAAACCAACATCCAATATGACATTACAGTCTTGATTGTAAACCTATATATGGCGACATAGTATATGGTTGCTATGCCGTCTAGGATTGATATATTTACTTTGAAGTATTTTTGAAACATATTATACACTAATAATAATATTAAAAATATTTTCCACGTATCAAGCATTTTTGATCATTATAAGGTAAAACTCTATCCTCCGTTTGCGTTGCATTGTGTGATGGGACTTGAGTCTTATAATGATTTCATTTTCTAAAAAGTATTGCGTTGACTTAAAAATTTATAAAACTTATGCATTGGCAATCCAATGGAATTAAACCCATTCCGCGATAGCTGCGTGGTCTAGTGATTAGCCATATCATTAGTTTAGTTAGATTTCTCATAACAGTCCCATGACTGACTCGTAATTTGTTTCACTTTGCAAACTTGCGTGCCATCTTTACACACGGGCAACCAATTGAAAGGTTTCAGGTAGGGATGTTTTCTGGACTCAAGCTTGCTGCTGGAGATGTTGGAAGATCTTTTCTTTTTATCTTTATTTTCTTGAGACTTGAGACAGTATCGGATTTTGATGTATTTTGGGAGATTGAGACTTTATTTCTTTCCCTGTTTTAGGCATCTGTTTTTGCTAAGTGTATCCTGTACTGCGTACTCTGATGTTCTGTGATGATGTTTGTGATGACATTTCATTTCCGCTGCAATGATTTATATGTTCTGCTATGTAACTGTGATCTGTTATTGTTTTAGTTATGTTATACTCCTATGATTATCCTTACTTTCGTTCTACGGAAGTTTGAGTCTTCACAAGAATGTTGTGACCTGATGGTACTAGGGTGATTCGGCGGTCGCCTCAACGGGGAGGCAGGGTCACGACCAACAAGGATAGTATATCGTCGAGTACCTGTCATCGGCCGCCAGTGGGATGCGGAAAGACTAGAGCTAAACCCCAGGTGCCATCAACCTTTCACTATCAAAGCACGACGGTTGAGGGTAGATGCCGCATGGATGTTTAATTTTTTTTCTTAGGGGCAGTCGCTTAGCTCTTATAGTCTTTACTAGTTGAGGGAGGGGCTGAGGTGGGGCCATAGCCACCATGAAAACAGACCCTAGGAATATCTGTATTTTGAGGTTCTCAAAGGCGGGCCAGTACAAATATAGAAAAACATCCGATTGAGTTCCGTGTTCCTTATATCGCCCTGCCATGGAACTCGGTGCACATTAGAGGACGTGCGGTTGAGGCATCGAGCTACAATTGATGATACGTATGTGGGAAAGTCTAGATACATGCATATCTGCTCTGGGTGGTGTACCGTAGACTTGAGGGCATTACTCTGGTACAGAATCTGATTCGATCGAAGGTGGCGGTCCATACAATTACGTAGCATAGTAATGACAAATATATACAGAACTTAACGTTGTTACATAGAGACTCATATGTCACTACGGCGTAGGATGAAGGACTGCGTATATCACGATGGTGTTACGGTGGAGACCGTGCGAGTGGGGTACTATGGGGTGTACCTTAATATTGGGGTAGCTACATATATACTGTATTAGGTTAACCCACTTGGAAGTAAATGGGTACGACGTGTGTGTAAGCCTTGAGTGCTGCTAACCCAAGAAACCTAATAAATAAAAAAATGTGATTGAACGGTATATGTACGATTATCTAAAGTGTATAATTTAAATCCAGTCACCAGAACTTGTGTTCTGACCCCCTCCTCATAACATACTCACAGGTTAGATTTGTGGTAGAGACATGATAACTTTGGATACTAGTTAGGCAATATTATTAATACGGTAAGGCTATACTTTGATTATATTATATTTCATCCATTCCGCTGTGAGATGTTTTCTGAGCTCTAACATGTTTTATGTCTCTGTCTTTTCTGCAGGATACCAGAGCAAACCAATCCAAGTTTCGATAGATTGGAATTTTGAAAAAAAATGGTCTGGCGGAATTCTGGTTGTTACAGTTATATAAGAATCTTTAAATTGTGCCTAAAACTGTATATTGAAATCATGTTGTAAGCTCCAAAATCCAATATCTGAACTTGGTGGGTACAAGCTTTCATGCTTATCCTGATTCTAGAGTCATGCATTTGTATCAAGTACTATGCAAACACATATATGTACTTATATATATGGATGACCATTCTTATTCAAAACTATGCAGAAGTTATATGTTCAAAAATAAAACATACATAATAAACCGAGAATGCGTGTTTGCAATTGTGTATGTATATTCATTTGAAACTTTCACGTTTTGACAATTACTTATTTAAATCCAAATTATAACGAAATGCATTCAAATCTGAACAAATATACACAGATTATACATAGTCAAAAGTATGACACTAGTATGTGCTTATCATTTTTCAAAACAACATATAATTGAAACCTCTATATCATCTGCCCCTAATCGGATCCAAATTCCCCTTGTTTGAAGCTTCGTAATTTCATCTCTCTTTTGCTACATCAGATTAATCTAATTTGCTAAAATCTTTTCCGTTTGCTCCACGTTTTTATGGCGCCATATTTACCTGAGCGTATGATAAGTCTGTAACTGCCAGTCTTTTGATAGCTCTGATAATTAGCACTCTTTTTTACCCCTTGTTTAATAACTGTTTTTCTTTTTTGAGTGATGTTTAATATGATGTATACTACTGATGGGTTGAAGCATTATCGTGTTGGTTGATTAATTACTGTCGACTATGTTGATAACGAAGAACGTATTTATAATATCACGTTCTTTTTTTTGTCTTCTTTCTGGTTAGATTGCATGGTTAAGACTTGTCCATCATTTTTTGCTTATAGGAAAATCTATCTCGAATGAAACAAACTACCCTTTAATAACTAAACGCGGTTGGAACTTATAAAAAGTGAAGAACAATCGTTTGACTGTAGTATGATGTAAAAGAATTTTTTCAATACTGTTAGTTGAAGAAACATAATACTGTGAAGACGACAAATATCAAGTCGAAATAATCGAACATTCTTAATATAAATATGAAGGAAATCCTGGCTACGTAGTACGTTGTATGCTTATTCTTATTATTACTCCCATATATTGCTTCTTTTCAACATTATAATATATATAGGTGTATTTTATCTTTGTTAGAATCATGATTACAATTAGGTTTTGTTATTCACCTTTTTTTTATAACAAATCCGACTCTCGTTTTGGAGTATGGTACTTTTTTTGTTCATTAGTTTCCAGCTTCTCACACTGTAAATTTAATTTCCTTTTCATCTTCTCAAATGCTTTAACCCAGTCTCGGTCAATAACTAATCAGATGTTGGAACATTAATTTCCTTTTCATCTTCTTACACTTTGTTTATTCATTCTGGTTTTGGCACTTCAAATTTGAGTTTTTCGTAATTTATGGACACCTTTTTGAGTTTGAAACTCAAGTTTGAGGTCTGATTTTTTTTATATATATAAAAAAAAACTACAGATGAAATTGTAGCTGCATAACATATGTTTCTGTGAATGAAGCACATTGTTCAATTTTGAGCTAAAAATGTGAGCTTTTTTAGATGTGATCATTTGAACCATGAGTCAAGTTATGAGTTTCTGCTAATATGGTGTTTTATGAATTTTCCAGTATTTTGAGCTAAAAAGTTGAACACTCACAGAGGTAAAGCAGCATTCTTTCTGTCAGAGGGTGCTATGGGCTTTGATTAGGTGTGTAGTCTCGCCTAATTTCCTAAAGCTTAAGTTAAATAAGGATCTTTGGATTTTGATAGTGAGACTAAGGGTGCCAATATGGACATGGATTTCTTTGATGTAGACATATGTTTGTATCTTTTGATCCATTCATTTGATTTATGATACTATGTTATTTATTAACACTCGCAAGAGTTTTATATGACATTAATTACATCTCTCTGTGATGAAACAAACTTTATTTCTTTCTTTAGAAAAAAATATTGTTTTTAAGAAGTATACAAATATAGACCCACAGAAATTCACTTTCATATATACGTCCATAATGAGTTCTTTTCATATGTTGCCAAATTTGATCAGGTGATCTTCTTATTACATTTCCTATGGAGCAAGTTTATTTGATTTAAAGAGGCTAGCTTATTCCAAGGTAGAAGCTAAAGTGCTTATTTAACCTTTTATAAGCATTGCAAATTTTCTTAACTATAAATGCGATGCAATGCATTCATATAGTTATTCATCGAGGATAAATATGCACTAATTTTATATCGAAAATCAGATAGAGGAAATAAAATACTATCTTGTTGGACATACCAAAAATCTGTCCAAAGTTGTTACATTGAATTTTATCGCATCCGAGATTTTTTTTATTGACTAAAAAATTGTTTCGATGTGATTTATTATAATAAAGGAATTCAATTCACAAACTAACACATGGTAAAACTTAAAGACATACATGAAGTCATCAATAATTGAAGTTTGATTTAATTTTACAGGAAAATGATCACAAGGACAAATTTTAGGGCTTTTTTATCCATAAGGACAACCCACTAAAATTTTATTCACAAGGACAATATACTCATTCTTTATTATTTCAGTTGCGCTGATTTCTTTTTCTTCCTCATTCGGACATCGCGCTTCCCTCGATCTTCCATTCACTTCTCCAGCGTGTTTTTTTCTTCTCCAGCGCATTTTTTTCTTCTGATTCATATTGCAAAATCACTTTCGAGCGTATTGATATCTCAATCAGATCTGATCTCTCGATTTGAGTTTCATATTGCAAAATCACTCTCGAGCATATTGATTTGGGATTTCGTTCACGAGATTAACGATAATTCTGTTTGAATCGACTAAAATTTATTAAAAAATATTTTGATTGTGTTCACAAGATTAACGATGATTATGTTTGAATCGAGCAGTTTTAAGGTATCGGTTTTATATTTTTTTAGGTATCATTTTTGTTTATTTAAGACTATTTTATATTCGTTTGTTGTGGTTTAATGTTGTATTTATTTTTTAGTTGTATTGTTGCATTATCTATGTATTACAGTCGAACTTATTTCGTTATAATCAACCAAACTGTGATGTAAGTAATTTTTGTGTTATTTTTTATTTAAAACAATACAGCAGGTTTTAGGTATCATTTTTATAATTTTTTTGGGTATCATTGTTACTGTATTCACTGTTCTATATTTTTTTAGTTACTTTTTGTTGTTGTATTAATTTTGTTGTTGTACTGTTGCACTAGCTTTGTAATTCAATTGAATTTATTTCGTTTTAATCAATCAAATTATGATTCAAACATTTTCTGTATTGCTTTTGTTGTTAAAATATTAAAGTAGTTTTTAGGTATCATTTTTATATTTTTCAAGATATCATTTTTATGGCTTTGTGTATGAGAACTGTTGTAGGTAGAATTGTGTTATTTGCTTTGGTAATTGACTTTTTTTGATACATAACATTAATTCTAACTGATACCCACTGATAAAAAAATAACATCCATCTAGTCAATTCAAATCTCACAAAAATAATATTTATTCTCAATAATACATACTGATTTAAAAAATAATAGCTATCGATTCAATTCAATTATCACAAAAATGAGATTATTCTCAATAATACACAATAATACCCACTTGTATCATATGATACCTACAACTATACATAACTGATATACTAGTATACATTGTTTTCCTACACAATGTAAGTACATACAACACTGCTCCCCATTCCAAGAATGCATTCATGCATTTACTTTTACTTGTACTCAATCCAATCTTGAATTCAAGTAAATTCCAGCAGCATGCAGTATCTACAGGAATTTCATACACAATCAAAACTTATACCAACATAATAATGTAAATTCAACTAGAAAATATAAAAGTAATACCTAAAAAAATATAAAAATGATACCTAAAAACTGCTATGATGTAAATTCAACTAGAAAATATAAAAGTGATACCTAAAAATATATAAAAATGGTACCTAAAAACTATTATAATGTAAATTCAACTAGAAAATATAAAAGGGATACCTAAAAAAATATAAAAATGATACCTAAAAACTGCTATTATGTAAATTCAACTAGAAAATATAAAATTGATACCTAAAAAAATATAAAAATGGTACCTAAAAACTGCTATGTTGTAAATTCAACTAGAAAATATAAAACTAATACCTAAAATATATAAAAATCATACCTAAAAACTGCATGACTTTCAGAGTATCAATACTGAAAAAATTTGATATCATTAATTTGCCATCCAACTCACCAACATAACAATCATTCCATCAATCAACATGTACATAAGCAAGATTAGTGTTCAATACATCAGCATGTTCATAATAGTCATTACTGATTTGCAAAACATTTTAAGCTGTTTACATATAAAACTGAAATAAAAACATCGTTTTCAAACACAATCTAGTTACATACAACACTATTCTAGACATTAATTCATTCATTTTCTTGAAGTCTTTTTGCTCAATCCAGTGATGAATCGAACCAAATTCCAGCAGCTAGCATGATTTGATAGTATTTCGCACGCAATCATTGCTCTTGTTTTATCCATGTTTTCTTCTGTCACCTTCAACGTAACTTCAAATCTGTTGTGTGATGCCATAAATATGATCACATATATTCCACAATCTGCTCTGTATATATGAAAAATATTGATGGTTAGAAATAATAGTATAAAATTTATTCTTTATTGATGGTTTGAAATAAGAAAATGATACCACTTTTCAACTAAAATTTATACATTATTGCTGAAAAGCAACAACAGGTAAGAAAGTGATACCAATACTTAGTTAAAAATGATACTACATTCATGCATAACTAACAAAAGAGAATATGTAGTCAACTTAATGTCTCTTCCCCGTGGATTAACAAAATTATCATCTTGGTTAAAAAAAACATTATAGAACTGAATGATATGATTTATGAGTATCAGATGTAAATGTTATGCATCATAAATGAACATTTCACATGCACATATCAGTTTTTAATAGTGTAAAGTAACAGTTTTTACTTTGTAAAATGAGTTAGTATCGTTTTTATACCAACTAAGGTATCATTTTCTACTAAATTTAATGTTGCACTACTTTAAAACTAAAACTAATGCAAAAAAATGTTACATCACAGTTTGGTTGATTATAATGAAAAAAGTTCGACCGTTCCCCATTCTATATTTTAAAACTGATAACTAAAAAATAATATAAAACTAATACCTAAAAACTACTATGATGTAAATTCAACTAGAAAATATAAAACTGATACCTCAAAAAATATAAAACTGATACGTAAAAACCGCTATGATGTAAATTCAACTAGAAAATATAAAACCGATACCTAAAAAAAATATAAAACTGATACCTAAAAACTACTACGATATTTCAAAGAAAATCTAATACAAAAAGATTTACATCCCACTTTGATTGATTAAAATGACATAATTTCGATTGAGTTGCAAAGCTAATGCAACAGTACATGTAGGAAACTAATATTGCACCAAAATTATAAACACAAAAGCATAATACTGTTAAAACACGAAAACTGATACTTAAAAAAATAGCAAACTGATACCTAAAAACTGCTGCTAAATTTTTCATAAAAAAAAGTATTTCCCGGCGATTTTTTTTCGTTCATCTCTCTCGTTTGATTTTCTACGACGAATTCACAAAATCAAAAATGATAAAATCGTTGAGGAGATTGAGAAATTTGCGTGAGTCGGATTGTTGAGGAGGAAATCGCATTGGAAATCGGTGAGGAGATCGAGAAATTTGATGGAAGAGGTGGAAGTTGTTTGTCCAGGTGATTAGGGTTTGATGGAAGAGGCGGCCAATGACGTGGTGGAAGTTGATCGTTGGAGTTGACTAGGGTTTGATGGAAGAAGCGGTCAGCGACTAGGGTTTTCAGTGAGAAGATGGAAACGATAACAAGAACGTAATAAAAGTGGGATTATGTTGGGCTGGCCTATTTACTGTCCTTATGGATAAATTATTAGCGGCTTGCCCTTTTGGATAAATTTTTTAATTAATTTGTCCTTATAATTATTTTCCCTTAATTTTATTCGGTCACGTGAACTATTAAATTTTAAGTTTCATTAGATTAAGCATGTTGCATATGTGTAACTTACGCTGGTAGATAAATTCAGGATTTAGCACCTTTTTATAATTTAATAATGATTTGCAAATATGCCTTTGCTGATTTATCACTTTTTTATAATTAAATAATGATTTGCAAATATGTGTTTGCATCTTAGATGTTATGTTGCATCATTAGCTTATTTTAAATTCTACAACCAATAATGAATGTTTTTGCTTGTTATGTATTGTGCTGTATTTGAACTAGATCATCCTTGATTATGAATAAGATTGATTTGATATATTAATCGTAAAATGTAGTAATATTATAAAATTGAAATTGAAGTGAGACTGAATTTTCATTTTTTGAATTCCACTCTTTTATTTTAAAGTATCCTATAATTTTTTTAGTAAAATCTAACTTGAAATATGTTTTAACAAATAATTTTAAATTTCTTATTGAACACTTCAATGGTCAGTTTTTCCACCGTTGTAAGGTAATACTAGTGTACCACCAAAATGTGTAAAATTGTTATTTTCAAATTTAATCAAACCACTTTGTCGGCTTCTCCTAATTGCAACTGCAATTCCCCTTAAAAACTTCGGTGTTGGGCTTGATGTCTTTAAGGTAAATTGATCTAAATAGGGGAGATAAATAAATAACTATTTTTAAAATGATATTTGATTGCAGTTGTTATTTAGTTTTTTAAGGATATTTTGTTTGCTGTTATATTAGATATTAAGTACGCTCTAATGATAATTCAATTATAGCTGGTTAAATACTGTAAGTATTACAGTTTGAATGATTTTCAATTTATGTGATACAGTTTTGTATGTGAAATTGATCGATATTGTTGTTGCAATTGCAGTTTCTATGTTCTGGCTTCATGAGTCTACTTTTGCAAGGGAAATGAAATGACATCTTTAATGTGATAAGCAACAATTTCAATGAAAATGGGTTAGACGGATTAGGTTGATTTGACCCATTAAATTGGTGGGTTGAGTTGGGTTTACCCATTTAATAAATGGGTATAATGGGTTGGATATTTTTTATGTTAAATGGGTTGGGTAAATTTTTAACCCAACCCATTTATATCCAACCAAACTCATTTGACACTCCTACCCAGACTCCATCACATAAAAGTTTTTGTTATGTTTTACATTGAATAATGTTTTGGGTGGTGGTTCGTGGAAGGAAATATAAGCACATCTATTTTTATACTCGGATTTTAATGATTTTACATTGGGAATGTTTACCCTTAGTAGCTACTTATATTTATCGGTTTCAGTGCTGTGTATTTGGGATGGATAAAGTAAGCTTTTGTTTCTTATATGACATTTACATATCATTTAGGCTTGAACCTAACTGTTTATTTTCTCATTTTGGTTCTTAACTTTCATAGTTTTGACTTGTGTTTGAATTACCAATTTTTAGTCCATCCTTATTTGTTTGATTTTTTATTTCATTTTACAAAATTGGTAATGATTCAGAGTATATTAATTAATAGAGTTCACATATTTGTTCATATTTTCATTTTTCTAAATAACACAGTGAATTTTTTTATTAATTTTTTGTTTAATAATATAATTAATAGAATTTTTGTCTTTTTGATATCAGATAACCTAACGGTCGGTTTTCCCACCGTTGTACGGTTATACTAGTATTATAAAATTGAAATTGAAGTGAGACTGAATTTTCATCTTTTGAATCCCACTCTTTTATTTTAAAGTAACCTATAATTTTTTTTTAGTAAAATCTGACTTGGAATATGTTTTAACAAATAATTTTAAATTTCATATTGAACACTTCAATGGTCAGTTTTTCCACCGTTGTAAGGTAATACCAGTGTACCCCCAAAATGTGTAAAATTGTTATTTTCTAATTTAACCAAACCACTTTGTCAGCTTCTCCTAATTGCAACTGCAATTCCCCTTAAAAACTTCGGTGTTGGGCTTGATGTCTATAAGGTAAATTGATCTAAATAGGGGAGATAAATAAATAACTATTATTTTTTTAAAATGATATTTGATTGCAGTTGTTATTTAGTTTTCTGAGGATATTTTGTTTGCTGTTATATTAGATATTAAGTACGCTCTAATGATATTTCAATTATAGCTGGTTAAATACTGTAAGTATTACAGTTTGAATGATTTTCAATTTATTGATACAGTTTTGTATGTGAAATTGATCGATATTGTTATTGCAATTGCAGTTTCTATGTTTTAGCTTCATGAGTCTACTTTTGCAAGGGAAATGAAATGACATCTTTGATGTGATAAGCAACAATTTCAATGAAAATGGGTTAGACGGGTTAGGTTGATTTGACCCATTAAATTGGTGGGTTGAGTTGGGTTTACCCATTTAATAAATAGGTATAATGGGTTGGATATTTTTTATGTTAAATGGGTTGGGTAAATTTTTAACCCAACTCATTTGACACTCCTACCCAGACTCCATCACATAAAAGTTTTTGTTATGTTTTACATTGAATAATGTTTTGGGTGGTGGTTCGTGGAAGGAAATATAAGCACATCTATTTTTATACTCGGATTTTAATGATTTTACATTGGGAATGTTTACCCTTAGTAACAACTTGTATTTATCGGTTTCAGTGTTGTGTATTTGGGATGGATAAAGTAAGCTTTTGTTTCTTATATGACATTTACATATCATTTAGGCTTGAACCTAACTGTTTATTTTCTCATTTTGGTTCTTAACTTTCATAGTTTTGACTTGTGTTTGAATTACCAATTTTTAGTCCGTCCTTATTTGTTTGATTTTTTATTTCATTTTACAAAATTGGTAATGATTCAGAGTATATTAATTAATAGAGTTCACATATTTGTTCATATTTTCATTTCTCTAAATAACACAGTGAATTTTTTATTAATTTTTTTGTTTAATAATATAATTAATAGAATTTTTGTCTTTTTGATATCAGATAACCTAACGGTCGGTTTTCCCACCAATGTACGGTTATACTAGTATTATAAAATTGAAATTGAAGTGAGACTGAATTTTCATCTTTTGAATCCCACTCTTTTATTTTAAAGTATCCTATAATTTTTTTTAGTAAAATCTGACTTGGAATATGTTTTAACAAATAATTTTAAATTTCATATTGAACACTTCAATGGTCAGTTTTTCCACCGTTGTAAGGTAATACCAATGTACCACCAAAATGCGTAAAATTGTTATTTTCTAATTTAATCAAACCACTTTGTCGGCTTCTCCTAATTGCAATTGCAATTTCCCTTAAAAACTTCGGTCCCTCTGAACCCACACCGTACCCATTTTTTCTTCTCCAAACTTCGCTCCGATTTCTCCCCTTTTTCGCGTATACCAGTTCTTTCCCAAATCTTCCCGTCCTCGTCTACATTTTGACTAATTCTTCTCCGAATATCTTGCTTCATATTTCTCACGTAGTCTATAAATATCAGCGCCCTCGGCTATTTTAATCCAACCCTCAAAGTTGCTTCTTTCCTCTCAAATCCAATCCAGTCACGTACTGCCTCCTCCTCTGGTGACGCTGCCTAGCGCCTCTCCGAAAGACCTGCCGCATCTCAAATCCGACCGCATATCCAATTTGATCCAGGTAAACATTTATTCAGAATTATACCCACTTAATGGATTTGATGTCTGCTAGTTTTATAGTAATTTTATTTTATTGGGTTATTATCAGCTAGAAAATTAACTGCGATTTATTGTTTTGATAGAACAAGTAATGAAGGTATTGCTGTTTGTGTTGTTGTATGCTTAAATTGAATCTATGTGTTCAATACAAAAATTGCTTTAAGGGACAGATACTTAATGTGTAAAAGAAACCAACTTTTGGAATTTTATTTTTAATTTCCTTAAGCTTCTTTCAACATTTTTCAATATGAAACTTGCAGTTTGAAACGTCTTTAATCGATTAGTTGCTATCTGATTTTATTTTCTACCTAAGTTTTTTGTTTGAAAGAAATTTAGAAGTTCTTGACATTTTGATTTTTTTTTTCCTTTCATGGAATCAGTTAAAATTTGTTTTTTCTAAAAAAAATTGATTTTTTATTATTTATTTAACTTCGATAGTGAGTATATTAAAGAAGTAAAACATTGCATATTATTGATGTTAGAGCTTCACCATAGTTCTAATAAATCGTAAACATTGCATATTATTTATTTAATGTTCTCCACGGCTGATATTGAACTTAATCTAAATATTCCGTTTCTGCAATAGCGGATCAGGCAGTTTTCCCCAAAATTTATCTTGTTTGCTGACTCTGTGTACAATATCGTGCTTTCTGAACCCAAATACATTACTCTGTTTTCCTTATGGCTGTTGAAATCAATACATCCAAGGTCTATGCAATTTATTGAATTTTTTCTTTCATCGATCTTTGAGTTCATCACACAAATATAAGTTAAATTGGTTTGAGAGCTTCAATTATTTATAATAAGTTTGAGACAAGTGATTATGAATTCAAAATAAAACATGTATTGAGTAAGACACAAAACTTTATATAAGTGGACAAATTTTCGCTTTTTTGCGTTGAACATGAGCATACTATTTTGGATTTTTTGAAGTTTTGAATATAAGCTAAGCTTCTTCCTGACAATTCCAGTGTTAATTGCAAATCTGTAAATTTCTAATTCTAAATAAAGATTGATTCAACTATTTTTTCTCGAGTTCAACTCCAATTCATACTTACCGTATCAAGTAGACCAAGTCTTGTATTCCCTGCCCTGTTTTGAATGTGTGTTGCTAAAAGCATCCAAGAAAGTGTTTTCTAATACGACAGATAAAAATAATCAGTCCAATAAACTTTATGTACTTTCAAATATCAAACACATTTCGTACGACAATCAACCACCGTGCAAAACTGTTTTGCACGACGAACAACCGTCGACCAACATCGTTTTCTACGGTCATTAATCACCGAACTACTGTTATTCGGAGATTGATCGATGCAGAGAGCAGTGTTGGTCGGTGGTTATTCGCCGTATGAAAAAAAAAAAAGAATTTGATAGCCTATCTCTCCAAATATTTTATTTATATATTAGTTTATAACTTCACATTTATTTACTATTTCTCTTATATGATTTTACTTCTGTTATTTTACATTTTAATATGGACATTTTAAAGTTTACACAATTATTTATTAATAGCTCCTAACATTTTATATTTAAATCCACATATTTAAATTAATTACAAAACCCAAAATTTAAGTAATTTAAATAAATTTAATTAACTTATTAACAAATGACAAAATTATGTTTTTTTGGCAGCAAATACTTACACTTTGAATTTTTTTATAATCATTTACGTCTCTCTCGATTCTTTTTTAATATTTTACATTTAGCACCATATTTTGCAATTAATTACATAATTAAAAATATTTAAATAATTTTAACAAATTATTATTTATTGATTCTCCTAATAAATCACATCAAGATTGATCGTATTCGTATTAACAAAAAAAATCAAATACATAAACATGTCAATCATATAACATAAATTGTACACATATATTAAAATCATAATTTCAAAGTTTAACTCATTTACATCGATATATTTACTGTGTCTTGCATTGTAATATTAATGTCAAATGCCTACATTTTAAAATTTATTTAGTTATTTACAAAATAGTGCATAATATCACTTAACATTGTACATTTAAGTCAATATATTAAAAATAATTATTTGATTTTGAATTTAATAAATGAGCTCAATCAATAAATTGTTGTTAATTCATCTAATTAACGCTAATTGTGATGTTTTAAATTGTATATCATGTTCATATCAACAAAAATGGAAAAAATTAGTTTTTATTCCTAATATTAAGTTATATAAGTCACATAGTTTAAGTATTATATGTAAACAATAATATGAAATTAATATAATATACACTTACCTTAGTAAATTTATCTTAAATTGAAGAAAATAATTTCCGCTTTAAATGTATGTATTTTAACATTTCTACAATTATTTGTTGAACCTTCTCAATTCTTTCGTGATATTTTATATTTCAATCCATATATCTAAACTACTCATGAAATCTTAAATGCTAATTATTTAAATAATCTTAGAGAGTATTTCATCCATTTTTCTAATAGCTCTTAAAAATATACGCTAATTTTACTATATATATATATATATATATATTAAAAAAAAGGTCATTTTCCATGCAACTATAAAGGTGTATAAAATCACATAACATGAACTCTGCATATCAATAATAATAACAAAGTTAATTTGTAAATTAGTTATGATTCATTTATATTCGGAATTTACCGTATATTATGTCATAAAATTCTTTTAGAACATTGGTAACTCCACAATAAATTTATACCTTTTTTTTTTTGCAAATTTCTTTCCAATTCTTCCTGCTATGTTATACAGTTAACTTCATAATTTTACATTTAACTTATTTAAATAAATTCTATTAAATAATATTTCCTAATTCATCGAGTAAATTACTAACATGCATCAATTTCAACGTGTACATCTATATTAAAAATATTCTCAAATACACATGCATATATATTGTTATTGTAAGATACATAACATAAATTGCACACAAGACTGTAATAATAATTTTAATTAATAGTTTATGTATTTCACATCAGAATTTATCATATATTTCATATCAGAATTCCCATTTTAACATTAAAATAGTAAATACTATTTTTAATAATATTGTCGTATGCAATGCACGGGTTTCACACTAGTTATAGTATTAAGAGTGATGAGAATAATAACGATACTTTATTCAGATATTAAACTAGTGGGGTCTTGGTCCAGATACCATGAAGTTCATATGTCATAATGGACCACCTGGAATGGCATCTTCATCAAATAGTGTTTATAACTTTATAAGGGAACGGAGGTGGGTTGGATCTTAAAGAATGTGAAACTTGCAGATGCACAACTTAGAACTACTATGATCCAATCCATGGTGAACAAAAGTTTAAAATAACAGAAACAATTATGATCGTTTATATATTTGATGTCAAATGTTATTTTTCAACTCTATTTACTTCCCAAAAACCACATCGGTTAATCTGAGTGGTTTTAAGAACATAACTATATTTAATATGTATGCTATATAATCATATAGGGTAGCAGTGCACGCTACACAGACACCCTAATATGAGAAAGGTTGTAACTACTAATCTGCTACACCAGGTTCCATTCTCGAAAGCGCATATGTAAGTATACTAAATAGAATCTTAAAATTTAGAGATGTTCACTTCAAGTATGAACTGGAAACTTATACTGTCAATATCTGTATTGAAATAGTGAAACCCCTGTTGACTTTATTGGAATCATTGAGCTTCACTTTACCTAAACTTAAAGACATTAGGGGATGAATGTTGAAATAAAAGTAGCTCGTTTTTTTTAGAAGCAGCATTGTAAATGTTGATGATTGAGTTCGAGTTTTAGAAGATAATATTAATGATAGGATATTTTTGCCACTTAATGAAGTTCACCAAGGCCATCGTTTGATTGGCATTTGGTGAATTGGATGATATATCAAGATATTCATTTTTTATGAGTTTGATAACAGCCTTCATATTTTTATTCTGTAGCTACTATATATGATTGTAGAGTAGGTAAGTTTAGTCAGCTATATATAGACTAACCCAGAACAATGTATGTATTCCTGCCCAAACTAAATTCATGAGCTGTATGACATTTTCATTTATATTTATATAAAAAACCTCAACAGTTTTCATAAATAAAACAAATAATATATGATTTTGTTTTCAGGCTTTGAGCAATAATCATAAAATTAATATTCTTTGAAAAACCAATCACAAATTTATTTTGCTAGGTCCATCACTGTAACACCCCACGTCCATTAATGTCACTCACAAAGGGAATGCATTAACTTCCATGGAGGTTTTAAGTGAATATAGAACAGTAAAATTACAACAAGACAGATATAAAATAGTACTTGGAAATTCAAAAACTTTATTTCATTGTAGCAGAAGTCAAAACATGTTTGATTACATCATAACACCATATTCAATGTCAAGTACAATATCTATCTTGATAAAACAAGTACATAATCCCATTACATGAATAGCCATTAAAAAGAAAGATAACAAGCTGGACTTTACTTCAGCAGTCCAAGCTTTCCAGAAGATAAGCGATCCAACTAGACCCCACTAGAACTTGGCCCAACCTGCGGACCTGAAGGGAGAAAAAGGATGGAAAAGAGGGGGTCAGACATAAAGTCTGGTGAATACGATAATTCTACAATACTATTACCAAAATAACTTGACTAAGGCATAAGCTGGAAAACAAGAAAATGTCTATGAAGAGCAGATTAAGGACATAGACAATCGCTAAAGGCAACGTTATAGGCGCTCCTAAATACTAAAGGATAAACACTATACTGCACCACACCAGTCACCCTAAAGATTCATCCCACTTAGCTTCACTTAGAAACTTTCCCAATGGCTTTACGTACCCCTAGCTGACTACATAGGTGCCGCCTGCCCCTATCTCCACTAGGTGTACCCTACTTCCCATTATTCGATCGGCTCCCTAACTCGTAGATACCCGTGCTGGCCCCACAGTGGGGTGTATCACTCTCTAAAGTGGCAACCTGATACAACGGACATGCACGGTTTATACCTACACGATGCAACAACGTCTTACCTACCAGCCCGGGTCCACACACAAATATGAAACCCGTTGGACTTGCGTTGCCACCGCTCCCTGTTTTGGCCTCTTATAGTCAAACCCAGTATGCGTGTCCCGTCCTCGACTTGGGTCGAGCCCACAAAGATACGTTTTGGGATACTGGTTGAAATGGGCCCCCACTATTTACCACAAGCATTCCACCTAAGCTTGTCCCCATTAGTCCATCCCACTTAACCCACTTAGTCATGCTCATTTACATGTGTGTTTGGTTAAGTCTAATCGTATTTCAAATGCCTCTAAAGGCAACCACCAGATTCCTCATGCCACCCAAGGCACCTACTTAACCCCCATGTCCCACCTTACATGATTATCTGGTTAAGTATTTCTTAGTTCATTAAGGCCATAACCTCATAAAGACCTCTCACATTAGACTGGCATTTATGGCAGCTGGATTTGCCGGGCGGGTCCGGGCAGTCTTACACCATAAAAGAGTCTAACCTCGTGTCTTTACAACTGTTATGCTTTAGTTTGGGCCTAGGACCTCTCACATTGGGCCGACATTTGTGACTACTGGATTTGCCGGGCAGGTTTACATCACAAACGGGTCCAACCTCGTGTCCTAAGCATTGATTATTAATAATAATCCACTTTCCCCCAATTTTAATAATTCCCTACTTGAATTATTAATTACTTCCAATTTTTAACAATGTCCATAATTGACTCAATTATGGACATCCATTCATGGTATGCAAAATCTTACAAAATTGCACCCAATTTATTAATTCCTAATATTACCCCTACCCCACGTTTGAACGTTTATTCGCAAAATATAGGTTAGACTCGAATAGCCTAACTCATAGCATAAAAGAGATTATCATAATAACAACATGTATATGTGACCAAATGAATCATAATAAGGGGTGAAACTTGCATATGTCCAACTTGCATAGATTATACATGTCATGGACCTAAAAGTGTCAACTTGTTCAAAATTCACCTAATATAATCTCAATCAATTTTCATAAACTTACATATGAACATGTGTGAATCAACATCATCTAATTTTTTAACAACATGGTTTTATATGGGTACACCTAACTCAATAGGCAAATTCCCATAATTAAGTTTTATTTAATTATAGTTTCAAGTTTATGGGTACACCTAACCTAATAGGCAAATTCCCATAAACAAGATCCATTTAAATTAAGAAAAAAACATAAATTTAAGCATGATCCAACAGCATGATTTTTCAACATAATATAGCATGATTTATAACATGACATAGTCTGATAGTATAACATAGCTTGACATGATTCTCAACATAGCACGACATAGCATAAGAGAATTTACAACATAGCATGACATAGCATATATAATTTACATCATACGACAACATAATAACATAATAAGAGATCCACAATATATAGAATTTACAATTACAAATCACATCACTTTCTTGTGATCCATTCATAACTGAGTCAAATTAGTTTGTAATAGTCTTGTGAGAATCATCATACTCACCAACAAAAGAAAAGAATTAGAGAAAGAGAGATCTTTTGATTTGATTTGTGTAGATTTAGTTGTAGATGATTAGGCTTCCTCTTCTTAGTTTGTGACGGCTACGCTGAACTCCATGGCAGCAGCATGACGGTAGCTTCTCTAATTTTACAAGTGATTTAGGTTTAGGGTCTACCCACTTATTTATAGATTTTAGAATGCATTTAGGCCATTAGATTTAACCTAGAAATAACCGCAGCCGTTCAGACAAGATGGGGTTTATCTTGTTGACTCAGCAATGAGTCAGAAGTGACTCAGCAAACACTCAGCAATATATATATATATATATATATATATATATTCCACAATGTACACATTAGATACATCCCCCCATTTTACACACTTATTATTGTTTTTATATACATATTAGATACATCCCCTCTCTTACACACTTATTAATATTTTTATATTCATATTAGATACATCCCCTCTCTTACACACTTATTAATATTATTATATTCATATTAGATACATCCCCTCTCTTACACACTTTTATATTCATATTAGATACATCCCCCCTCTTACACACTTATTAATATTTTAGCAACTTTAGTGTTAATAGAAAATTCGGGGTGTTACATTCTCCCCTCCTTTTAGGATTTCGTCCCCGAAATCTTCAAGTCTGGAAGAATGTATATCCTACCATCCAAACGTCCATCTACTCATCCATCATACACAGGCATCCATTGTCCTTACAGACTTCTAATGCTTTCATGTTTAAATGCACAGTGTGTGTATATGTCCGTATCTAATGCAAAATCAGGCGGTCCACTGATTCAGTTGACCTCCTTAATGCAACTATGATCGTGCCATGCATCCATTATGTATGCAAAAGATTCTTAATGCTACATAAGACTTCTATATGCGTGCACAACCATCATCTGAATGCAGCATCCACATGATAATACAACCATCGTTCATCCATTTTACTAAATACATCCATATATATGCAATATGTAGTGACTGAGCCGATCTAGTGCCTAAAGTGTGTGTATATATGCATCCACGAGCAACCACTAGCAAACACTTGCATCCATTTTGCATCCATCATACATAACATGTCTCAAACACATGTTTCAACCATAGGATTATCCTAACTAAAGGTCAAAGATACTAATGAGAGGACATACTAAAGATAAGATAAGATAAGCTAAGCGATAAAGGAGAAATTAAAAGACATACTCTCAAAAAGAAAAGGGTACAACGAACGCATCTTCTCTTCTGTCTCCCAAGTTGCGTTGCTCTCATCATCTCCCCATTGCACTTTAACCAGTCTGACCTCTCGATTCCTCAACTTTTTGATCTCCGACCCAAGAATGCATGTAGGAGCTCGTCTAATTGTTGCATCACGCTCTATTTCCACCTCTTTAAGCAAGCTCGGCTCTACCACCTCCGTGGTCTTGTGCAAACACTTCCTCAAATGTGATACATGGAATACGTCGTGTACTCCACTAAGTTTCTCAGGCAACTCCACCCTATATGCCATCTTCCCAATCCTGTTTTTTATAGGAAACGGCCCTACAAACCTTGGTGCTAATTTCCCCACGGACCCAAAGCGAACAACATTCTGTAACGGAGATACTTTGATAAAAACCATGTCCCCAATGTCAAACTCAAGATCTGTCCTCCTCTTATTAGCATATGATTTTTGCCTATCTTGTGCGGCTTTCATCCTCCTTCGAATCAACTCAATCTTCTCCGAGGTTTCCCTAACCATATCGGGCCCAAGTAGGATTTTATCGGTAGATTCCCACCAACATGTAGGCGAACGGCAAGGCCTTCCATAAAGAGCTTCGAAAGGTGCCATGCCAATACTAGACTGAAAGCTATTGTTATATGCGAATTCTACTAACGGAAGGTGCTCTTCCCATGTACCCCCAAAGTCTAGGATACAAAGCCTTAAAAGATCCTCTAGAATGCGATTCACCCTCTCGGTCTGGCCGTCTGTCTGAGGATGATATGCGGTGCTCAAACATAGCTGAGTCCCTACCGCCTCTTGTAAACTCTTCCAAAATTCGCTAGTAAAGATGGGGTCACGGTCGCTTACTATACTAGAAGGAATACCGTGCAAACGAACTATCTCCTTAATGTATACAGAAGCCAACCATGGAGCAGTCCTCTTACTTTTCACGGGAATAAAATGGGCGCTTTTAGTAAGTCTATCTACTATAACCCAAATCCCCGTGTTACCCTTCCTTGATCTTGGTAATCCATCCACAAAATCCATTGAGATGCTTTCCCATTTCCATAGTGGAACTTCTAATGGGTGAAGCAACCCACCGGGTTTCTTTTGTTCTGCTTTAACTCGTTGGCACACCAAGCATCTAGCGACGTACTCGGCCACATCCTTTTTCATACCGGCCCAAAAGAAAACCCGCTTCATATCTTTGTACATCTTATCCCCGCCGGGATGAATGGTCATTTTTGAGCGATGAGCATCATCAAGAATGGCCTTCCTTAAGTCTTCGTCTTGCGGTACACAAAGTCTATTATCCCTTCGTAACCAACCCTTATCGTCTAGGGTATACCTACGAAGATGGCTTGACGACTCCCCCCCTTTGAGCTTTTCTACTATCTCAACCAACCGTGGGTCGTCTCGCTGTGCCTCACCAACCCGTCCTAGAAGTGTAGGTCTAACCTCCAAGGATGCTAACAGACCGGGTACTAAGTCAACGGAGGGTCTAAAGTCAAACATAGAGATGAATTCTAAGCTTTGTCGTTCAACAAACAACGGACTCAAGGACAACCTTTTCCTACTTAAGGCGTCTGCCACCACGTTACCCTTGCCCGGGGTATATGCTATTTCAAAATCGTAGGAGGCTAAGAATTCCATCCACCGTTGCTGCCTTAAATTCAAATCCTTCTGAGATAATAAGTATTTTAATGATTTGTGGTCAGTGAACAGTTCGAATTTCTTACCAAGAAGATAGTGACGCCAAGACTTAAGCGCGAAAACAATTGCGGCTAGCTCTAAGTCATGCGTGGGGTAATTCTTTTCATGAACCCTCAACTGCCTTCCACCATAGGCTATTACTCTTCCCTCTTGCATGAGGACCGCGCCAAGTCCCGTCCCACAAGCATCAGTATAGATGGTAAACGGTTTATTCCCGTCTGGCAGCACTAAGACTGGGGCTGAAGTTAAGGCTCTCTTTAAACGTTGGAACGCATCATCGCAATCTTTGTCCCACGTAAAAACCAGGTTCTTCTTCGTTAACCGTGTTAATGAAGCTGATATTTTTGCGAAGTCTTTGATAAACTTCCTATAATAGCCAGCCAACCCCAAGAAACTTCTTACTTCGGTTGCATTTTTAGGGACCTTCCAATCTTGGATGGCCACCACCTTTGCGGGATCCACTGCTATCCCTTCTTTGGAAACCACGTGTCCTAAGAACCGTACTTCCTTCCTCCAGAAGTGACACTTAGAAAATTTTGCCTTAAGGTTATGCGCTCGAAGGGTTTCCAACACTTCCCTAAGATGTAGGGAGTGCTCTTCTTTATTCTTAGAAAAGACTAAGATGTCATCCACAAAGACTACCACGAATTTGTTAAGGTATTCCCTAAACACCCTACTCATCAAATCAACAAAATATGCAGGGGCGTTTGTCAAACCAAAGGGCATCACTAGCCATTCATAGAATCCGTCAGGAGTCCTAAAAGCAGTCTTATCTATACTATCCTCAGCCACTCTCAGTTGATGAAAGCCAGTGGCTAAGTCCAACTGCGAAAACACTGAGGCGCCAACTAACTGATCAAAGAGATCGTCAATCCTCGGCAGTGGGTGTCGGTTCTTTTTAGTAAGCTTGTTTAGTTCTCTATAGTCCATACAAAGTCTAAGAGACCCATCCGCCTTTGTGGCAAAAACTACTGGAGCACCCCACTCCGATATACTACGTCTTATGAACCCCTTCTCAAGCAACTCCTTTACTTGCTTATTGAGTTCCCTCCTTTCACGAGGAGCCATGTGGCGCACTGGCAAAGATACGGGTTTAGCATTATCCACAAGATAAATTCGAAAGTCTATCTCCCGCTTTGGAGGTAAGCCCTTCACCTCCTCAAACACATCCGGATATTCCCGGACCACTTCTACCGATCGCAGGTTCTCTACAGACGCGTCAAGCGATTCAAGATAACTTAGCATAACGGAATTTATGGGATTACAAAAGATGTCGAGAGCATTACCAAGGCGAGTCACAAGCCTAACTACTCTCCTTTCACAATCAAGAATGGCCCTATTTCTAGACAACCAATCCATTCCTAAAATTAGCCCATAGCCCGTGAAGCCCAATACATAAGCATCACATCTAAATTCAACGCTAAGTATAGAGATTTTCAAATCCAAACATATCATGGTCAAATGAGCCGAACCCCCAATTGGATTTGAAACGACCAAGGGATCCTCTACTAAACTGGTGTTCAAGTGCAGTGATTCAACTAATGATGCAGAGATAAACGAATGAGATGCGCCAGAATCGAATAAGGTACGGACAGGATGATCAAACAGAAAAACTAAGCTTTCAACAGAAATTGTTCTACCTCTTTCTTGCAGCGGTGGGGCCGCAATAGCCTGAACTTGCCCCCTTACCTGCCCTGGTGCCATAAGAGCCTGCACCTGTCCTCCCGAGGTAGACCCTGCCCTCTGCCTCTTCTTTGGACAGTCCTTCACTAAATGTCCCGCATCTCCACAATGAAAACAACCAGTCTTCTTTTTCTTTCTACAATCTTTGCTGAGATGGCCAAGCGTCCCACAATTGAAGCATTTCTTCTTCCCTTTGCCATTATTGTTTTTACCACCCTTCTTATTTTACTGTTGGGGTTTCTTCTGATCCCCTTTCTTTTCAACTGCCTTATCCTCATGCATAAGTGCCATTTCTACTAGCTTTTCAAAGGTGGCTCCCATAGGGATGTAGGTCATAGCCAACCCTTGCAACGGTTCATTCAAGCCTCTAACGAACCTCAAAGCTTTCTTCTCTGGCGTGTTCACCAACTCCAAGCCAAACCTTGCTAACTGATTAAATTTATTGACATATTCCTTTACTGATGAGCTCCCTTGCTTTAGTGCCAGGAATTTTTCCATATTTAAGTTCTCCTCTGCCCTTGAAAGAAACTTTGCCTCAAACCTTCGTCTGAAATCCGCCCATGAATCAACTGGACGTTCCCCGTTAGTGACCTCCCACCAAAACGAGGCCTCTCCCTTCATTAACCAAGCAGCTAAACGGACTTTCCTCCCATCTTCCACTTCAAAGATATCCAACAATTCCTTAGTCTCCTTAAGCCAATCTCTGGCCTCCACAAACGTCTCAGTCCCTTGAAAAGTTTTTCCTCCCATAGCCTTGAATTCCTTGCACGTCTTTGCAAAAGTGTCAACACGAGGAGGAGGAGGAGGAGGAGGAGGAATGGGTGCAACTAGGGGTGGAGGAG
The DNA here is from genome assembly GCA_030737875.1 of Allium sativum. Lineage (NCBI taxonomy): Eukaryota > Viridiplantae > Streptophyta > Magnoliopsida > Asparagales > Amaryllidaceae > Allium > Allium sativum. The sequence goes on from CM060912.1 coordinate 68,763,318, forward strand.
TATCCGCTGGGCCTGCAGTGGTGGCCCTAGCCTCCAAGTATCTCCTAAACCACCTTGGAATCGTCACACCTTCTGGGAGATTAAGATCTTCAGCCATGCTGAAACGAAAAAGGAAAGATTCAAAATGGAGAATTCGAAAGATAAAGATAAGGATGTGGCTATTTGGGATTATGTTTTTCATAAAAACTCTCTTTAAATAACATGTTTTTTTTTTTTTTTTTTTTTTTTTTGAAAGCACTTCTTCCAAAAATACTTTAGAAAAAAAAATATTTTTCTAAAAAATATTTTTATCTGTTCTGGTAACCTTATGCTCTGATACCACGTGTAACACCCCACGTCCATTAATGTCACTCACAAAGGGAATGCATTAACTTCCATGGAGGTTTTAAGTGAATATAGAACAGTAAAATTACAACAAGACAGATATAAAATAGTACTTGGAAATTCAAAAACTTTATTTCATTGTAGCAGAAGTCAAAACATGTTTGATTACATCATAACACCATATTCAATGTCAAGTACAATATCTATCTTGATAAAACAAGTACATAATCCCATTACATGAATAGCCATTAAAAAGAAAGATAACAAGCTGGACTTTACTTCAGCAGTCCAAGCTTTCCAGAAGATAAGCGATCCAACTAGACCCCACTAGAACTTGGCCCAACCTGCGGACCTGAAGGGAGAAAAAGGATGGAAAAGAGGGGGTCAGACATAAAGTCTGGTGAATATGATAATTCTACAATACTATTACCAAAATAACTGGACTAAGGCATAAGCTGGAAAACAAGAAAATGTCTATGAAGAGCAGATTAAGGACATAGACAATCGCTAAAGGCAACGTTATAGGCGCTCCTAAATACTAAAGGATAAACACTATACTGCACCACACCAGTCACCCTAAAGATTCATCCCACTTAGCTTCACTTAGAAACTTTCCCAATGGCTTTACGTACCCCTAGCTGACTACATAGGTGCCGCCTGCCCCTATCTCCACTAGGTGTACCCTACTTCCCATTATTCGATCGGCTCCCTAACTCGTAGATACTCGTGCTGGCCCCACAGTGGGGTGTATCACTCCCTAAAGTGGCAACCTGATACAACGGACATGCACGACTTATACCTACATGATGCAACAACGTCTTACCTACCAGCCCGGGTCCACACACGCATATGAAACCCGTTGGACTTGCGTTGCCACCGCTCCCTGTTTTGGCCTCTTATAGTCAAACCCAGTATGCGTGTCCCGTCCTCGACTTGGGTCGAGCCCACAAAGATACGTTTTGGGATACTGGTTGAAATGGGCCCCCCCTATTTACCACAAGCATTCCACCTAAGCTTGTCCCCATTAGTCCATCCCACTTAACCCACTTAGTCATGCTCATTTACATGTGTGTTTGGTTAAGTCTAATCGTATTTCAAATGCCTCTAAAGGCAACCACCAGATTCCTCATGCCACCCAAAGCACCTACTTAACCCCCATGTCCCACCTTACATGATTATCTGGTTAAGTATTTCTTAGTTCATTAAGGCCATAACCTCATAAAGACCTCTCACATTAGACTGGCATTTATGGCAGCTGGATTTGCCGGGCGGGTCCGGGCAGTCTTACACCATAAAAGAGTCTAACCTCGTTTCTTTACAACTGTTATGCTTTAGTTTGGGCCTAGGACCTCTCACATTGAGCCGACATTTGTGACTACTGGATTTGCCGGGCGGGTTCGGGCAGGTTTACATCACAAACGGGTCCAACCTCGTGTCCTAAGCATTGATTATTAATAATAATCCACTTTCCCCCAATTTTAATAATTCCCTACTTGAATTATTAATTACTTCCAATTTTTAACAATGTCCATAATTGACTCAATTATGGACATCCATTCATGGTATGCAAAATCTTACAAAATTGCACCCAATTTATTAATTCCTAATATTACCCCTACCCCACGTTTGAACGTTTATTCGCAAAATATAGGTTAGACTCGAATAGCCTAACTCATAGCATAAAAGAGATTATCATAATAACAACATGTATATGTGACCAAATGAATCATAATAAGGGGTGAAACTTGCATATGTCCAACTTGCATAGATTATACATGTCATGGACCTAAAGGTGTCAACTTGTTCAAAATTCACCTAATATAATCTCAATCAATTTTCATAAACTTACATATGAACATGTGTGAATCAACATCATCTAATTTTTTAACAACATGGTTTTATATGGGTACACCTAACTCAATAGGAAAATTCCCATAATCAAGTTTTATTTAATTATAGTTTCAAGTTTATGGGTACACCTAACCTAATAGGCAAATTCCCATAAACAAGATCCATTTAAATTAAGAAAAAAAACATAACTTTAAGCATGATCCAACAGCATGATTTTTCAACATAATATAGCATGATTTATAACATGGCATAGTATGATAGTATAACATAGCTTGACATGATTCTCAACATAGCACGACATAGCATAAGAGAATTTACAACATAGCATGACATAGTATATATAATTTACATCATACGACAACATAATAACATAATAAGAGATCCACAATATATAGAATTTACAATTACAAATCACATCACTTTCTTGTGATCCATTCATAACTGAGTCAAATTAGTTTGTAATAGTCTTGTGAGAATCATCATACTCACCAACAAAAGAAAAGAATTAGAGAAAGAGAGATCTTTTGATTTGATTTGTGTAGATTTAGTTGTAGATGATTAGGCTTCCTCTTCTTAGTTTGTGACGGCTACGCTGAACTCCATGGCAGCAGCATGACGGTAGCTTCTCTAATTTTACAAGTGATTTAGGTTTAGGGTCTACCCACTTATTTATAGATTTTAGAATGCATTTAGGCCATCAGATTTAACCTAGAAATAACCGCAGCCGTTCAGACAAGATGGGGTTTATCTTGTTGACTCAGCAATGAGTCAGAAGTGACTCAGCAAACACTCAGCAATATATATATATATATATATATATTCTACAATGTACACATTAGATACATCCCCCCCTTTTACACACTTATTATTGTTTTTATATACATATTAGATACATCCCCTCTCTTACACACTTATTAATATTTTTATATTCATATTAGATACATCCCCTCTCTTACACACTTATTAATATTATTATATTCATATTAGATACATCCCCTCTCTTACACACTTTTATATTCATATTAGATACATCCCCCCTCTTACACACTTATTAATATTTTAGCAACTTTAGTGTTAATAGAAAATTCGGGGTGTTACATTCTCCCCTCCTTTTAGGATTTCGTCCCCGAAATCTTCAAGTCTGGAAGAATGTATATCCTACCATCCAAACGTCCATCTACTCATCCATCATACACAGACATCCATTGTCCTTACAGACTTCTAATGCTTTCATGTTTAAATGCACAGTGTGTGTATATGTCCGTATCTAATGCAAAATCAGGCGGTCCACTGATTCAGTTGACCTCCTTAATGCAACTATGATCGTGCCATGCATCCATTATGTATGCAAAAGATTCTTAATGCTACATAAGACTTCTATATGCGTGCACAACCATCATCTGAATGCAGCATCCACATGATAATACAACCATCGTTCATCCATTTTACTAAATACATCCATATATATGCAATATGCAATATGCAATATGTAGTGACTGAGCCGATCTAGTGCCTAAAGTGTGTGTATATATGCATCCACGAGCAACCACTAGCAAACACTTGCATCCATTTTGCATCCATCATACATAACATGTCTCAAACACATGTTTCAACCATAGGATTATCCTAACTAAAGGTCAAAGATACTAATGAGAGGACATACTAAAGATAAGATAAGATAAGCTAAGCGATAAAGGAGAAATTAAAAGACATACCCTCAAAAAGAAAAGGGTACAACGAACGCATCTTCTCTTCTGTCTCCCAAGTTGCGTTGCTCTCATCATCTCCCCATTGCACTTTAACCAGTCTGACCTCTCGATTCCTCAACTTTTTGATCTCCGACCCAAGAATGCATGTAGGAGCTCGTCTAATTGTTGCATCACGCTCTATTTCCATCTCTTTAAGCAAGCTCGGCTCTACCACCTCCGCGGTCTTGTGCAAACACTTCCTCAAATGTGATACATGGAATACGTCGTGTACTCCACTAAGTTTCTCAGGCAACTCCACCCTATATGCCATCTTCCCAATCCTGTTTTTTACAGGAAACGGCCCTACAAACCTTGGTGCTAATTTCCTCACGGACCCAAAGCGAACAACATTCTGTAACGGAGATACTTTGATAAAAACCATGTCCCCAATGTCAAACTCAAGATCTGTCCTCCTCTTATCAGCATACGATTTTTGCCTATCTTGTGCTGCTTTCTTCCTCCTTCGAATCAACTCAATCTTCTCCGAGGTTTCCCTAACCATATCGGGCCCAAGTAGGATTTTATCGGTAGATTCCCACCAACATGTAGGCGAACGGCAAGGCCTTCCATAAAGAGCTTCGAAAGGTGCCATGCCAATACTAGACTGAAAGCTATTGTTATATGCGAATTCTACTAACGGAAGGTGCTCTTCCCATGTACCCCCAAAGTCTAGGATACAAAGCCTTAAAAGATCCTCTAGAATGCGATTCACCCTCTCGGTCTGGCCGTCTGTCTGAGGATGATATGCGGTGCTCAAACATAGCTGAGTCCCTACCGCCTCTTGTAAACTCTTCCAAAATTCGCTAGTAAAGATGGGGTCACGGTCGCTTACTATACTAGAAGGAATACCGTGCAAACGAACTATCTCCTTAATGTATACAGAAGCCAACCATGGAGCAGTCCTCTTACTTTTCACGGGAATAAAATGGGCGCTTTTAGTAAGTCTATCTACTATAACCCAAATCCCCGTGTTACCCTTCCTTAATCTTGGTAATCCATCCACAAAATCCATTGAGATGCTTTACCATTTCCATAGTGGAACTTCTAATGGGTGAAGCAACCCACCGGGTTTCTTTTGTTCTGCTTTAACTCGTTGGCACACCAAGCATCTAGCGACGTACTCGGCCACATCCTTTTTCATACCGGCCCAAAAGAAAACCCGCTTCATATCTTTGTACATCTTATCCCCGCCGGGATGAATGGTCATTTTTGAGCGATGAGCATCATCAAGAATGGCCTTCCTTAAGTCTTCGTCTTGCGGTACACAAAGTCTATTATCCCTTCGTAACCAACCCTTATCGTCTAGGGTATACCTACGAAGATGGCTTGACGACTCCCCCCCTTTGAGCTTTTCTACTATCTCAACCAACCGTGGGTCGTCTCGCTGTGCCTCACCAACCCGTCCTAGAAGTGTAGGTCTAACCTCCAAGGATGCTAACAGACCGGGTACTAAGTCAACGGAGGGTCTAAAGTCAAACATAGAGATGAATTCTAAGCTTTGTCGTTCAACAAACAACGGACTCAAGGACAACCTTTTCCTACTTAAGGCGTCTGCCACCACGTTACCCTTGCCCGGGGTATATGCTATTTCAAAATCGTAGGAGGCTAAGAATTCCATCCACCGTTGTTGCCTTAAATTCAAATCCTTCTGAGAGAATAAGTATTTTAATGATTTGTGGTCAGTGAACAGTTCGAATTTCTCACCAAGAAGATAGTGACGCCAAGAATTAAGCGCGAAAACAATTGCGGCTAGCTCTAAGTCATGCGTGGGGTAATTCTTTTCATGAACCCTCAACTGCCTTCCACCATAGGCTATTACTCTTCCCTCTTGCATGAGGACCGCGCCAAGTCCCGTCCCACAAGCATCAGTATAGATGGTAAACGGTTTATTCCCGTCTGGCAGCACTAAGACTGGGGCTGAAGTTAAGGCTCTCTTTAAACGTTGGAACGCATCATCGCAATCTTTGTCCCACGTAAAAACCAGGTTCTTCTTCGTTAACCGTGTTAATGGAGCTGATATTTTTGCGAAGTCTTTGATAAACTTCCTATAATAGCCAGCCAACCCCAAGAAACTTCTTACTTCGGTTGCATTTTTAGGGACCTTCCAATCTTGGATGGCCACCACCTTTGCGGGATCCACTGCTATCCCTTCTTTGAAAACCACGTGTCCTAAGAACCGTACTTCCTTCCTCCAGAAGTGACACTTAGAAAATTTTGCCTTAAGGTTATGCGCTCGAAGGGTTTCCAACACTTCCCTAAGATGTAGGGAGTGCTCTTCTTTATTCTTAGAAAAGACTAAGATGTCATCCACAAAGACTACCACGAATTTGTTAAGGTATTCCCTAAACACCCTACTCATCAAATCAACAAAATATGCAGGGGCGTTTGTCAAACCAAAGGGCATCACTAGCCATTCATAGAATCCGTCAGGAGTCCTAAAAGCAGTCTTATCTATACTATCCTTAGCCACTCTCAGTTGATGAAAGCCAGTGGCTAAGTCCAACTGCGAAAACACTGAGGCGCCAACTAACTGATCAAAGAGATCGTCAATCCTCGGCAGTGGGTGTCGGTTCTTTTTAGTAAGCTTGTTTAGTTCTCTATAGTCCATACAAAGTCTAAGAGACCCATCCGCCTTTGTGGCAAAAACTACTGGAGCACCCCACTCCGATATACTACGTCTTATGAACCCCTTCTCAAGCAACTCCTTTACTTGCTTATTGAGTTCCCTCCTTTCACGAGGAGCCATGTGGCGCACTGGCAAAGATACGGGTTTAGCATTATCCACAAGATAAATTCGAAAGTCTATCTCCCGCTTTGGAGGTAAGCCCTTCACCTCCTCAAACACATCCGGATATTCCCGGACCACTTCTACCGATCGCAGGTTCTCTACAGACGCGTCAAGCGATTCAAGATAACTTAGCATAACGGAATTTATGGGATTACAAAAGATGTCGAGAGCATTACCAAGGCGAGTCACAAGCCTAACCACTCTCCTTTCACAATCAAGAATGACCCTATTTCTAGGCAACCAATCCATTCCTAAAATTAGCCCATAGCCCGTGAAGCCCAATACATAAGCATCACATCTAAATTCAACGCTAAGTATAGAGATTTTCAAATCCAAACATATCATGGTCAAATGAGCCGAACCCCCAATTGGATTTGAAACGACCAAGGGATCCTCTACTAAACTGGTGTTCAAGTGCAGTGATTCAACTAATGATGCAGAGATAAACGAATGAGATGCGCCAGAATCGAATAAGGTACGGACAGGATGATCAAACAGAAAAACTAAGCTTTCAACAGAAATTGTTCTACCTCTTTCTTGCAGCGGTGGGGCCGCAATAGCCTGAACTTGCCCCCTTACCTGCCCTGGTGCCATAAGAGCCTGCACCTGTCCTCCCGAGGTAGACCCTGCCCTCTGCCCCTTCTTTGGACAGTCCTTCACTAAATGTCCCGCATCTCCACAATGAAAACAACCAGTCTTCTTTTTCTTTCTACAATCTTTGCTGAGATGGCCAAGCGTCCCACAATTGAAGCATTTCTTCTTCCCTTTGCCATTATTGTTTTTACCACCCTTTTTATTTTGCTGTTGGGGTTTCTTCTGATCCCCTTTCTTTTCAACTGCCTTATCCTCATGCATAAGTGCCATTTCTACTAGCTTTTCAAAGGTGGCTCCCATAGGGATGTGGGTCATAGCCAACCCTTGCAACGGTTCATTCAAGCCTCTAACGAATCTCAAAGCTTTCTTCTCTGGCGTGTTCACCAACTCCAAGCCAAACCTTGCTAACTGATTAAATTTATTGACATATTCCTTTACTGATGAGCTCCCTTGCTTTAGTGCCAGGAATTTTTCCATATTTAAGTTCTCCTCTGCCCTTGAAAGAAACTTTGCCTCAAACCTTCGTCTGAAATCCGCCCATGAATCAACTGGACGTTCCCCGTTAGTGACCTCCCACCAAAACGAGGCCTCTCCCTTCATTAACCAAGCAGCTAAACGGACTTTCCTCCCATCTTCCACTTCAAAGATATCCAACAATTCCTTAGTCTCCTTAAGCCAATCTCTGGCCTCCACAAACGTCTCAGTCCCTTGAAAAGTTTTTCCTCCCATAGCCTTGAATTCCTTGCACGTCTTTGCAAAAGTGTCAACACGAGGAGGAGGAGGAGGAGGAATGGGTGCAACTAGGGGTGGAGGAGTATCCGCTGGGCCTGCAGTGGTGGCCCTAGCCTCCAAGTATCTCCTAAACCACCTTGGAATCGTCACACCTTCTGGGAGATTAAGATCTTCAGCCATGCTGAAACGAAAAAGGAAAGATTCAAAATGGAGAATTCGAAAGATAAAGATAAGGATGTGGCTATTTGGGATTATGTTTTTCATAAAAACTCTCTTTAAATAACATGTTTTTTTTTTTTTTTTTTGAAAGCACTTCTTCCAAAAATACTTTAGAAAAAAAATATTTTTATCTGTTCTGGTAACCTTATGCTCTGATACCACGTGTAACACCCCACGTCCATTAATGTCACTCACAAAGGGAATGCATTAACTTCCATGGAGGTTTTAAGTGAATATAGAACAGTAAAATTACAACAAGACAGATATAAAATAGTACTTGGAAATTCAAAAACTTTATTTCATTGTAGCAGAAGTCAAAACATGTTTGATTACATCATAACACCATATTCAATGTCAAGTACAATATCTATCTTGATAAAACAAGTACATAATCCCATTACATGAATAGCCATTAAAAAGAAAGATAACAAGCTGGACTTTACTTCAGCAGTCCAAGCTTTCCAGAAGATAAGCGATCCAACTAGACCCCACTAGAACTTGGCCCAACCTGCCGACCTGAAGGGAGAAAAAGGATGGAAAAGAGGGGGTCAGACATAAAGTCTGGTGAATATGATAATTCTACAATACTATTACCAAAATAACTGGACTAAGGCATAAGCTGGAAAACAAGAAAATGTCTATGAAGAGCAGATTAAGGACATAGACAATCGCTAAAGGCAACGTTATAGGCGCTCCTAAATACTAAAGGATAAACACTATACTGCACCACACCAGTCACCCTAAAGATTCATCCCACTTAGCTTCACTTAGAAACTTTCCCAATGGCTTTACGTACCCCTAGCTGACTACATAGGTGCCGCCTGCCCCTATCTCCACTAGGTGTACCCTACTTCCCATTATTCGATCGGCTCCCTAACTCGTAGATACCCGTGCTGGCCCCACAGTGGGGTGTATCACTCTCTAAAGTGGCAACCTGATACAACGGACATGCACGGCTTATACCTACACGATGCAACAACGTCTTACCTACCAGCCCGGTTCCACACACGCATATGAAACCCGTTGGACTTGCGTTGCCACCGCTCCCTGTTTTGGCCTCTTATAGTCAAACCCAGTATGCGTGTCCCGTCCTCGACTTGGGTCGAGCCCACAAAGATACGTTTTGGGATACTGGTTGAAATGGGCCCCCACTATTTACCACAAGCATTCCACCTAAGCTTGTCCCCATTAGTCCATCCCACTTAACCCACTTAGTCATGCTCATTTACATGTGTGTTTGGTTAAGTCTAATCGTATTTCAAATGCCTCTAAAGGCAACCACCAGATTCCTCATGCCACCCAAGGCACCTACTTAACCCCCATGTCCCACCTTACATGATTATCTGGTTAAGTATTTCTTAGTTCATTAAGGCCATAACCTCATAAAGACCTCTCACATTAGACTGGCATTTATGGCAGCTGGATTTGCCGGGCGGGTCCGGGCAGTCTTACACCATAAAAGAGTCTAACCTCGTGTCTTTACAACTGTTATGCTTTAGTTTGGGCCTAGGACCTCTCACATTGGGCCGACATTTGTGACTACTGGATTTGCCGGGCGGGTTCGGGCAGGTTTACATCACAAACGGGTCCAACCTCGTGTCCTAAGCATTGATTATTAATAATAATCCACTTTCCCCCAATTTTAATAATTCCCTACTTGAATTATTAATTACTTCCAATTTTTAACAATGTCCATAATTGACTCAATTATGGACATCCATTCATGGTATGCAAAATCTTACAAAATTGCACCCAATTTATTAATTCCTAATATTACCCCTACCCCACGTTTGAACGTTTATTCGCAAAATATAGGTTAGACTCGAATAGCCTAACTCATAGCATAAAAGAGATTATCATAATAACAACATGTATATGTGACCAAATGAATCATAATAAAGGGTGAAACTTGCATATGTCCAACTTGCATAGATTATACATGTCATGGACCTAAAAGTGTCAACTTGTTCAAAATTCACCTAATATAATCTCAATCAATTTTCATAAACTTACATATGAACATGTGTGAATCTACATCATCTAATTTTTTAACAACATGGTTTTATATGGGTACACCTAACTCAATAGGCAAATTCCCATAATCAAGTTTTATTTAATTATAGTTTCAAGTTTATGGGTACACCTAACCTAATAGGCAAATTCCCATAAACAAGATCCATTTAAATTAAGAAAAAAACATAACTTTAAGCATGATCCAACAACATGATTTTTCAACATAATATAGCATGATTTATAACATGACATAGTATGATAGTATAACATAGCTTGACATGATTCTCAACATAGCACGACATAGCATAAGAGAATTTACAACATAGCATGACATAGCATATATAATTTACATCATACGACAACATAATAACATAATAAGAGATCCACAATATATAGAATTTACAATTACAAATCACATCACTTTCTTGTGATCCATTCATAACTGAGTCAAATTAGTTTGTAATAGTCTTGTGAGAATCATCATACTCACCAACAAAAGAAAAGAATTAGAGAAAGAGAGATCTTTTGATTTGATTTGTGTAGATTTAGTTGTAGATGATTAGGCTTCCTCTTCTTAGTTTGTGACGGCTACGCTGAACTCCATGGCAGCAGCATGACGGTAGCTTCTCTAATTTTACAAGTGATTTAGGTTTAGGGTCTACCCACTTATTTATAGATTTTAGAATGCATTTAGGCCATTAGATTTAACCTAGAAATAACCGCAGCCGTTCAGACAAGATGGGGTTTATCTTGTTGACTCAGCAATGAGTCAGAAGTGACTCAGCAAACACTCAGCAATATATATATATATATATATATATATATTCTACAATGTACACATTAGATACATCCCCCCCTTTTACACACTTATTATTGTTTTTATATACATATTAGATACATCCCCTCTCTTACACACTTATTAATATTTTTATATTCATATTAGATACATCCCCTCTCTTACACACTTTTATATTCATATTAGATACATCCCCTCTCTTACACACTTTTATATTCATATTAGATACATCCCCCCTCTTATACACTTATTAATATTTTAGCAACTTTAGTGTTAATAGAAAATTCGGGGTGTTACAATCACCTACTAATTGCAGGATATCAACTAATCATAAACAAAAGAGATACTTGATTGATGAATATAATAGCGTGGTATGAAAGCAAAATAAATCTTGCCTGTCTAACAAAGCCCTCAAGCCTGGAAAGTTTGTTGATGGCAGTTTCCATATGCCCCGTATAATTGGCCATGTTGGTTGGGCAGCTTAATGCACCTGATGCAACTGTATCCGAAAGAGATAGGTTTAGAGATTCAAGCCCTTGGTCTACCTTTATGCAAATAAAAATGGCCTATTTTTACGCAAATGAAAAAAACAACATAAAGGTATTCTCATACACAATTTTAATCAGCTAATCCACCATATTAAATAGGATATTTGACTTATAATATTTAGATTTTAATCAGTTTGTCCACTTAAAAACGTAAATATCTTTCTTCCCTGTTATGCTTCGTATAGTTCAACTTCTTCTCCTTAAAATCTTACATTTGAATCCAAGCCTAGGTGGAGTACATCATTCAAATTAAACACATTGAGTAGTTTGTTTATTTTTAGTTTAAAGTTGATTAAATGTATGCAAAATTGTATTCTTATATCACTATTACTACATAGAATAATTGTTAGCTATGTTCTGAAATCTTGAAAAATTGATAGAAACATGTCTGAAAAAAGCAGTCCATCTATGTGTTTCAATCGTTTTTGTTGTGTATGTATGTATATTTCAAATGTGTAATGCTTTTTTGGCCGAAATATAAAATGGGCGAGTAGCATACACAAAAAGAAATCAAAAGTGCAGTACGAGTTATACATAATATTTGCTAGATATGATGCCTCAAAAAGAAAGGCATGGTAGTGTAGTGTATTACAAATTATAGAATGTTATTACTATTTTCTACACAAATGCAACACAAATTCACAGAACACAATTGAATATAAAGCTGAAGTATTAAGAGGATAATGACTTTGCAGTTTGCACTACATCTTGAAGATCACCGGGAGCAACTTAGCTGGGTATAACTTTCTGTTGATTTTTCTACATTATAATCACTACCCTCTAATCCAAAGGAGCAAATTGAACGCATCATCTAAGTTTCCATTATTGAATTCAAGAAACTGACTTGATGATTTTTCAGAATAAGATGGAAACATTAGGTTGAGAATACATCGATTTGAAGATAATAGATTTGTGGATTAACATAAAATCTTTTAAGTTAATCCACCTGTGGATTAACTTACAGAAATAGTTGTGGATTAACCTACAGAAATAGTTGTGGATCAACCTATTAATGTAAAATGGTGGATCAACTAACAGAATGTGTGGATGAAAATAAAACTCACATAACCAAAAATTATGTACCTAAAACAATAGATTTAATACGTAACTTAATCATCATAACAGATTCACTATGTATTGCATAATAAATTCAAAATTTTAAATGCGTTTTAAAAACTATTTTGATAAAACATGTGTACAATGCATAGCTAAAGCTAGTATGCTTTAAAAGCAGCAGGCCATGCCCGATGAAACACTTTAAAAATGAATGAAAAATATATACTATCCTCTCCACTAAAGTAGCATATAAATTAGCCCACAATCCAGCACACCTGACCTATTCAAATCACGATAAACTAAACATACTAGGTCCGATAAAGTAGCCTAGATATTAGCTAGGCCAAATCATAATAACCTATTTATACTCAAATCATAAGACATAGATTAGGCTGCAAACAGGTGCAGCCTACAAATTTCCAGGAAATACCAGTCAGTGCAAAGAAGCGGTAATTCATCCACATTTACTTCGTCAAAGACCAATTCCAATATCATTTGGCCAAAAAAATCTGGCCTGAAGTATACTTGAGCATACTTATGATAGCATATATCCAATCCTCCATATCATATCAGTTTCTTTTTATCCACAGTTCATATTCTATTCATCTCTGTCTACTACTTCACATAGCCCATATTCTGAACGTTTCAAGATTTAAGCGGCAGCGCGACTTCGATCAAGTATCATATTATTATTGGCTTCTCTATCTGTATAATATATTTCACACGTTCAATTTCTTCACTACAGCGGTATACCATATATATGTTTCATGCATAACAACACCATATGTATTATACATGCACGCGTGTATGCTCCTAGGCTCCTAACACACACACACACACACACACATATATATATATATATATATATATATATATCATCTTACAGTATACACGTATACATGATATCCATTTAGACATGAAAAAAAAAAAAAAATCCCCTCCAATCTGGATGTAATACATAATAGAGTTCTAGTTAAATTCTTAAGTTAAATTTAGTGGTGATATCTTATAGGCACTAAAAAAAGGTTAATGTTTTTGTACCTTGGTAGATAACACCCTTATTAATTTATTATTCGAAAAGAATATTGACTTTGAGCGCAGTATTACACATCTTGCAAACATTTGTTTTCTATCTCATATTATCATAAATTGGGCTTCTGTAAGCTTCATTGCCCAGGCATCCTTTTACATGAAGTTCGATGTTTGAAATTCAAATTTGTTTGTGGATATGAATTGGATAATATATATCTGCCTTGATGAAAATATATATGTTCTTTATTTATATGGAAAATTACGTCAACTGTATTCTGATATGATTAATGATGATAACTACAATTTTATATTGTTTTGGATGTTAACGCTGGTTAACTAATTTCAAATGTAATTTTCTGTTTAATCCATTTAATATTTTTTCAGAAGGATTCAAACACTACAAGAATATATCCACTTAAAGACTGACAATTAGAAACTGATAATTTTCAGTTTGTAATTAACGACCGATTAATCACTGAAATCAATCTGTCTTTAATATTTTATATCAAAGACTGAAAAATAGTTTATAATCGGTATCTACTGTTTGAGACTGCTCAATGACTGAATATCAGTATTTAATCCATACAGTACGCTCCTTATTTTAAGCTCAACTTCTACCGATCCACGTAAATTATTCTGAGTCCATTTTGAGAAATACAAGTAAAGAAAGAAACGTGGCCATTTCCGAAGTTTATGCCACTCATGCAAAATTTACCCACTTCTCCTTTTACTTTATAAACTTTCACATTTCCCTAGATACTGAAACTCATCACCCCTCTCATATGTCGAGGTATGCTTTGGTATGGATGAAATCTCATGAAAAAGCTATTTGATTTCAGAAAATCATGGATACCAAAGCATACGTCAGTTCAAAATTTTGCTTCTAAACGTCTTCATAACATTTGCAGTACCAATGAACCCAAGAAATTTAAATGTCCTCTTTGCAAGTGTTTTAGAATTCCATTTTGCTACCTTTTCATTTTGCAGTACTTGTTTTAACATTCCACTGTATCCAATTCCTTGATTTCATTATCATCCTTATCCTCCCTAAGCATTTCGCAATCTGGGCACGCAAGGTGGTGAAATTGACGAAGGGAAATTCGTAGGTTCAAGCAAGAAGACTTCAAGAGAAATCACCGCTCTCAAATGGATTTTGAACAGTGAATTTAGTTACCAAATAGAGTTAATCCGTGTACTTTTTTTATTTCTGAAAACAAATAATTTATATGTTTTATTATGAAATTGCAGCCGGTTTCGGTGAGAAGTTGATGGCTTCAGCTCTTAATTGCTTTCCTTCATGCTTGCGGACCGGTTACTTGCTGATGGATGCATGAGAGGGAGTTGCTTCCTAATCTGTTTTGTCAATTGATTGGAGATTGCAAGGTCTAAATTTTGAACATGGAAATTTATTTCATTTGGAGAAGTGATGAAGCATTGGTTTACGGTGCTGGTTTGTTGTGTGGTAGGTGGAAGTTAACTCATGCGATGATGGATGAGGTGTGACCATTTGAATGTGGATGATGGTCACGTTGGCTGTAGAAGTTGTTTTTGTTTTGAACTTTTAGTTTGTTGGGCTGTACTTGTGTTGTGTGGCTGTTCAGTATTTTCAGTTTCCAGATGTGTAATTTTTTCCATTTCCCTCATATTAAAATGATCAACAACTGATGTACAAATCTTATTTTGATTTTGTAATAAAGTAACAAATTTCTATAGAAAAAAATACAAGTCACTCAAAGGAAAAAATGACCATTACCGCATTATGTAATTAAGACACGACACGAACAGTAATGTTCATTTTTCAGCTGCTGACAACACTAAACAAATTTATTAATATATAAATATATTTATAATTTAAGACTGATCAGTAACTGTATCTCAGTCTTTAAAATTCTGTCTTTAAATCAACTTAAGACCGAAATATCAGTCTTTAAATTTTAAGACTGAATGTGTAGTCTCAAATATGTTTAAGACTTGGTAAATTGTAACTGAAACAATCGGTCTTTAAAGGCGATGTAAAGACCGAATTATGCAGATAAAGACTGAAATTTTCAGTCTTTAATTTAATTTTTTTTAGTAGTGAAATTGCATACATACGTTAGTATTGTAGCTTTACCTTCAGTCATTACAAGAATGCAAAAAAATTATTATGCCATAAAATCCTTATATATAACAATAAAGCATGCATGCTGCTTGTATAGGTAGCTGGTTATTCTCAAAGGCAAAGCATGTCCTTGGAAGAAGATGATTGGTTGAATCTTCCGTCGGACCTAGTCGAGGTCATATTATCAAGAATTCCATTGTTTTACCATCCTATATTTGCTTCAGTGTGCAAGACCTGGAATGCGTATTGCAAGCATAAACTATATCCTGTGGATCAAACTACTCCGCTTCTTGTCCACGTTAACAATTGGAAAAGCGGTTACATCTACTACTATAGCCCGTTCTGGAACATAACTTTCAAGGTCAAATCACCAATTGCATCACAGAACTCACATGTTGTGCATTTTTTCAGCTCAAAGGACGGCTGGTTGGTACTGTGCCAAAAAGTCTTAGATGAAAGGGAGGTGGTTCGAGTTGTATTAATCAACCCTGCAACGGGCGCTTCATATTCTTGCTCCAGACTGGTACTTGACAGCTTCTTCACCGGCGTTACATTTTCAGGATGTCCAGGAACAAAAGATTTTGTTTTATTCGGTATCACTAGTCATAACAATGGTTTTGTAACCATATGCCTTTGGAGAAAAGGCGAGTGGAAATTAAGTAGCGATATTTTTTATAACGAGTTGCCTTTCATCATGTCTGCCTACTCTAGTCCAGTGGAATATTTTGATTGCATTTGTTGCGTGAGTGAAAACGGTATGATAGGTGTTTTTAATCTCGACAATGAGGATTGGGTCATACTCACAGACGCTAAGAAGTTTTTCTCATCGAACAAAGAACTGTACTTGGTCGAGTCAAAGGCCACAATGGCACTTGTGGTTGGTGGAAATTATGATCCTCAACTGTCTCAAGTTTTTTACTTGGATTTGGACAAAAGAACATGGAGCCAAAAAGAAAATTTGAACAGTTGTAGCATGTTTATCGGACCTAAAGCTTCCATGATGGTTAATTTTAACAATAAAAAGAAAGGCAACAATAATGTAACAGGAATCAAGAAAAACTTGGAGGGTAAACGAAAAAAGGGAGTTGATTGTGATGTAAACATTGATGTGAAGAAATGCAAAGTAGTGGATTATCAAACAAAATCCAAAGGAATCAAAGAGGAGGTTCATAAGAAAGCGGAAACCCATGAAAATATGGATGATTATAGTATGAAAGTTGATGTCAGCGGAAACTTGATGAATAACAGAATTTATACTACTGGAATTTACGAAAACATTGAAGTAGTCGAAGCAGAAATGAAAATTAGCGAAAGAAATTTGTTTTTTGTAGCCAAAGCATGTGATCATACAAGGAACAGAAACATGTCAAGAAAATCAAATATATTATCTTATAGCTTGGAAAATCACAAGATTACGGGCAAATATCATGGAATCTCACATCCTTCTTTTTGTGCTTGGTACCACCAACCTGATATTTCAGGTAGTTTGCAAGGTCAAAATATGAAGAAATCGTTATAACCATTTATTTTACATGTATGTTAGCGACTTGAAAAACTGATATGTTAGTGTAGTGGATTGATTTTTTTATTTATTTTTCACATGCATTGTCCTGAAATTGAAAGCATCTACTAGTTTATTCTTTATTTGTTCATCCCATATGTAGATGCCTTGTTTTTGTAGGCTTAACATGCCATGTTTGACCCATATTTACATTCAATAGGATGTCTGCAAAATTGGACCAAGGTGAGTGCATTCATACGGGAATGTTGTGTATTCAGTTATGTAGTAAAGCTAGGAAGTACTTCTAACCAGCATTTATAAAAATGAACTCATGGTTGTATACTAACATTTTCTATATAACCTCGTAAGATAACTATGAAGTACTTGATCATACCAAGAGCCAAGGTTGATGGATACCTACTTTTCAGACAAAATCAGATCCACGTATAAAATCCTTAAGTTATTAAAATCTCTTTATAGGTCCCTTCCACGAGTGCAATATAGAGCGCAATCAACATTTTTTTTCCTTTATGTTACATTCAACCAAGTTTATTTATATATACATGCACACAACCTCATTTCAAGTCTTCATCTCTATTGTTATTCATGAGATGAGACTTTTTTTTCATTGTGAGCATATTACCCACATGCAAAACAATACACTCTGACAAATATGGAAGAAAGAGAAATGTGTATGACTAAAAGACATAATAGTATACTAAAAACCGTAGCCTCTTTTGTTGTCATGCTACAATAACGCTAGGAATATAATTGCAACTCATAAGCCGTTTTCAATTAAATGTGTTTATAACAAGTAATAACCCATATCTTTGAGTTTATAAGTAAAATAAATAAAGATTCAAATTCAAAAAATTTAATTTTAGTTGGAATTTTGATTTCTTTATAAAAGATAATTTATTTTGTTATAGTGAATTCTAAATTTATAGAATAATTCATAAATTAGAATTCTATTGCTTTAATTAAAAATAAATTGAAATTGAGCTTAAACAAGAATATTTAATTGGCTAGTATCTTTTAGTCTTAAATAAAAGAAATTTTTGAGACTAATACATTTATTTCTTGAATATTGTTCATTCTTAAACCCCACCAACAAATCAGGAAATTAAGTTTAGAACCTATTGCTATGAATCCATTGTAATCACGATAATGATTGATTTTAGAACCCTATTCCATCTTTAGATTGGGTGATTTCAGTTTTAGAATGTGTATTTCTTTTGTTACTTGTTTTGGGCTTAGATTTTGTTAGCGTTTTGCTCTTTTTAATTTTGAAAGCTGTTGTAGTTGTATCTAGCTGTTGAATTGAAGGGTGAAGGCGAGTAAAAAATACAATGTCACCTTTCTCTAAACTCTTTAACACATATATTGGTTTTATAAGAAATGGTTGTGAACTGAAGTGGTAATTTTGTGGTTTCTGTAGTTGAAAATATGAACTTCTTTATATGTAAAAATTCTTCCTGGAAACTAGTGTTCTGGTCCTCTTTCTGATATCATGTTCCTTTGATCAATTACAGGTTGAATGCATGTGAAATTCTAAGTCTATGTTACCCGATGAGCTAACTAGGATGAACTAAAACATGCCAAAGTTTTGCTTGCCGACGATGGGAGGCTAGATACGTGGGATTCATGCCCAGGAATCCCCACTGATCAAACCTGTCATGGTGATCGATCGGTAATGGGTAAGCGATCGACTAATTGACACATAGAACGTGAATTCCAAGTGTCTGCCACTCGTGCCGGTTATGTTGCTTTATTGTGTTTTTGTTTGCGATGTTTCCAAATAATTTTCTAAGCTTTGATCCTCTTATTTGGTGCCACATTTATTCAATGATTTTGAAGTTGAATATATAAGTTTATTTAACTTATTCATATGTTTGAGTGAAAGAAATTTACAAAATAAAGCATGTTACAATTTATTGATTTCATTCTTGTTTTCCATTATATATATATATATATATATATATATATATATATATATATATATATATATAGGATTAGAATAAGAAATGTGTGTGTGTGTGTGTGTGTGTGTGTGTTATAATTATTATTAGTCGAAATAGTTTATGGGTTCAAAATTATGGTTTAAGAAATAAAACCTATATTGTTTCTAAATTAATTGTTGCATGTCCATATAAAGCTTTTGAGATATGGTTAGTTGGGCTATATTTGTTTTATAGGATTTAAGAATACACACACACATGTTTGAAATTTGTTTGGATTTATAGTATATATTTTATCTAGTGTCAAATAAGTATATATAATTGAATAACAAATGAGTTTACGGGTTTTGAATTGAAATTAAATTAGAAATAAAAGTATTTGAAATCATTTGCTATATCGATTTTTTAATATAATATTACTTATTTGCTTTCTAAATCATCAAATCTTACTAGATTCAGTTATACTTAACCACTGGCTATTTTTATACTAGTTTTGAAATCTTGTTTGACTTTTGGAACTTGAGAATTGAGATATCTTAAGAACCTTAATTTTATAATATGAGGAGTATTAATAATCAACTTTGCATTACTACTCAAACAGAATTTGTACACTTAATGCTCTCAAGTAACACTTTATCGAATATTGTACAACTCATTGTGCAGAATGCATGGCTGGTATTTTCTAACCTATTGGCGAATACTTGACTTTCAGTGGTTAGAATGGAATGCCTTGGTAAAGTACCCGTGATTGGTTTTAGGAAGATATTAAACCCTTTAAGCTATATTCTCTTTTAGTATTCGACATTGTGTGGGCTGATAAATTCTTAAGAGAATATAATTTAGGTTAATGTGTGAGATTTACTAGCTTATAATAAATATTTGAGCTTCACCAGGTGATATGTACATTTTGATTAAATTCTTGTAATTACAAAAAGTGGTAGTATTTGGCACTCTAGAGTTCACTCTCATTTGTGTTTAGTTTTCAGGCTGATAGATCTGTAAGAGGTATGCACAAGGATTTCTTTATGATTCTTATGATTGACATGATACGTATATGTGTGTGTCTATATATATATATATATATATATAATATATATATATATATATTATAGAGTCTTTGAGTTATACTTCTAACGATAATTTTGATCGTTATGGAAATCCTTGAAATCAGATGGGATTTTGATTTTTCATTTTATGGACGATCTTTGGTATTTGATTGGTATGGATGATACTAGATATTTTTTCCCATGGTAGATCTTTATGATCAGTAGAGATAGTCATTATAATAAGCCACTCGGAATGGGCCGAAATTGCGATCCAAAAAAATGCCCATCGGAACTTAAAGATATTCTAAACGGATCGTTGGTTCCTAAAAAAATTACATAAATAGAGTCAAACTAAAAATGACGTCAGAATTTCACAGTGGAAGGGATAAAATATAATAATAGAAAATAGGTATATCATTAAATAAAAACCATATATTGTTGATTACATCAAATCTCAATTGTCAACAAGGGTACATCAATTATGATATTAATATCCCATAGGTACAATAATACTGCCAAACATGATAATAATGATAATAACTATAGGTCCTCCTTCGTCGGGCTCTAATCTCCATGACTGCATCAAGCATTCCCATCTACTAACATGTTTATACATTAAGAGAAGGGAGGTCAGAACAATAAGTTCCGGTGAATGAAAACCACATAAGTTTAAGGATTGTCAATTTTCTATACTTGGTAGTATAAACTCATCAAATTATGTCTACGCAAATTCAATACACACATACATATATTAATTAGGCGGACTATTCAAAAGTCACTTAAGGCTCATATGTTTATTTATAAGGGCTGATTCTAGTATCACTTAATACCCTACAAGACGGACTATCATTTGGTCACTTAAGGCCATTATATATATATATATTCACACACACACAAGTGGATTCCTTCGATCACTTAAGATGCTATGGCGGACCCTAGTCACTTAGAACCCCGCCTTATAATTGTTAACGCTAATAAATATACTCTCAATGTAAATCGAGAGATAGTAATCTGCAACTTTATACTAGGTTTAGGTAGACACTCATCGTCATATATGACGCTCCTGGCGGATCCATGCGTTGGTATCCAGTTGTCATTACAGGTGAACTTTTAGTCATTTAGTACTTCCCTTAGACATGCAGTCCTGTAGAAATTTTCATACCGCCCATTCCTAGAGGTGCCCTTACATAGCCCTTAGATAAGAAGTGAACAACTTTCGGAGAACTACCTTACTCTTATGTCTTATCATTTTAATTAAGACCATTTAATACCTTATAAGAGAAAGGCAGACCCAATGACAACTTAAGACCTTTATAAGGCCGGGTCCCATGACTTTGGTGCTAAGGAACGAACCTTAGGAATAGACCTAGTCCTAATACCCAAACAAGGTAGGTCGGTCACTTAATACCTTCTCGAGGCAGGCCTGCTTCACACAATTATATTTATGTATGTACACACACATAATACATCTTACATTAAACTGACCACTAAGAGATGTTGGATTTGTTAGGCGGTTCTGAGCAGGTTTCTAATACAAGTTGGGCTTAACTTCGCGTCTTTGTGTAATAATTATAGTGGCTCATGCATCTAGACCTCTCATATTAACCCAACTAACTTGTAGATGTTGGATATGTTGGTCGGTTCCGGGCAGGCTTCTACTACAAGTAGGGTTAACCTTGTGTCTGTGTGTCATTAATAATAATTAAAGCCACTAATACTCACACATATACAAATTTCCTATAGGGACAATTAATTCCTAATTTCCCAATTTAAACGTATTTAGTACGCAATTAATACACATAATACAATAATTATGTTATAAATAGTAATAAATAAAATGTAAATCAAGCGTACGTAAAGAAACATCCTAAATCATTGAAATGTCAATCCTAACACAGAATAAGGTTTACAAGTTTATTTCCCTAACTTCATTAGCATGGCATAAACTTGTCAATCTATAACAAGCACATAACAACATATATATATATATATATATATATATATATATGTATATGTATATATATATATATATATATAAACTTGTAACCAAGGCTCAAAATATTAAATCAATAATAAAAGAAAGACAAGGTGAAATAATCCAATTATATATGCAAAATCTCCTTTATGGTAATGCTTCACTTTTCTTATCATTTACAAAAACTTAAGACTTTAGTGGTTTGCATATAATACATTCAAACTATCTTTTTTAAAATTAGATGCTTAAGCCTATTAAGTCTACAATACTCAAGTCTTAAAATTTTGCACATATATATAATAATTTGTAATTTACCACAAAGTGAATCGGACCCCTATCAGAAATCGTACAACGCCCAAAATCCTATCTTTTATTACATCAACAACCAAAAGACAATTTACACCAATTAACTGACCATTTCTGCAGATTATAAAGGATTTGTTTATATTTTGTTTTCGCGCAAATAAAAATCCAAATCTACACTAACAAAATATAGAAAATAGTAATCCCATGTAATGTCCACCTCCAGTAACGCAAGAAAAAGGATGAACAAGCTATGTAGAATGTTTCTGGATTGTCCCCTCGCAATTACCGTTTTCCAAACTTCCTTCAAAACCAATATATACATATAAGAATTTGATTAAAATCTTATATTGTCCGTAAATTTTAAATATTTAATATCATTTCAAATATCGGGTTGATAATATAAATCGATTTTTATATTGAGTTATCGATTTAATAATCGAAACATGATTTATTGCGAGTATGTATGTATGTGTGTGTGTGTGTGTATATATATAATTATCGTAATACGAGAAAATGGAATAATTCAATTCGAAATTTAAACCGAGTTAAAACAATTCATAAAAGTAATCAAAATTCTATTTGAATAGAATCGACGATAATAATAATTTATTACCATGGAATTAATTGTTTTGAATTTAATTTATATCAGTGTAAATCAATATCTTCTTCATACGATCGAACGAGGCTTCGAAACCTATTCCAGTATGTTCAGAATAGTGGTATAACCCTAGAAATGTCTGTTGTTGTGTTCAGAAAGGAGTTCAGATTCGAGGGTATTTTAAATTAAATAAAATGGTACTAGTTCAAAACAAGTTAAAATAAAAAAATAGAATTCCTTTCATCCTAAGCTAAGCCATGAGGGTACAGTGCAAGCCTAAATCTACCTGCACCCTGTAGTAACCAACGTTGTTCGTATCCTTATATATTTCATCTTTATAAATCCCGGCATCCCCTTCTTTTTCCATTTACCTTTTGAATTCGATCGAGCTTCAAGAAGTTTAAAATGGCCATCCCCTGTTAAACTAAAAACCGCTGCTCTCACATCCTCCTCTTTTACAAATGTGCCTGCCCCTTTATTAAATTCATTCGCAATTCAAAACAAAATGAAAAGCTTCAGATTAGAAAAAAGGCCATGCTTTGCAAATGGATTCAAAATCATTCCCGTGAAAAACTAAAAGGGAAAATCATTCGGATCAATTTTGAATATAGGTTCGAATTTGATTTTGAACTCTGAGTTTAGGGAGCGACGCGAAGATGATGTCAAGTTTAGGGTTCAACTCGAGATCGATTAAGGTGAAACTGGGTTGCAAAACGATGGGGTGCAAATCAAAGTAAATATGGACGGTGTTGGTGAATTTCGAAGGATTGATGAAACGACCTAGACTTCCCCAATCCCCAAGAGACGGAGAAGCCCAGATTGTTTTGAGAACATGACGCATTAGAACACAAACATGTGAACATTTCATTACTATTACAACAATTTACATCAGAGTACAAGATATCAGAGTTCAAATAAATAATATACAGTGGAAATACAAATATCATAGATTAAAATACATGGCAATGGAAATAAAATGTATAAATACAATGCGTAGCGGAAATACATCAACTAACACAACTGAAAGAAATACACTAATACAAAGCTTTCCGAATATAGCTACAAATATAATCCAAGATCCTGGAAAAAGAAATATCTGCAAACCAAAACTACTAGCTGTCCGTGCGGAAAATATGGGCACCCAGAGTTTAGATAGAAACAATAAACTCCGAGTCAGTCATGGGACTGGTGTGAGAACTAAAACAGTAATTAACTTGGTTTTAAATGTTGGGTAAATCAAGGGACCACGCCGTATAACATGGAACGGGTTTACTCCTATGAATACCAGTGCATAAACAACAACCAATAATAGACATATGAATCTACAATGCAACAGACAACATGCAATTCCTCAATCTACCCATTTAGGCTTAATCCCCAAATTTAGATTTTCCGAATCCAATTATCTTTACAGAAATTATTTCTTTGGACTTTATTCCCAAATTCTTATTTCAAATCATTTGAAATACATATCTAACTTCTATAGCAAAGTAGATTTCACTTCGGGATCTCAAACCAAAATCATTTGGAAATATGAATTCCAAAATATTACAATGCATACAAACAGTATGCAACCAAATATCGGGAGGTTTCTCCCATCAACAAGGCAAAGGGCCCGTTCCTTAGTCACTCGATATATATAGGTGCACCTCCCACGCCCTCGGGGAACTACACCGTCCAATGCACCTCCCACGCCCTTGGGGAACTACACTGTCTGATGCCCATACTTTTAGTCGCATGGGTTACCCGAAACTTTAGCCACATACTAAAACATTTTATGTCCCAAAGTAGGGAAAATCATTTCACAACATAATAATCACAAGTACTTTCAAACTATAGTTATAGTATTTCACATCAGAAATTCACACATATGATCAATCACTATTAATCATATAACCTTTGAGCTTGTACATCTCAAATAAGGGTGTTAAGCAAGAGAATAAATTCTCCGCCACCAAACAGATACATTGGGTTTAGTCTTCGAAATCCTTTTTGTTTTATAAAACATTTTTATAAAACATTCCCCGTACAAAATCGGGAAAACATTTTTTTTCACTTAAGAAAATATCATTTCAAAACCATTCATTAAATTTAAAATGAACTCAATAACATCGCTAAACATCTCATTGTCAAATCGTGAAGTGTTTCACAAGATGTCAGCATACAAATATTTCTACCCAACCCAATGCTAAATGTAAAAGCATATTTTGCTCATAAACTGGTCGAGCACAATCCAAACAATCAATCAATCACAATCAATATCAACAACCAAGTATATTTGGTTTATACCACATCTCATGTTTTAGTAAATTTAATTGCCATTCATTCATTCCAAATCTAATTAAATATTTATTTAAACTCCACTTAGTTTTAATCTCAAAGATCTTACTTAATGATTATTCAATCTTTTAGGAAATTAATCATGTCTTTAACTGGGTTAAAGAACCAATGTCGTTTAAAACATAGTTCACGATAAACCCCAAACCATCTTCCATCAAAATGGAATCTTGATGAAAATTTGATCAGTATATAATTGATATAAATTTCCATATCAGACTAATAATGTAAATGGAATAATGACAAAGCCTTTTAAATTCCATATATAGTAACAGTCTTCCTTTACAAAAGCTCATCTGCTCATCTCGAATATTACCAAATCAAATTCCATTCAATTTCAATATAATATATTAAATTGAAAAACTTTACTTTGGAAAATTTTCCATTAAATCTTAATTAAAAGATTATAAATTCCAAATCCTAACTTTACTGTTAATTGGGATAAAGAACGAATGTCATTTTAAAACATTGTTCACAATAAACCCAAATTCAACTTCATTTAATTCCAATTTAATTAATTGGAAAACTTCACTTTTAGCTGGGTTGAAGAATAGTGTTATTAAAGATACCATTCACGATGAACCCAAAATCCAATTTGATATTAAATGCAAGGCTCTGAATAAAAATCATATAGGCTTATATTCAATACAAAATTCTGAAACCAAATAGGAGTGCTCTACAATACCAACGTTCGTGATTGAGTTTAGTAAAGCAGGATGGCGGGATTATGGCCACAAAGGCGCTGCTTGTGGAGCGGATTTCAAGGTAGCTGAGACCACCGAACTCGCTGGAGCTCCTGGCGTGGGGGCCGCGTTCGTAGGCCGATGAAGTGATGGTGTCTGATCTGGGTACGGCGGGTCCTAGGGTGGTGCGCAAAAAGGAAGACGAGATCGAAGTTGGGTTTGTGTTCGTCTCCTGAAGCCGACGTTGAAGAAGAGGGATTAACCTCCTTAGTGATGTAATCAACATAACTAATTATGTTTAATTTATAAATTAATCCGTCCATGTTTAAAATTGAATAGCTTCGTCATATTTAATCGGAATTTGACGAAACGAATTGCGTTGAAATCGTCTTGAAGAACACCACACTGTAGAACCGATCAGAACTGTAATGGAGCATATCAGATTTTGGTCAAACTCCAGATCTGAGTTGTTCAGAATTAAAAGCTCATTGAGATTTCTATTTTTTTTATTTTAAAAATAAATTATTACTAATGTGAAATTATATTTATTTCATATAAAGTTTATGTTGATGTCGTGTAGATAATTATTATGTGTTCGTTGTTTTATGATTGCGATGAATTATTAAATCGATTGGTGTGCCTCATATTTGTTAGAATATGATTGTTGAGAATAATTATATCATGTCTGTTTAGTTGAAAACATATATGTTATATTTGTTTAGTTGAAAAATAAATATCTCATGTTTGTTAAGATAATATAGTGGAAAACAAATATATCGTATTTGTCTTGTTGAAAACCAATATCTCATGTTTGATTAAGATGAAATGGTTGAAACCAAATATCATCTTTGGTTAATTAGAAATTCGTTAACAAATAACATTACCATCTTATTTAGCTAAGTATACATAGAAAAATGTTAACATATAGCATAATTTTTTATTTGATATTAGTATACATAGAAAAATGTTTACGTATAAAATATTCTTTTATATGTTAAGAACATATAGAAAAGGGTAAACCAATAAAATATTCTTTTATTTGTCATTAGAGTACATAGGAAAAAGTATGGAAATAAATCAGGTTATTTATGTTGAATAAAAATATAAAAACACCATTTTTGTTAGAATTAACAAATTTGAATAACTTAGAAAATTGATTACAAATAAATGACCATTTATTTATCATTTGAATAACATAGAAAATTGGTTACAAATAAATATGCATTTATTTGACATTAGAATTCATAGGAAAATATTTACATATAAAATATTATTTTATGTAATATTAGAATTGAAAATTACATTTATATGTAAAATGTTACATTAGACTGAAAATTACATTTTATGTAAAATGTTATATTAGATTAGAAATACCGTTTTCATATAAAATGTTGCATTAGACAAAAACAACATTTTTATTATAAAATGTAGCATGAGAATTAAAATAACACTTTTGTTAAAGAATGCACATTGGGTTAAAATAATACTTTGTTGTCAAATGTGATATTAGATTAAAATAACACCTTGTTATAAAAAGTGACATTAGAAAGAAATAAAAATTTTAGTTTAAAATGTTACATAAGTAAGAAATAACATTTTTAGTTTAAAATGTTGCATTAAAGAAAGAAAGAAAAATACAACATTTTCGTTCTATAATGTGCATTCCTCGGGTAAATAAAAACATATAATAGAAAAGAATGAAAAACAAAATATTTATTTTGTTAAATAGAAAAGTATGAAAAACAAAATATATTTTTTGTTAAATAGAAAAGTGTTAAAACCATATCCTTCTATTTGTCATTAGAATTTATGGAAAATTGTTTAAGAATATACAATTAATAGATTCATTTTTTTTGTAGTATGAAACATTAGAAAAGAATATTTTATCTACATTTCTCATGTAAATCAAAACATGTATTAGAAAAGAAAGTTTATCTTATTTACATTTTTCATGTAAATATAAGACTTGTACTAAAAGGGTATATTTTATTCACATTTTAGATGTAAGTAAAGACATGAATTTGTAAAGGATATTTTATTCACATTTTAGATGTGAATAAAAGACGGGAAATTTAGAAGTATATTTTTATTTGCCTTTTTATATGCAAATAAAAACTATAGATATAAAGTACACTTTTTATTTGCAAGTTAGTTGCAAATAAAAACACGAAGTTATAAAGTACAATTTTATTTGCAATTTAGTTGTAAATAAAAACATGATTATAAAAAGTTGACATTTTTATTTATATTTTAGATATAAATAAAAGAATGAATAGAAAAAGGATATTTTTATTTGTATTTAGATATAAATAAAAACATGAAAATAAAAAGTACATTTTATTCACATTTTAGATGTGAATAAAAGACTTGATTTATAAAGGATATTTTATTTACATTTTAGATGTAAGTAAAAACATAGCAATAAAAAGTGCATTTTTATTTACATTTTACATGTAAGTAGAACCATGAAATAAATAGGTAAATAGAAACACTGCAATAAAAAGTACATTTTATGTACATTACAAAAGTAAATAAAACCATAGGATGGAAGGTTATGTGTTTATTTACATTTTAGATGTAATAAATAGGATCATGAATTAGAAAAGGCACATTCTTATTTACATTTTAGATGTAAATAAAAACATGGAAATCAAAGTGAACATTGTATTTACATGTTAGTTGTAAATAAACACATGGATTTAAAAAGTGACATTTAAAGTTACATTTTTGATGTAAATAAATAAGTTACATTTTTGGTGAAAATAAGAAGAAATAAAGCGACAACTTTATTTACATTTTAGGTGTAAATAAAAAGGAATAAATTTAAAGTAACATCTTTATTTACAATTTAGATGTAAATAAAGAAAAGAATCAAAGTTACATTTTTATTTACATTATAGGTGTAAATAAAAAGATTAGATTAAAAGAGGCATTTTAAATTTACATTGTAGATGTAATCAAAGGATGGAATTTAATGTTAAATTTTTATTGTCAGAATAGAGACAATAAAAAGAATAGTATAAAAAGACATATTTTTATTGTCATTCTAGGGACAATAAAAATGGTAGAAATAAAAGTGATATTTTTATCGTCATTTTAGATGCGATAAAAAGAGTAGAAATAAAAGTGATATTTTTATCGTCATTTTAGATGCGATAAAAAGGGTAGAAATAAAAGTGATATTCTTATCGTCATTTTAGATGCGATAAAAAGAATCTATCTTAGTAGTTGAAATCGCCAAACGATTTATATTTATATTTTTATATAAATATAAATTAAAATTAAACGAATCGCGCTGCTGTAGTTCACGATTTGAAATCGTAACTTTAAACGATTATACCGAATGATCCGACCGTCGGATTTTCCCAAAACTGGAACCGTTGGGACCGCTTTGGGAAGATCTTTCCAAGATATAAATTTTGTTAAAATCCAATGGTTAGATTTCGAGAAATGTGTAAATCAAATTTGATTGAAAACAGCGCCAGGGCCGCCATTGACCCGAAGCGTCGTTTAATTATAATTTAGCTTTTTTAAATAAATAAAATAGTGATAAATCGTTATAAATAGATTTGAGCGATAGGAAATGATTTAAATGATAATTATTTAAGGATTATTTGAAAAGACCCAGTTCAACTCATTTCAAATAATTACTACGCCGATTTAAGTCGAAGATTTGAAGACGGTGATTGAAGACCGACGATCTTCACATCGAACAGATGAGGACTACTGACGCCTGTGATTGGAGTAGCTACCTTGAAGGGGCTGCAGTGGTAGTTGTCCGGATGTATTTGTTGATTGTTCGGATATGCGAGGAATAAGGTGCCTCCGGTTTCGTTCAGACCCAGAACGGACTTGTAAATGGATGGTATGTCTGACGTTGTATTCCTTTATGTTGTATTCGTTGATCTCTGCTATATATATATCTGTT
The DNA here is from genome assembly GCA_030737875.1 of Allium sativum. Lineage (NCBI taxonomy): Eukaryota > Viridiplantae > Streptophyta > Magnoliopsida > Asparagales > Amaryllidaceae > Allium > Allium sativum. Next base: position 68,793,452 of record CM060912.1, read on the forward strand.
TGGTGTTTAACACCCTTCTCTGAGACGTACGAGCTTAGAGGTTATATATTGGTAGGAATCAATGGTATGATATGGATTGACAATGTGACATGCTAAGATGCATGAATCAAGGCTTTTGTTGAAAAGCAGGGCCTTGTTGTTGATGATCAAAGCATAGCCTGTTTTGGTATAGCTTTGTATATAGCATGACTTCACGAGCCTCACACCCCGGTAGAGTCTAAAACGGGACAAGGGAACGCAGGGAGTGCACATGTTTCTTTCTAGCTAGAGTGATGTCAGCGACCTACCAGCCATGACATTTTACTTATGTGGATGATGGATTATGAGGTACCTCGGTTTTATAGGTCGTTAGTGGCCATATTTGAGGTCCAAAGGGACCGAGAAACGTGTGTTCAGGCATAATCAATCCACTAACGTTAGGTGTGGACCGGCCCTGCAGATATCCAAGGGTTGCCCATAGGTGTGATCCTGAGGCATTTGCTAGTGTGTCTCGAATGGGTAAGGAGACCGCCCCTAGCCTTGACTCTTGATGGAAACCCAATTTCCAATACGACATCATGCGGTTTTGATTGTAGAACTAGTATGGCGACATGATATATGGTACCCATGCCGCTTAGGATTGATACATTATGATTGAAATTGTTTTTGAAACATATATACACTAATAATAATATCAAATCCGTGTTATCGTATCAAGCATCTTTTGACCATTATAAGGTAAAACTCTATCCTCTTGTTTGCGTTGCATTGTGTGATGGGACTTGAGTCTTATAATGGTTTCATTTTTCTAAAAAGCATTGCATTGTTTTAACGATTTACTTTATTTTATGCACTGGCAATCCAATGGAGAAAACCCGTTCCGCGTTAGCGGCGTGGTCCTGTGATTAGCCTTATTATTAGATTAGTTAAGTTAGAATTCTTATACCAGTCCCATGACTGACCTGTAGTTTGTTTCACTGGTAAACTCGGGTGCCCATATTTTTCACATGGGCAGTCGAGTAGCTTATTTGCAGATATCTATTCTCTTTAGCAGGATCATGGATCGAAGCTTAAAGCTGTGTCCAGAGCATTAATAACCCTCCGCTGTATCAGTTTAAGTCTTCCGCTGCACTGTATTATATTTAGTGTAAAAATTATCTTCTGATGTAGTATTATTTCTTTATCGATATACTCTGATATTCTATACTCTGATGTAACATTATTGTAATGATTATAAAGTCTGTTGTTATTATTCTAATGTGTTGTATTCTCAAAGTTAACGTATGCGGATTTTGAACGGTCTTGGTCGATCTAGCGATCGATTAAGTCCGAGCAAAATCTGGGTCATTACACCAAAGCTAAGCCTCTCAGGTGTTTCCAATCACAATCCCCCCATGCGGATATGGTCAGATGTCAGTGATAGCTTGGACGTTTATATTACTAAATTAGAGGGTTGATTCAGCCTATCACAGTTCTCCCTTTATTCGATCGAATGCCAAACAAAATTCAAAAATGTTCCTTTCCTGATGATTCTCTCAATCTCATCCTTTACTAATCGACACCATATTATTGAGCGATCATTAATTTGACTGAACTCACAAAATTTTCTTCAAACCCTTCGTAAGGTATATAAACTCAAAGGATATATTAGAATCAAATTAGTGTTTGGTTTCTTCTTTCCTATGAGGAAGACGAAATCAAAATTTTACAGAGTTATCCTATCTTAATTCGCAATAAAGTTTTTATAATAAAACTATGGGATCCCGTAGTGGTTAATATGTATGGTGGAGTAAATTCTTGTCCAGTATGGGTGAATTTTTACAACATCCTTACCTTAGCTTAGTTGCACCCTATTGTTAACCGTCTAGCTAGTCATCTTGGCTAGAGAAGCTTCTATACATGGATGAAGCAACCGAAAATTAAAGAGGCTAGGATTTGCTAAATGTTCGATTTAAGTAAGACAGGACTTTGAAATTGTTGATCAATTTCAACTATAACTTGTTGATGGTGGAACCCAGTTCATTGACGTCAAATGCTGATGGAAACATGATATTTGATCCACTCATAAAATGTTTGATCTTGCAACTCATGGGTGTTAATAAAGTTGTCCATCAGAAATAACTTGCAAAAGTGAAGGAGGACAAGAATAAAGAAACTGATAGCAATGTAATTTTTTTTTTGGAAATGAAGACTTCACGTTCAATGAAGGAAGAAAACAGAAGTGTCAAGTGGTCAATATATTTAAAAGAAAAAGAAACAATGGGACTGAAAATAAAAAGTTGAAAATTGTAAAAGCTAAACATAAATTGAGTATGGATCAATCTGGTGAATTGGTTGAAGAAGGTGAGATTGTTTAGAAACAATTGTTAGTCATGATAATGTGAATGATGAGAATTCTAATGTTCCTAGAACTAATAATATCGGTGGATAGGAGCTTATTTAGCAATGGCTGAAGATGCGTAAATGTGGCGTTACCCCTTTATAATCGAATCTCCATGTGTCATCAGTGGGAATTTAAGCGTGGAGTAAAATTCGAAATGGAGCAACATCCCAATTTTTTGAAGTGATGATTTATAAACAGGGTTTAAAATACGTTTAAAGGATAAATGAGTTAATGAACCCTGTTTATAGTATCACTACAAGAAAAGCTTACTATTCCAACCGAGGGTGGATACAATGGCTTCCAAATTGCCGTCGGCGGTTGTCGGAAACCGTCAGAATATCACGAATATCCTACCACCCGAGCCCTCTTCTTTCTCATTTATTCAGCACGTACCAAAACCCTATTTTCTCATAATTCATAACTTCTAGCCCAATATCAAGCTCTAGGATTTTCCCCAACACCAGATATGACATTAGCATCCTCGTATTGTAGGTATATCCTCTAATTTTTGTTAAAAATCAAGTTTTTACCCTAACCCTAAAATTGCATAAATTGATAAATTAGGATTAGTTGACTGCAACTGTTTCCAAGTGTAGTAATGATTACCTTTATGTACAAATTTCATTTATTATCATTAAATTGTAATTATATGTAAAATTATGGATGTTTGTGTATATATAAACTATTGTATATGCGTGTCATTCCTATGTTGAATTGTGCTAGTTGAAATAAGATAAATTGAATACACAAGCTACGAATATTATACTGTGCATGTCTTGACTTATGGATCAAAAAAAAATGCAAGACTCTAAAATCTAATTAAATGTTTTGAAAATGACAATAATGCGAAACAAGCTTTAAGTTGATGTAGTACGTCGAACACATATGCTAAATTAAAATATTTTTTTGTAAATGTAAGTGTGAACAATTACAAAAACTGTATTTTTTTTCATAAAGTGCGCACATCTATTTGCTAATGCTCCTTGGAGAATTGTTTTCCCCATCCGGCAAGTGTTGTATATGATCGTTATATAATTAGTCATTTTTGTCAAAAAAAAAACGACCATTTATATTCATCTGTTACAATGTTTATTCGATTTGTCCCTTTATTAGACAAGTTAGAAACACAGTAAGCATTTACATTTTGTATACTACTTCATCTCAAACAGTTCACAAAATTTCGGCCTAACTTTTCCTGTTTGTTTCCTACGTACATGCATTTGTGTATGATGCATGGAACAAAAGGGAAATGCTGCCGAAATTTGGTTAAATCGTTTGAGATGAAGTAATATATGAAATTTAAATGCTTACTGTGTTTGTAATGGGATGTAGGATGGTTGACCATGGAAAAATAAAATTGCCGCATTTGAAAATATTTTGAATTTGTCAAATAGTTATTTTTGAAAATAAAAAGTATACATGTGTAATACGACCATGAAAATAAGATTTTTTTCGAATCTGTATTCCTGAAAATAAATATTAATTTTTAAACTCATGATTCATTTTCTCAAATAGGAAAAATGATTGATTATTTTGTTGATTGTAGGAGATAGATGTATTAAAGAAGAGGACTAGGAGGCTCAATAAAAGAAGTTTTTTTTAATGGTGTATATGTTTTTGTTTAATTCGCTTTAAGTAATAACGAAAACGATTTAAAAATTCATTATCTATGTAGTAAGTGTGGACATTTGAGGTATTTGTTATCGGATATTGTGAAAGTCCATTTGTGCTTAAACGGATTCGTACCTGAGTATTATGCTTGGGATCATCATGGAGAAGTTGTAGAAATTACGTCTGTAGAGTCTAAGGTAGAAAGTGATGTTATTGAAAATGTTAACATGACCCATATTGAAAATATGGACGAAGATGCAGTACGATCAATGTTTCCTATGGTTGAAGTTGACGACGATAATGGAAATGTTGATGAACCGAATATTAAAGCAAAAAAATTATGATTTATTGGTTGCTGCTATGAAACCTATTTGAGATAGTTGTAAGAGCAGTACACAACTGTTAGTAATCGCATAATACATTGCAATGAAGTCAAAATACAACATCATTGAAGCTAAGTCTACGGCTACTGTACAAGCTGCGTGATTATTGTAAAGATGCTATCAGCATCAAGTTGTTGAAACAAATAGCTTGGTGCTGGCACAAAAGCCGAAACCAAGAAGGCAACACCGGAGTCGAAGCCAAGAAGGCAACACCGAAGCCAACACCAAGAAGTCAACTGTGATGCCGGTACCAAGAAGATAATACCAGAACCAATGCTAAAGTTAATACTTAAGCCGAAACCGAAGCCGGTTACGACAGAATGAAGCCGAAACTGAAGCCAAGGAGGAAGAGGCAATATTAAGAAGGCAATACCAGGGGGAAGCAACGCCAGAAGGAGATACCGATACCAAGAGGAAGCAGTACTGGAAGGAGATGCCAATGTTGGGAGGAAGGAGTACCAAAAGAAGATACAAAGGAAACATTGTAATTGGCATAGTTGTAACATTGTAACCCGCTTTATTTTCTCTACAAATAGAGGTGTAGGGTGACATTTTGAGTAATGATAAAAAAAATTATTTTCTCTTCCATTTTCATATCTATGTCCATATCTTCTTAGTTTGTAACATGGTATCAGAGAAACGATCCTTAATTAATTTCAAGACCACAAACTTATTTTTCCAATCTTATTCGCGAATCCTTATTCGTGAATCGTGAGAGAAACCAAATCCATGATGGAAGTCATGCCAATGATTTGTAAGATAACTTAGCACAAGATAAGTGAATCGAATTACTTCGATTGGAGTAAAATAATTCGATTGTATTTACGTAGTATTGATCGAGATAATCATCTAGTTGAAGATCCACCAAAAGATGATCCATCTGATAAGAATGTGGTTCTATGGCTCCGGGATGACGCTTGTTTGTTTCTTCAAATCCGGAATACAATTGATAGTGATGTCATCGGTTTGGTGAATCGTTGAGAGTTCATGAAAGAACTTATGGATTATCTAGAGTTTTTATTTTCTAGAAAAGAAAATATAAACCGGATATACGAGATATGCAAGTCATTTTATCGAGTGGAGAAATAAGATTAGTGACTGATGAATTATTTTAATACACTCAAGAAGACTTTAGTTTAATTTGCTACTTCCTATCAGTGCTTATGTTAAATTATAGCGGAAGCAGAGGGAACAAATGGCTATTATGAGTTTTTTGATAGGTCCTCCATCTGAGTATAAATCTCAAGTTTTATCTGGATCAGATGTGACATCATTATATGATGCGTTTAGGAGGATTCTTTGGACTAAAATCTCAAGTTCAAATTCAACTCCATCAACTCAACACAAGAGTGTTTTGATTGGTACAACAAATAAACATCAACCATGGAAACCTAACCTGAACTCATACAAAAGGGGGTTTAGTATGCTTGGATATGAGAATCATACAGTGAAGTCATGTGCATGTTGCAAGAATCAATGGCGTACTAAATTTGAATGTTGGAAGCTACAGAGTAAGTAGAAATTGGCTGGAAATCAACAAGAAGCTAATGTTGTGAAGATTCAAGATCATGTTAATCAGAATGTTATGGTTTTAGTCAAGGAATTTGCAAAATTTACTGAACATTAGAATGGTCTCAAAAAGTCAATTTAATTTATTTCAACCATTGCGGATTATACCAGTTTTTCCAATCCAGAGAGGGATCAATGGGTCATTAATTCTTGTGTTACAGGTAAATATGACAGTTAATCGTACTCTTTTCTCGAGTTTTCAATCACAAACTCCTACTCATAATGTCACTTTATCCGATGGTTCCTCTTTAAACATTTAAGGGTATGGAACAATAAGTCCAACCTATTCGTCTTCTCTATCGACGTCAGCCTTATATATACACTTAAACTTGCGTTCAATCTTCTCTCTATCATTCAAATAAAAAAACAATTAAATTGTAATATCTCATTCTTTCCATCTTATTGTATATTTCAGGATCTAGTGACTTAGGAAATCATTGGTAGAGGGCATGAGTCAAAGGAACTGTATGTACTTGATGTTCCTTCCATAAATCAATGATCATTTATTTGTTCAAGCATTTCTCAATCATTAAAGACACACTATCAGTTAAGGCATCCATCTTTACCCTTTCTAAAGAAATTGTTTCCACAGTCTAAACCATTACAGTCTTTGAATTGTGAATCATGTCAGTATGCTAAACATCATCGTGTAAGTCTGAGTCCTAGAATGAATAAAAGAGCTAATTGTCCTTTTGAAGTTGTTCATTCTGATATTTGGAGTCCATCACCTATGATTTCTAAATCAGGGTTTAGATACTTTGTTACCATTGTATATGATTATTCACGTATGACCTGGGTGGTTTCTTATGAAAAATTGATCTGAGTTGTGTTCAGTATTTTTTTCATTCTATGTTGAAATCAAAACTCAATTTAATACTTCTGTTAAAACTCTAAGGAGTGAAAACACAAAAGAATATACTTCGAATTTATTTCAAACTTACATCAGTTAAAATAGAATGCTACATGAAACATCTGGTGCTGATATAACACCTCAAAATGGATTTGATGAAAGAAAGAATAGACATTTGCTTCAAACGGCATAGGCATTGGTATTCCATATGAATGTGCCTAAAAGTTTCTGGGCAGATGATGTTTCCACAACATGTTTTCCAATAAATCATATACCTTCAATTGTTCTTAATGGTGATATACCATACTCAATTCTCTTCCCTTACAAATCAATATATCCTATGAAGCCAAAAATGTTTGTGTGTACATGTTCTGTTCAAGATGTCGAACCACAAATATCTAAACTTGATTCAAAATCTGTTAAGTGTATATTCTTTAGTTATTCCCGTTTGTAAAAAGGATATAGGTGCTTTTTTCCCTCTCTAAATAAATCTCTTGTATCCATTGATGTCCCTTTCATTGAAGAAACACCATTCTTTCAGTCATCATCAAGCTTACCCTATCAAAGTCAGGTAATTCAAGAGGAGAATGATGATTTTCTTGTGTATGAAGTAACACATTATATACAAGAAGGAAACAATATTAATGGTTCTATTGAAACAAGTTTATCTCCTTCTCGTGATACTGTTCCATCTACATATGATGCAATCCCTCCACTTGAAAATGAACTTGTTTCTACATTTAATCTTGAAACTGATCTACCTATTGCTCTACGGAAGGGAAAACGCTAGTATACATATCCTATCTCTTTTTTTTCGTTAAACATTTGTCCTCATTAACTCATTCATTTGTAGCTTCTCTTAAATTTGTTTCTATACCTAAAAATGTTGGGAAGCGTTATCAAATCCTGGAGGTAGGCTGTTGTGGTTGAAAAAATGAATGATCTTGAAGACAATGAAACATGGGGTCTAGTTCAATTACCTAAAAATAAGAGACCTATTGGGTGTAAGTGGGTATTCTCTATAAAAGCAAATTCCGAAGGTTCAATTGCTAAATTTAAGGCACGATTAGTGGCAAAAGGATATGCATAAACTTATGGCATGGGTTATTCTGAAACTTTTCCCATTAGCAAAGTTGACATATATCCAAATGTTTATTTCATTAGCAGCAACATATATCTGGAAATTGCATCAGCTTGATATAAAGAATGCATTTCTTAATGGCGACTTATGAGAAGAAGTTTACACGGTTCAACCCCCTGGTTTCATTGTACTAGGGAAGAGTCTAGTGTGCAAATTGAGGAAGACACTGTATGAATTAAAACAGAGTCCTAAAGCTTGGTTTCGAAAGTTCAGTAATGCAATGGAAACCTTGGGAATGGCGAAGAATAAATGCGATCATTTAGTGTTATATAGAAATACCAAGTCTAGCATAATATTACTTGTGGTTTATGTTGATGATATTATGATAACTGGTAGTGATGAACAAGGTATCTCATCTCTTAAAACCTTTATTTAAAAAAAAATTCACACTAAAGATTTAGTAGACTTGAAGTATTTCCTAGGTGTGGAAATTAGAAAAGATAATGGTAGTATTATTATATCTCAATGAAAGTATGTTCTTGGTTTTTTGGATAAGATTGGAAATCTAGCTGTTAAATCTTGCAATATCCCTATTCCATTAAATTGTAACATTGTAGAAAATGATGAGTTGTTCAAAGATCCAGAGAAGTATAGGAGGTTAGTAAGGAAATTGAACTACATAACAGTTACACGATCTGACATTGCTTTCGCAGTTATGGTTGTAATCTGGTTTATGCCATTTCCTAAACATATTTTGAGTTACCTCAAGGAAACTGTTAGGCAAGGAATTGAAACGTGGACATGCAAGAGTTGAATGTTTCTGTGATGCTGATTGGGAAAGAACAAGGCCGGATAGGAAGTCTATGTCTGCTTTTTGTTTATTTCTAGAAGAAAACTTTATTTCATGGAAAAGCAAGAACAAAATGTTGTTTCTAGATCGAGTGCTGAATCTAAATATAGAACTATGGCCAAGGCAACTTGTGAAGTGATGCGGGTGGATCACCATATGCATTAAATTAGAACAAATGTTGTTAAACCAATAGCTCTATATTGGGACAATTAGGCTGCAGTGCACATTGCATATAATCCAATATTTCATGAGAGAACGAAGCATACTAAAGTGGATTGTCACTTCATTAGGAGGAAGGTCCAACAAGGCTTGGTCTTGACAAAGCATGTAAAGACCGAGAAGTAGGTGGCTGATATGTTTACGAAAGTTCTAAATGGTGCTAGAATCAATTGTGTAGCAAGTACGGCATGAATATCTATGCACCAATTTGTGGGGAAGTGTTGGGAGTAAAGATTGTATATATGTAAATAGTATCATGATTAGTATAAATATGCCATCGACATCAAGATGTTGAAACAAACAGCTTGGTGCTGACATTGAAGCCGAAACCAAGAAGGCAACACCGGAGCCGAAGACAAGATGGCAACTCCGAAGCCGACACCAAAAAGTCAACAGCGAAGCCTGTACCAAGAAGGCAGTACCGAAACCAATGCTAAAGTTAATACTAAAGTCGATACCGAAGCCTATTACGAAGGAATGAACCCAAAACCGAAGCCAATGTGGAAGCGAAATAACAAGCAGGCAATACTAGGAGGAAGCGGCACCGGAAGGAGATTTCGAAATCAAGAGGAAATAGTACCAGATGGAGATACCAATGTCGGAAGGAAGTGGTAAGCGGTATCGAAAGAAGATACAAGGGGAAAATTGTAAATGGGATAGTTGTAATATTGTAATCTGCCTTATTTTCGCTACAAATAGAGGTGTAGGGATGATATTTTGAGTAATGAGAAAAAGTTTATTTTCCCTTCCATTTTCATTTCCATGTCCATGTCTTCTTAATTTATAACACTGTAAAAAGACACATGCCACCCGATAATTTAATGTGTGAAAATCACTACAAAGTTAAAAAACTTATGCTGGCTTTTGGTTTACCTTATCAGAAAATAGATACATGTTTAAATGGTTGCATGTTGTTTTAGATAGAAGACGTAAACCTTATAAAATGTAAAAAATGTAATTAGGAAAGATACAAACTAATAAATAAGAAGGGAAAGGAAGTTCCATGCAAGCGTATGCATTACTTACCCATCACTCAAAGGTTTCAAAGATTGTATGCATCTTCTATAACTGCATCTCATATGAGATGACATAATGTGAGATTGAAAGAAGAGGGTACGTGGACCCATCCGACCGATGGAGAAGCATGGATGCATTTCGATAAAACTTATTCCAATTTTTCAGCGGAGAGTCGTAATGTTAGACTAGGATTGTGTATGGATGGTTTTTCACCATTTTCTCAATTTGGTCTAAATATTCATCATAGCCTATTATCATAACATGTATAATTTTCCTCCATTGATGTGTATGAAAACGCAATACATGTTTCATACCGTTGTCGAAACCTGGCCCCAACGATCTGACACAAAGAATTGATGTTTATTTGCAATCGTTGGTTAAGGAAAAAAAACACAACAGAACGAAGAAGTAGAAACATACGATGTTTCAAAGAAGTTTTTTTTATATGTTTGCTACTTTATTTTGGACTATAAGTTATTTTCCTACCTATATAGTGCTTTCAGGATGGAGTATGAAATGACCCAAACTTCTCGTAAAGGAAAGCCCGGATTGAGTTGAGAACATGACAAATTAGAACACAGACAAAAGAACATTTCATTGCTTATTACAAAAATTTACATCAGAATACAAGAATATAGAGAGTATGAACAAATAATATACATTTGATAAATGTCATAGATTTACAAATTTACAATGCAGCGGAAAATAATACAAGACACAACTAAAAGAGATACACGGATACAGAGCTTTCCGAATATCGTTCCAGTTGTAAACCAAGATCCTGTGAATATAAATCTGCAAAACCAAAACTACTAGCTGCCCGTATGGAAAATAAGGGCATCCAGAGTTTAGGTTAAAACAATAAACTCCAGGTCAGTCATGTGACTGGTGTGACAACTAATAAATCTGACTTCAAAGTTAGATAAATCAAGGGACCACGCCGTATAACACGGAACAGGTTTTCTCCCAAGAATACCAGTGCATAAAATAAACAACGCAATGCTAATTAAAGAAAATGAAGCTATTATAAGACCTAGGTCCCATCACACAATGCAACACAAGCCGGAGGATAGAGTTTTACCTTATAATGGCCAAATAATGCTTGATACGTGAAAATTTCATCTTGTATTATTACTATAAGTGAAGAAATCAACTTCAAATATAAATGTATCAATCATAGACGACATAGTATCCCATTCTACTATGTTGCCATACTAGTTTTACAACTACAACTGAAATGTCATGTATTGGAAATTGGATTTCCGTTATGAATCGAGGCAAGGGATGTACTCCTCGCCGGCTTCGAGACACTCTAGCAAATGCCTCAGGGTCTCCCGCAGTAGACCCTTGGATCCTCCACGGCCGGTCCACACTTACGTTACTGGATTAGTTACTCCTGAACACGCGTTTCCCGGTCCTATAGGACCTATATCCATGGCTCCGTAGAGACCGATATAACCGAGGCGCCTCACATTCCAACGACCACAAAGGTAAAAAATAAAATAAATGTCTGGGCTTGTAAAACCATGACACCACCCACAGCTAGAAAGAAACGTCATGTCCTCCTTGGGTTCCCTTATCCCTTTTTTAACTCATACCGAGGTGTGAGGCTCGTGAATTAACGATATACACAAAGCTATGCTATATTAAAGCCGTGCTTTGATCATCAACCACAAGACTCTGCTTTTCAACAGAAGCCTTGATCATTTGCATCTCATCATGCCACACAGGCAATTCACTCCATGCGGCTGATGTCTATCGATATATAACCTCTGAGCTCGTACGTCTCAGAGAAGGGCGTTAAGCAAGAGAATAAATTCTCCGCCGCCAAACAAATATATATTTAATAGAGATCAATCAACATTGAATAAAATCAAATGTCAGGCACACATCCATTTACAAGTTCGTTTTGGGACTGAACAAAACTGGAGGCACCTTATTCCTCGTTCCATATGTCCAATACAGGAGAGAGGTCCTCGCAAACCCGTCGATCACCAAGTACGTCTGGACGATCACCACTTATTACCTCGTCTTGGGTGTACATCCCAATCAATACATCAGTAATCATCCAAACAATGTGAAGACCTCCGGTCTTCAACCACCATCTTCATCGTCGACTTATCGTCGAATTAGTTATTCAGAATGGGTATAAACCCGGTCTTTCCGAATAACTCGCGTATATAATAAACAAGTACTATAAAAACACAATGTGAAAACCCGTAACTTCCCCGTAAAGGAAAGCGTCAGATAGTTCGAGAACAAGCCACAGAGGAACGCATACAGAAGAACATTTCATTGTATATCACAACAATGCATGAGATTACAAGAATATACAGAGTATAAATGAATATTACATAGAAATATCAGAGATTTAAATTACATTTAAATACAACGCAGCGGAAAATAATACAATACACAACTAGAAGAGATATACGGATACAAAGCTTTCCGGATATCGTTCCAGCTGTAAACCAGGATCCTGTGAATATAAATCTGCAAAACCAAAACTACTAGCTGTCCGTGTCAAAATAAGGGCACCCAGAGTTTAGGTTAAAACAATAAACTCCAGGTCAGTCATGTGACTGGTGTGAGAACTAAAACAGTTATTAATCTTTATTTTATTTTAAAGTTAGGTAAATCAAGGGACCACGCCGTATAGCACGGAACGGGTTTCCTTCCAAGAATACCAGTGCATGAAACAAACAGCGCAATGCTAAATAAAGAAAAATGAAGCTGTTATAAGACCCAGGTCCCATCACACAATGCAACGCAGCCGAGGATAGGGTTTTCCCTTATAACAGCCAAAGAATGCTCGATACGTTTAAAACAAATCATTTGATACTATAGTAAGTGCATAGTGTATAAAACAACTTCAAATCATAAGTATCAATCATAGGCGGCATGAATGCCCCATAACACTATGTCGCCATATATAAGTTTACAATCAAAGCCGCAATGTCGTATTGGAAGTTGGGTTATCATTTATGGTATGAACCGAGGCTAGGGGCAAGATCCTCATCGATTCGAGACGCTCTAGTCCGCCCCTCAGGACCCAGACTCAGGTGGGCCCTTGGATCGTCAGGGTCGGTCCATCGATGTGGATTAAAATGCCTGAACATGCGTTTCCCCGCCCTTTGGGGTGTAAGCCTGGCCCGTCAGCCGACCAGAAGCATCGGCCGAAACCGATATCACGAGGCGCCTCGCTTTTCAGCAAGTAATAATGAGCAACATCCACATGAGTCAAACTCGTCAGCCAGTTCAAGCACTGATGCCACTCCTAACTAGAAAGAAACGCATGTCCTCCCTGATGTCCGTCTCCCGTTTTTGATTCATACCGGTGTGATACTCGCGAATCAACGTTACACAAAGCTATGCCACAAAGGCCGTGCTTCGATCATCAACCACAAGACTTTGCTTTTCAACAGAAGCCTTGATCATTTACATCTTAACATGCCACACAGGCAATTCACTCCATGCGATTGATATCCATCAATATATAACCCCTGAGCTCGTACGTCTCAGAGAAGGGCGTTAAGCAAGAGAATAAATTCTCCGCCGCCAAACAGATATGTATTTAATAGAGATCAATCACACGGACTAAAATCCAATGTCAGACACATAGTCCATTTACAAGTCCGTTCTGGGTCTGAACGAAACCGGAGGCACTTTCCTCGCATATCCATCCATCTCCAAGTACGTCTGGACGACCACCAACTATTTCCATCCTCTCGGGTGTACAGCCCAATCAGGATCGTCGGTAATTATCCAAACGATGTGAAGACTTCCGGTCTTCGACCATCGTCTTCATCTTCGACTTATCGTCGTATCAGTTATTCAGAATGGGATAAACCCGGTCTTTCCGAATAACTCGCGTATATTTTAAATAAGTGTTACACAAACACAACATACGCCTCATTCCAATTCATCAGTCACTAACCGTAAATTAATCAAGAGAATAATTCCCCAAATATTAACCCCGAAGGCCGAAACCAACATAAGATCAATATCCAGAAAACCATTCTGCTTAGCTAACCGACAGTTAGTTTCTGATTTCACATTCATAGGGAAAGGTTCCCATTGATTTTATCCAAGATAAATTCCTTGAATTTATTCTTTATCTATTTTTGAATATCAATTCAAACTAGTCGGGATTAGCGAACCTTACCGAAGTAATTATTTATTTTAATTTCCCCATCCCAACCTATTCATCCCATGAAGTAAAACTGGTAATACTTCATATCTATCACCACAGTGTTATCGGTAAATTCAATTACCATTTCACGTTCAAATCTAATTAAAGATTTAACTATCGCCTGGAGCAAAACTGGTGATACTCCATTCTCGATCATTTCAATCTAACTAAAGATTCATTAAAACTCCACTTAGTTTTAATCTTCGACTGGGTTAAAGAATCAGTGTCATTTAAAACACGGTTCACGATAAACCCAAAATGACATTCATTAATTATCGGGTTAAAGAACGAGTGTTATTTAAAACACTGTTCACGATAAACCCAAAAATCAAAATCGATTCAATTCCAATTAAATATTATTTAATTGGTACACTTCGTTAAATCTAAACAAAAAGATTTAATCTTTTCTCAACTGGGTTCAAGAACAGTGTTAGTGAAGACACCATTCACGACAAACCCAAATCACATTTGATATTCAATACAAGGCTCTGAATAGAAAATATACCGGCTTATATTCAATATCAAATTTTACGACTAACAAATATCGCATTGGAAATGACGATATATATATATATATATATATATATATTTCAAATTTCCATAACAACATTTGTATAATCACGAAATCCAACATCGAAATATTCCGAAGACAATTTCGATTCAAATCCATTCCAATGCAATCATTGGAAATTTTGGTTATTTTCAAAACCATTTCAAATTCAATTTATTTATTTAAAAATAAATATAATTATAATTCTAGTTCAAAACTAGTTCATTTCGATAAAAATCTATTTTTATCTTTTCAAATATGGAGTTTTTCATCTCAATTCTTTCTAAATCATTTCTTATGATTTTACACAAATTATTACTATTTTTAATAATTTTATCAAGGCCCGTACAGTCGATTTCCATCAATGGCCATCGAACTGCACTTACAGCGACCTTTTTCGAATTTGATTTGGACATAATTCCAAATCCAACCGTTAGATTTCTAATTTCTAATATTCGTTAGAAAGCTCTTTTCGATACGAACCCAACGGTTCCGGTTTTAGGAGAATCCGACGGTCGGATCTCCCGTAATATCCGTTTGAAATAAGTGGTCGAAATTCGCGAACTGCCGCGGCGCGGCGCGTTCTATTCAGGCCATTATATTATATATATAATATATATTTCGTCGATTTCTATTTAAAACGAATTATATAAATAGTTTTAAATTCGTTTCAAAAGCAATTTCAACTTCCATTTCAATTCAAATCAAAATTGAATTCTTCTTTATAAATTCGTTTTAAAATTCATTTCTTATTCAATTCAAATTTCAATTCAATTTGAATTCGTTTCAATTTGCTTTCAATTCAATTTGAATTCATTTTCAATTCATTTCGATATCGTTTTCAATTCATTTCATTTCGAAATCGTTTTCAATTCATTTCATTTCGAAATCGTTTAAAATCGATATAAATATCATTCACATCAAAATGGCGTCAATCTAACCAACACGGCTTCATAAATTTCTATTTTCAAATATTCTATTTCAAATATTTCTTTTTCAAAATAGTTGTTATTATCAAAATATTTCGTTCAACACATGACCAATCTCAATGGATGAGTACTGTCAACACATGAACCTTTATTTTATATTAATAAAGATGTAAATTTTATTACTAAAATATTTCGTTCAACACATGACCAATCTCAATGGATGAGTACTGTCAACACATGAACCTTTATTTTATATTGATAAAGATGTAAATTTTATTACTAAAATATTTCGTTCAACACATGACCAATCTCAATGGATGAGTACTGTCAACACATGAACCTTTATTTTATATTATTCTTTATTTTTCAAATTGGAATGAGGCCCAATCAATTACCATATAAAGTTAATTATATGGATTTCATACAACACATGTATATAATAGCATTGAAAAATAATCAACCATCAACCAAAGTGCACTACACTGTATAAGCATCAAATATAGATATCTAACGCTTATAACAGCCTGTCAATCGATCGATCGACATATTTAATCAATCAGGATGAGTGAACTTCAAATTTCATCCCAACACCCGTGTGGGGTTTCAAACAATCTAACACATATTTTAGTTGTGCAGTTGGGCGATGTGTAAAATTTATCGTCTCAATCAATGTCCTTCAAATAGGTGTACATAAACAAACCGTCCGGTTTGTAAATGAATATTTTATTTTATTCACTTTCACTATATTCATATTCACGTTAAAAATTATATTTTTAACGATACTACACTTTATTTTAACATATGAATTTCTATTCAGTTCATTCTTTAAATAAAATGATATTTTTATTTTTTTTTCTAACTTATTTTAGAAAATTTCGGCGGCATAACGGCAGATACTAGAAACGGGACAAGGCCTAGCCTTATCCCCGGTCTAGTGAAGGCCCACGCCATTCACACATCAATCAAATTCACCAAACAACCAAATTCAAATCAAATATCCAACTAATCTATGCAACCAAACAAACAAGTCCATGGTCTGTGGACGATTGTGTCGGGTGCTACTAAGCACCGTCTGCATCTTAGTATATATATATATATATATAACTAGAAATGAAATTGAAAGGTGAGAAATTCTCACCGAAAGCTATCCAAACATCTTGACTCTTCTTTGATATAAATCTCCTTCGTTCTCGCCTTTTTGTTACCTTCGTTGCCCGCTTTCACTACCTATGTAAAAATCGAATTTTTACTTCGCTATTCAATATATAAAAATCATATTTTTATTTTGAAGTTCAATATATAAAAATCATATTTTTATTTTGAAGTTCAATATATAAAAATCACATTTTTAATTCGAAGTTCAATATATAAAAATCACATTTTTAATTCGAAGTTCAATATATAAAAATCACATTTTTAATTCGAAGTTCAATATATAAAAATCACATTTTTAATTCGAAGTTCAATATATAAAAATCACATTTTTAATTCGAAGTTCAATATATAAAAATCACATTTTTAATTCGAAGTTCAATATATAAAAATCACATTTTTAATTCGAAGTTCAATATATAAAAATCATATTTTTAATTCGCCTTCATGATAACAAAAATCTCATCTTTATCCTCGCTTTTCCTTTCTTTTTATATTTTCAAATCAAATTTTATAGTATATTTTCAAATCAAATTTTATAGTATATTTTCAAATCAAATTTTATATTTCGCTTTTTATAATAAAAAAAATATCTTTATAATCTATAAAAATCGTTCCTTTTCCTTAGTTAAAAATCAAACATTTTTCTTTTCGAAAAGAAACAAAAACCATGTCCTTATGTTATGTATTCATATTGATTTAAGACTAAGTTTACCCTATGTATTTCTAAATTAAAAAAAACTAAAATTTAGCAATGTATTTTGTTTAAATAAAAAAAATAAAAATAAAAAAAAAGAAGCAAAACCTTTCTTCTTCGTGATCTGGACTGTGAAACCCCAAACCACGCACCCTATCTCCCCCGTCGCTCATCACATCCGGCCAAGCTTCGCAAATCAGAGAGCACCCCCTGGTGCGCCGCCCTCCGCTCCCCATACGCCGACAACATGGGCCCTGTCGCGCCCCTCAGGTGGTCAGGAACCACCCTCAACGCGTCGAGTTCGAGTTGAAACAGTGGTCCAACCTGAACCCTAAACCCGATCATCTCCCTATGAATTTACAGAGCTTCATGAGCTCATCGATTTTGGCTTTAGAGATTTGGAGAAGCGTTGAAATGATTTGGTAATTTAGGGTTTAAAATTAGGATAAATTTGGCCATCTATTTTGAAGAGGGTGGCGGCTGTAAATAATGAAGGGAGAGGTTAGGCTTTTGAATATATATTATATTTATTTTATTATTTAATTCTCCACTTAAGTTGACTTTTCGTTCGAACTCTAAATGATACCCAACGACTGTCGCCCCTAGCTAATTACCCTCATTTCGAATGCAACGGGATATGTGTCGTAGGTTGATTTGATCGTTTCGATTAGTTTCCGTTGAATTTACATTTAAATCACTATATTGAATTTTAAACGTACATTTCAAATTACCGGGGTCGCATACGAACTCTATAAATTGCAGAAAAATATTTTCTAGCTTCGTATTGACGATACGGTCCTAACAAAACTAGTTTCGTCAAATTCTGAGACCGTTTGAAAAATGGCCAATTTCCAGTCGATTAAAATCAACTGAAAATGGTCAAACGCATTTTCCTTTTCCACGCTCACATATTGATTCGAAAAATTAAGAAATTTGAAACCTAGCAATAACTTTACATCACGGACCCAACAAAACTGGTTTCGTCGAAATCCGAGGTCGTTTGCAAAATTTCCATTTTTAAGGGCTTGAATTCCATAGCGACTATTCAGAATTTTCAACTGGACATATCTTTTGATTCCCGCTATGAAATCTTGATTTTTAGGATTCATTGGAAAGATATTCACAATTAGATTCTATTGCTTTCGGTTTCACTAAAATCCGGATTGTTTTGCACTCGGTACATTCAATTGAAGTTTGAAATCGAATTATCGAACTACCGCGCCATTTTCAATTCTATTTATAATTATATATAAATATTTATATTCTAACGACGACGCGTATAATATATACGTTCTAATTATATTCAAAATAAATTTCTCGTCGATATTATTTAAAATAATCTATTTTAAATATTGAAAATTCGCTAAAATTGCTAAAATAAAAATTTTAAACTGGCCCAGATTTTCGGGTTGTTACAATCTCCCCCACTTAAAACTTTTCGTCCCCGAAAAGGAACAAAGTCGAAAGTGGTTTGATTATTAAGCTCTACATTCGATCTGGCTTCCATTCCCCAACTTTCCAGTTTCTGAGAATTTTCAGATTTTCAAAAATTTGGCTAACACCCTAAATTTTTGAAAAATTTCGCCATAACCTCCCCTGCAACGGGAGCATCGGGGAATTTCAAATAGCTTCCCCGGTCCTTCAGATCTCAAAAAGAAAAAGAAAAAGCCAAGCGGCTAGCCAATAGGCTCATAAAATCATCATCACCCAAACAAAACAGTAAATTATGTAGTAAACATGTACCTATTTGTCGGGCAAACAAATTTTATTCTCTGCTCTAGCCTCCTTGCTATGACCTGTTCAATGTAAGTATATATATATATATATATATGCAAGCAAATGCGACCAATTTTCAATATAATTCAATATTTGATCCAATTAGGCTTAATGGTTAAAAATTAGCAAACAACTAAACAAACAACACAAACATCAATCAATTAGTGAATTAACGTTTCAAATTCATAATTTTGATATATATACTGAAAATCTTGTTTATGATGTCAATTCACAACAATGTGTTCTAGCTATATATAAGTTTTGGTTCTCACACCAGCCTAATGGAAATATATAGAAAATCACACCTTCGAAACACGAACATAAATACTGATGATGTCATGACAATCATCAGTACCATCTTCGGGCGACTAGAGTGTAATTCTATATCTATCTAGTATATTAAAATTTCGAATACACGCGGATCAGACGTATACGCAAAATCTATATATACTGGATTGTCCACATCAATATAAATAGATAATCAAATACGAATAATTGAATTAAATTTTCAAAACCAAAATTGTTTTCATTTTAAAAATTTACTCTTCACACTCGTTCTAGGATACTACTGGTCCCATCTCTAACGAGTCATTCTCGTTGGATATTACTAATCCAATATCTGATGAATTCTTTCGTACGGTTCTATTGTGTCTTTTTCTCTAAGCTTTGTAAACCAAAGCTCTGATACCAACTGTGAAAACCCGTAAAGGAAAGCGTCGGATAGTTCGAGAACAAGCCACAGAGGAACGCATACAGAAGAACATTTCATTGTATATCACAACAATGCATGAGATTACAAGAATATACAGAGTATAAATGAATATTACACAGAAATATCAGAGATTTAAATTACATTTAAATACAACGCAGCGGAAAATAATACAATACACAACTAGAAGAGATATACGGATACAAAGCTTTCCGGATATCGTTCCAGCTGTAAACCGGGATCCTGTGAATATAAATCTGCAAAACCAAAACTACTAGCTGCCCGTGTCAAAATAAGGGCACCCAGAGTTTAGGTTAAAACAATAAACTCCAGGTCAGTCATGTGACTGGTGTGAGAACTAAAACAGTTATTAATCTTTATTTTATTTTAAAGTAAATCAAAGGACCACGCCGTATAGCATGGAACGGGTTTCCTCCCAAGAATACCAGTGCATGAAACAAACAGCGCAATGCTAAATAAAGAAAAATGAAGCTGTTATAAGACCCAGGTCCCATCACACAATGCAACGCAGCCGAGGATAGGGTTTTCCCTTATAACAGCCAAAGAATGCTTGATACGTTTAAAACAAATCATTTGATACTATAATAAGTGCATAGTGTATAAAACAACTTCAAATCATAAGTATCAATCATAGGCGGCATGAATGCCCCATAACACTATGTCGCCATATATAAGTTTACAATCAAAGCCGCAATGTCGTATTGGAAGTTGGGTTATCATTTATGGTATGAACCGAGGCTAGGGGCAAGATCCTCATCGATTCGAGACGCTCTAGTCCGCCCCTCAGGACCCAGACTCAGGTGGGCCCTTGGATCGTCAGGGTCGGTCCATCGATGTGGATTAAAATGCCTGAACATGCGTTTCCCCGCCCTTTGGGGCGTAAGCCTGGCCCGTCAGCCGACCAGAAGCATCGGCCGAAACCGATATCACGAGGCGCCTCGCTTTTCAGCAAGTAATAATGAGCAACATCCACATGAGTCAAACTCGTCAGCCAGTTCAAGCACTGACGCCACTCCTAACTAGAAAGAAACGCATGTCCTCCCTGATGTCCGTCTCCCGTTTTTGATTCATACCGGGTGTGATACTCGCGAATCAACGTTACACAAAGCTACGCCACAAAGGTCGTGCTTCGATCATCAACCACAAGACTTTGCTTTTCAACAGAAGCCTTGATCATTTGCATCTTAGCATGCCACACAGGCAATTCACTCCATGCGATTGATATCCATCAATATATAACCCCTGAGCTCGTACGTCTCAGAGAAGGGCGTTAAGCAAGAGAATTAATTCTCCGCCGCCAAACAGATATATATTTAATAGAGATCAATCACACGGACTAAAATCCAATGTCAGACACACAGTCCATTTACAAGTCCGTTCTGGGTCTGAACGAAACCGGAGGCACTTTCCTCGCATATCCATCCATCTCCAAGTACGTCTGGACGACCACCAACTATTTCCATCCTCTCGGGTGTACAGCCCAATCAGGATCGTCGGTAATTATCCAAACGATGTGAAGACTTCCGGTCTTCGACCATCGTCTTCATCTTCGACTTATCGTCGTATCAGTTATTCAGAATGGGATAAACCCGGTCTTTCCGAATAACTCGCATATATTTTAAATAAGTGTTACACAAACACAACATACACCTCATTCCAATTCATCAGTCACTAACCGTAAATTAATCAAGAGAATAATTCCCCAAATATTAACCCCGAAGGCCGAAACCAACATCAGATCAATATCCTGAAAACCATTCTGCTTAGCTAACCGACAGTTAGTTTCTGATTTCACATTCATAGGGAAAGGTTCCCATTGATTTTATCCAAGATAAATTCCTTGAATTTATTCTTTATCTATTTTTGAATATCAATTCAAAGTAGTCGGGATTAGCGAACCTTACCGAAGTAATTATTTATTTTAATTTCCCCATCCCAACCTATTCATCCCATGAAGTAAAACTGGTAATACTTCATATCTGACACCACAGTGTTATCGGTAAATTCAATTACCATTTCACGTTCAAATCTAATTAAAGATTTAACTATCGCCTGGAGCAAAACTGGTGATACTCCATTCTCGATCATTTCAATCTAACTAAAGATTCATTAAAACTCCACTTAGTTTTAATCTTCGACTGGGTTAAAGAATCAGTGTCATTTAAAATACGGTTCACGATAAACCCAAAATCACATTCATTAATTATCGGGTTAAAGAACGAGTGTTATTTAAAACACTGTTCACGATAAACCCAAAAATCAATGTCGATTCAATTCCAATTAAATATTATTTAATTGGTACACTTCGTTAAATCTAAACAAAAAGATTTAATCTTTTCTCAACTGGGTTCAAGAACAGTGTTAGTGAAGACACCATTCACGACAAACCCAAATCACATTTGATATTCAATACAAGGCTCTGAATAGAAAATATACCGGCTTATATTCAATATCAAATTTTACGACTAACAAATATCGCATTGGAAATAACGATATATATATATATCTTTCAAATTTCCATAACAACATTTGTATAATCACGAAATCCAACATCGAAATATTCCGAAGACAATTTCGATTCAAATCCATTTCAATGCAATCATTGGAAATTTTGGTTATTTTCAAAACCATTTCAAATTCAATTTATTTATTTAAAAATAAATAGAATTATAATTCTAGCTCAAAACTAGTTCATTTCGATAAAAATCTATTTTAATCTTTTCAAATATGGAGTTTTTCATCTCAATTCTTTCTAAATCATTTCTTATGATTTTACACAAATTATTACTATTTTTAATAATTTTATCAAGGCCCGTACAGTCGATTTCCATCAATGGCCATCGAACTGCACTTACAGCGACCTTTTTCGAATTTGATTTGGACATAATTCCAAATCCAGCCGTTAGATTTCTAATTTCTAATATTCGCTAGAAAGCTCTTTTCGATACGAACCCAACGGTTCCAGTTTTAGGAGAATCCAACGGTCGGATCTCCCGTAATGTCCGTTTGAAATAAGTGGTCGAAATTCGCGAACTGCCGCGGCGCGGCGCGTTCTATTCAGGCCATTATATTATATATATAATATATATTTCGTCGATTTCTATTTAAAACGAATTATATAAATAGTTTTAAATTCGTTTCAAAAGCAATTTCAACTTCCATTTCAATTCAAATCAAAATTGAATTCTTCTTTATAAATTCGTTTTAAAATTCATTTCTTATTCAATTCAAATTTCAATTCAATTTGAATTCGTTTCAATTTGCTTTCAATTCAATTTGAATTCGTTTTCAATTCATTTCGAAATCGTTTTCAATTCATTTCATTTCGAAATCATTTTCAATTCATTTCATTTCGAAATCGTTTAAAATCGATATAAATATCGTTCACGTCAAAATGGCGTCAATCTAACCAACACGGCTTCATAAATTTCTATTTTCAAATATTCTATTTCAAATATTTCTTTTTCAAAATAGTTGTTATTATCAAAATATTTCGTTCAACACATGACCAATCTCAATGGATGAGTACTGTCAACACATGAACCTTTATTTTATATTAATAAAGATGTAAATTTTATTACTAAAATATTTCGTTCAACACATGACCAATCTCAATGGATGAGTACTGTCAGCACATGAACCTTTATTTTATATTGATAAAGATGTAAATTTTATTACTAAAATATTTCGTTCAACACATGACCAATCTCAATGGATGAGTACTGTCAACACATGAACCTTTATTTTATATTATTCTTTATTTTTCAAATTGGAATGAGGCCCAATCAATTACCATATAAAGTTAATTATATGGATTTCATACAACACATGTATATAATAGCATTGAAAAATAATCAACCATCAACCAAAGTGCACTACACTGTATAAGCATCAATTATAGATATCTAACGCTTATAACAGCCTGTCAATCGATCGATCGACATATTTAATCAATCAGGATGAGTGAACTTCAAATTTCATCCCAACACCCGTGTGGGGTTTCAAACAATCTAACACATATTTTAGTTGTGCAGTTGGGCGATGTGTAAAATTTATCGTCCCAATCAATGTCCTTCAAATAGGTGTACATAAACAAACCGTCCGGTTTGTAAATGAATATTTTATTTTATTCACTTTCACTATATTCATATTCACGTTAAAAATTATATTTTTAACGATACTACACTTTATTTTAACATATCAATTTCTATTCAGTTCATTCTTTAAATAAAATGATATTTTTATTTTTTTTCTAACTTATTTTAGAAAATTTCGGCGGCATAACGGCACGATACTAGAAACGGGACAAGGCCTAGCCTTATCCCCGGTCTAGTGAAGGCCCACACCATTCACACATCAATCAAATTCACCAAACAACCAAATTCAAATCAAATATCCAACTAATCTATGCAACCAAACAAACAAGTCCATGGTCTGTGGACGATTGTGTCGGGTGCTACTAAGCACCGTCTGCATCTTAGTATATATATATATATATATATATATATATATATATATATATATATATATATATATATATATAACTAGAAAATGAAATTGAAAGGTGAGAAATTCTCACCGAAAGCTATCCAAACATCTTGACTCTTCTTTGATATAAATCTCCTTCGTTCTCGCCTTTTTGTTACCTTCGTTGCCCGCTTTCACTACCTATGTAAAAATCGAATTTTTACTTCGCTATTCAATATATAAAAATCATATTTTTATTTTGAAGTTCAATATATAAAAATCATATTTTTATTTCGAAGTTCAATATATAAAAATCACATTTTTAATTCGAAGTTCAATATATAAAAATCACATTTTTAATTCGAAGTTCAATATATAAAAATCACATTTTTAATTCGAAGTTCAATATATAAAAATCACATTTTTAATTCGAAGTTCAATATATAAAAATCACATTTTTAATTCGAAGTTCAATATATAAAAATCACATTTTTAATTCGAAGTTCAATATATAAAAATCACATTTTTAATTCGAAGTTCAATATATAAAAATCATATTTTTAATTCGCCTTCATGATAACAAAAATCTCATCTTTATCCTCGCTTTTCCTTTCTTTTTATATTTTCAAATCAAATTTTATAGTATATTTTCAAATCAAATTTTATAGTATATTTTCAAATCAAATTTTATATTTCGCTTTTTATAATAAAAAAAATATCTTTATAATCTATAAAAATCGTTCCTTTTCCTTAGTTAAAAATCAAACATTTTTCTTTACGAAAAGAAACAAAAACCATGTCCTTATGTTATGTATTCATATTGATTTAAGACTAAGTTTACCCTATGTATTTCTAGATTAAAAAAAACTAAATTTTAGCAATGTATTTTGTTTAAATAAAAAAAAAGCAAAACCTTTCTTCTTCGTGATCTGGACTGTGAAACCCCAAACCACGCACCCTATCTCCCCCGTCGCTCATCACATCCGGCCAAGCTTCGCAAATCAGAGAGCACCCCCTGGCGCGCCGCCCTCCGCTCCCCATACGCCGACGTCATGGGCCCTGTCGCGCCCCTCAGGTGGTCAGGAACCACCCTCAACGCGTCGAGTTCGAGTTGAAACAGTGGTCCAACCTGAACCCTAAACCCGATCATCTCCCTATGAATTTACAGAGCTTCATGAGCTCATCGATTTTGGCTTTAGAGATTTGGAGAAGCGTTGAAATGATTTGGTAATTTAGGGTTTAAAATTAGGATAAATTTGGCCATCTATTTTGAAGAGGGTGGCGGCTGTAAATAATGAAGGGAGAGGTTAGGCTTTTGAATATATATTATATTTATTTTATTATTTAATTCTCCACTTTAGTTGACTTTTCATTCGAACTCTAAATGACACCCAACGACTGTCGCCCCTAGCTAATTACCCTCATTTCGAATGCAACGGGATATGTGTCGTAGGTTGATTTGATCGTTTCGATTAGTTTCCGTTGAATTTACATTTAAATCACTATATTGAATTTTAAACGTACATTTCAAATTACCGGGGTCGCATACGAACTCTATAAATTGCAGAAAAATATTTTCTAGCTTCGTATTGACGATACAGTCCTAACAAAACTAGTTTCGTCAAATTCTGAGACCGTTTGAAAAATGGCCAATTTCCAGTCGATTAAAATCAACTGAAAATGGTCAAACGCATTTTCCTTTGCCACGCTCACATATTGATTCGAAAAATTATGAAATTTGAAATCTAGCAATAACTTTACATCACGGACCCAACAAAACTGGTTTCGTCGAAATCCGAGGTCGTTTGCAAAATTTCCATTTTTAAGGGCTTGAACTCCATAGCGACTATTCAGAATTTTCAACTGGACATATCTTTTGATTCCCGCTATGAAATCTTTATTTTTCGGATTCATTGGAAAGATATTCACAATTAGATTCTATTGCTTTCGGTTTCACTAAAATCCGGATTGTTTTGCACTCGGTACATTCAATTGAAGTTTGAAATCGAATTATCGAACTACCGCGCCATTTTCAATTCTATTTATAATTATATATAAATATTTATATTCTAACGACGACGTGTATAATATATACGTTCTAATTATATTCAAAATAAATTTCTCGTCGATATTATTTAAAATAATATATTTTAAATATTCAAAATTCGCTAAAATTGCTAAAATAAAAATTTTAAACTGGCCCAGATTTTCGGGTTGTTACACACAACATACGCCTCATTCCAATTCTGAATATTCTTTTATTTAAATATTCATATCCTTTGGGAAAGGTTCCCATTAATTTTATCAAAGATAAATTCTTTAAATTTATTCTTTAATCTTCCTTTGGATATCAATTCAAACCAAATTAAGGTTTATCCAAACTATTCAGGATTAGCGAACTTACTGAAGTAATCATTTATTATATTTCCTAATCCCAACCTATTCATCCCATGAAGCAAAACTGGTAATACTTCATATCTAACACCACGGTGTTATCGGTAAAATTAATTACCATTTCAAGTTCAAATCTAATTAAAGATTTAACTATCGCTTGGAGCAAAACTGGTTACACTCCATTCTCGATCATTTCCCAAATTTGATAATTTATATTATCAATTCCCATTTCAATCTAATTAAAGATTCATTAAAACTCTTCTTATTTTTAATCTTTCCAAAATATTAACGATTATTTAGCTTGGGAAACAAAAACATGCCGCATCGACAATCTACACCGTATTATTGATTTCTGCCGATATATAACCTCTAAGCTCGTACATATTAGAGAAGGGTGTTAAGCAAGAGAATAACTTCTCCGCCACCAAACAAATATATATTTAGAGAGATCAACCATACAGTTCGAAATACAATGTTAGACATGTAATCCTGTCTTTAACTGGGTTAAAGAACTAATGTCATTTAAAACACAATTCACGATAAACCCAAATCTCATTCCATTAATTATGGAATTTTCACGGAAAATGGACCAATATATACTCAATATCAATTTCTGTATCCGACAAATAATATAAATAGAATAACGACAAAGCCTTTTAACTTCCATATATATCAATAGTCTTCCTCCACAGAAGTTCACTTCGCTTATTATCAAATCGAATTCCATTCAATTCCAATTTAATATATTAAATTGAAAAACTTTACTTTGGAAAATTCCCATTAAATCTTAATAAAAAGATTTATAAATTCCAAACCACATTTCACTGTAAATCGGGTTAAAGAACGAATGTCGTTAAAAACACAGTTCACAATAAACCCAATTCACATTCCATTTTCAGTTCCAATTAAATCTTAATTAATTGGTAATTCGTCTTTAAATCTTAATTAATAGGGTCGTGAGCGGTACAGGCGTGGGGAATGTCGTTACAAATATTCGTAACGGTCTATACTCGTTATTAACGTTATAACTTACTAACAGACTGTTTCGTTGGGAAGATGAAATTTAGTAACGAAATAGTTCGTTATTACTATCACCGTTTTGTAACGGGAAGTTTTTGTTACTAAATTTCCTCAGGTAGGTGTTGCCGATATGTATTGTAACGAAATAGTTCGTTATAAATATCTTCATTTGCAACGAATATGCTCGTTATAATTATATTCATTTGCGACGAGTATATATTCATTTGCAACGAGTATGTTCGTTATAAATTTCTTCACTAGCAACGGATATATTCGTTACAATTAACAACCAATATATTACTACCTTCCTACTAGCATTCACTACATATTTCTTGGTTATAATACAGCAGGTATATATATATATATATCAAAAATTATAGAATTTCGATAATGATAAACGATTTCACATTTAAGCATGTACCTTAAATTGCACAAATATTTGATAACAAATTGAAGGAAAATTCGAAATTTCATAAGTTCATCATACATAACCAAAGAGTATGAAATCAAAATATTACAACTTCTAACATAACTTTGAAATAAATTATAGATCCTACAAATAGCGAATACGACACTCAGGCCAAATAACAAAACCTCCATCAATAATATCAAATAGCTTGTAATTACCATTTTGTGGTGCTTGATAAATAGGTGCTTCTGGATCAAACACTTTCTCCACCCAAGCAACTCTTTCCCCATGCATCACCTCTCTATGATGGCATGTTTTCTGTGTCCCAAGATGGCCTTTAGCAACCTCTTTCAACTCTTCTGACAATAAGACCACAGACTGTCTATCTTTTGTTGAAGATCCAATAGCACCATTGGATTGAACACCCAAGCTAGCTCTAGGACTCTCATGCTGGTTGTTGGAAGCAACTTCATTTCTTGATCCCAGATTCCCTCCAAATTGATTCATAAATTGTAATAAAGTTTGTTGCATATTCATCATAACCGAATTCATTGATGTAAATTGTTCAGCTAGTCTCTCTTGGTTGTTTTCCATCTTTGTTTTCCACTTTCTATCTTCGTCTTCCTTGAAATTGGCTATTGCTTTTGCTGCTTGTGTAAGCTTCACTTGCTTTATAGTCGATGAAGAGCTAACTGCACAACAATAGCTTTTTCTTTTCTCATTTCCAAACACTTCAGCAATGGGATCATTCTCAAAATCTTCTAAACTTCTACTTTCATTGTTGTCATTGAGACCTTCCTTTTGTCTTTCCTCTGCTGCTTCAACTAGCGCCTGCATAATACCCAAATAACAAAAATTAAAGTGAGTTAATGTATTAACAGAGTTGGATGGCTTGCATTGACAGAGTGGCTCACCGAGTTGAGGAGTTTTTTAAGTTTGAAGTAAATCAAAATTACACAAAAATGATGATATTATCCTGACAACAAAAAACATTTTTTTTTTTTTAAGTTTGGCTGCTGACTTATGAGCTGTATATTATCAGATAAATACTGAGCTCGTGTGCTCACAGGTGTATGCCAGAGCAACATAATTCAATGAACAAGACTTTCTGCTATGTGAGAGAATTCAGCAAGGGACTCAACCCCACAAAAGTTATGAACATATTGCTTCACCTTATAACCGTGTCGCAATCATACCCACCATTATGCGTTTTGTTGAAAGACTACATTATAATATCTGTAATAGTTTAATGCTCATCAGTCATCTGCATGATTCATGATTATCTAATGAATGTAAATATTAATATGAATATTAAAAAGGTTAATGAAACTTAGAGAACTTCTCTTTTTTTTTTTTTTGCTCCCAAAGTGCTGGATTCGGGCAAATGACAAATAGGCATCAAGAAAGACTTTGTGCAAATCTGAACTGTAACTTCAAGTTTACCTTTTACTGTTACGTTACAAAGCCAACACGCTGACTTTGATACATGTTTTATGATCGGCAGCACGAAAAATGATGATATTGTTGGGTATATGTGGTTGTAAATCAAAATTTCCACAAAAAACAGCTTTTATCAAGAACAATTATTGGTTAAAAAAACAGCTTTTATCAAGAACCATGGCGAGACAACAAAAAACAGTTTTTTTTTTTTTTTAATCATCCATGAAAATATTAATTAATAATCTAAACTCAGCCTCCATTCTACATCTCAGTTTTCAACGGTGTATTCATGAGCATTATATCTTAATTTGGATATTCGAAAATTTCACTACATACGCAATGGGAGCAAGGCCCTTTTAGTATCATGTAATAGTGCCAGTAGTAGTTTGGGACCAATTATCCATTCACGTTAAAATAGAGTTCACTTTCAGAGGACTTAACATTTACTGTTAATTGGTGCACATAAAATCTAAATGTTAGCATTTGCCAAAAAATCTGAATGTTCTTATGTTTTACTTGTTCAACTAAAGAGTGTATGTAACAAAATTAATAAGTGTACTAACTCCATAAACGAGAAAACTGTTATACTGTACAGATTTGATAAATAGACAAAAAAATGAAAAAGATTAAGAACTGAGATTACAAAGAAAAGTAATGAAATAATTTGTTGAAAAAATTAACCATTTAAAAAAGAAAATGAGAAACAGAGGAAGATTAATGAATTCATGATACACCTTCAAACAATCTGAAACTATAGCAAACTAATCAAATACTGACGCATCATGCCTATGGTGATGCCGAGAACTTCTGGAAACAAGGAAATTATTGTGAACTATGTGGAGAATCCATCTTTAAATAAGCAGCCATTCTGAGTGGAGACAGAAGTAGATAAATGGTCCTCCAATAATGGAGGAATAACTTTTGTTCTGTTCATGAGCATCATGGTTTATTTGTTCATGTTTTTTTTAAATCACATTACCTTTTATACATAAACCCAACCTAATTTGGAACTATATGTAGGAGAAAAACAAAAGACCCGTGATTCAGATTTTTCAGATTAGCCAACAAATTTTTAGAAATAATTATTTAACTGCCATTTGGCTCTATAACAATAATCATGAATTGAAGGCAGATGAATTGTTGCATATTTATATATATAATGTATAAACATCCCATTTAAAAATTCTGTCAGTTTGTTTTTGTTTGCACTGGTGTTTGTTTTCATTTGATATTTCATGTCATCCTATTACAATTAAAACTAATGTGACAATAAGTCACAGTGGCATGATGAATGTACATATGTTATTGACATAGAGACAAGGAAGTGCATAGACATATCTGCATTTTTTAAATAGAAAACAAAAATAATAAAAGAGCAGTAAGCAGAATACAAGTATCAAAAAACCCAGACCCAACCCCAATTACAATAAAATCCGAGGCCATCATGTATCCATGTGATATTCTAAGCTCGACTCATCGAGGTTTTTAAGGCCGTTTGATGATACCCTTTTTCAAATTTATAATATTAAAGTTAAAATTATACTATGAACTTGCAATTTTTGTAAAATTTATTCATAAACAATGTCGGCATACATATTGGATGGTAATGCATTAATATGATGAATGTATATTAAAACATAAAAACAATAGTAAAATAACAAAATCTAAATTCATGTTCATTTATTGTTTACACTAGGTCATATTTGTAAAAGATATCAATACCACACAAAAAGAGTAAGTGATAGCATTAATATGATGCATTCAAGACAAGTGTAATAACGTCAAATATATTCAACAAAAAGAAGCATTCCCAAGCAAATAATAACATCAATACAACATAGGAGCAAGTAAGTCAAATATATCCTACAACCCTCTGTTATTATAACTTATGAGTGTTGATGCACTTCATTTAGCTCAACGTCAGCCTGTTTAGTGAAATAAAAATAATTGAATTTGAGACTCTTGTGATTTAGATCTAAATCGTTGTTGTATTTCTGTTAGAATGATTCTCTTTCCCCGTTGGACTGAAGTATCATTTTGTTATAATTATTATTCTCTACTCTACAATTTGCGCTGCGATGTTCAAATATTTTCACATGAAGCGTTTGCAAATTAACAAATATGATTATAACTGAAAATAAGACCAAGGTAAATATTGTAGATTTAAGCATACAATGGTACACTGCTTATGGAATTAGCAAATTGATTATTATGCAAGACAAACTTCATTTGGGTTTATTAATCAACTTTTTCATGAAATGCATTAATGGAAAAATTAACTATAAAGTGATTTAAGCATACAATGGTACACTGCTTATGCAACGATATAGAGAAGAGACAG
This sequence comes from Allium sativum, assembly GCA_030737875.1. Lineage (NCBI taxonomy): Eukaryota > Viridiplantae > Streptophyta > Magnoliopsida > Asparagales > Amaryllidaceae > Allium > Allium sativum. The sequence goes on from CM060912.1 coordinate 68,825,491, forward strand.
GAAACAGTCCCGGAGGCTTTGAGCTAACGCGTCTTATTGGCAGCTAGCTCAAACCAATGGAGCTGAATGCTCTATTGGGAAAAGAGGGGATGTCATTAAAAAGATTCGTGAAGAGAGGCATGCTTTAGATTTGTGAAGAAATGCATGCATAGGATTCTCAAAATGGTAGCCGGAACTCCCGATCACAAGGTAAGATAATTTTGTTTTCTTTTCACAGAATTGCTTCGTACAAGCTAGAGATTGGTCTACTGTTAATTTTGTTTTCTTCAGTTAACTTAATAGAGTGTTGTATGGATTTGGTGTGGTTCTTTTGCGACCTTACACTAGGAAAAAAAAACTCAGTTGATCTTACACTGCACGGTGGTCAGCAAAGCCCGGTTGCTTTGACTACTCCAAGATTGTGCAAGGACAAATCAAAATACTGTATGGATCCAAGACTAAAAGGAGAGTGTTCACTTAGTGGAGATGCTAAACATGCAATAGCAGCCAGAGCAATACAAAGCTGGATTATAGCCAGACATGAGCATTCTTTTTGCTCTCCTTGCTAATGGATCTCCTCATTTAGCTCTTCTCCCTGTTGCTGTTTTCTCTGATGTTCGAATGCATCAAATATATTGTATTCCATTTATTTTTCTCATGTTTTCTGCCAAACCTACGTATGTTCTTGCTTGTGTATCTATTTAAATAGAAATTATATTTAGGATGCTATAATTCAGGATTTCATAACTTATGTTATGTTTTTTTGGGAATTGTAATACTTTCAATGTCCAGCACCATCGCAAATGAATAACGCTGATAGCCTGAGAGAAGTTATGCTTTATCTTTTTTAAGTGGTCCTTAAATTTAAAATTTTCATTTATATTAATTAAATCTCAAAATTTCTTTGTTATAAACATATTTATGCTTTACTGAATTGAATATAAACTTAGAATTGATACATTCAGCATAGAAATAAGTATTCTCCACGTATTACATATTTTCAAAATTAAAATGACTTCCTCG